>OU862906.1:31032280-32232280 GCA_917880885.1 Limnephilus marmoratus | reverse complement strand
TGAATAGCCTGTTTCCTCCCCACCATTCTCTTCCCCATCTCCTTCCCCTCCCCACTACCTTCAGCTTCACAACATACCCAGTTACGGATGCCATAGTCTCACTGACTCCAGATAGGAGCAGCTGGGACTTTTGCGAGTTATTGACATAAAAATAAATTAAAAAAACACCTCCTTAGTTAATAGCCCAGTCATTCCGTAGTTAAAAAGGCCTTTAGCTTGCAAAAGGTCATGTAGTAGCGATTTTGATATATGTTGTTAAGATTGGGACTCTAAAGAAAAAAAAAAGTTTTCGACCTCGGGAGGGTCGAGCTCGATCCGCCATCTTGGATTGAAGGTCCTAAAATTCGTTTTTTTCTAAATAATTATGAAATGGTTGATTTTACAACCAAGTTGTTCAAGGTGAACTTAAAGAAAACTAAATTACGTACATTTTATGTATACAGTTTTTTTTTGTAAGTCTAATAGGTAACGAGTTACGGTGGCGGAAATGTGAATATTTGTCTAAAAAATGATGAAATTCCCAATTTGTGTTATTTTTCGGGTTATTCATTAAATAAGAAAAGCATTCGATAGTATTTCACACGCAAAGCTTATCAAAAAACTGAAATTAAATAACATCAATGATAAAGCCGTTCAATGGATAGAAAGTTATTTAAACAATCGTGCACAATTTGTTAAAATAAATGACCAAACTAGCGACCAAGAAACATCAAATTTTGGTATCCCACAGGGCACCGTGCTTGGACCAATACTGTTCATTTTGTATGTAAACGACATATTTATTCAACCATTGCATGGCCAAATTATCTCTTACGCCGATGATACAGTTCTTTTAATAAAAGAAAAAACTTGGGAAAAAATTAATCTAAAAGCTACAGAAGACATAAATAATCTAAAAATATGGTTTGACAATAACCTCTTGTCGTTAAATAGTGATAAAACATATGTCATTCCTTTCGAAATTAACACTAACATTGTACCTCCAAATCTTCAAATATTCTTACATAATCATTCTCTCGCACAACACGATACTAATCACTGCCAACAAAAATGTTCACTTCTGAAAATAGCGGATAAAATTACATATCTTGGAATAATCATAGATAAAAACCTAAAATGGAAAGATCACATCGGCCATACAATAAAAAGAGTTAGGAAGTTAATTCATATATTCTTACGGATAAGAAACTTCTTATCAACGAAAAATCTATACTCAATATACTACGCATTAGTACAGTCTATTCTTCAGTATGCCATTATCAGTTGGGGAGCAGCTTACAAAACTAGTCTGACCCCCATAGAAATTGTTCAAAAACTAATAATAAAAATTATACTAAAAAAACCTCTAGACTTCCCAACTGATCGCATATTCGATGAATTCAAAGTTCCAACATTTAAAAACTTATTTATAAAAAATTCAATTGTACAAATTATAAAAGAAAAAGATAAATACGCATTCATAACTGAAAATCGTACTAGACTTAAACATGTATTTGTGTGCCCCAAATTAAACACTTCTTTTGCCCAACACCATTATACTTACCAAGGAAAATTATTTTTCAATAACCTACCAATAGAAATCAGAAGCATTAGGAACAAAGTTCAATTGTTGAACTCCATCAAAAAGTATTTTAGAGAATGTCACACTAAAAATCATACTTGTTTTTCTTCTTACTGAATACATAATATTATATGTTTGCATATTTTAGTTAACGGGTCTGATTGCCATGTGTCTGTATTAACTGCATCTACATATATATATATATATATTGAAATACATGACTATAGTAAATAGTGATTGTACTTATATGAAATGTATTAACTGTATTAACTGCATTGTATTAACTGTACACGTGACTGTATTTGTACATAATATATGAAATGTCAACTCTTCTTCCATCCACAAGCTAAGGCTTTTAATGGAAGACCAGTAAAATTATAATATGTAGCAATTCTAAGATAAACAAATAATAAAAAAAAAAAAAAATAAAAAAATAACTAGCTGTTAAAAACCCGCTCCGTAGGGTTTTACTGCTAGGCCCTGTAGGCAGTTTTTGGTTTGGCTTCGCCCAGTTAGTGTTGGTGACCATTTTATACATAATTATATTATATAATATATTTTTTATCATATAATTATAATAATTTTGTTAACTCATTTCCACACTACCATGAGGTAGAGAACATGGCGCATTTTTTTATTGTGGTATACCCTGTAGGTCTACTCCACAGATATACCAGCGATGGTAGATTTCGAAATTATTTTATATATTGGCTATTGCGTAATGATATTTTTTTGTTGATGCCGGTTGGTTGATATCGACATCTTAATAACACTCTTCATCAATGTCATCTTCTAATTCATTGCCTGTGGTACTGAGATTCTGGGCTACCATTGATAAAATCTCTTCATCTTCTTCCTCGACATCGATATGAACCTCTGGCGAATTTCGGCATGTTTGACCATTACAGTACCCACACACAATAGAACAATTCAATCCAGCTTTCCTGCAGCCACATGGAACGCCGCATTCTTTTTTTACAATTAGGGTAAAGCAAGGTTATTTGGTGATATTTTTGATTTATCGTCATGTACTTTGAAAAATAAGGATTTTAAAAATTTACAAAATTATTTATTGCTTAGGTACATCATTTCAGCACATATTTTGAAAAGAAAAAATAAAATAATAACTAACATAACACAAGAAAACTTATAAATGTAAATCACCAAAAGATATAGGTAATTTGGTTATAGGTAAGGTTATTTGGTTATAGAGGGTGTTTAATTTGGTGATACTCCTCCCTTCGACTGTAAATAGGTAAAATAACAAAAAATGTCTTTTTAAATCTTCAACGAGATTATAAAATATTGATTACCCATGCTTTACATGTGTTATCATCTTCGTTTTCTTGCTTTTGTACGTAGTGGAACAGAAATTGCAATAAACCGACTTTACTTTCGTTTTATATTGGTCGTCTTCTGAAAAAGTTTTCATACACATACCACATTTCCAGTCATTATCGATTCCACTTGGTTTTAAGGATTTTGTGGAAAAATAATCAATTCTGCATGATGTTGATGGTTCTGACCGTTCTACCTTTTTTGACAAAGAAGGTTTTCCGGAGCAAGGTTTTACGGATTTTGCGGACAATTAATTAATCCTACGTGACTGATCTACCTTTTTTGTCAATGTTAAAGGAGGTGTCAATCATTTTGGGGGGGAATCTCTTTTAATTCGTGTCGTTGATGTTGGAATATTGTGGGGAATTTTTAAAATGTCTTCAAAATCAGTTTTCTTTTTGCTGGAACTGTGATGGTTAATGCTTTTTCTGTTAATTGAGAAGGTTCCAAGACCTGGACTTTTTTTATTAATTTGAAGGTATTTTTAATATTATTTTTTGAAAAATTGTGCGCATATGCTGGATTCAGGATAGTGTGAAAATTATAGCAATTTGTTTTTACGTTTAGAGATGTCATCATAAGTTCATTCAAACTCCAGAAGAGCGATTCTATATTTTTTGTCGGATCGTTATGAGATAATGGACGTGATCTCCTGTCAGATTTGTGTGATTTATTTGCTTTTCCTAAGTACAACATACATTAAATGAATTCATAATCATGCATACTTGCAGTAATTCATGTTTAAAATGATCAAAACTAAAATTTGTTACAGTAAATATGTAAAAATCGCACTAATCTGACTGGAGATCACATCCATTATCTCATAACGATCCCACAAAAGATATAGAATCGCTCGGCAGGCTGCTTTCAATGGACGATACACTCCGATATCTAATGGCTGCAAGAGGTGGCTAGTGAATACGATAAATATTTAACGAATTAGAGGTAGGTAACTTGGAGACAGGTAATTTGGTGAGGATAGGAAATTTGGTGATAGGTTTAAATAGACCAAAACAACCTTAAAACTGTTCACCGACCTAATATGCATGACGATAATACACCGTCAATCCAGAATTTGAATTATAGAAAATAAAAATAAATGTTAAAAATCACAATTCGTTAAGTCCAAAAAAACATTTAAAAAAATTTAATATTACCCACAAATTACTTAAGCTCCTACCAAAAAAATAAGTAGGACAGCTGCCATTTTATTTAATTGTGACTATGCGGCATACTTTGCTGATTGAAATAAGGTGTAAAACCTAAACATACCGTCAGAAATCCCAGATTAATTGATAAATTACAATTTGAAGTCGCCACAGCACATTGAAAGTTGTTAAAATATTTTTCATTTGAGTAAAATTATTTTTTGTTTCACCGACCACGTAAAAACTTGCGAAGTTGATTTATTATGGTTCACAGGTCTGTTTTCCATCTACGATTCTAATTTCAAAGCTGTGTACTGCAAGGTAAATTTAATAATTACACAATTCTACTGTATCACCACATTACCTGTATCACCAGATAACCTCGCCTTACCCTACATGAAATAAATTTCAACAAAGTCTCGGGTGCTGGTTTCTTTGTTCTTACTGGAACAAGCCCGTTGGTGCCACGTTTCCAGCCCCAGTTTTCTGGATTTTTTTGGATTCCATATCATTTTTGGACTTGGTGGTACGTCCTAAATGCATGGTACCGTGCAGCGTCGTTCGTTGGTGGCAAAGAGGCAAGATTGAATTTGCTTTTTGTTGTTGACTTTGCGAAACGTTGGTAGCGGACTTCTTCCAAGGTTTCCTTATCCATGTCACCCCCGTACAAAGCAACAAGAAAGCGTGTTCCTGCATCTGCTATGTCTTCTGGTTTTGAATCATGTTGTTTGAAGATTTCTATCATGGCATTGAGTCTCGTTCTGTACAAGTGAACAAAATTTTGTTTTTCCTTGGTTGAAGAAGGACGATGTTGTCGCAGCCACTAAAGTCATGGAGAAACAGAATATTCTCAGCCGCTTCTTTGTATTTCACACTATTCGCGGAATATAGTCTTTCAAAAGTTTTGCCTCTCCCGGGTTTGCGAAGATATATACTACTTTCGGGTGGTGTTTTGTTCTATTGTGTGTGGGTACTGTAATGGTCAAACATGCCGAAATTCGCCAGAGGTTCATATCGATGTCGAGGAAGAAGATGAAGAGATTTTATCAATGGTAGCCCAGAATCTCAGTACCACAGGCAATGAATTAGAAGATGACATTGATGAAGAGTGTTATTAAGATGTCGATATCAACCAACCGGCATCAACAAAAAAATATCATTACGCAATAGCCAATATATAAAATAATTTCGAAATCTACCATCGCTGGTATATCTGTGGAGTAGACCTACAGGGTATACCACAATAAAAAAATGCGCCATGTTCTCTACCTCATGGTAGTGTGGAAATGAGTTAACAAAATTATTATAATTATATGATAAAAAATATATTATATAATATAATTATGTATAAAATGGTCACCAACACTAACTGGGCGAAGCCAAACCAAAAACTGCCTACAGGGCCTAGCAGTAAAACCCTACGGAGCGGGTTTTTAACAGCTAGTTATTTAATGAATAACCCGAAAAATAACACAAATTGGGAATTTCATCATTTTTTAGACAAATATTCACATTTCCGCCACCGTAACTCGTTACCTATTAGACTTACAAAAAAAACTGTATACATAAATTGTACGTAATTTAGTTTTCTTTAAGTTCACCTTGAACAACTTGGTTGTAAAATCAACCATTTCATAATTATTTAGAAAAAAACGAATTTTAGGACCTTCAATCCAAGATGGCGGATCGAGCTCGACCCTCCCGAGGTCGAAAACTTTTTTTTTCTTTAGAGTCCCAATCTTAACAACATATATCAAAATCGCTACTACATGACCTTTTGCAAGGTAAAACTACGGAATGACTGGGCTATAAATTTTAGTGACACAGCTGAATGGTCATTTTAATTAATGTAATATTTCGATGATCTGTTATTTGTGAAATGTTATTGAATACACTGCATTTCCCAAAAAAAAAACAAATTAAAATAAAATCATAACTTAGTAGACATCACTTTTAATCTTTTAATGCCGACCGGGTTACTCTACAACCAAAGATATTGAAATATAAGTAGATGTGCTATCTGCTGTTTTTACTATGTGGGTCTTCGCTTCCGGGTGTCGCCGATATTGTTTACCAATTAACAAATAAACTAAAAGAACAAATAATTAACGAATAAACCAAACGAACGTTAAACTAAATGAACGAATTCTTTCCTTATTCAAAATATATTGTTAACCAATATTAATGCACATTTTCAAAAAATCAACGAAATGAACAAATTCTTTTTGTATGAAAACTACGCTAATTAGCGCGTAGTCCGGCGACAGTTGCGCGGACACCATTAGGGATTGCAATCCCGCAGCTAATTCAATCCCGCGGGATTGATATGCGGGATTGCTCAATCCCGCGCGGATCCCGCGGGATCCCGCATCTTTGAAATAATGTTATAAGTTTTAAAATCAAATTGAAACTACAGATTTTATAAGTTATAAGATAAAATTGAAACTGCAGATTTTTGGGTAAAAATCAACTTTTATTTAACATTTCTTACATTAAGCAACAGAAATTAATTCTTTTGTATTAAATAAGTTTTCTATTATCTAAGTAATTAGTAATCTGTTTTCTTAGATTTATCTTTAAATAATTGGCATAATTTAACAGTTTTGTTTAATTTTACACTTACTCCTAACAGTTTTATATTTTTAATTCAGTCTTATTCATATAATGACTAATAATCAAATCACAACTTTCTCTTAGATGCTACTATTATTACTAAAATCTGTACTACTATCCTTTTCCAACATAAACTTCACATTCCAAATGCAACCTCAATTAAAGTAAAACCAGGGCCTCCACACAAAAAAACATTAAATATACAGATAACTCATACCTCATACGGGCAAAGAAACTTTAAGTACTACGCAACCAAACTATATAACTACATGCCTACCACACTGAAGCAACTACTAACTACAAAGACATTCACAAAAAATACATCAAAGACTGGATCAAACAACAATTCGCAGTACTATTTATGAACAACTGGCAGGCGCCGCGCCGACAGGATACAGGATACTAGGATAGCCCGCCTGCCGCCAACCGCTGACTAGTCCCCGACCAATCCTCTAGTCGCCGGCCGCTAGAGGATTGGCCGGGGACTAGCGCCACTAGCGGTTGGCGGCAGGCGGGCTATCTTGTGTTAAACGGTAACATTGCGCTCGTGCTACTTTCGATTTACGCGAAAGTTTTAGCGCCAAATTTTTAACTTGCGGGATCCGCGGATCCGCGCTTTTAAGGTGCAGGATTGCGGGATTAATAAAAGTTGCGGGATCCCGCGGGATTGCGGGATCCCGCTTTGCGGGATTGCAATCCCTAGACACCATAGCATATCTCTTCTGTATTTGAATATCTTTGTCTACAACCGTAGCTTCTTCAGGGGACTCCAGATACTAATATCTACAGCATGTATGTTGGACGAATATCTACAGCTCATATGTTGAACTAATATCTACAGACCGTAGGTTGAACTAATATCTACAGAGCGTAGGTTGGATTAATCAGCTAAATGTGTCCAATAGTCCGATATTAGGGATTTTTTCACACATACTTACATAAATTAAGTTTTTTAAACTGCATACGCAATATTACGTTATTCCAATATGCTATAACATAATTGCAAATCCAACCTCTGCCAATGCTGTAGATATTCGTCAACACTTTCCTTCTCATAGATATTAGTTCGATTTTTTCAGTTTTTGGAATTCCTGTAGATATTAGTAGACGCCTCCCTTCAGGGAAGTACAATAATATAAATAACTACAATAAAATTTACAAGTTTAGTAATATACAGGGTGCGGCAGCATAACTTCCTTTTTTAAAAATGCGCGCTATTCAGTCGGTTGATGTCGTAGCGGAGCGCTAGTGATCTCATTCGAGAGGCGGAACTTTAAAGTTTTGTCCCGACACAGTTTAGTCGCCATCGTGCGTTGGAACAATGAGAAGCTCACGTTTGCCGTTGAAGCCTACTTTTTGGACGGATGTTCTGTGATCGAAATCCAGCGGGCCTTTCGGAATCGCTTTAATTCAGCCTCTGTCCCGGACCGGAAATCAATTGTTATATGGGTCACTGCGTTCAGACAAACTGTAAGTGCGACAAGAGGAAGAACTGGAGTCCCTTGTCCCATTAGATTACCGAGCATTGATAGCCTGTTTTGAGGGAACACTTTGCAGAGTGCCTCATCTCAATTAGGGGTGATTTGGAGTGGCCGGCCCGCTCTCCCGATTTGTCACCTTGTGATTTTTTTCTATGGGTTTTTTTGAAACCCCGTATTTATGTGAACTGTCGAAGGACCCTACAAGATTTGAAGACCAACATTCAGGAAGAAATTGCCAGGATAACGCATGATATGCTGGCAATATTCACGACAAACGCCAGAAATGAGTTTACTCAGTGTATGAAGAATGGGGGACGTCACCTACCAGATTTGATCTTCAAAAACTAAGTAAAACAAAACTTTAGGTATGTGCTTACATTATAAAAAAACAAATTTAAAAAATCTGATTCATACAAAGGGTTTTATTATATGTGTTTTAATGGTGACCAGATGACTCAGAATGAAACCAACTCAGAAGCACCTCAGAAAGGTCATTAAGAGTGATGATATAAAATAGGTTAAATTAGGTTAGGGTTACCGGCTATTTTAAAGTTATTTTTTCATAGCTTTTGATGACCTTTCTGAGGTGTTTCTGAGTTGGCTTGGAACCGTTATATTAGGTATGTGTTATAAATATATTATGCTTTTACTGGGTTGCAAAAAAAAAGCTTTTTTACATTAACTCCACACAGGAGGCCCTGAGGAAAATAATTTTCCCCTGTGTCATCTTAGGGGATGCTGTGTGGAGGGTCTATTTAAGGAAGGAAAGGGTAGGAAGTTTTGTGAATGAAAAAGGTACAGTGTGTCCAGGAGTGACGGGCGTATTAATCCATCCCTCCAACTGCGGTGCAAGGCGATGGGTAGAGAGAGTCCGGCCGGAAAGGTCAAAAGGCCTCACTTAACCAGTCTCTCTCGATCCAGCCTGCCACGCAGTAGGTGGGCAGACGCATCCGCAGCCAAGACCTGGACAACCTCACCCCATGAACCCAACCAACCCTTCTAAGTCACCAAACGTAGCGAACCTATAAATGGTTCCCGACATTACTGTTTTACAGTACTTTGACATTAATGTTTTTGGCTGTTAATGCTTCTAAATGATCCAAAATTAAAATTAAAAGTAGTGTTTTAAAATTAAAAGTTATCGTTTTATCTTAAATTATAATGTTACACAGGGCCGGATCTACGAAATCTAGCGCCCTGTGCATTAGGTACCGATGGCGCCCCCCCCCCTACATTTTTATTTTGATTAAAAATTCGTTCACCCCTTTTTTTTAATTTTTTTTTTTTTTACATTAATTTATCAAATAAAATCAAGACATATAAAGGGTGTAACCCTATCTAAAGTTTTCGAATAAATAAGCCACGATCTATGTAATTCTTCTCCATTAGGCAGTTTCTTGTAATAATACTTAGTATTAAATTTACGCTTGTTCGTAATAGGAAAATCAAAACCTTTCAATTGTACAGGACCTTCCTGAACTAATAAACTAATGGAATTTTGAGATAACTTTGGCCAGCATCCGGGATCTTTCAATTCAAGCTCTGAAAACAGAATTAAATTTAAACTGCTATCAGTAACGTTATTTTTATCTTCTAATAATTCGACCGGAGGAATTTGTGCGATAGATATCTGTTTAGATGTGCTCGGGACCATTGTAACGTCATTACGCGGACATCATTTTTTATCGGTGCTGGAGAAATTGGAATAAAAAAAATCCCAATGGAAACGAGTTTTTTTATGTCATTATGCTCTTTAATTCTACGTTTTAGATTCTGCGAGCCTGAAAGTTTTTTTTAATTATTGTTCTATTCATTGTAATCCACAATCCACAATCCACAACCTCTAACAACCAATAGAATTTTAGATATAAATTAAAAAATCTAATAATAAATCTAATAATATAACCTCAAATTTGTACCTTGCATTTCCATTTCCCCTGTGTTCTGTGTTGAGCGAACAAACACCATACAAAACACTAAATACTGACGTATCTATGGTATCAACGGCTTACGAAAGACGCTTACTCTGATTATTACTGACTGTAAAATAACAAATCTAATAGAAATTAATTATAGGTACATTTTACGAACTTCAACTGTCAAATCAATGATGAAACTGTTAACTGTTGCAAACCGTGCGATGTTTATGCTAATGGATTTTACTGAAGATTTCATAAGAAAATGGTCTTTAACTACCTTCTCCTAGAGACTTAAATCGTACAAAAGCATTTTGAAAGGCGCAGTCGGTTTGTTTGTTCTCTTGAATAAAAGTACGGCGCTGTGATTGGTTATTGAATTTGGATCCCATCCATTCGTCGTAAAAGACGGTAAAAGATATATGGAAAAATAGATCTTACATTTAAACTAAATATATAGAATTTGTAAAAAAAAATCTGTAACTGACTATAAATTCGTAAACCGTTGAATACAAACCAGATGCGTGCGCAGTCTGTATCTTTGGAAAGTCTTGCTAGAGCGTAATAATTATTTCGTACTATGGGTAATTTTTAAACGATTCAGGGAATATTATAACAAATTTTTAATACAATATTTATTTTCTCACGGCGCCCCTTCGGAGTTGGCGACAGGTTTTTTGCACGTTTTTGAACGTATGGCAGATCCGGAGCTGATGTTACATCACAAAGTATCTGCGTCATGTGAATAAATAAAAATAAATTGTTTTATATATGTTCAAAATTGACAGGCTAGTACTTGGGCTACCGACATCCGTGGTTTGCTTGAGTAAACTCCGATTGAGTTATCACAGACCAACAAGATGGTGTGAGCCTTTGCTAAGGGTTCAAGTCGGTAGTGTAGGAAATTATTTTAACTGCGATTCTTATTCACTACACCAGTGTTATTTTTAGTTTGTTGATATGTTAGATTTTTACATTATAAATAGGCTCTCTTCTGGTTTTTAGTGTCTTTTTCTACGCAAAGTTTAAATAGTAAACAACGCCAATTGGGCCCGGTGTAATAAGGAACTCCAGTGAAAAATATTATGGCTTTAAAAAAATATGTTCATATAGACCAATAAACGCTGATTCTGAATATATAACTTTTATTTCATAATATTAAACGCAGAGTTTTTAAAAAATTATTAAAAAAGTGCATTTTTAAACCTCTTCTCAAAACACAGCGTTAATTTGGCATTACTGAAATGGTGAATGGTGACGTCACGCGTCACCACTCACCCACTGTCACCTGGTGATCGCGTGTATTGTATTGTCAGTATTGTATTGACATTTGAAATGACTTAAAGTGCACATATGCAATTCAACATTTCGTGTTTTTGGTTTATTTTCATACTGTTTATAGAGATTTAGATAAAAAATAGTTATTGTGTTTATTGAAACATAATTTAGGCCCTCAACAATTTACGAAAGGGGCTATATTTGCGGAAAATCGGGAATAAATTTTGCCTATTTGAGGTTAAAGTCGTGTCATATTTTGACATTGTATTTTCAAATTGTTTTTAGTAAAGGGATTTTTATACAAGCTATTACACAATCGTCATGCAGTGTATTATAAATACCAGTTTCTGTATGTGATAAAACAATGTACAAAATCACGCCTGAACACAAAATTGAAGAACGATGTCACTTGAATTTGCAAAGATGATTCATTATTTTTATATTGCACTTTGTTAAAATACAATAACAGTAGCGGTGAAATGTGGACATTTTACCAATGTTTTTCTATATTAAAAGCAGTTAATCTTAAATAAAAAGCGCCTCAATTTCTCACACAAAAGTCATTGAGTCATCCTATCTTAATTTTATTCCGCCATTTTCTTAAATTCAAAATCAGGGATGCTCTGCCCAAAAAAATTATTTCCCTAGATTTCGAAGTGAAATTTCCCTAGAATTTCACATTTACGCAATTACCTACGTAGCCACCTGATTGTGTAACACTAATCCTGTTATATGTTAATTAATTGGAAAGATATCGGAACTTGGTAAATATACTTATAATACTGTGCTTTTCCAAATAAAACACTTTTTGCTACGTGAAGTAATAATTTAAAAGTACGAATACACTCACCACTGAATTAGAAACTGAATTCCGAATTAAAAAAAAAAAAACACTTTGCAAAATAAAAATCAACCGCAATCACCGAAAAAATAGAACTTAAAACATAATTTTTTTTTTTTCAGAGGTCCCATTTATCTTTTTAGATACATATAATATCATTTTGAGTTGTCAGTGTTAAAAATAACATTTCATGGTAAGTACAACAATAATTAAGATTCATGGGAATTCCAAAAAATATAAATAATACCAGTAATATTGTAATATGTAATAAAATTTTTGCCAGAGTTCGAAATTTCCCTCGATTTTGTCCTGATTTCCCTTATCCCTAAAAAATATTTTTCTCCCCTAGATCTAGGGAAATTTCCCTCGACATAACATCACTGATTCAAAAAGACAACTTGAAAATAATAAACTATCAGTGGGTGAAGCCATCACATAATCCACCATAGATACGGTGCGTTTTTGGGAGTCTTGAAAAATTAAAACTTTGACAATTATTTTAACTATTAAAACTAACTATAAAAATAAAAATGCAGTTATTTAAGTTTGAAGGTCTTTATTCATTAAAAAAAATAAAAAAATTGGACTGGAGTTCTCTATTAGTATTCATCGTTATTTTATACATTAAAACATCTGTAATTGAAAATAAAAATGCAAGTTTTTTGTAAAACCAGTTATTTATTAAAAGGATCCTTACATTTTTAACAATTTACTTACTTAAGTATTATTTTCTTCTGAGAAACCTGTTGAACGAATTTCTGCTTAATTTAATACGTACTAGGTAGTTATAGAAAATATAATGACAGTATGTCAGTTCATAATTTTCTTTCAATACCCTTCAACACCTTAGCTCAATAATCTCAGACACCTTCCTCTATGAATAGACTCCTCGGGACATCGTGCCGATGATGGCTCGGGGGGCAAATTATTTTTTATTAGTTAGATTTTCGTATCGAATGGGAGTATAAATAACGCCGGCACGTAGGTACTAAGACTTATACGGCGGCCAGCGAACGAGACTACATACCACCGAGCTTCCACTGGCCAGTGTCGTGCTCTTCGTAAACGCTAAAAAAATATCCATTAAAACTTTAAACCTCAAGAAAAACAACGTTGAATAAACGTACACGATAGAATTAATGTTAACTTTCTATGCTAACTTTGCTGTACTCCCTCAATTCGGATCAAAAAGGTTTCTTTCATATTTATTTCAAAATTATTTGATACTTACTCACTTTAATATTGTTTTTTAACATGTAATCTCTACATATTATAAATTAAAGTCCTTCGACGCGTCTGTCTGTCTGTCTGTCTTTTTGCGATAAACTCAAAAACTAATGAACAGATTTTCATGCGGTTTTCACCAATAGACGGAGTGATTCATGAGGAAGGTTTAGGTTTATAATTTGTCAAGTTTTTTTATTTTATTTATTAGCGTTATAGAACACTCGAAAAATCGTCTTTTAGATAGTAACTTTTCTTTCGACAAATTGTATAATTTCTTATTTGAAATTTAAAATAATGTTACATAAAATGTGGTTCCACGCCAACTCAGAATCAAGTCAACTCAACACTTCTTTGAAAATAAATAATTGAAAAACTGCCCATAGCCTAACGTATTTGACCAATTTTTTTTTTCATCAATTTTAATGACTTTTTAGAGGAGGTTTTTTTGGTTTTCTAGTTAAGTTTCAAACCAATTGTGGACAAATAGTGATAATTATTATCAACGAGTGTATTCATTTAGGCCAAAGATGGCGTCAGTAATTTCAGATGTCGCTGTTGTGTGATCATTTTTTTAACCTCCTCCCTTCTCAATATACAAAGGAATTTAATTAAAAAAAAGCCCACGCTAGCTAAAAATTAACACTTCTCTAACTAACTTGCATTGAAAACAAAGTATTGATTAAACCTTTGTCCGTTGAGTGGGGAATAAGTTATGTGTCGGTAACTTGTCACTTTAAAAGCATGCAATAAAAACGATGGATTTAATTTCTCAAAGGGTGCTTTATTTAAAAAAAAACAATACAACCACTTCTTCTTCTGTTAAGTTCTAACGTTTTTACAGAGGTGTTGAGTTGATTACTTTCTGAGTTGTCCGGTCTCCATAAAATTTATGGTTTATAATTAAGTGGATAGTAAGGTGGTCCAGGCTTGTATAGTAAATTTTGTTTTTTCAAATATAGATGTAGCCACCCATTTTATTTGTTACACCTATCATTCCTATTATGTGTAAAATATTTCAGCCCCCTATCTTATATACAAGGGGGTGCTCATCGAATTAGAAGTTTCTGATAAAAGTTCTGGATTTTAAGTAAAACACGTAATTTAAGGTTTATTAATATTACAAGTATTTTAGTCAAATAAGTATAAAACGTATTTAAATTTGAGCAAAATTTGGTAACAAAGCAATAATTAACATAATATTAGTCGCAATCTTTCAAAACCATGTTTGTTAACTCCATTTTGAATGTTTCAGTAGAAACGATTTTTCTGTTTTGTTCAACGATGTGAAGTAAAAATTGCTTTTCTTCCTCATTCTTAGTAAGTATCGTGTTGTAATCTTCAAATAGTTTAAACCTCTCTCCGCTGTATCATTAACAACACGCAAAATTTTGACTCAACTTTTACCTTGAAGGAAATCAACACTGTTATTCCAAGTCTTAGGAGGTAATTACAAGAAAGAGTCCGTGACATCAGGAACTAACAGCGTTTTACACGTTCTTTGTGTTGCAAAAGCTTCTAATGTAACCTCTGTGGTAAGCTTAGCAGAATCACCTCGTACTGAAGGATTACCGCCATCAGAATTTTTTTTTTGAACAATGGCCTGTTTCTCAGCATCAGACAGCTTCTCAGAAAACAAGGTAAATGAGACTAGTTCATCTGACAAATACCATAAGTGACGCTTTAAGACACCCCTAGCTGCTATACTGATTACGGAATCAATGGCTTCGTACAATTTTAAGCTATTCCAAAGTATTAAGTCATTTACTGGCGCATCTGCTGCTAAAGACGCTTCGATTCAAACTTTGGTGTAGATGATAACTAACAAATCGAACAATTTGTTTTTCTTCTCTCTTGATTAGTTCAAATTTTAAATCTTATTACGATCAAGCGCACTGGTAACGTATTGTGTAAATATGTCACTTGTAGACAGCTCAACGCACTACAAACCATCTTTGGACTTATCCTCTAATATGCTAGCATTACTAGAAGTGCTACTGAAGTTGCACTCAAGTTCTAACTCTTGACTCGACACCACCGAAGATGAAGCATTACTTTCAGCAGCCATTTCTTTCAATTCTTCAGATCTTTGTTTCCGTTTTAGAGAACTTTCTTTGACCTTTTCTAGTTTCTTGTCGATTGAGGTCATAATCATCTTACGTTCTCATCTTTGATCGATGAAACGCTCTGTCTTCCGCAATTTTTATCAAATTCAAAGCGCTTGCATGGGCAAATCAAAAAGTTTGTCTAGTTATTTTTAAAACAAATACACTCCTGTTTTTATGCTTCAGAATTTCTTCCTCTATTTTTATTCAATAGCCAGCCAGTTCATAAGAAATTTAATCAGTTTTTCAATGCAGTGATTTTGTTGTCCGGTCGGAATACTAGATTTACTCCATACTTTTATAAGTTCTTGAATAAGTACATGCGCGGAATCTTTCACATTTTTGGAATCATTTAATATGTAGTGAAAACAGAGTAAAACTCGCCGAAGAGTAGGATGTTGGTTAAGCCTCATCAATGGCTCAATATCTCGAACCCCAAGTAAAAGAATTTCGTATTTTTTTCGAGTAGATGAACACATTTTACTACACTGATTCATTTCACAGTCTACTAAATAAGTATCAAATACTGTTCAAATTTGTCCATAAAACTCTTTAGTAGTTTATTTTAATATTTATTTAATAGTTTAACACACGAAATTGGCCTCTAGCAAAAAGTAAAAATTAAGCATTTTACACAAAAAAGTCAAAAACAACACTCGATTGAGCACCCCTTTCTACTTGAGCTATCTCGCTGAAATTTTACTATGTTATTTCTATGAATACATGTAACAAATTCACGGGGTGGCCAAATGAAAAATAATAAAAAAAAATTTTTGGACCACCTTAGTGGATAGGCATTTAAGTACCTAGCTACATACAAATCTATCATTTCAGAGGAAATTTTGGTTTTGATTTATTAAATAAGAGAAAATTCACAGAACTACTAGTTTTACCCTTGAGCAACGAGCAATGCACGCCACTGCTATCAGCAGGCTACCTAGCAGCTAGCAGACAGCCTACCTTGGGAGATCCTTGGCCTGCCCGCTCGCACTAAACTCGGCTACCAAAGGCGGACCCTGCCCGCTTACTACTTACCACTTACTGGGCACGCGAAGGAATGCAGTGCCGCTGGCCATCCTTACCACTTTATTATAATATATTATGTATTTTTTTATGTCGCCGCTACTAGCCTTACCCATTAATCACGAAGGGACCACAACTCACATACGCCGCGAATCGTCAGTAGGTGCAGTGTGTGCCAGTATATTTTTTTAAATCGATTATTGATTTCAAAGTGGGCCTTGGCTTGATTATCAAATCTGTGATGTCCACACAAGTACTCGAGTCAGTGGTCTTCAAACTTCAGTCGCAAGAATGGGAGCTTCTTTTAGAAAATTATTTTTTCGGGTGAGCTGCACATTCACTACTGACTATTGCATTATCATAGCACTTGGACCCTGTTCGGAAGGAGCGAATCATTACGCGCGTACGTTTGCATCCAGAAGGAGCGTGGAACCAAAACCTCCTAGATCACAAGGCCGGGAGACTGGATGCAATCGGCCTTCTAACTTGTATGCGAACCTCCAAAAAAATTATTTTTATTAAGTTTTTTTAAATAAGTAAAATAATTTAATAAATAAGAATAAATAGAAAAAAATATGTAAAATGGGAATTTTTGTGGGATCCCATACAAGTTAGGAGGCTGATTTGAATGGGTGTCCAGGCCTTGTGATCTAGGAGGTTTTGGTGGAACTTGCCCGCTCCATTACCTTAGGGAACGTACCCATACTACGTGACCCAATTTTTGCAATTTTTAGCCCCCCCCCCCCCCTCCCCCGGTGATTTTGTGTAGTATATTCCAAGACTATAACTTTTAAAAATTCAGCTTTGTTGCTTAAGATTTAAGAGGACTGAATTTAGTTCATATTATGTTAAGATTTATTTTGTTGTTTAAATGGATGCTGATAAAAATTTAAAGATATAATTATTATTGAGTTAAAAGAGTTACCTCAAAAATTGTAAGACTGAATACTAAAATGGTCTCTGTACTTTTAAGTTTTTTTGTTTTAAAATTTAATTGAATTTTGTTATGCCTAATATTTTAATAAGGTTTTGTTTTCATAACAGAGTATGTTAATAATTAGTGTTTTATTTTAAGAATAAAAAAATTCAAACTGATTATTAAAACAATTTGTAACAAACTGTAATAAGGTTCTGTTTTGTTGGGTATATTAAATGATGATAAAAGATGACTAAATTTAATTTGAAAATAAATAAAAAGGTGATTTATGACATTTTCAACTGTTTTTTATTACACCGACTATCTTTAAAAAACCTGTTGACATGTCCGGTTTCTGGGCCCTAAAATCCGGGGTTTTCATGTGTCTTGCCCTGGTTGTCAAATTTAAGAGATGGCAACCCTACTCTTATGTAACAAGCAAATGCAAGATTGAAAAGGCGCGCTATCCCCACTTCCCCGTTCTTCGCAATGCCTCGCTTTCGTACCGTCCCGTCTCGGTTTTGGTCCCTGTTTATGAAAATCACCCGACGGACACGTGATGGATATCTAACACTTTTTTTTTACATTAACTCCACACAGGAGGCCCTGAGAAAATAATTTCCCTCAGGGCCTATGTCATCTTTGTAGATGCTATGTGGAGGGTCTTTTTGAGGAAAGGAAGAAGTGAACATGGGTCTTGAAGAGACCCATGTTGTAGGAGGGAGGAAACACAGAGGCCGGCAAATCGTTCCACAGCCGAGCCGTTGAACTCAAGAACGAGTCATAGAAACGACCCGTTCTCATGTGAGTAATGTCAACCGTGTACAAATTTTGGGCGCGTGTTTGGCGTATTTCCCGACTATGCACCGGTGCCGAGGGGATCAATGATGCTAGTTCCTCGGAGCATCTTCCATTGTAATACCGGTAGAACAAGGACAGCATTCCCACCTGACGCCTTATTTATGTAAAATGAGCCATAATCAAATTAGGTTTGTTTGTAACTAATTTATCACGCCATTTGTTCGCAAAGGTAAGGATGGAACGCCACACAACTCTGTCTTTTTTATGTGAATACCTCACAAGAGTCCCAGCTACTCACGTCCGGAGCCAGTGATACTATGGCATCCCCAATTCGGATATATTGTGAGGCTGAGGTAGTGGGGAGGGAAAGGAGATTGGGAAGAGGAAGGTGGCCTGAGGAACCTGGCTATTCAGATCTGATCACCAAAAGTCATTTCAAGCAACGTTTCAATTCTGAATGGTGGTCTACACCAGGGCGATACTGAGAGTATCGTCCACTCTGGAACGTACCGCAAATATACCAAAGTTAATTTTTATCGAAAGGTCTTGTCAGAATAAGGCAATCAGTAACGGTGAGAGGCCCGTTATTAAAGACAAATCATTTGTAGTATTAATGACAATGTATTGATACCCCTTTCTATACGGCGCAATTTTTATATGCCCAAATTATTGATAAATAGGCATAGTGTATTTTCCAATATAATACACAGACTCTCCCTTCGGTGTTATAATAATAATAATCAATATAAACATTTATTTATCAATAGACTTTTACAGTTTTATACATTTGATTTGTTATGATGTGGATGCATCATTACATATAAATTACTTTAATTTATTACTCGGATAGGCAGGTACCTTTATTTGAAGGATGGTAATAGTTTATTCGAGATACTCGGCAGGTTGGCAGACTGAGCGGAAACGGGTTTTGTTTTTAAAACGGCACTCTGGACGAGAGAGAACACGGGAGGACGCCGTGTTTTTCTCGGGCACAGTCACCTAGCGATTTAAGTTTTATAATGTAAAATATACCGGAACAATACGACTCCGCGTTGCAAAGAGATCCGTACCTTATGTGTAAATAACGGGATTAACCTAAAGATCCGAATTGTTCGGCCCGGAATTAACGAAGTTTTCGGTTCATCAATGGCCGTCGGCGCCTCGTGCGACGAGAATAAGTAATGCCGTTTATCTAGCTGATCTGGCGACTGGGAAAGCGCAATTGGCGAACATGGACTCCCGCTACACCTCGCAAGCCACGGCGAAGTTTATTTAATTAGTGTTCGGAGTTTTAACTTTAACATCCGCCGCCTACTGAGGCGTTCATATAAAAAACCCGCGTACTTGATTTTGATACGCAGAACAGACCGTTCCGGTTCACCGCAACCCCGGATTCGTCGCCGACTCCGTCTGTCAACAAATCCCGTAGGCATCCATCTATTTGGGCTTGATGGCCTCGTAGGACGGGCATCATACTGCTGGCCAGGCTGGCGCAATACACCGGATCATTTCTCATCGTCCTGATGCTCCCAGGGGGGTTTGGCATCGCGACCTCAGCAGGATCACATCAGGACCACCTCTTGGATGCTGGACGAAGCACCAAGCTCCACTACGTGCATCATGCCTGCCCGCAGGCACTTAATCCGAATTAGCTAGTTTTCAAGGTCATGGTCGCAATACAGGGGTGAGTTTTCAGTAGTGTATTTTTTCCCTTGTAAAATTGGTTTATAATACCGTATTGTTTTAAATGTTCGATATTGTAAATATAGAAAATATTGATTCAAATCTCTTTGTTATTTCATATCGATACACTGTAGTTCCTAATGATGAGTAAAGAAGTGATTGTCATAGTGCCCACGCTCCCTGGGAAGAATTAAATGCTCTCCGTCGTTCTAGGAAGAAGGCGTAGTGAATTCAACTGTGGACATATTCTGTCTTGAACAGGATTTGGCGCTCTATTAATAGAAAAGTACGCAGTTGTATTCATCCCGTCTTCTTCCCTCTCAGCTAGCCACATCATATGGCTCCTTACGCCATTTTGCACGTAATAATTGCCGTTTCAACGTGAATTATAAGATATTCACATAACATTTGACGCCTTTAACGTGGGTTGCTCGTATAAAGACACATTCTTTACTCACAATTATATTCATCAAATCGATCAACTAAAATCTCGTTTTACAACTTGCTATTTTATCACAGAGATTTAAAACAGTATGATACTGTAATTTCATAATAATTTTCATTAATTTAATGGTGCAATGGTGTCTCGTTATAATTCAAATACAACAATGTCCTTTGCAATACGGAGTGTTGCAATTTACGTATAATTATGTCATGTATTTTGGTGTTTCTCGTGCTCAGTAGACATGTAATACAGGTTATGTTTTAAATGTCAATACGTCAACTTAACCTCAATATTTGAAATATTATTTTCATAGAAGCGTCGGGTATCACCATAGACAATATTTCTTCTATGATAAAAGAAAATTACATATGTTTATTTTAAAAAAAAAAAAATAGATATTGTCTATGCTTCAAAATAGAGGCAATTTAAAAGGTAAACATCGTAAGTGTCAATTGCTGTTTATTTCAGACAAGCGAATGTCAATAGTGACAGATGGGTTTACATCAAACTAGAATTCTTGTTATGAATTTAAGTGAATTAGTTAGAATTATTAATTATTTAACAAGTGTAGTATAATGAAGGGATTGTTATTTAATGAGATTAAATTTATAATTTATTCCTTAAAACATCATCATACATAAAGGATGGTCATAATTAATCAACAACATTCAAATTCAAACAATAATACATCGATTATTGAGAGTGGTGGAATAGTTTGACATATTTAACTAAATTGTTGGAATATTTTTCTTTTATTGAAAAAATATTTTTTTTTTTGGATTATTCTTTTTTGAAATTATGCTTGGAATTTCGGTGGTAAATTCAGTAAAATACCTACGCCAGAATTACTTTGGATGTCAAGGTTGCCACAAAATACAGGGTTGCTAAAAAAAAAAAAAAAAAAAAATTTTTTTTTTTTTTTTTTTTCCATTCTTTCATTATTTAAAATTTTTTCTTTTTTTTTGGTTTGTTCTACTTATCATCAACAATCTATATTATACGTCAACAAAAATAACATCAACAATAATTATTAACATTAACAACAACTTTTCATTATTTTATTATTTTATCCAATTGTTTTAACAATGTCAACTCCTATCCCAAACATCAACAACGCCTCTAAAGAGGATCTCATAAAAGAATTATCAAGTCGTTCTCTTGAACCGGCACCCACCTCTCACGCGTTGCGCTCGCAGGCGCGTGCATTTAATAAGGCACTTAAGATGCCAACAATATCAGAAACAGATATGGATTCTTCAGATTCGGATTCTGAGAACCAGACCGTTGACAACCCTACAATAATTAAACACACAAAAATTATTTATAGAGAATCACCCACCATCAATGTGGAAAATTGGAAGATAAAATTTGATGGAAAATCGAGCATAAGAGAATTTCTCTTGTTGATTGAAGAAAAATGTAGGACGAAAAATTTTAGTCAGGATAATTTAGTTCGCGTTTTTCCTGATCTGTTAGATGGACTAGCACTACTTTGGTTCAGGTCAATATATCATCCGGACTTGAAATGGGACGAGCTGTCTAAACTTTTGATCAATCAATTTGAGGCAAATGACCTACAAACGGACTTAAAAGTAAAACTTTTCAACATGACGCAACCAAAAGGTATGTCAGTCCTTGAGTTTTCACTTAGAATGAAATCTCTAAATAACATGCTAGAAGCTAAACTTCCTGAGCAGGAACTTTTGCGGCTTGCCAAAAAGGCTTTGCTTCCAATGTACACTAACTTATTAGTTTCTAGAGATATTTTTACATTCGAACAGTTAACAACTTACGCAGGAAACTTAGAGTCTTATGCGACACCACCGGAGGAATTTGCTACTTCTTCTTCTTCTTTTTCAAACAAATTTGAAAAAAGCAATAACTATACTACTAATAAAGAAGAGAGATTTGGGCCTACCAATAAAACTTTGTCAAACAATAATACCGGTACTTATAAACGTACAGGGTTTTCTTATAATAATTATAAACAATCTTCTAATGGCAATAGTTATAGTCATGCTGGGCGTAACTACAGTAACACCAATGCGGGTTACAACAATAACAAACCTCCGTCTTCTTTCAATGGAAATAGTCTAAATACCGAAGGAACTTCTAGAACCATTGTTAGGAATCAATTTTGTCTTTATTGTAAGAAACCGGGACATGTTGTAGCGGACTGTAAAAGAAAAGCCGCAGCGGGAAATAATCCAAAAGTGGGAGCGGTTAAAGGAAGAATTAATAATAACAAGTCGGAAAACTAGGGCGGAGTCTCTCTTACCACGTCCCATCCTATGCGCAGAGGAATCGGGAATGGAAGAGTTGGCTCCGACTAGTCCATCAGTTTCTCTCAGTCCCATCACCTGGAACAGTGGGCCCACTGCCACAGGGGATGGAGATTGAAAACGATGGTCGTCCTTATGCAAATGTATATATATTTAACAATTTTTACAGCGCACTGTTGGACAGTGGCGCCTCATTATCGTGTTTGGGAGGTGATAGTTATAAGATTTTTATTAAGTTAGGTATAGAATTAGTTAAGGTTAATTTTAGTGTATCAACAGCGGACGGTGCGAATCAGCCAGTCCTGGGTACAATGTCGTTGCCGGTGACGTACAAATCAATTACCCATACAATACTTTTCTACGTCATCCCGACATTGTCACCATCGTTTATCCTAGGTATAGACTTTTGGAAGCAGTTCCATATCGCACCGGAGCTGTTTTCAAAAGCTATTGGTCCTACTTCGGAAAACAAAATTAGTGGGTTGCGGGCAATTCAGCCAGCCTCTTCCTTAAGTCCCTCAGAGAATCAGGCACTCTCTGCTATTATTAAAAAATTTGAATCGATTTCTTTCGAGAAGCGTGGCTTAGGCCTGACGCATTTAGTCAAACACAAGATTAATACAACAGGGCCTCCGATCAAACAAAGGTATTATCCTTTGTCTCCAGCAAGACAAAAACAATTAGAATTAGAAGTGGATGAAATGCTAAAATTAGGAGTAATACGTCCCTCACGTTCTCCATGGTCGAGTCCAGTATTAATCGTTACAAAAAAAGACGGTACCGGTCGTTTTTGCTTAGACTCTCGCAAAATCAATAATGTCACGATTCGCGACGCGTACCCTTTGCCATATATATCGCGGATTCTAGACAAGCTAGGTGGAGCTAGGTACGTCTCTTCTATAGACCTTTCAAAGGCTTTTTGGCAAATTGCCTTAGACAAGGACTCTTGTGAGAAAACAGCTTTCGTCGTCCCTGGACGGGGTTTGTTTGAGTTCACCCGTATGCCTTTCGGACTGAAAAACGCCCCTAGTGAGTTGCAAAGACTGGCAGATGTTCTTTTTGGTCCGGAATTCGACGATAATGCTTTTTGCTATCTGGATGATTTGATCTTAATATCAGAAGATTTGGAGTCACATCTTAATCTATTAAACCGTGTATACGAACGTTTGCGAGACGCAGGTCTTACCATAAACTTAAAAAAATCCGAGTTTTGCAAATCAGAACTTAAATATTTAGGGTATTTAGTAGATTCGCAGGGTCTCCGTACGGATCCAATAAAAATAGAAAGCATCAAAAATTTCCCAGTCCCAAAAAATGCAAAACAAATCCGGGCATTCATTGGTTTGTGCGGTTACTTTAGAAGGTTCATTAAAGGATTTTCGGGAATAGCTGCCCCTCTTACTAAACTCACAGGTTCTAAAAATGGAATTAGCAATTTCAAGTGGTCTCAGGAAGCTGAAACTGCTTTTAAAGATTTAAAACGCGCGTTGACTACGGCTCCAGTTTTATGCTGCCCGGATTTCACCAGGCCTTTCTCTATCCATTGCGACGCGAGCTCCGCAGGGATTGGAGGAGTTTTGATCCAAGACGTAGACGGGCAAGAGCATCCCATCGCTTATTACTCACGTTGCTTAAACGTTCATGAAAGAAATTATGGCATCACTGAACGGGAACTCTTAGCTGTGCTAGACTCGGTGACTCACTTTAGACCGTATATAGAAGGAGCTCATTTTTCAGTAGTTACTGACCACTCAAGCTTGAAATGGCTGGGGTCCTTGTCCAACCCTAGTGGCCGTCTTGCACGGTGGAGCTCTCGCCTTTCGCAATTTTCTTTTGACGTTGTCCATCGCAAAGGGACACAACATGTTGTTCCAGACGTGCTATCACGAATGGACCTTGCCGTATTATCAGGTGTGGACACTGAACATACAAAGGATACGTGGTATTTGAAAGCCTGGAAAGGATGCCAAGATTTTCCACAACGTTTCCAGAACTTTCAAATGCGTAATAATGAATTGTTCCGACACACAAAGACTAGTCTAGCTCTGTGCGAGGATACTGCCTGGAAGAGGGTAGTTCCGCAGGAAGGTAGACAGGCAATTCTTTCAAATTTACACGAGTCTTCGCGAGCTTGTCATCCTGGGGTATTCAAAACCTATAAAAAGGTGCAATTGCGTTACTATTGGCCTAATATGTATAAGGATGTTAAGCAATTTGTTAATCGTTGTACAGTCTGCAAGGCCCACAAAATAAGTACAGCCCCACCTAACGGCATCTCTTCAAACCCAAAAAAGGTCACACGACCCTTGCAAATGTTGTCGATAGATTTAGTAGGTCCTTTACCTAGGAGTTACTCAGGTTTTACCGTAATCTTATCATGTGTAGACGTTTTTTCTAAATTTACATGGCTATTTCCGCTGCGCAATGGCACCGCGAGAAGCATAATTAAAATCTTAGAAGAAAACATCTTTCTTGTTCACGGCGTACCACGAACTATCGTCTGTGATAATGGTCGTCAATTTGTTTCGAAAGAATTTAAGGGCTTACTTAGTAGTTATAACATACCACCACCATTTTACAATTCGTCTTATACGCCTCAAAACAATGTAGTCGAACGTTATAATCAAACCTTGGGTACGGCGTTATCGATCCTTGTTGAATCAGACCACCGAAATTGGTCCAAATTTCTTCCGCAAGTTCAATCGGCTATGAATAACACGGTAAACTGCGCTACAGGTTATACACCTTATTTCCTGATGCACGGTCGGGAGCAGATACTGGACGGTGATCTGCACCGTAATCCAATAGCGGATGAGGAATCCAATTCGCAAGTGGGTGCTCAACCTAAAGCTTATGCACAGAAACTAGAAGAGTTGTCTTCGATTTACGAGCAAGTCTCGAATGCTCTTCTTAAAGCTTATCAAAAAGGAGCTGACCATTACAACCTGCGCAGAAAACACATCACCTATCAGGTTGGTGATGTGGTGTGGCGGAGAAATTTTGCACAATCTAACGCATTGAATTATTTCGCACAGAAATTGGCACCTCGGTTTGTTCAGAATGTGGTAGTAAAGAAAAAATCCAATCTAATCTATACGCTTGCAGACTTAAACGGAAAAGTTGCGGGTGATTTTCATGTGAAGGATATAGTAAAATCAAATAATATACCAGTATAGTCTTATTGTGGCAATACTTCGGAGGGTCTGGCCATCCCTACCGAATACTGCAAATTATCTTATTTACTAGTTAATATTTAATGCTTGGGAGTTTTAACCCGGCCTGATCAACCGAGTTGAAACGACCCGACATTCTGACAGTCAAAGTCCTGTCACAGGAATATTTCTTTTTGTTCGTTCATGTTTTTGGAGGGGGTGCGTTTATGCAAACTCATGTAGTATTTATGATTCATTGCAATCAAAATCCACTCTAGTAAGATTAACTCGAGTTGTTTTATAAGTTCTTACTTTCGTTAGGCGTAATTATTTATTGTTATTTATTCGAAATTAATTTAGTAACATTTTTTTTTTGGACTGAGCACGAGCAAGCAAACAAGATGAATGACATAATTTGTTTTTATATTACGTTTGTTAACCTCGAATACAAATGGAACACATGCCCACTTCCAATTGTGTTCAGGGTACATCCCATTGAACTGCGTTCATGGTTATTAAATTTTGTATTTATTATTAAGTTTTGTCTCGAAACACACAGGGATGCCAGTCCTACACCTCTATGTGTTTTGAGCATTGTTTTCTTTTTGTTTATCTCTTTCAATATGAAACATGACTGTTTTCAAATATAAATAAATTCTGAGAAATATTGTAAGTTCAACACGTAGTAACCACTTATATGCTTGCGAATATACAAAGAGAATAGTTTAGTAATATACATATTATTTTGTTAAATTTATTGATTAGTTTTAGTACCTATGATGCTACTTTACTTCATACACTCACCCGTACGACCGATTTAGGTAGAATAGGAAACTCTTCGTAGTGAACAATTTTATTTTTCCTAAAAGGGACGTAAATTCAGTGAAGTGAGGGTTGCTTGCACCCTAAAGTGTTGCCTAAATGGCTTTCTAAAACCCTATTATGGGTCAGTGATGCATTAATGCATATGGTTGTGTATAATTTTTGTGCTGGACACACAAAGGTATAGATAAGTTAAGGATGTGTTGTCCACTGATTAGTGCTTAAACTTACATAATTAATGATGATTATGCTGTATATGTAACGTTAACGGTAGTCCAAGACATAAGTCAGCCGTTCTTCACCCAGTATCTTCAATGCTGTGGGTGTTTACGGACCCCGTTCACGGAACATTAGTTCACCATGTTCTTAATATTAAGTTCTTTTATTTTAAGTTCTTTTAGTTGTAAGCTATGTTTAAATAAGAATGGTTGCATCGCAAGCCCGTCCATCGCGCCTTACGCATGATGGAGTGCGATCGGAGTTGCGGCACACCCATTCGCTATTACTAGTTAATCTATGTTTGATCTACTAATCACTTTTTACTACTGTCTACTAATGATTGCTAGAATATGTTTGAATAATTTTTTTTTAGGCCCTGTGACCGACCTTTTTTTAGATTAGGGGTAGGAACCTTATTAGTTGTTATGTTCGTGGGCGAACATTTTTGTGGCGAGGGGGGTAATGTTATGATGTGGATGCATCATTACATATAAATTACTTTAATTTATTACTCGGATAGGCAGGTACCTTTATTTGAAGGATGGTAATAGTTTATTCGAGATACTCGGCAGGTTGGCAGACTGAGCGGAAACGGGTTTTGTTTTTAAAACGGCACTCTGGACGAGAGAGAACACGGGAGGACGCCGTGTTTTTCTCGGGCACAGTCACCTAGCGATTTAAGTTTTATAATGTAAAATATACCGGAACAATACGACTCCGCGTTGCAAAGAGATCCGTACCTTATGTGTAAATAACGGGATTAACCTAAAGATCCGAATTGTTCGGCCCGGAATTAACGAAGTTTTCGGTTCATCAATGGCCGTCGGCGCCTCGTGCGACGAGAATAAGTAATGCCGTTTATCTAGCTGATCTGGCGACTGGGAAAGCGCAATTGGCGAACATGGACTCCCGCTACACCTCGCAAGCCACGGCGAAGTTTATTTAATTAGTGTTCGGAGTTTTAACTTTAACATCCGCCGCCTACTGAGGCGTTCATATAAAAAACCCGCGTACTTGATTTTGATACGCAGAACAGACCGTTCCGGTTCACCGCAACCCCGGATTCGTCGCCGACTCCGTCTGTCAACAAATCCCGTAGGCATCCATCTATTTGGGCTTGATGGCCTCGTAGGACGGGCATCATACTGCTGGCCAGGCTGGCGCAATACACCGGATCATTTCTCATCGTCCTGATGCTCCCAGGGGGGTTTGGCATCGCGACCTCAGCAGGATCACATCAGGACCACCTCTTGGATGCTGGACGAAGCACCAAGCTCCACTACGTGCATCATGCCTGCCCGCAGGCACTTAATCCGAATTAGCTAGTTTTCAAGGTCATGGTCGCAATACAGGGGTGAGTTTTCAGTAGTGTATTTTTTCCCTTGTAAAATTGGTTTATAATACCGTATTGTTTTAAATGTTCGATATTGTAAATATAGAAAATATTGATTCAAATCTCTTTGTTATTTCATATCGATACACTGTAGTTCCTAATGATGAGTAAAGAAGTGATTGTCATAGTGCCCACGCTCCCTGGGAAGAATTAAATGCTCTCCGTCGTTCTAGGAAGAAGGCGTAGTGAATTCAACTGTGGACATATTCTGTCTTGAACAGGATTTGGCGCTCTATTAATAGAAAAGTACGCAGTTGTATTCATCCCGTCTTCTTCCCTCTCAGCTAGCCACATCATATGGCTCCTTACGCCATTTTGCACGTAATAATTGCCGTTTCAACGTGAATTATAAGATATTCACATAACAGATTTACAAAACTGTAAAATATATAAGTAACTAAGTCCTATGAACGTCTGTCCCCAATATCACACTCGTGATGTCTCCTATTGATATTGATCTATTTCATCTCGGACAGATGGCACTGCGGTTGAGAAAGGTATGGTGAAAAGCTACCATACAATAATTCAGCACAAATTTATGCAAAATCAAATCATTTTCAAAATACGTATGTAAAATTATGTCATATTACCGCTGAGAGCTTCATTGTAACCCACCTCTATCTCTTTTTGTGTGAGAAAGACGACCTTTATCCATATTATTTTAACAAAACGCTTTGTATATCCCACTATTTAATCAAAATATTTGACATGTTTCTAAACCAATGATTTTGGTCTCCGGCGACATTTGTAACTTTTTTTTTATTCTACAAAAACATAAAAAATAGTATTTGTTGATCAGTTGGCGGCGGGGTAAGAGGTTGGGCGGTTACTCAGCCGAAAAACCAGTGACAACATGCGGAAGAAAATTTTAATTTTAGAGAAAAAAAAAGTCATCGAAGAAGTCACCGGAGACCAAAATTTCATTTACACTTT
The DNA here is from genome assembly GCA_917880885.1 of Limnephilus marmoratus. Classification (NCBI taxonomy): domain Eukaryota; kingdom Metazoa; phylum Arthropoda; class Insecta; order Trichoptera; family Limnephilidae; genus Limnephilus; species Limnephilus marmoratus. The sequence goes on along the minus strand of OU862906.1, from coordinate 32,203,106 downwards.
TACTCCAAATAACGTCAGGAATCACTGATAAAAAAGTAAGTCAAATACGTCCCTTGACACTCTGCATATAAGAAATATTTATAAATTATATTTCTTTTCTTTGATTTAGACACATTTATTTTATGTTATATAAAACCCTTGTCAGATGCCAACTTGAATATAACTCTACATTATGGTCTCCCTGTTACAACATTCATTCAGACAACGTTGAAAAGATTCAACGGAAGTTTCTAAGGTTTATAAACTATAAATTGCATATTCCTATACTTAAAATTGATTACAATTTTACCTCCTGGATAAAACGTCTCTATTGAAACTTTCAGAAAGAAGAATAAGCACAGATTTAATACTATTACATAAAATACTGCATTACAAAATTGACTGTTCTGAATTACTTCAATTTATCAATATCCATATTCCCCAAAAATCATGTCGACATTTATTACCCTTCTACTTCAATAACACCAGGACACTAGCTTATCAAAATTCTCCGTTTCTGAGACTTCACAGTCTCGGAAATAAATATTCTAATCTAGGTGATATATTTCATCTTAAAACTAATCAGTATAAATGTTGTATACACTTTTAAAGTGGTTTGGCCAGTCTACCGTGGAGCTGTTCTGGGCCGCAGTAAACAAAGTCCGCATAGCCAACCTGATAGCCAACGTCCGTTTAACGAACAGGGCACAAGAAGAAGAAGAAGATAAACTTTTATTCTTCTAGGCACAAATAGATTTACATAATTTCTACAATTTTTGTTTACATTGAATATGATGAGACTTCTTATCATTTTTACATAATATGTATTTTTATTTTATTATTTGTTTTGTTGTTACATTGTATTGTGTATTTTCTTTTCTCATTGTATTATATTTTCTTCATTGTCTGTTACTCAACCTCAAGCCCATCAGGGCGTGTAATAAATAAATAAATAAGTAAAAAAATATTAGCTAAGAGTTGATCGAAGTCTTGCTGGGAAGTGTACTCGACTTCAGTCGAACGGGAAGGTCGATACAACAGCAGGTAAAAATTACTATTAACATAATTGGTATTTTATTGCAATTTTACGTGGCCAAGGCTAATATTAAGAATAAGTGATAGGTTAAGTGCCTACGTTTTATGTATCGCTGCGTTCTGGCTAGGAATTCAGAAGTGAAATCGCAGTACCTTATTATGTGTAACATCCCAGGGGCTCAATTCTCCTATAGCGATCAAGAGTTATTCGCATAAGTTATTTACATCTGCGAACGAAAAATTACCTGACATCTCGACGATCTACGTCGAATGTTTTATTTAGGTTTAATCTTAAATGTCGAAGGGTTGAAGAGATGATTATTTTGACAGTCCTGTGAATATTTTCTATGTTCTGATGATTTTGTCGTGCGTTCTGGATACGAATTCAGAAGTGAAATCATAGTACCTTATTATTTGTAACTCCCAGGGGCTCAATTCTCATACATTAATCAAGAGTTATTCGTTACGTGCCATTTGCGAACGAAAAATTACCCGTCGTCTCGTCTAACATTGTAGAATGGTTGAATAGATGATTATATAGGCAGTCCTGTGATTATTTCTATGTTTCTGATGTTTTGACATTTCCATGGTGTGAATTTGAAATTAAGATCTCGCTTTTTTTCGAAACGGCTGGCGGGTATATTACACAAAACTGAAAACAGCTAGTAACCACCCGCAGAAAATAAATTTAATGCTGCTTACACCTGCAAAACAACATTGCAACAGATTAAGAAGTTAATTTTCACGTATAAACTGTCCACCCCCGACCAAACCCGGTTTTTATTGGTCTCAAAGAATCTTCGGCTTGTTCTACCTCTACATTATATATTGCATCCAACCTCGCCGGTAAATCAGCCATTATATGAAACCTTAAAACTTGAAAGTACTTTGTAAAAATATACGATCCCTGCCCTTCGAGGAGCGCGCGGGATATGATAACAATGTACTAGATTTGACAGTTTTGCTGACTGGTTCAACTCACTTGTTCAAATGGAATTACTTTTGACGTTTGGTGTCTAAGTATGTACCTTCGACGAGACTCGGGAAAAACATTGTCGACCGATACGAGTATATGTATATTTATATATTCAATTTGGGAGGCGGGAATGGGTACCGCCACCCCGGGAACCTTTATTGGATAACCAATACCTCTGCCATGGATCGCCCCAAGTGGTCTGCTACGTTTGGTGATTTAGCAGGGGTGCCAGGGTTCATGGGATGAGGTTTGTCTAGGTCTTGGAGGCGGATGACCAGGACACACTGAACCCCAGATTCCTACCCAACCCTTAAACCCTTTTCCTTCCCAGAACTCTCCTCTCCTTCCTTTCCTTAAAAAACCCTCCACACAGCATCCCCAAAGATGGCATAGGCCCTGAGGGAAATTATTTTCCTCAGGGCCTCCTGTGTGGAGTTCATGTAAAAAAAAAAATATATATATATGTATATATATATGTACTAGGCGATTGCGAGCGGCCTCAATTGGAGAATTGAGCCCCAGTAAGTGAGCAACCGGCGATGGACGCTTGTTCAGGGGTGGTGAAACTGCGGCCCGCAACGCTTTTTCATGTGGCCCGCGAGCACTTTCGGTGCATCATGATAAAAGAACCGCAAAAAAAGTACATTCAGAACGCGAGAACGGTTCTCTTTCACGGTACGTTATATACGTTTTTAAATTAGTTAAATAAAAATATAACCATCTTCGTTTCATTGCTTAATTATAACTTAATTTGATGGACTGGTAGCCGCATATTCATCACAAACCAGTCATGTGTTCAGAATGCACGAAAAATTCCAGTTGCGGATTCATTTGTCGACGCATTTCGAAGGAAACCATTGGCGTGTTCCGAGTGCAGTTATAAACTTCTGGTTGCAGACTATACGCTGCAAAAATCGGAAGAAAACTGAATTCTGGGTTTCGTCGAACCTGGGAACTCTCGTATAGATTCACTTTTAAGTAAAAACCAGTTTTGTGTTCTAAACGCAACGAAAAAATTCGAGATGTGAACTCCACTGCTAACGCAATTCAAGGGAAACCTTTCTCATTTTCATGTTAAAAAACTCGGTGTTTGGTAAAATGGGGTCATACTATATATACTTGTATATTTCACCGATTTTTCTGTGGATTTCGAATGGACTACTATTATCGAGTATCGGATTTCTATTGGAAGGCATAGTTATTTATTTATTTTATATAAAGGCAGTACAACTTTAACATGAGAAAGAAATGTAATATAATGTAAATAAATTATTATGCTTAGAAGATGTTTTTGTGTTTCCCTTATCTTTATTTACCTTACTTTTCCCTTTTCAAGTGTATTTTTCTACGACGTACAGGTGCAAGTCTTCTCGGGAAGGGTTGTTTCACAGAATTAGAAATATTCATCAAACTCAAAAGTTAACTTTTAAGTTCGGTTTTTTTTTATTATTTCAGTGTTGTTAAACAACTGGCCAACATTGATATAATAACAAAACTTTCACGGAACTTGATAATTTACTTTGAAATTTGATGAATTGTTCAAATTGTGTGAAACTATCCTCCCTAAAAAAATTTTGTGGAACTTTCTAAAATTATTACACAGATGCTGTAAGAAACATTGAAAAATCGTGTGAAAGGTTCAATTTACAATGTTTTGTAATTATTATTGGATTATTTTTTAACTAACTGACCATCACGCCGTTTCCCCGCAGGGGTAGGCAGAGAGGACGGACCGCCAAATAACTCGGTCTTGGCACACACTCCTTGCCTTGTTCACATTCATACATCGTCTCATACATGCTCTTCTATTATTCTAACTCTTGACATGACCCTACTCAAGTATCTGATTCACTCGGTCGTGCCATGTCTTTCTCGGGTGTCCCCGATTTTTTTACATAATGTATAATGGTGTGCTCTTGAATACTTATTTTTTAATTTAAAATAAAACAATAACTTTGTAAACACCACTTTTATTCTTATACTTTATGCCGACTGGGTTTCGCTACAACCGTAGCTTCATCAGGGCAGTATACCAAGTTATTGTTTTATTTTAAATTAATAATGTCACATCACAAAGTATCCGCTTCATATGAACTTATTTTTGTAGGTTGATCATATTTATTCTCGTATTTACCATCTGTGTTCTCGTTTCTGTACTGGTATTTTTAACTTATATAATTATAATGTTGTTGTCGCTTTGCTTCTGCGGACCTAGAAATAATTTCTCGCTTAATAATAGCCTTATTGTCTTACCAATGTGATTAGATAAGTTGCTGTAATACGTTATGTACGTAGTTTTAGCACGGACATTTAATTCTATTCATACTTGTTATTTGCAATCTTGTTGGAGGCTAAAACAATTAATAAAAAACAGAAAAATGGGTATATTATGAATCTACGTGAAACTCGACGGACACGAGCGGAACACCCATTCACAGATGAATTTGGCTTCATGAGAATGGGTAGTTTCTTCGACTAGTTTTTGTGTAAGTGTGTAAGCATGTGGAATGCACCACCGGTAATGTTTTCCTCTTCTTGTGATTCTCTTCACGACCCGCAGTATTAAATCCCTTCCTACAGCCCATAACTTAACTTCTTCAATGGTACTCTCGGAAAAGCGCCTAAGAGACGCGGGTTCGTGGACTCGTGGCGTCCAGGACGCTCGCCACGCTCATTCTCACCGGGACTGCCCCGTGATAGAAAAACCGCCCTCGATATCCGGCCTGTTTATTTTTTTTGTTTATATCATACTTACATCTGTAGATATTGTTTCCCTTCTTTATTAATTCATTCTACCTAGATGCTGAACCATCAGGCGAACACATGAGTCCTATAATTTCAATACCCGCTATATCCGATTTTTTGACAAAATGATCTGAGAATGACGTCTTGTTCACATTTTTGCGAGGAACGAGACTAACCTAAAATTGAGTTTCAAAACCTCTCTTATCACGACAAAAAACCATGTTAAAACTGCGAGTGAGAAACAAAACCCGCTATGTCATTTAAGAAGTTACTTCAACCAATTACGAGCAGATATTTTGCCAAGATGCCGGTTGTAGAAACACGCCCCTCCGGTCGGTTGAGTTTCAAAAGCCTCTATATTCCATATAAATCACGAAGTGAGTATCAAAATCCGCTGTATCCATTTTATTTATCCAAATTACTATTATATTTCTAGACATACATTGAAAAATGAACACTTTTCGAATGTATATTTTACTCCAATTCATTATATAAAAATTGAAAATGCAATTTTTATTTACGCTAGAGATGTGACAGTTTTTTGCGGCTTTCTCCAAATCAGTGAAAGTTGATATAGCGGATATAGAAATTGAAGGACTCACATCTCCGATATATCGTTTCTTGAATATAATATGTATTAATACTAATAATGCATAGATTTTTCTTTCTTACCAACAATAATGCATGCAAGGACATAGAAGGGCCGAGAATCGTTTTAATGTAGCTCCTTTTTTACAAAAAAATAGAGTCTGACGTGTGCGGCTTAGAAGGTTAAGCAATCAGTTTCCTCTCTCACCCTTTGGGAAAATGATGGGTCCCCTCAAAGCCCCTACTTTAACCCGTCTTACAACGCTGCCCAACTGTGTGGCATTACAGTTTCAATGTCTTTACTCTGTGCAAACAAGGACCCTCTTGTGAGGCGTAGCATTAAACTTATAAAAATATATTTGTGAATAATCAAAATGAAAAGTACTTGTATTCATGTGGAGAATCGACACGCATTTGAAAAATAATCAATCTATCGCCGATAGCAACACTAAAAAATGCTTTTATGAGCATTTTCAGATAATAAGAGTCATCTTTAGCATCTGCTGAAATGCAATCAGCACAAATGTGATTAGTAATGTATTGTAATCAAATCACTGATAACATAAACCGGTGCGTACTGTCGATTATTAAGTAATAAAAAATATTTAGAGAATGTTTAATTTTTTTCTGATTGCAATGTTCCTTTCTGCAGTCATAAGTAACTTTTTCTGTGAACAGAAAGTCTTGTAATGATCTATGTTTGCATATTATTATGATACTTTGTGAAAAATTGAACCCTGGCATATAAACTACGTATTATCATCCATACGCCCATCAAGCCATTCAAACTTGCGGTCTGTTTTTTGCGCACTGACATATCACATATCGAATTGTTGCGAACCTGGTACCCATTTCTGCAGTAAAAAATATATTTCGTGAATTACGTAATGTATTTTTCATTTGAAATGCTCGTGTCTGTAAAAAAACTTATTTTCTCATAATGATAGACAAAGTTATTAGCTCACAACGTATTTTTAGCTCAACATGATCATTATGCTAACATACTTTTGTTATTTTAAACATAAAATTATTGAATTTTTTTTTGTTGTTTAAAGCAATTCACCCTAAATATTGTTAAATGCAACTTTGTTTAAAGTAAAACGCTATATTTTTTTTATATATTAACGCTTAACGCCGACAGGTTTTGGAACAAACGTTCCTTTATCGGAGATAAAAATAAATGTTTAAGATTGTAAATTTGTTTCAGTAGAAAAAATCTCATAAATTTATTTGATCCTTCGACCAAGTATCATACGTCAATGATTTGATCCCTTTTCCGAATTGTGTATAAAAATCTGATCTACTTTTTATAAAGTTAGAGTGCTCTTCGTCAAAATTTTTTCGGTAGCGTTTCAGTCAATTTACCTTTATATGATATTATTATGGATTCTGTAGAATGTCGTAGGCTGTAAGTAATGTTATATTATCTATCTCCTATGAAATACGGTTTGTAGAGTGTGTACCGAATAACTTGGATGCCTACGTGCTACATACCTACATTCCAGAATGGCAATATTATGGTGTTAGGTATTTTATTTCACTCCCATATCCCCCTTCCGTGTCTCCGATATGGTGGCCGAAACCACCATGACATGGCTTTTCATGTCGATGAAGATTCCTCGCGCATCACGTTGATATACATATTACATATTATATCATAATTGGTACCACATTTGTGGTTTAGTGTTTATTAATATTCTCTACTTATCCCTTAGGTACGATATGCATGGTAAATCAGTAGTTAGGTCCTGAACAACTTATTCTCCGATTCTAAATCCATTGAACCGACAACAAATACATCACTTTTTTTTACTGCTAGGCCCTGCGGGCGGCTTTTGGTTCGGCTTCGCCCAGTTAGTGTTGGGATTCCAAAAACAGCCCGTTTCTCGGATCCTCTGTAGCTAGTCACCGGGACAAAGTAACCGAGACAGAGCAATGACGTCATGTGTAATATATAGCCACTTGATACAACATGTATTACCGTCATTCTTTTCATATCCGGAGAAATACCACATATTCACAAATTCTTAGCAGATATAACTAGGGGGGAGACGTCTCCGTCCGACCTGCTGACGGAAGTAGCGACATCTTGTGTCAAATTCTTAAATTCGACACCGAATTATAACAGTAGCTTTGTGTGAAATTCTACGTACACAGATGTTATTTGTGGCGCGTATTAATACTGTTAATGGGGCCGACTTTCGATGTTTTTTTTTATATGAATACCGCACAAGAGTCCCAACTGCTCCCGTCTGGAGCCAGTGAGACTATGGCATCTCCAATTGGGGTATGCTGTGAGGCTAAAGGTAGTGGGGAGGGGAAGGAGATAGGGAAGAGGAAGGTGGGGAAGTACCTGGCTATTCAGATTTGGTCACCATTCTAAAACCAATTCAAGCAACGTTTCAATTCTGAATGGTGGTCTTAGACCTGGGCGATACTGAGAGTATCTTCCACTCTGGAACGTGCCGCAAATATACTAAATATTATTTTAAATTAATAAATTGTGAAACAACACAAATTAATTAAATAAAATTTATTTGCCACGCCGGGATTCGATCCTGCGACCTTCGGATTGCGAGTCAAGGGCCTTACCACTGGACTTCGCCGGCCGCCGGTGTTGCTACCGAAGTGCTATAAATAATCTTCTAAACTGGTAATGTTTCGAGGGAGGACAAAGTTGGACGCCATAAGACTAAAATTCCATGAAATCAAAAGTTTTTCAAAATCTAGAGTCACCCTCTGAAATTATAGCCCATGAAAAATTGCATTGCAATAATGAATGTCATTTAAAAATAGTATTTTGAACTAATAATTCGTATTATTATAAGATTGATAGATTCACAGACCAAAGAAAATTTCGAACGACTACAACCGTTGTCAAGTGAACTTTTTTTATGCACCAGATTTAAATGTCCGGGTTAAATTTTCCCCAAAAAAAAAAAAAAACAAAAGGAAAAAAAGAAGGAAAAACTAAACCCTTTCACACACTACATCACCTACATGTATTTAAAATGACTGATTTTTGCATTTTTATATACAAATTCTTTGACAAATCTAATATGCTTAAATTTTGAATCAGATTCCTAGGTATTATGCCAGTGGCCGAAATAACAAATGGCAATATTTTTATAGTCCGAGAATGCCAAATTCTTTTAATCTCATTTCCTAAATCTGTGTATTTTCTTATTTTTTCAGAAATAGTATTTTGAATATTACAGGAATTTGGAATAGCTACATCAATGATATAAGTTATTTTTTTTAATTTTGTCATGTAAAACTATATCAGGTCTATTATGACTAATTGTTCTGTCTGTTAGTATAGTTTTATCATAATATATTTTATAAAATTCATTTTCAAAAAATGAATTTGGTTCATATTCATAATATGGTACTATATTACGGCAGTCAATCAAGTTATGTTTAATTACCAAACTTTGGTGAATCATTTTTAAAACCTGATTGTGCCTAAATGTATACTCGGAAGGCGCTAATATAGAACATCCCGATATAATATGTTCTATAGTTTCGGGAAAAGCCAAACATTTTCTACATAAATCATCAATTTGATTTATATCTTTGATTATATGCTTTCTATAATTTTTAGTATTAGTGACACTATTAATCATAGAAAATTATTGCAAATACTAGAAATCATAGGAATAAGAGGAAGACTTCTAAAACTCTTTGAAAATTACTTGAACAACCGATGCATGAAAATAAAGCTATTGAACACCTTAAGTAAAAAAAGAAGAATTTTAGCAGGCGTTCCTCAAGGTTCCATATTAGGTCCAATTTTATATATCATTTATGTATCTTTTATTAAGTACATTTTTAAACATGTAAAACACTTTGTGTACGCGGATGATACTGCATTGGTAATTTCATGCAGTGATCTGCAATTATGTATTAAACTCTTACAAGAAGATTACATTGAACTTTTGAAATGGTCTCATGACTCTGGTTTAATTATAAATGCAAAAAAAACTAAATTGATACACATTAGATCACCCAATGCTAAGGCAAATATTATTACACCTGAAATTAAAACACACACTTCAGATTGCTTACATGTCGGTATCTCTACATTGTGCACATGTGAAAATATTGAACTGGTTAAAGAATATGTTTATTTAGGAGTTATTATTGACTGTTTTTTCAAATGGGATTCACAAATAAATAAAGTCTGTGAACGACTCAGATCTATTGTTAGCAGATTATATAAATTAAAATTCTATGTTCCAATATGCACACTTCGAATAATTTATTTATCATTAGCTGAATCTATTATAAGGTATGGAATTACAGCCTGGGGACTTTCCTGTAACACAAATGTAAATCATGTTCAATCGGTTCAAAAATCATTAGTTAAATTATTAGCGCATAAAAGTTTATACGAACAAAGACATAATGTTCCGTACTTTTACCAGAATCTCAAAATTCTCTCAGTAAGAGCAATTCTGTGGTATAAAATTATATCTCAGCATATGAATAGCCCTATATACATACATAAATTGGATCACATTTACAATACCCGTTTTACGCTAAATGAAGGACTAATTGTACCTAAGCACTTGAACAAATATGGACAAAGAACGCTGGACTACATGATACCAAATTTATTGAATATGTTACCTGCTGAAATAAAAAAATGTACAAATGGTAAAACAAATATTATGTTGAAGAATTGGCTCGCCGAAAGAAAAAATTTGTATTAGACAGTAGCACAAAAATTGTAACTGCAAAATAAAGTAAAATAAGTTTATTTAAATCCTCAAAGTAAAAGCACCCATTGACAAACTACTAAAAAGTAGTTTATTGGGACTTTTCTTTTTCTGTAAAAATATTTTTATTTTTTCCTGTCATATTGTATTTACCTTGTCTTTATTATTAAAAAAAAAAAAAAAAAAAAAAAATGACTCTATCTTGAATGGCAAGCATAAATCCTTCTATTTCTGCGCTCAACTCTCCAATACTCAACCATTTGTTTGACGAAAGTTTGTCAACATACGTTTGGTTGAGATAATTGAAGTGTTTTGCGTGAATAATTTTATTTGACCAGGAATCTAATAATTCCTGGTTAGTATTTATAAGAATGTTGGCATTCTCGTCATACAAATTTAAAGGTGTAATATTTCTATCTGCCTTGCAAATTATTTTGTGCATTTCTGAGCTATTAGCTTTCCTATGGAAAAAATTTCTAAGCATTTCTACCTGATTGTGTTTCAAAGATGTTATTTTGACTACACCTCTACCTCCTAAATTTCAAGGTAAATTAATTCGTTCTATAGCTGAATTTGGATGATGGCAATTAAATTTTGTTAACGTAGTTCTAATTAATCGTTCTAAACTATCTAAATCTGTATTGGACCATTTAATTATGCCAAATGAGTACGTTAGTAGAGGTATTGCCCAAGTATTTATTGCTTTTACTAAATTTTTAGCAGATAGATTGCAGATTGATTATTATTATTATAATTATATATATTTTTTTTATTCGTTTATTCCAGATCTCGGGGAGGGTGGTGCAGTCCCACGAGTTCCATATTATACATATATAATACATTAAATTAAAATATTTCAAGATGAAAGAAATTGTTTTTTACATAATGAAAGGAAATAAATAAAAGAAAATAATAATAATATAAAAATAAAATTTGAAAAAAAGTTAACTTTTTGTTATCTAGGTCATCAGGAAGTGGCTCCATCGCTTATAAATGGGACCCTGCCAGAAGTGGAATGCTGCCATCACAAGAGTGTTTTCGCTCGAGGCCAATTTTATGGCAAATAAACTACGTATATCATGTGCTATTTTTATTCGCGAACGCATCAAACAATTCGATTAAATATGGGGTTAATAATGGCATTCTGTACAATCAATGAAGTTCTACATTACAAATGAAGTGGTATTCCCACAAAACACTGTGATACCTCTACGTAGTAAATTATGAAACAATTATTGTAAAAAGATAAATCAATGTTAATACCTGCTTAAAATATTTCTCTTTTAAGCTGGTCTAATTATGAGGCTGAACTATTACTTAATTTTTCGGATCGGAGGGACGTAAACATTGATAGATTGAGTTAATAGGTAGAAAATAATAATTCACGCACAAAGATTTTTGAAGATTCAGTACCTACTTGTCGTTTACTAGGAGTATTTATTTACGAAAGGTTTTAGTTTTTAAATATGCCTCTAGATCAATTTTTTTCCTGATTTCTCAATCCCCTCACACTCGAGGGTGGACACTCTGTGTTCTGTAAATGTGAACTGTGAACTCGGTCTGTCGTTGGACCAGCCAAATAGTTGTTACGACTGCTATTAACCTACAAAAAAAAACTAGTTATATGAATAAAATTATCGAACGAAACAGGCAATTAATTTATTGACTGCCTATTTAATACTGTATTTACAAACACGACAAACCCCGCTATGTGGATAGACTGCATTTCCAACCTACTTGTCTGGATTCTCGAAATGGTTATGAAGGCGAGATTCGTGGTATTGTATATTATTTTTTCGAATGGATAGCCGTTGTGTGTATCTGATAGTTTCACAGTAACAGCCTTATTAATAAACAAACAAAAAACATTTCCCAACCGTTAAACGGTGTTTTAGTTATACATCGAATAAAGACTTTTTTTTAAAGAAAGACAAACATTCCCGGGTTACGAATAACCCAACATTGTTTGAAAATCTCCTACTATCACCACAGAAAGCCGAAAATGTTGCTTGTGTTGTAATGGATGACTTAGCCAGCCGAGGAATCAAACACGCGACGCCCGGGTGGGACCCAAGCGCTATGTATACATATATACCTACTGTACATGCACATATTCAATTTAGTACTAATAATGTAAATGTTTTCAACTGTTGGCAACGTTGAATTTCAGCAGACTGACACCTGAATTTCCCACCTTGAAAAAGTGAGATTGTTCATTAAATTATACGTATTATTTTTTAATTAACTATTTAAGCGTGAATTTATTAAGAATTCCTAGGCTCCTACTTTTCGAATGGTCCAATTTTCGTCCCACGAGTGTCTAGGGAAATAGAAGGTCTAAATACTTCGAGATGCGATCATGTTTCTCGAAGGCACCGTTCGTGTTATGGTAGTAGATGCACCTACTTTTCACTAAGAATAACTTGTGAAAGAGTGGTAACTCATTATCTTTCCCGATTGCTAGCCTAGCGTCACATCTACTGGGCTCTCTGTGTTTGACAATGGTGTTCATGCACTTTCCACACAATTGCATTTTAATAGCAAAAATAATGCTTCCTATGCCTTAGTCATAAATAATAATACGTTCGATATTAGTTTATTGCTGAATGGAAATCGTTTTCAATGTTAATGTTTTGCCTTTCTAGCTTTTCGTTTCACGTTTTATAATCAACCGCCCATTCTCGCGTCAGTTATTGTAATTCCATTTGGCGGTTTAAATCCTCCATTATTGTATTATTATATTATCTGTCGTATTGTGTCGTACGGTATTGTGCGGAAAGGTGGGTACCTTCCGCATCCCTGACTCAGAGACCGAGTGGTAGCACAGACTCGCGTTTCCGCCTCGTGGTGGAACTGCTTGCAGATTCGGTGCAACTTTCTCGCTGGTGGACAATTCTTTGCAATCGTTTTTATTGTTTGATGCTTTTTCACACACTGCCTTCGCTCATTTGCATAATTATGTCCGTGGTCTAATGTTAATGTGAATCGCACTTCCGCAACGAAAGTACCACAAGTCAAAAATAAATCATTGAAGAAGAAGATAACAATAATAATCTAAACCAAAATATGAAAGAGAACAAGAAAAAACAGAGTTTTTCTTATAAAACAATGAATATTCAATTAGACTTTTATAAAAAGTCGATAGTTCCATATGAATAAATTCCGATGTATTTATCCTAGACGCTATCCAGGTTGCAAACCAGTTCTTAGAATGATTGTTTCCAATAAAAAGGGTAGTTGCCCGTAAAATGGAAAAAAGAATTAGTTGAAGATAATATTGTTAATTCTAAAATTTTAAATATGATATTGACAAATATGACGGTTTGACAGAAGGTGGCAATAGCGAAATTGGTTAAAGCGCACGTTCGAGTCCCAGTTGCGACCGTTGTCTTTTTCTGTGTCTTGTTCTCTTTCATATTTTCGTTTAGATTATTATTGTTATCTTCTTCTTCAATGATAATATATATTACTACGACTGGTCAGTGGTTGAGTGGGCATAGCGCTTGGGTCCCACCCGAGCGTCGCGTGTTCGATTCCTCGGCTGGCCAAGTCCTCCATCACAACACAAGCAACATTTTCGGCTTTCTGTGGTGGTAGTAGGAGATTTTCAAACATTGTTGGGTTATTCGTAACCCGGGAATGTTTGTCTTTCTTTAAAAAAAAAAAAAAAAAAATTGATGGGAATAACCTTCAAAAGTTGTAAAATGAGAGTTTTTCTTAAAAAAAATCAAAAATTAAATGTTTACTACGTTTGGTGGTGTACCTGAAACCAAGATAAAATGTCGCATTCAAACTAGCTTGGGTTTTTTCAGATGCTTTTTTGTTTGAATTCTGCTAAATTGTCTGAATTTACTACACAATTATTAAGGCTCCGCAATCGGGCTCGAAAAGAAGAAGATGGAGAGATATGAATTTACGAATGTTAGAGGAGAGCGCTAACATTTACAGCTACAAAATCGATGTGAAAATTGCGAAAATGTTTAGTAAAACACGACTCGTTTAAAACAGAGCAAAAATCTCGCGGGCATTGTCTTAAACAGCATTTAAAGAAACACTGTGAATTTTTTCATACATATACTTGTAAAATAACTGAAACAATCGTGTTTATAATAATTTTTGGAGCATACTTTGCGATTTTTTTCTATGGAGGTAATTTTATATAATTTGCGTTTCGGCGCAGGCAATGTCTAGATATTATCTTCAAGAATAACATATATTTTTTTAAGAGCTTTAAAGCTTAAGAGCGTTTAACCAGCCAGCGGACGAAAATCCACATTTCGTCGAAAGTTGTTCTTCCGATCGTGCAGGGCGGTTACAATGAGAAAGATTAATTATTCTCCGTACCAGCTTTTTTAAATTATAACTCAATATCGAATTTATTTCAATCCAAATAAGCTTTAATTTATACCTTCATCCAAAAATGCTGAAAGGCGTGATGATAAAACTATTAAAATAGTGTACTTTTTGTAGTTATTTTTTGATTATAAGTATTTATCATTTTTCAATAATGTCTAAATTTAATAAGAATGTTAAAAAATCTGAAATGTATTAGTTTGTAAGTGCGCAAATAAATACACAAATGGACCAATTTTCGTCAAGAAACACATGTACGTACATATTTTTTAATGATTTTATTGAAACTAAAATTAAAATTCTGATACATAACTTTGCTAGATAATGTATTGATTTATTTTACTGCATGATTACATTATTCGAAATAGGTGTGGTATAATACAAAAACTTTTTTGAAAATTTAACAAATCTGCCAACGACCTATGGAATAACCTTATTATACTAAAAATTAAAAAAAATTCAAAAAATGTATTACATAATAATGCTAGATAAAAGAACAATCTTTCGAAATCCATTTATAATTTTTTGTGGAAAAGAGTCAATACGTCTAAAAACTTTTTTGAAAATGACGTATTTCCGGCTTTCTCTGGTAATGCCCTCTTAACGTGTTTAAGTGAGATCGGTATAAATTCGGTAGAAATTCGGGTTGCGGGCCCTTAAAGATGCCCTTCATGGGTGAGTGGTTACATGAACTTTGCCTATGAACCCGATAGTCACGGGTTCAAATCAATAGGTAAATTTTATTTGAATAATTTATGTTATTTCAAAAGTTATTAATTAAAAATAATATACAGTATATTTGCGGCACGTTCCAGAGTGGTAAATACTTCCAGTAGATATCATCCAGGTAAAGAACCAGCATTCAGAGTCGAAACGTTGCTTTTAGTGGCTTTAGCCGTGTTTGGTAACCAGATCTGAACAGTCAGGTAGGAAGTTCTCCACTTCCTCCCCATTTTCTTCCCCTCCCTACTACCTTCAGCCTCACAACATACCTCGATTATTGGGAATGCCTTCGTCCCGCTGGTTGGGAGCGGTTGGAACTCTTGTGCGGTATTCTTATAAAATAAAACAATGTTTTTATAATTATTGTAATGCGCATTTTAAAATTTTGATTCATGTTTTTTTAATCTATTGTACCTACATTCAGATTCAAAACTTCAAAGTGCAATGTCTCAGTTTGATATTATTAACAATGTTTCTTTTTTCTTCATATTTGTATTTATAATAGTTTACTATTTGTACACAGTAGTGTAAGTTGTAGTGTAAGAAGAATATACTACTCGAATGTGAATGGTAGAAGAAGTCGGGGACGCCCGAGGAAGACATGGCACGATCATGTGAAGCAGATACTTGAGTCGGGCCATGTCAAAAGACAGAATAATAGAAGAGAATGTATGAGACGATGTATGAAAGTGAGTGAGGCAAAGAGTGTGTGCCAAGACCGAGTTGTTTGGCGGTCCGTCCTCTCTGCCTACTCCTGCGGAGAAACGGCGTGATGATTAGTTAGTTATTTTAAATTAATTAATTGTGAAATAACACAAATTGATGAAATTCGATTTGGGAGGCGGGAATGGGTACCGCCGGCCCGGGAACCTTTATTGGATAACCAACACCTCTGCCACAGGTCACCCCAAGTGGCTCGCTACGTTTGGTGATTGAGCAGAGGTGCCCGGGTCCATGGGGTGAGGTTTGTCTAGGTCTTGGAGGCGGATGACCTGGACACACTGAACCCCATATTCCTACCTGCCCCTTAAACCCTTTTCCTTCCCAGAACTCTCCTCTCCTTCCTTTCCTTTAAAAAAAACCCTCCACACAGCATCTCCAAAGATGACATAGGCCCTGAGGGAAATTATTTTCCTCTGGGCCTCCTGTGTGGAGCTCATGTAAAAAATAAAATTTATTTGCGCTCGCCGGGAGTTACTATTTGTACTTTATGCTGTTATTTCAAAATTTTCTTATCGATTTTCGTGCGGTTTTCACCAATAGATAGAGTGATTCACGAGGAAGGTTTTTTAGGTACCTATATAATCTGTCAAGGTTTTGTGTAAATTGGTTGAAATATTCAAAATAAAGGGAGCGGGCTGCAGGCAGAGGTTTGGCATGCGGGCGGTGTGGATTTGATTTAACAGATGGCGTTGGTTATAAAGGTTGGGTAATGGCGTGGCGTTGTGTTTCATTAGTCACAGCAACGTGTGGCCGGGTCTACTAGTAATAAATAAGTAATAAATGTTGGTTTGATGTTTTATATAAACTTATGTAGAATTGTTGCACTTTGCAAGGAGTGAGAATTGTGCATTTCTTTATAGTTTTATGTGTTTTCTGCGAGATGTTATCGCACGGAAATGATTTAAGTCCATTACTATTGTTATGTTCGCGGTATAACTTTTATTATAATCACTAAAGACCGGATTATATGCAAATGCATATTTGCATATGCATTTGCATATTTAGACCCTTTTCAGCGGTAGTTGCATATTTTAGCAAAAAATTTGAGATCTTGCATATTTACGCTCGATCTAGTTCATCGTTCACATATTGACACTATAAATGTCAGATGGCTAAGTGCACGGCTAGTGAACTGATTGCTTCGCGGCTAGTGAAAACGCTTGAAACTCATGGATTTGTGTTGAATGAATCTACTCAGGTTATGAAGAAAATTCGCCTTATGAATTCCTCGTTGCCAAAGCTATTCCCGAGTAAACTCAAAGAAAAGTTTGAAAACTTACTGAACAATAACCCAGGGTTTGAACCCTTGTGCCAAATTGATAGCTTTATCAACGCCATCAACGGGGCAGGTGAAATTTTGCCCGGCACAATAAGTTCAAAAATCGCACCCAAATTTAAATTCTGTCCGATCACATCAGTAGACGAGAATGCTCCTTTTCCGCTAACAAAAATATATTAAGCGATCGTGGACACAATTTGTCTAGAGAACATTTAGAACAGTACTTACTCATTTTCGTTATTTGTTTTTGGGGTGTTATGCCGTGTTGCGCTACCTCCTTCTTGAGCCAACGTTTCGGACAGCGTTGCAGTGTCCATCATCAGGGCAGATCCGGTAGATGTGATATCTACACACTGCAACGCTGTCCGAAACGTTGGCTCAAGAAAGAGGTAACGCAACACGGCATAACACCCCAAAAACAAATAACGAAAATACTTTTGACCGTAAAAATCTTAAAACGTATCAGTAAGTACTTAGTCATATACGTTTTTAAAGGTGAACTGTAAATTTGATTGTTAAATACATTTTGTAATTGATATTTTCGATAATACGATTGTTATAACTAAAAGCTTACTAAAATAAAAAATAAAATATTTAAAAATATGACTTCTTGTATTATTTCATGTTGCATATTTTGGCCCTTTTTATGGATTTTCGTGCATATTTTAGCTATTTTTATTGCATATTTGCATGCATATATTGGGCTGTTTTTGTTGCATATAATCCGGTCTTTAGTAATCACATACCAGTCGTGCGTAATCTCTACATATCTAAAGTTAAAATCTACGATAGGTAACTACTATTTTATTGATTTTTATGCAAGACCGCTTAATAATATTGTGATAAAGAAAAAGTCTATTGTTTAATGTACAAAATAATACCGTTTTCTCTTCCATTTTGAAATCGACTAAGATATCATTGCAGATTAGGGTGGGCCGTCAAAACTTTTTTTTTGGTTTTGTACACTTCAAGGTTTCAAAAGTGGCGCATTTGAATATTGATGATGTATAAACGTACACCTTAACATATATCATATTATATATACAGGTGTTACATGACGTTCTTGATATACGGTGTATTACAGAACGTATTTGACTTACTTTAACCAGTATTCCTATCAAATATCATTTGGAGTAAAATATAAATAAAAAAAATTCTTCGGGTTTATTTTTGATTTTTTCTTTTTTCAACTTAAAACATAAAAATAGTTAGGGTCGGGGTGAGGGGGGGGAAAAACACGTTTTTTTCAGTTATTTTACAAGTTATATGTATGATAAAATTCACAGTGTTTCTTTAAATGCTGTTTAAGATAACGCCCGCGAGATTTTTGCTATATTTTAAACGATTCGTGTTTTATTAAACATTTTCGCAATTTTCGCATCGATTTTGTCGCTGTAAATGTTAGCGCTCTCCTCTAACATTCGTAATTTCGTATCCATCTTCTTCTTTTCGGACCCGGTTGCAGAGCCTTAAGGAATAACTTAATAATTTATAACACCCTCCAGCACATGCATATTTTTTTTTTAAAAGAAAGCTAACTTCCCGGATTACGAATAACCTGACAATATTTAGAAAATCTCCTTCCGCGAAAGTAAGCAGAAAATGTTGTCGGTGTGTCGTGATGGAGGATTTGGCCAGTCGAGGAATTGAACTCACAACGCCCGGGGGGGACTCAGACGCGACGCCAACTCAGCCATTGACCTGTCTTATCATAAATTAATCAGTTTTTTTCTCTTATTGGGTACAATAAGAAGAAATATTTTTAGATATGATGTAAGCAGCTGGTGGATAAGAGATTCTTAGCAATATGAATTCATGATATATTATGCGGAAAACCATTTGTTTGTCATCAAACCGGTGAAAGTTGAATATTTTGTTAAAAAGCATTTTTCACAAAATCTCTCACAAATTTATTCAACCCTTGGCGTAACTTATAATACTAGTGATTATTAGTTATGATCAAAATAGTCATACGCAACTTTTGAGACCTCTGAGAGTGAACGATTACTAAAATAAATTTAAAAAAATTGCTAGTGTGCAAATCACACGCGGTAGAAGTGAAACTTTCAGAAAACTTAAGTAGACAAGAGTGGAGAGGCTACGAAGCACCGCGAAAAGACGAGACAGATTATTCTCATTCTCTCGGAGGCTTAATCCTAAATCCTATTATCCCTGTCACTTTTTCGTTTCATCGAGTTTCAAATCACAACGGTGCTAAAGAAGTTTTCACTTCAAAACATGATGGAAAGACTACGAAGCACCGCCTAAAGAGGAAACAGATTATTCTATCTCATTCTCTCACAGGCTAAATCCTATAGATTATATAGATCGTTGGTTCTAAACGTGGGCGATACCGCCCCCTTGGAGGCGTTTCAGACCTTCAGGGGGCGGTCGAAGACCAAGAGAAAATTGGGGGTGTTTCGAACTTTCAGGGGGGCGGTAATAGACCCAGAGAAACCCATCCCACCCCATCCCATTAGGGGCCGTAAATAATATTTTCCCTAACCCATTACGCCCGCTCCGTTGTGGCAAATGTAACCCTGTCGTGGTATCCCATTACGCCCCCTTCGTCGTGGTATCCCGTTACGCCTTCGGGGGGGAGGCCGTTGTGGTCAATTGCTGTTTCGGATTCACGAGTTAGGGGGCGCTAGAAATAAAAATATTCTCAAAGTGGGCGGTGGGCAATAAAAGCTTATGCTATAGATGTATGTCTTTGTCTCTTTTTAGTGTCGCTCGCTTCGGTTACATCGAGTTTCAAATCAAAACAGTGCTAAAGAAGTTTTCACTCCAAAAATATGCGATGACGGCCCACCCAGCTATAGATATATTTTACATTTTACGTGCACTCATCAATGGGTTAATATAACTTTCGTAATAGTTTTCGAATAATTAGTTTCACGTGCAGACGGTCCTGAAACCTTCGCAATTTCAGTGAGATTGTAGGTATACACGTGACTCCGCCAGAACACGTGATTATTACGTATCTCGAATAAAACGTGCCCTGCCGGCAGCTTTCAAGTCTTCGTGGCGTGCACCAACCCGTGATTGGTTCTGTAACGATGGCCGTACTTGTGAAGCTTTGCTAAATGAAACGGAAATTTGTTTCATGTAAAGTTGCCAGTACCTGTTTAGTGTCATAGAGGGTATAGGTATTTACAACATTGTGTTGTTCATATGGAAATTATTCGATTGGCAATTTATGTTCGATTTTGTAATCATGCACAATATGCACATGTTGCTTGTCCACCACATGTTGGTTCATTTTGACTGCCAAAAAAGAACCAAATGTTGCATTTATATGTGTATGCTGCTTTGAGTGCAGATTAGCGATAAGTACTTTTATTGTTTTAAGATCATTTTCATGTGAAAATGCAAAATTGAGTTAGCTAATTTGGTTTTAATTTAGTTAGTTAATCTGGTCTTTATTTAGTTGGTTAATTTAGTCTGACTTTAGTTGAATGTATTTGTACCTATATCTAATCCAAACTTTGCCGATTGAAATCTCAATTAAAATTATATGGTCTTTTAAATATTTTACTTGTAGATTAAGAGAGATATTTAATTTAAGGTGGATGTATTTACGTGAGAGACGACAACATAGTCAAATCTCAACCACTTCAAAAGCAAAAGCATCATTATAAAGTATGAGTTTTATGTTATGATTTTAGATTTTCACGGCCAAAAGTATTTTTGTTGTTTATTTTTGGGGTGTTATGCCGTGTTGCGCCACCTCGTCTTTTAGCCAACGGTTCGGACAGCGTTACAGTGTCCATCATCAGGGCAGATGGGTGTTGGAAGAAAACTTCTTCTGAAAACTTTTATAAACCCTCTTTTGAACATTTTCCTACCTAACCGATCTTTTCCTTGTAATCACACTGTAATCTCTAATTCTAATAAATTTCCCCCACTCTTACTTCTTCCCCTTCCTTCTACCCCTTTGTCTCCATAGGTGATCTGTTTTTAATTTTTAACTTTAATGTACATTGAGGGAACGTACCCATACTACGTGACCTGTTCAGGGGGGGGGGGGGTCATCAAAATACCACGCTTGGTCACAACGGGGGGGGGGGGCTTAGGTTTTTATCACGTAGTCAATCTAGAAATCTCGCGTTTTTTTTCGAGCTACGAGGGGAGGTTTTTAAGTTCGCGGAATGGGAAGGTAAGTGATTAATGGGGGTACCGCTGAATTAGGTACTAATTGAACAACTCATTTTTAGGATAAACACCGGGTTTTATCGTAATTAGGTCATTAGTCTTTGAGCTATCGTCGACCAAACACTTAAATCAGGAAGAAATGGTGAAATGTGTAGAAAATTGAGTTCCGCGCTGTTATAAAGTTCCTTTAAGTTAATTTAAAGTATTAGGATAGTAGGTGAATATGTTGAAAAGGAAAAATAATTTTGGTTTTTATTTCTATTCCTTACCCAATCCGCAAACTTGAAAACCCACCCTCGTACATTCAAACAAGTAAAAAAGGTCAGGGAACGTGTTTGTTGAAGATGATTGAGATGAAAAATGTTTATAAAAATAACAAGACTTTCGTTTCCATAAATTACGTTCCGGTTTCAATTTATTTGGACATAAGTTTTATCTTGATAATATTTTTTCCACTTGTAATGCATGCACTCTTGCTGTCACGCAGCAAGCGCCGTATTAATAAAGACAAATATAAGGCAAATAATGCATTTTTTATTTTTTGTTAGCAAAAAATGATTCGAAACCATATTTATGAAATACTACGTGAAAATTGTAGGGGGGGGGGGGGTCTTGGTCTACACGTGGTCACCGGGGGGGGTGTGTAAAAAAATGCAAAAAGTGTGTCACGTAGTATGGGTATGTTTCCTTACTCCTGATAATGTGAACAGTGTTCACGAAACATGTGGATTGTGTTTATATAAATAAAGTATTAATAAAATAGATAAGTTTTCTGGTACTCCACACATCTTCGTTGGATAAAATTTTATGTTGTGACGCACATCTAGTACAGAATATTAATTTTCTTTTGTTTATTAAGAGTGTTCCAGTAATTATTGTTTTCAGACCGGTACCTACATGATGTGGTTTTTGATGACAAAGTAAAGTTAAGCTAGTTTAGCTTTCTCGACAACAAATTTGGAATGAGTTAGAAAAGAGTGTGAGAGAGTAGTTGATTTTTAGTATTTCCTGGAAATAGCTACCACTCCACCTTTCTGCTACCGATCGGACATGTATGGGAACGTACCCATACTACGTGACCAACTTTTTGCAATTTTTAACCCACCCCCCCCCCCCCCCCCCGGTGACCAAAATCCTAAGCAACCCGCCGCTCATTTGTATGGAGCGTGACATTTTGAAGACCCCCCCCCCCTAAACGTGTCACGTAGTATGGGTACGTTCCCTATGGAGTACGGACGTAAAAGCTTTCTTCGCTCCGTGTGGGTGCGGCTGGGCGCTGGGCGGACCTTGACCCTCCCACCGTTCCACCCCGGGGTCGTGGCCGCCTAACTGCTTTTACATGCAGGGGCTCTCAATGTTTTCAATTAAATTTTGTCTTGAATTTTGTTTTCGATCCAAAGATGCTTCTAAGAGCCTTGTTGTCACCTAATAGTCCTGTCAAAATAGACGAAAAAAAGTGTTAAGTTTGCATTAATTCCCAACACTTTTAACTTGAGAACGGTGCCTAGTAGGGAAAAAAAATTTCATATTTTTTTGTAGAAAATTTTACGAACTACAAACACTTCTCATCAATTTTTTCGGTAGCTCTCACCGTTTCCAAGATATATCCAAAAAACGAAAATTTGTGACCTTTGGCCTCGGATAAAAAACAATGCTCACACCAGATCGATGGGGACTTTTGACATAGCATTTGTAATGACGTATTCAAGACCTGTACAAAAATTCAGCTTGTTCGGAATTAATGCAAACTGTAATGTCTATTTTGTTTGGACTATAAATTGATAAGCATTTTATATACTATTTCTCTAAAATGTGTGCATTAAAAATACACATCTGCCCTAAATACGATAATTTTATTTATTTAAAGTTTTGCTCTTATTCAAATAAGTCGTCATTGTAAGTAACTAAAGTAGTTCTTTAAAGTAGTGTCCTTAGCTAGTAACTTTTACAAATTAAAATTTATTTTGCCTCATTGTACTCTTAAACTCATATATTTTTCTATGGTCGAATCCATCCTTAGATATGGTATTCGAACTTGGGGACATGCAAGCACTACTTACATTAAATATATTGAAAATTTACAAACTGCCATAATAAAAAAAATTCTCACAACAAATATTTACAAACAGAGACATAACTTAAAACTACTGTATGGCTCAGAGAGCTTACTTACAATAAAAGGTCTCCACTGGTTCACTACTATTATGGATGATATGGGGGAAAGCCCTTACAAAAGCACTTACCCTTACTTGTACACAAACATACCACAAGATTTAGAGAAGGAAAGGGCCTAAAAACTCCTCGCATATTAAATAAATATGGAAGCCGTACTCTTGAATATCTAATACCAGTGATTTTCAATAAAATCAATAAAAACATAAAATTTGAAAAAAATGAGAGACTGTGTCCTAAAATCATAAAACTATGGTTAATGAACGAAAACTCCATGTATCTTTGAATATCTTAATATAGCTGCCTATATATCTTGTTATTAGGCAGATATATTGAAATATCTTATATTTTTATAGTTGTAAGTTAAATTATCTAATATTACTATGTGATCTATTCTAATGTTTCCTTAAAAATATAAATGTATTTACAAATATTTTCTTAGATATTATATTAAGAATGTTTAAATTGTTAGAACCTGCAGACAAGCTGCCATATGACAGCTTTGTGGGTCTACCCAAATTTTTGTACAAAATGTCTTCTATAATTTAATAAATAATAAAAAAAAATTAAAATTAAAAATACATATGCCCTAAATACAGGGCCGTAGCTAGGGGGGGCATTAGGGGGCAATGCCCTACCTTAAAATACCTGTGCCCTACCTTAAGAAATACCATCGACTATGATAATATACTAGTAAACTGTTTGTTCATTGTTTGACATAATTGAAAAAAAAAATACTTCCTATTAGGGTAGCGTAGCGACATCTAACTAAACAGCTTAGAATTAACCAAAGAATCATATTGTATCAATTCTTTATTCTGCCCATAGATGGAATTGAAGTAAGTGGTGAGAGGCTGTGCGCGTATTGCAATCACTGCTTAGGGGGAATTCCCAAACAGTTTGGGGATGTTATTTAACGGTTGAATCATAAATAAACCAATCCCTAGATCGATATCTTCGGGCCTTCTCCATACTAAACGGTTTGTCATCAGATCAAGCACTTGCATACTGCTCCCTAACAACGTATGCAGGGACAACAGGGTCTAGTTTTAGTTAACTATAATTGGAGGGTCGTTCTATAAAAAAATAAGAGTCCTTGTTAAATAGTAACCTTCTCTTACTTACACCGGGCGGGTATGTGGTAGGTAACCTCCAATTCACTTCGAATAAGAGAACGTTTTCCTTCAAAATATGTCAGCAGATGAATCCAAAACTGGAAATTTACATTCTGATCACAAAACTGGTTTTAAATTAAGGGTAAATCTGCTTGCGTGTCCACAGATTTAATTAGTATTACTCTCATATGATGCGTAGTATGGTTTTCCTACGAATTACGAATTTTGTGGAATGGTTTGAAATAAAATTTTTAACTCCACTCGAAATATTAGAACGGTTTTCTTCGAAATGTGTCAGCAGATTAATCCGCTACTGGAATTTTGACAGATCATTCGGAACATGAAACTGGTTTTAACCCAGGATTTAATCTGCTAAGTCCTCAACTTAAGCTCAGATACTACACTCAGAACAAGAAAATGGTTTTCCTCTTACTTTTGTACTTGGAACACATGGATGGTTTGATGATCCATGAAACTTTCTTAGAATTGTCGCGCATCGCCCACGAACCTCTCTCAATCATTCTCACCGAATATTAGTCATAAAAAATCCAAGCGCAAAACAAAATTCGACCCGGACGGTTTTGCCAGTCGCTGCAGTTATCAAGATGACATTATTATACATTCACTTGAAGAAAGGGGATTCCCCAGGTTTGCCACAGAATAAGTAATGAAAAATTCCGTGCCCATTTCAATCGGTCTGAATCATATATGCAACAAAAATATGAAAAAAATGATTAAAATTTTAACAAGATATTATTATTATTTATTGTGAAATTTTGCCGCCCCTTAAAAGTGCCGCCCGGAACCCCCCCCCCCCCCCCCCCCAACCCAGATCAGATCATTTCACTTGCGCCCTACCTGTAATTACCGCTGCCCTATCTTAAATTCAACTCTAGCTACGGCCCTGCCTAAATACGAGTAGGTTCTTTCAAACTTTTTTTTGCCACGTCTCAGCGGTAGGTATTTATCAAGAGAAAGATTTGAAGCGAGTCTCAATGAGAAGTTGAACATTGATATTTGGCAATCACCGACCAACGATGATGCCAATCCATTTTTTGTTTGCCTTGCATTTAATTCAATTATTTTATTCATTTTAAAAATATAACCAAATAACAATTTTCATGCGTTTTTAAAGATAATATTGATTACTGCAAATAAAGAAACAAATATTCAATGGCGTGTACAGAGTTTTTAATCAGGGAAGTCAGTCAGAAAATCAGCATGCTGATTGACATTGACTTGGTGAGTTTTCGCTAAGAATGGCTTAGCTGCTGGCTTTGGGCAATGTTTGATTGGGTTTATAGCCACATCAAAAAAACCCCCGCTTCCTTTATGCATACTACAAGCCAATTACTGGATAACAAATAAAATTTGAGCACACAAAAACATTTTTGTGTAGAATAACGTCCACACTTGCATACTTAGTTCCTGCTTTTGCCACGTTGGGGTAGGGCGGTCGGTGAGATGCGCGCGCGCTGCGATTCGTAGCTGGAACTTCGCGCGCATTTTTAAAAGTGTAGTTTGATTTTTTGCGATTATTAAAAAATAATTCATCTTTTTTATAGTAGTATGTGAGTAAGCTGGGGAAGTCCGTACGTAAAATAATAAAAAAAAATTCATTGGTAATGTAATAAATATGTCATCATTGTCCATCATCAGGTCAGATATGGTGATATACATTGTAAAGGTGACTTTAAAAGAAACACACTCAGGCCCAAAAAAACAACCAACATCAGATCATACTCGTTGATATTAGGAATGCAAATACTAGCCGTGAAAGTCGTTATTTGATTTTCGACTTCCAAATCATAACAGGTTTTAATGTTGGCTTGTAATTGTTATAAAGTATCTTTCAGAAGTCGAGAGTCTTGTTAGCAATACGCTTTATGTTATTATATCGATTCTATGAGAAGGTTGATGCGATTTCTTCCACCAGATGACGATCTAATGGCAGATTCCATCATCAAATTGATGGGTGTGTCATCTGCGTATCTGTATATTTGTCTGGTGCAAACAATAGTGCCCATCCCTTTGTGCTACAGTTCAATTACCTGTGCAATTGTCCGCAGCTTTCCCATTTCCTGATTATCCGTACATTGAATACTTCATTTGGTAAATGCTCCTGCCTGATCCAATATTCAATACCCAGAATCTCTGAAACGTTTCGTGTACCAGAATGATTATTACTATTGTGGATGGATTCAAACACGCCCAGATTGCTACTTACTGATGATGACAATGAATTTATACCTACTAATTAATTAATGATGATGCGAATATATCTCCATACGTAGATATACCGTTTATTCTGCTAATTTGTAGGCAGGTAGAAGCTTTAAAAGTCCATTTATCTGTGGCGTCAATTTTATTTATACAAATCTAAGTACTAAATTTATCTATATACAAACCTATATATTTTTATTCTAAGGTTGATGAAATTTTGCACACTCGGCCTTCAAAACAAGAGAAGGCCACTGGCTACATCTAATTTAAAAATGAAATCAAAGTGTGCAATTCACACGCAGTAGAAGTGAAACTAGAAAGTCGCTAGATGTCGCATTCTTTTCTTTTGCCTGTTTATTTTAAAGTGGTTTGAAGATTGGATATTGATTTTACAAAATAAATATGTTTATTTTTTTTTTGGATTTGGTAGGTTTCGAACCTCCGTTCGCTGGATGTCTCTTTGGGCGCTGAGGGTCGGGCACTTCATACCGCGGCGCTATTGGAGGCCCGTGCGTAGTTGTGAATTTATCGCATTATATTAGAATTAGAACGAGGACCGTCAAATAATAAATTTTTGTGATGCATTTCCATTTCATCCGAATTTCAAATCGCTAACGGGGCTAAATAAGTTTCACTTCAAAAAACTCAGCCTAAAGCCCGAGCTACGCCGGGGACTTCAGCTAGTAGAAATATAATAAAGTGGCGTTATCGTGTCTTTGACTTCGAATAAATTTATATGAGATTTCACATTGTAAATTGCGCGAGGTGAAGAAAGCTTGTTCTATGCAAATTTATAAATATAGTTATTATACTGCTTACTGAATAATATAATTATAATGGCAACTTGCAATTTACATTTAAATTGCTCTCGTTTCACCAACGTTTTGTGCATTAATATGTTTCGTCCATCCTATAGCGCTCGATAAAAGATTTATTATTCATAACATTTTTATTATGCAGATCGATATTGTCATAAATATTTTGTTGAAAATATCGATATTATATATATTGCGTGCAAAACAATTTCACTCGATTTTATGCAGATGGCCCTCGGTTTGTATTCAAGTTCGAGGTTCAATGAGGTGTTAAACCTGTTCTCAGGTGCATTTTTAAGTGTTTTGCAGCTTGTTGTATTATGAATGTGATATTTTTCAGCTGCCAAAACGCCTTATCCTTTTATTAATTTCAATGCCTTTGTGAATTCCTGATACCACTTTTCGAAAAATCTTCGACAGTTGCGGTAGTCCATTTCAGTTACTGTGTGTGTGTGTGTATTTAGCAAACCACTCAACCGGCTTTTACGAACTGCCTTGAAGGCTGTTATAACCCTTCGAATGTCCAACAAAATAGTCTCAAGTCCGTGACAAAAAGTTAATAAATCAAAAATAAAATAAAACGTAAGTACGGTTTTGGCCATTTGTGTCGATTTCTAAGTGGCAATTTTTTTAGTACGCATGGCAGTCGGCATCAGGTTTTCAAGTTGCCACTTTCTTTGACATCATTTTATATAAACAGTACCTAAGTGGTCCGGTGTGACCGGTAACTGACAGTCGTACGTCTCTCTTCCTGCCGGTTTTTCACATCTACTACATCGTGCACATACACATTTTTAATCAAATAATGTATAAAATAATATAAAACATTCAGTTTAACCGTTGAACCTAGTATGTAAATTTTATGGCCTCCGTAGTCGCGTGGTTACGATACTCGACTACGAAAGCGGAGATCTCGAGTTCACATCCCGGCGTGCGCAAATAAATTTGTGTTATTTATTTATTTATTTCTATGTATTACAGTATTTACCTATAACATTTTTACATAATAGATAAATTTTGAAAACATTTTTACATAATATATTTTGCAATTTTATTATGTTGGGTGTAAGGTAGGTTTGTGAAGGTGAAACTGTGTATTGTTGTATGTTTATGTTTATGGTATTGTTGTATGTTTCGTGAACACCTCACTAGGAGAACCTGTGCTGAGGTGTTTACGTGTTTATTTATGATTATGTGTGACAAGTATTTATGTGTTGTAATAGAAAGTTTTATTTTTTTTAATTTTAATAGTTATTGTACATTTAGAAGAGAATTTTTTTTTTTTATGTATATGTATATTAGAGAACTATAAAAAAAAATATTACAATTAAACATAAAATATAGTATATTTGCAACACCTTACAGAGTAGTAGATACTAATAGAACCGCCCTGGTGATATACCAATATTTAGAATTGAAACTTAGTTGAAATGGTTTTAACCTAGTTTGGTGGCTAGATCTGAATAACCAGGTACTCTCCATCCTTTCTTTTCCTCGTCTCTTTCCACTTCCCACTACCTCCAGCCTCACAACATAACAAAATTGAGGATAGTATCACTGGCTCTAGACGCTTGGGAGCTGTTGGGACTTTTGTTCGGTATTCACAAAGAAATAATAATAGTAAAATTCATGACGCACGCATGTACAAAGGTATCTAACTACTTTGTCATTTGGCTGTAAACTTTGGTTAAAAATGCAGTAATCTGAAGCATTTGATTCCAGAATATCTTTCCATCTATTATTTTTCTTCTTGCATTTAGCGGGGGGTGAGAGGGCGACATCTAGGTCTGCAAGCCAGTATACCGGTGAAGGGTGTAGGGCGTCAGGCGTCGCCCTACGGAAGTGGACCTCATCCATCTCTGTGGGGAATGGGGTTGACCACACGTTCGGTGGTCTGCACCGCACCACATTTACAGTTAAGGCCCCACCTTTGCATCATACAGGCAGAGCGGCTGTTGGAGCTCCTTATCCTATTAATGGAGGACCAGAGTTTACGAGGCAGATCTGTCTCTCAGTTGGATCATTTATGAGAAGGGCATTTTTCACGTCGGCCGTTTGTCGTTGGTACTAACTGTTTCACCATATCTTCACATTCTCCATCTCGACTGGAAGATTCTCAAAATTAACCTCTTAGTGGTTGTGATCGTTGACTTGGAAATAGGGTTACCATCTTCTAAAATAAAAAGCCTGACTCTGCGATGTATTAGGCCGGACATTTTGCTCTAAAAGCCGGACATACGTACCTAATTTTGGACATAACTTTTATATATAATAATAAAAAAATCTGTTACAAGTTACAGTTGTTTATTAATCACACATTATCCAGTTTAATAACAACAATCATTAATCAGTCTTATTCTTGTCATCATTTGGCAATTATATAGAATATTTCAATATCAAAATAAAGAATATTGAGTCCTCTGTTTGTAAACATAACATAATAAATAAACTTACAAAACAAATAAACAAAACGTAACTCTTTTTCTGGTTAAACAATTAACTAAAATAAAAAAAAACATATCTATCTTTGTGGACAAAAACGAAAAAATAAATTAAAATCTCGACTTCTTCAAATTATTCAAAAATTACAAAAATCCAATATTTTGTATATTTGGCCTTTTCACCTACTTTATCCAAAACGTCGTTTTCTTTGGAAATCATTTCATAAAATTCTTGACATATCTTTTTTTTAATTACACAATGTGTACATCATCTTAGCAATTGTTTCTGTTTGCAATTTATTGCGTTCCTTGGTCCACTGGGCGTTTATTAAAGAAAATAATCTTTCAACATTGGCGTTATAGCCTGGAATCGCAAAGTTCTGCCATTGGTCACAAAGTTTACTGTCATCTAAAATTTTTTTAGACTAAATTTCTATCGTTTCTGCTACGTGCTCCCAGCTTGGTACCTCAGCTAAAGTCATTCACTTAGAGTGTTTCAATTCGACACTGAATTCACTTGTCCAAGAGTTTATGTAGTTTCTGGCAATTTTGTACATATTATTCATGTTTTCTTTGAATTCTTCCACGCGATCTGGGTGAGCCTCCGATAAATGTCGTAAAATTTCGGTTAACTTGATTGTGCAGAAATTTTGTTTCAGTCTATAATTTTTTATAAGTACTGTCCATTATTTGTGAACACTGGTCATGACTGAAATATCTGAAGTTTCCGTACATTTGATTTGACTTTGACATAAAAGAGCCACTAACGAGCCGACAAAAGACAAAACCCTCTCGAACCAAGAATAGCTACTGTCGCCCACCCCTCCTCGTCCATAACACGTTGCGCCTTGCGTAACTTGCGTTGCGTTCGTTCTAACAAAAAGCCTAACAAAAGCCGTACAGGCCTGACATATAAATATTTAGCCGGACACGACTTAAAAAAGCCAAAGCCGGACAGATGGCAACCCTACTTGGAAAGGGAGATTGCTAGTCATTCCTATCGTCATTATTGTAAAATGCTATAGTGATTCCCGTGAATATCAAAAAGATAATATATGCAAACTATCCATGCGTTATTCTTTATTATCTTAAACTTGCTCATTTTGCTTACACATTTTCGAATATTCTAATTCACAACATGTTCGTACATGGATTCACTTACAAATACAAATTCGGATGTTTCCTGTAACATTATTTAAAAATCTATATTAATGGCTTCGCTCATGGCCGTCGCCAGGAAAATGAAACTGGACTTTCACCTTAGTAATAAAACAATGCAGCGTGCCTTTTACTGTTAGTTTCCTTTGTCCAATTCGAAGTTATATCAATTTGAGTGTTACGCGGAACACGGTTTCTACTTCGCATTGCACGCATCATGCTGGGCGAGAAGACTCAACAATAGCTCGAGTGCTTTTCCTGTCGTAAAATGATTATTTACGTTTGAGCATTGGTCTCATCGAATGCACATAAAGTTATGTTACTGGCTGTACTGAATGCAGCAAAGTCAATGCCCCAACAGCGGAAGAAATTTGAGAATAAGTCGCTTTTGTGTTTTTCACTCTAAACTTCGAAATCTACAGGGTGAAAATTACTCTGATGATACATTGCCAATATCCAATAGAATAGGTAGATTTTATTTAGACTTGGTGACTAAACTCTGTCCACGTCACTTTTAAGTATCAAATTTATAGTAGTAGTTGTTGGTCAACTAAAGAGGTTTACGGCAGTCATTTTAAAATTTTATATATTTTTTCTATTTAACATTTTTATCACCATAATGCATATTTAATGGAATCTTTCATTTTAAATGATGCTCAGACTGTCTAGTCTTCCTTTGAGACCTAATAAAGGTGAAGCCGTGAATAAGGCCTTTGGCAAACATCTTCGAAGCACTGCAAGCGCAGGAGCCAACAGGAATATGTTGCGATGCACTCATGACTTATGTATAGTTTGCGTATTAGATTGAAATAATGCCATTTAGTCTTTCCAATACCCTCTGTAAATGACAGTTTCATCTCGGACCTATGTATGTCCTACATATAGATACCATATGGTATAGGTACTAGGTTTCACGAAAAGTCAACACAGTGACATTTCAACACCCATTTTAAAAGACATTAAAAGTGATGAAAAGAAAATAGCCCATACCTTACCTGGCGTAATTTATTAAAGCTAGTTTTTAAAAATGACTTTTTAAAGGAGTGATGAAGTGCAACTTTGTCGAATTGTCTGGTAATCGGTGTATGATGCACTTTGAAGAAAATATAAATTTGCTCACATTCCAATCGAATGGTGTTCTATCGGAATAAAGCCGTGCTCCCATTTGTGTAAAATCATCTATGAAAATCATAAAACCAATCGTTCCAGTCCATTTACTGTATGAGATAGTGAAAACAAGTCTTACAAATTTGACTTCAGCTTTCTTTGGTATTTTATACCTTTTGACGGAGGTCGGCTAGTAATTTCTAGTTGGGTCCGGATGCTTAAATTTTTTTTGCGGTTCAGAGAAAGCAAAGAAAAACCTAAACCACACCGCACGTAATTATAGTTTTTCAAGAAGGAACGTGTGTTATATATATGTCATTAGTTTATAATATCGATTTCGCTGTTTAAAATTTAACAAAACAATAGTAATTAATACTCCTAACAACATCAGCTAATTATCTCGAACTTGGAACTCCAATTTGATGATAAATATAAACAAGTATGACGTTGAGGTTGCTATTGTCGTAAGGTCAACGGGGGATTCAATTTATTACTTACATTATGGTATCCCATTATCTTCAAAGAAAACGCGGTAGATGAAAAATGTGAGATCAATTCCAGTCAAGACGTGTATGGAGATGAAAACGTGGTCTTGATTTCAAATTAAGGTTTGTTTCCATACGCGGTAACAGATCTGTAGCTGATTCTCCTTAGCACGCTTTAAGTAGACAGTATCTTGCCCGGCGCCATTGACCTACTGACACCTGCCTAGCTTTACCATCTGTGCTGTTCACTTTTCCCACCGCGTGCATTGTGAACCGTTTGCACTGTCTGCACTGTCTGCAGACTGCATTCTGCTGTCTGATCCGTGTGAAGTGTGAAGAGCTCCTTTACTCCGTGGCACGATTCTCCGAACAGTTCACAACCAGTCGGCAACTCGAGGGACGACATTATTGCCGTTTGAAAGTATTCAGTGAATACCACCGCAAAAAATGATAATACCCGTTGTTTTTAAAGATGTTTGTGGTGACGTCACAGCTCTGATAGGTATGTCAGTCGGGATAATTTTTCTTGTCATGCGATTTACTACGAATGGTCAGATAATTATTAGCAACTAAATTCGCCAAAAGTAATTCAAAATTGTTAAATCTTTTTGTGTCAGGGCTGAAGCGGCTCTACACTGATATTTTATGGTTGTGTATTTGCAACTTCATGCAGGTACATGATATAAAGCCAGATACTTTGTAAATCTTCGACCTAAATTACGTGCTGACATATTATTTTATTTTCTCCTCTATATTATTATATCTTTTTTACAATCTCGCAACATTTTAAAAACAGCTGGCAGAATCGACCAGCAAAATAATTTGATTAACTCAATATGAAAAATGGTCTAAAGTCAAAAATATTATTATGTTATAATAATTGTGTTCGTTTAGTTGGGTTACCAGTAATCCAAAGTAGCACGTTTTGTCCGCTCCATTGGTAGTCCATTCCACATTTGCCCACTTCCTCTGCTGTCTTCATGATACTTACTTGGTATTATATTAACTAACAAAGATGTTCTTCTAAAAAAATTGGAAACTTCGCTGACATGATGTTGAAAATTAATCAATGCCACTGTTGCACTGATCACAATCACACACAAATCTTGTTCAAAGCTTTCAGATAGAGATTTCAACGAATACGTCTAACAAGTTTTCTTTTATCAACTTTCTGTCTGTCGATTGTATTAATTCGTTTGCCTTGTTATACGAAATAACGCCCAGGTGTTAACCATTATGTGAATCAATGAAACTTTTGTTTGGAGTACGCCATAAAAGAACTTTCTTTGCTACAAAACATGTATGCTTTTAAATAATCAATCAGCCGATAAATTTTCCCGATTTTCGATTTCGGCATTCATGTTTAAATTGCGTGCATAACAAAGAAAGGTTAAAAAGGTAGTTACTGTACACCGCGCAGAAAGTTGCTTTGTTAAGCACTGTTCTGTTCACTTTCTCGATATATATTACTTCTCCATTCACAACATATCTGATGGCCTTTGGACTTACGTCCCTGTTTGACCTTGTGTAATTCAAGGTCGTAATGTTAAATGTAGGCACGTATCGCATGGGAAAATAACACATAATTTCACTAATTTCATCTCGAATGGTTTTAACTATTCTAAGTGATGCCGCACAAAACCCGTTGAGCAATGTCGTCCCTATTTTACAGAAATCTTTCCTATGCTGAATGATTTGGGGTGGGGAAATGGGAGGCTTTTTAAGTAATTATCGTACAAGAGTCCCAACTGCTCCCAACTAACTGGAGCACGGGCGTAGCCAGGTTTTAGTTTCGACGAGGGTTCAAGAAAATAAAACTACTGAAAGTGCAAAACTCGTATCAGGGGAGGGGGGAGGGGGGGGGGGGGTTATCGGACTTTGAATTTGCTTTGAAAATTTTTATTTTCTATGTAACTACTTAATTTAAAAAAAAAAAAATTTTAATAAAATTAAAGTAATAAATGTGTATAGAAAATAAAACTTTTCAATACATAATAAACGTTAGTAGTACATGTTAAAACACATTAAGCAGTCAAATTATTATAATAATCACATTTATACTGACTGACTGTAACACTAATCACAATACACTAACACCTGTCTGTAACACTAATCCTGATATATGTTTATTTAACACTTGTTGCTAAGTAAAATAATAATTTCAAAGTACGTATACACTTACCACTGATTAGAAACGGAATTCCAAAAACAATCAACCGCATTCACCGAAAAAACGGATCTTAAAAGTTTAATTATTTTATTTCTTTCAGAGGTCCCCATTTATCTTTTTAGATACATAATATCATTTTGAGATGTCAGTGTTACAAATAACATTCTCTTAACTCTCCTTATTTTAATATTATTGATGTTGATATTTTAACTTTTCTGGGGGGGTTTGAACCCCCAACCCCCCCTCCCCCCCTGGCTACGCCCATGAACTGGAGCCAATTGGACTATGGAATACGAACATACTCCGATTTGGGTACGTTCATATGTTGTGAAGCGAAGGTATAAAGGAGGGAAAGTGACTGTCTATTCGGATCTAATTACCAAGCAAGGCTAAAGCAATTTCAAGCATTCTGATTCTGAATTGTGATCTTTTACCAAGGTGATTATGAGGAGAGGTGCAAATTTACTATATTTTAATGTATTTAAATGATGCATGTCAAATCACTCAATTAAAATATTTAAAAAAATGTTTAATCATGTCGACATTTGAACCCTTGATATCTGCATTCAAATCTAACCGCTCTGCCGCAAGGTTCGACACGTTTTGTTTATTCTTAAAATAGTTTTTTTGTTTGTTTAATTTAAATCGTCTGGTACTCGCTGCGTTATAGAACTTGCTAATACCCAGCATTCGTTACAATGCCACTCAAATAAAGAAAGCGTTTGTGTTTTAATTCTACTTTTGGATTTATAAAGAGGCAAAGAAGACAAGATGAAAAAAAAGAAGAGGCAATGAAATGACCAAGAACGGCAAGAGATGGCAGTAGACTAGGAGAGCCAACAACAGTCGCAAAGAGGCAAGAAAAAGCGGTAGGAAGCTGGAAGAAACGAAAGAAAAAGAGGAGGCAAGAAGAGCCAAAAAGAGATAAGAAAGGTCAAGAAGAGATGAGAAATAGTAAGAAGAAATAAGAAGAAGTAAGAAGAAACTAGGCGAGGCTAAAAGAAGAGGAGACCAAAAAGCAAAGACAGAGCTATAAAGGGAAAGAAGAACCTTAAAAAGCCAAGGGAGAGCACGATGATGCGGGAAGATGCAGAAGAAAAAAGTTAAAAAGATGAGATGGGGAGATGCTAGGAGAAGCAAGAGGGCAGTAAAGAAACTAGGAGAGTAGGTAGAGAAGAAGCACGAAGATTAAAGAGGAACCCAGAAGAAGCAAGAAGCGAGAGAAAATACAAGAAGAGAACAGAAAAAGCAGGAAGAGCCAAGAAAAAGCCAGAAAAAAGAAGGCACCAAGAAAGGGGAAAAAACAGAGAAACAAAATAAAGCTCAATCATTTCCTTTATTCCTGCCCATCCTAAATTCCAATATTGGCTTTATTAGGTTGCCATGTATACCGGTCGATTAAACTCCAACCTCCTTCCCATCCTCAGAGCACGTGTTCCAAGTCCTAACAAATCAGTGCCCTCTGGTATACCGGTCTTACCGGGACAGGAGTGCTCCTGGCTGGGGTGGTACAATCGTATCGTATCGTTTGGTGCGTACACGAATAAATCAGAAGCTTTTCCGACGCGTGAGCGGGCTACGTACAGGCACGTGTGAGAAGAATGAATTTTCCAAATTTATCACTGCTATCTCCTACCGCTACTATGTCTTCTTTGCAATTCCTCCCTTTGCCCCTACCTCTTCCCCCACCCCTGCCGTGTGTATTTTCTCATTCCGACCTTCCCCTTCCGCGTTCCCCTTCCAACTTTCCCGCCTTCCCCCCTACCGCGACCTCCTTCGTGAACCCACCATCTTCGTTTAGCTTCCCCCCTCCCGATACCCCTCCTCCTCGCGCCTTACCTCCCTGCCGCTAAACTATTTGAAATACACACTTTTTTCAAACAACTCGCGGGCCACCTATTGTAAAAAATTTATACGCATTTCATAACGCCAGATCTCACCATTATATATAGAAACCTTTGCGAACGTGCCCACAACTAATCGCCAAAGTTTTATCGCAATAGGATGAATCCTAAGGGAAATAATTTCATAACGCTAGAGCTCACCATTATATATAGAACACTTGGCGGGCGTGCGCATAACAAATCACCAAAGTTTCACCGCAAATGGATGAATGGTATACGAACGCCTACGAAACAAACAAGGAATCATTAATTTTTAAATGTAAAGATAAATATTGAAACTCTATTCCGCATTGTATGAAGTGTTTCTGTAATTTGAATAATTACTCGTTGTAAGTAATATTATATCCCATACAAGTTTCTGATTGATGAACACTCATATTACAACTTGCACTTCTTTTACCAACGCATACGTTTTAAACTTTCTACAATAAATAACCTCATTTAGTTTTTTGAATGTTTAATGGATCGTGGCATATTTAGTACTCCTTATAAATATATAATTCTTGTGTTGTGTAAACATTAAGTAACAATGCGTTAATACTTAATTACCTGTAACAAAGCAATATCTACCTGGCGCTATTTTGGCCGTCACGATATATTAATTAGAATGGTCTTGCTTGATCTACCGTTTTCCTTGAATTACATTCGCAACATACGAATAGGAACTAAGAAAAGAATTTATTCGATTATCGTATAATCTCAGGCCGTTTCAAAATAGGCGTGCAACCTCTGATTTATTATATTTATTATTTCATATCGTATTATTATGATGGATGTTGGATCTAGACCAGAGTTTTCTAAACTTATTTGACCGATGATTGAATACCGTGTAGTTTTTCACCATTCTGAGAATATAATGATTTTGTTAGTGCAAGATGCTTGAAAATAAATAAATAACTATTTTTAAATGTATTTTCTTGAATAATTACTAGAAAATGCATTTTACTGCTGTTGAAAATCAATCGGTTGCATAGACATCCAAATGGATAGACAAGCAGTTACAGATGAGGGGTAAAACCAAACTATGGAGAGCGAAGAGGGGAAAGATGACTGTCATTCGTTGAACAATCAATCTGACAGTATATAGGCATCTCGCATTACAATATCACCATTTAGTTCTTAAAAGCAAAATCTGCTTTGAATGAATAGACCGTTTTACATGGGAGCGCGAATTGCTTGCCACGTTCAAAACATATTTGCTAAGGCCAAATGCTCGCCCCAAAAAGACTCGCGCCAATACACATATCAATATTTTGTTTCCGTGTTTAGTTAAAACACTTTTACAAATGTTTCATAATTTACTTACCCCTGTAACCAGCGACGAGCACATTGGAGTACCGCCCACATTCGCTATGTGTACATTGATACGTAGATATATTGTATAGCACAAGCTGCCGTTATTTCGTTAAATGTATGGATGTCAGCTTCTCGCTGTTCACGGCAAGAATGATGACGTCACACATTTTAGATTCAAGCGAGACTATATCCCCTCCCCATGGAGCGAGCCGGTTCCAAGGAGGAGCTACAGCCGGCGCCATGTGGAGGGGGAAATAATACGTTTTTATCACTTAGGGCAGGTCCAGATATATTCATATGTCCGTGATCGGTTGTAATATTTAGCTTTTTTTTAAATTTCCTCCTAAAATAGAGTATTTCGATACACATTCGAACGGTTCATCATAGGTGTGATTCTCGCGACTATACAAATGACTGTGTGGTGCAGTTATGAGCAACCCGTGGCCCGCGAACCGCGAACCGCGACCCACATCGTGTGACGCGCGAGCATTTTAATACTTCCCACTTAAATAATATTCTACGGTTATTTTAAAAAGGGTTGAGGGAAACCTTCAGTCTTTCTGCAATGTTTTGAATCAGCCGCTCAAAATAATAAATTTGGTTTAACTTTCCCAACGAAAAAATCAACAGTTGCCCAAAACTGCAAGTAGACATTTTTTATATGTTTATTTAAGAATTATGAAAATCGACATTATTCTTGGCTTGTTTATTATTTTTGGTTTGTCCCTGGAGATACAAATTTTGACGCTTTGTTTATTGCCATATGATTGTTTAAAAAAAATACAAGTAAATTTACGCCATCAACGACTGCAAATTTAGTCATGTCAAGCGGTGGATACTATACCCAATGCGCCCTGCGGCCCGCGAACGAATTGATAAATTGGTTCTCCGGCTAAAAAGGATGATCATCATTGTATGTATTATAGTCCGCAATGTTTTCTGCTTCTCTTTACTGCTCTCGCCGCCCCCTTATTCCTCTTCGATTCCTTCTATTGCCCCCGAAACCACTACTCCCCCCCCCCCACTTCCCAAATTTCATCCAGGAGGAGTGATTTCGCCATGAATAAATTCAAACAAGGGA
Organism: Limnephilus marmoratus; assembly: GCA_917880885.1. Taxonomy (NCBI): domain Eukaryota; kingdom Metazoa; phylum Arthropoda; class Insecta; order Trichoptera; family Limnephilidae; genus Limnephilus; species Limnephilus marmoratus. The sequence continues at coordinate 32,163,862 of OU862906.1, read as the reverse complement.
AATAGACAGTGATTGAATAATATAGTTTGAAGCCGTGCGCACAAAGTGTCGCCAACGTTGTTAACCCATATTGTAAGAAATCCATCTACGCTCAGTTCTTAGTTCTTAGCCTACTGGCTCTTGGCTCCGTCCGCATTGAAAGTGCATGCAGTTTGGTCGTAGTTCAGTGACGGTCGACGATTTTCCACGCTACATCTCTATTTGGGTTTGTTATCTCTGAATTTTGACCGCTTTGAGAATCACTGCTTTATACATTAATAAATTTTAACTGTGTGGGTACTTTCACCTTGATATTTATGACTTTTTCAATCATACTTTACCTCTTGATCGTTTCAAAGGGTTTAAGGAAGTACTCAAGTAGGTAGTATGTAAACCTATTTCCTTTGTTCGGAGTGAATAGACGCAATCTGTGAATTCGGGCAACAGACTCGGCTCCACTGATGGACATCTTGTGTTGGTTGGTTAGTCTGGAACTAATTTAATCTGAGACCGTTTAATTTCCGAGGTAAATACTGTCAAAATGGCTGTACCTACAACTAATATACGATTATACAACTAGTTTAGCATTAATATTTAAAGTGAGGTATGACACGATTTTCTTAATCAAAGTTTTGGTGTAAGAAAATGAGATTGTAAATTAAAAATGAATAATGAATAATGTTACCTTAGACCCTAAGGTAACATTTTATTCTAAGTTATTTGCGATGTATGTATTAATGATTATTGAACATTTTGTTCCGGATGCTTATTCATGACATATTTACCTTAGAGAAAAGTTATGTAATTTTCTAATCTGACTATTTTTTGTCCTTTGTTGCAAACGTGAAGAATTTTGACATCTCTATCTTTGTAGAAATTATTTTTGTTTTCTGGTAAATGCAAGATTGTGTTCAATAGATCATAACCCCCCCCCCCCCCCCCTTTTTTTGATTTGCCCAACTAGTGAGGTGTTATTTTGTGCAGTTTGATTCTTCTCTTCCGGTTTGTCCTGCGTGATATGCAGGACAATTCATTATTTTTAATTTATTAAATTATCGATTATTCTGCTATAGTGACCATTGTTATATTATTATTCATTTGATATATTTTTTTTTTTACCAATCTAAACATTATTATCTCTTATTTAACCCAAACATATGTACCTACTTTAACATTGTGTACCTACTTATCTAATTTTGTATAATTTCTGTAACAAAAGAATGTCAATTGCCAGCCTGAAGATGTCCATAATAGGATGAAACCGGTACTGGTGAAATAAATAAGTGGAAATAAGTTAAAAAGTGTTTTAATTTCAATTTTAATATAGATTGTAAATTGTTTTTCTTATTGAAAATTGCCGTACAACCAATTATTTTTTTTAATATTTAAATGGATATTTGAAAGCTCCCTAGCTCAAAATGAAAACTATACGAACTATAATTACATCTGACAGGTAAACCGGCACACTGTTCGAGAATTTTTGCTACTTCAAGCGAGTAGTTTTTGCTTTATAGTTAAGATTATACTCATTGCGTTGGATTTAACCTTTTTGAGCTAAAAATAGACTCCAAAAGTATCTACTCTACTGAAGCAAACTTACGTAAGACACTTAAAATAAATTCCACCTATCCAATTAATTAATTTTACTCCCAAATTTCAAACCCTTAAGATTTGTAATGAAATTTCAAGCAGACCCACTTATTTTGCAGAAATTCAAATATAACATTGTCATCAAATGGCGATTCAGCGCCATTTTTTTTTAATATGAAAGTTGAAAATTTCCCGATCTAGGTGCGTCTAGATTTCAATCAAATTGTAATAAGTTATCCTCTTGTTAACAAGATAATAACTGTTAATCACAATTTGTTCAAAAGCTGAAACTAATATCCATACTCTTAGGCTGAATCCGTAGAATCGGCTTTTAACGGAAACATTTCAACTGTAAAAAAACAATAAGGCGCTGAATGGCCACCTGACGACTTTGTCACACATGAATTTCTGCGAAATAACTACGTATACAATATGATCGACGTAATTTTCTCCCGCACCCAAACGACTTGTTACTTTGCCAACATATTAAAAGTATTCTGAAGAGATTGGAAGCCAAACAACTCTGAAATAACAGGTAGGTTCAATCAAAACACAACAAACAGAATTGCTTCCCACGTGATGGACTTATCCAGTCTCCCGAACAATGGCACCACGCCGATTGCCTTTTCCCGGTCAGATCTGCGGCGCTTTTAATGTATAAACCATTATGACGTGTACTTGCTTACATAACTGTAAATATTGCACAACTATGCTACTAAAATATTCCCAAATCCATCTTCGGGCAGGTGCCACAATTTATTGTTCTACCTGCTTTCATCACGGCGCTCGCCATTTTAAATAAATTGGTTTTGAAGGCGATTGTTGAATGAATTGAATACGAATAATAATTATTGTACCTAGTAATTGCGTGCGCTTTTATAGTGACCCTGTACAAATGGCAAGCGCGTCCTATTGTTGAGTTTGGCGGCCACATCTGATCTGGAACCTCCGTAGGTGTACCTGAAAATTCTCAACTCTACATATACAGGATGTCCGGGGGTAAAGTGCATTAACTTGGGGAGGTGATTCTACATGATGGTAGAAGTAAAAAAGATTAACAACTTTTTCCGAAATTCCAACGTTTTTTTTTTCATACAAAAAGACGTACCTACTAAAAATCCTTAGTGTGAGGTACGATCTTACTTGCTGAGAGCCTACCGGGCGTAGGGTTGCCATCTTCTAAAATAAAAAAAGCCTGACTCTGCGCTCTGTAAGGCCGGACATTTTGCCCTAAAAGCCGGACGTACGTACATAATTTTGGACATAACTTTTATACATAATAATAAAAAATCTGTTACAAGTTACAGTTGTTTATTAATCACGCATTAACAAATTTAATAACAACAATCATTAATCAGTCTTATCCTTGTCATAGTTGACATTTGTATAGAATATACAGGGTGTTAAGGGACGTACTTGACTTACTTTAACCAGGGATTCCTGACATTATTTGGAGTAAAAAATGTAAATGAAATTTTGGTCTCCGGTGATTTTTTTTTCAAAAATTTTTTCTTCAAAATCAAACCAAATAAAAATTATTCGCATGTCGTCACTGGTCACTCAGCCGGGTGTCTGACGAACCCCTTACCCCGCCTCCAACTGTTCAACAACTACCATTTTTTTATGCTTTTGTAAAAAACAAAAAAAACATCAAAAATGTCACCGGAGACCAATTTTCATTTCCATTTTTTACTCCAAATAATGTCAGGAATCATTGGTTAAAGTAATTCATGTACGTCCCTTAACACCCTGTATGTCAATAAAAAAATAATGAGTCTTCTGTCTGTAGACATAGGTAGGTACTTGTAACATACTAAACTTATAAAACAAACAAACAAAACATAGCTTTTTTTCTGGTTAAACAGTTGACAATTTTTTTTCGTTAAATAGATATAAAATGAAACATATTTATCTATGTGGACAAAAAACGAAAAACATAAATTAAAATGAAATCTCGACTTCTCCAAATTATTCAAAAATTACAAAAATCTACCATTTTGTATATTTGACGTTTTTACCTACTTTATCCAGAACGTCGTTTTCTTTGGAAATCATTTAATAAAATCCTTGACATGTCATTTTTAAATTTATACAATGTGTACATAATCTTAGCAATTTTTTGCAATTTTTTGCAATTTATTGCGTTCCTTGGTCCACTAGGTGTTTATTAAAAAGAAAACTCTTTGAAAATAATATTCCGCCAATTTCAGAAGTTCGGAAGACAAAAAAGTGAACCAAAAAAGCCTAACAAAAGCCGGACAGGCCGGACATATAAATATTTAGCCGGACACGACCTAAAAAAGCCAAACTTGTCCGGCTAAAGCCGGACAGATGGCATTGGCAACCCTAACCGGGCGCCCAACTCGATTGTGATTGGCCCGTATTGTAACAGCGGAAAATAATAAATCTGGCCGCACACGCCGGACTTTTTTTATCTTTTTACCTCAAAACTACCCCTAAAAGTTGGAATTTCGAAAAAAGTTATTTATCTTTTTTATTTGTACTATCATGTAGAATCACTTCCCGAAGTTAATGCACTTTACCCCCGGACATCCTGTATATATACATATGTGCAGATTTAAAAATCCGTTTGATAGTTTCCTTATGACCATTAACGAATGCTTATATGCGTATAACGAACGGATTAATTCGACAGAAATTGCTCCGAATAACTAGCATCATTGATCCATTTACCATCCCTTGAATTGGCCCATCTTTATAACAAACGCGTAACCAACATTTTGGACAAGGTTTGATCTTTTTCTCATGAAAACGCTCGTATTTTACTCAACATTTCGGCTGTGTAATGTTTTGTCGCTGTTATGTTTCCTTCAGCGCAGTTTCACTCATTTTAAAACTCGGTATCCCCAAATATGTGATCGACTCTGGAGAGATACCTGTGGGCCTCATTTGCGGAGTTGATGTGTAAAAATGTACTAAATCTTTTATGGTTCTTCCGCCATCTTATCATGTTACAAAGTTAGCATTGCGCTTACGTGCGTTTTGGTTCCACCAGAGGAACAGTGGGAGATCGCAGATTATTGTGCCATTTAAAAATGGACACGGGAGTTACCCTACAGACTACAGACAGTACACACACACACATAATGGTGTTTACCCCATGCACAGTGTTCCGGTAAATCGTACACGAACAAGGACATGACTGCTCTTCCGTGAACACCGTGCCCTTTGGCTGCTTTTTGTAGCAGTACGTGATCAATGATCAGTTTGTACCTGTTACAATGGAGGATTGAATAATTGTTCAGGCCGGATACTGCCATGTCATTAGATTATATGTATATTTTTTATATATAAAAAAACGTCGATTAGAAAAACCTGCCTTGCAGATATCTACAACATAAGAGTTCCAACTGTCTAACATCAGTGGAACTATGGCGTTCCCATTTGGATAATGTTTGAGGCGATAAACGAGGAAATGAAAGTTATTTGGGAAACACCTTGCCATTCAAATCTTATCCAAAAACAAATATATTTTTTAAAATATTTAAATTACCGGCAACCCGTTTCGATTCTGAATTGTGGACTTTCATCAGGACGATACTGAGAGTATCTTCCACTCTACAACTATGTAGTTACAAATACAAATGTTTTTTGGAAATCTGCACAAATTTAGATTGCTAGATAGGTACTATTCATTATCGAATTTGATTGAACCAAAGATATTGAAATATAAGTAGATGTGCTATCTGCTGTTTTTACTATGTGGGTCTGCGCTTCCGGGTGTCGCCGATATTGTTTACCAATTAACAAATAAACTAAAAGAACAAAAAATTAACGAATAAACCAAACGAACGTTAAACTAAATGAACGAATTCTTTCCTTATTCAAAATATATTGTTAACCAATATTAATGCACATTTTCAAAAAATCAACGAAATGAACAAATTCTTTTTGTATGAAAACTACGCTAATTAGCGCTTAGTCCGGCGACAGTTGCGCGGACACCATAGCATATCTCTTCTGTATTTGAATATCTTTGGATTGAACCAATGTAAACATTATCAAATGCCAACCACGAGAATATTTCACGAAAATGGTATGTATAGTTTAAAGCAAATAAGCTTGTAATTCTCGCGGGAATTGTATTTTCAAATCATGAAATAAAACAATTTTTGGTCGTAATTAAAATCATTCCCCTTTATAGTACCTACTTAAATCTATTTTAATGTCCTATTTTTTTAGTGCCTCGCGGTTACGTAATGTGAATTTTGTAAACATATTTAATTGAGTGGAATATTCTGATCGATGTTAAGCGTTCCAAGGAATTTAAAACGATAAAATTTTCTAGTTTTGTAAAGCGTCTTTGACGTGATGTTACACAAAAATAACGCTATAGATAATAGCCATATATGTTTATAGGTTACTTGTTATACATATTTTAACATGTAAATAAATCTTTCCCTATCCATTGAATATGCAAACCGTTGATGCAATGCAAAATATTCAAGGTTTCCCCTTTGTTCTGCGTCAAATGGCTTTTTAATTATATTTCGTGTAATACTGCAATAATGCAAACTCTAAAAGAACCAAAACGAGCGTTCGTGTCGGTATTACTATTCAATTTAACTTGAGTGCATACCTACTCTATTTTTATTCCTTTACACCAATATTGTGAGTACTTTTTTATCGCACATTTGTCAATACATTTATTTTGAATGCACTGTCGATGCATTCACATTCTGAATTCGTGCGAATAGATCGGTTAACGTTATGTGCTTGACTGAGTAGAAATTAGTGACATTCAAAATTATTAGCCTTTGAGCCAAATATTTACTACTATATTTGATTGAAGAAAGTAGATGTTGTACTTTTTGCAACTATCCGCCGAAGAAGAACAAAATTTCAATCGAAGTTTCAATTTTGATTTTTTTTTAAATTGTTTTCTGTAAAACGTTTGTCTAACTTCAATAAAAAGCAAGTTCGCAATTTATATTAGGGAACGTACCCATACTACGTTGGGGGGGGGGGGGTCTTCGAAATACCACGCTTTTTTTTTTTGGAATCTTTGGTTCAGTATGTCCTGGTCATCCGCCTCCAACACCATGAACCCGGGCACCCCTGCTAAATCACCAAACGTAGCGAACCACTTGGGGGGGAGGGGTCCACCAACCACCACCAACCAGTCCAGGAACCACCAACTGCCTCTGAATTACTAGTAATTGGAGCAATTAGAGAACCTAGTGTCCTAATGATATTATCAATAGTTACACTAAACCTACGTAGGGGTACGTTCCCTTATTGTTTATTGCTAATTCATGTCAACTCACTGTCTGAAATATTTAATGTTCGAAGAAGAAAAAAACCACCAACTGCCTCTGAATTACTAGTAATTGGAGCAATTAGAGAACCTAGTGTCCTAATGATATTATCAATAGTTACACTAAACCTACGTAGGGGTACGTTCCCTTATTGTTTATTGCTAATTCATGTCAACTCACTGTCTGAAATATTTAATGTTCGAAGAAGAAAAAAACCACCAACTGCCTTTGAATTACTAGTAATTGGAGCAATTAGAGAACCTAGTGTCCTAATGATATTATCAATAGTTACACTAAACCTACGTAGGGGTACGTTCCCTTATTGTTTATTGCTAATTCATGTCAACTCACTGTCTGAAATATTTAATGTTCGAAGAAGAAAAAAACCACCAACTGCCTCTGAATTACTAGTAATTGGAGCAATTAGAGAACCTAGTGTCCTAATGATATTATCAATAGTTACACTAAACCTACGTAGTGGTACGTTCCCTTATTGTTTATTGCTAATTCATGTCAACTCACTGTCTGAAATATTTAATGTTCGAAGAAGAAAAAAACACCAACTGCCTCTGAATTACTAGTAATTGGAGCAATTAGAGAACCTAGTGTCCTAATGATATTATCAATAGTTACACTAAACCTACGTAGATTAATTAACAAATAATTACTCTCAATTCCTTTACAGATTGTGGTCCCGATCAATATCTTTCTTTGACTCTAAATGTTTTCTAACCTAATGTTTTAGTATCTATTATTGTTTGTAAGTAATTATTAATTAATTGTATCAGTGATCCTGATTTTGCTGCATTTTAAACTACAGACACACCTTAAAGATATAGGTAACCTTTTCACATTATCACTCGCCAATAATTGCACTGCATCATTTCCATGTTTTCACTTTTAAACAATTAGCTGATAAAATCTGCCGAGAAAGTATTCCGATGATATTCTTTTACAAAGCGGATAGACACCATGGCGCATTAAATTGGTGGCGATTAGCTACATCATCAATCATTCTCGCTATTATCATTATTATTTGATTGCCATAACCACTATTGGCTAGTTTTAAAGTTGTTTTCTCTATTCCTTTGTGTAAAATAATGATTGTTGCCTCAGAAATGCGTTCTGGTAATGTAACAGTAATCGCACTAATAACCTATGCGTTTTAAAAGGTATTACAAGCTTTCTCTTTTCATAACAATTTGCAGATGAAATATGAATGATTTACATACCTACTTTCAACATTATATCTCGTGATTTGAGATTCTTTCGGCCCCTGGATGCAATATTATAACATTTTTTGACATTTCAAGTATATAATATACGAGTACCAATATAATCAAAAAGTTTTAGAACCGGCCACGGTGTGACTGTGTCGGTCACTAGGGATGTCGAAAGTGAAAAAAAATATCGGTATATCGATGTATCGATATTTATTAAAATATCAATATCGAGGAAAAAATATAATCAATAGTAATTTTTGTACACAATTTGCTTTTTTTAATGTACAAAAATCTCAATAAAAATTAAGGTATTTTTATCACTATTCATTTTTATTGCGTTAGAAATTATTACCATCGAAACCAGAGTTAAGTTAGCCTCTCAGAAACTGGGCGTACTGTACAGGGCCCGCAGATACTTTAATAGTACACAACTGCTAACCCTGTACAAATCGCAAGTGCGCCCCACGGTTGATTTTGGCAGCCACCTCTGGTCTGCAGCTCCAAAATACCTAAAAAAAAACCTTGACTCTGTGCAGAAACGGGCGGTCTGTTTGATAGATTCTCCCATCTTAACAGACGGACTGCAATCTTTAGAGCACAGGCGTCAGGTGGGAATGCTGTCCTTGTTCTACCGGTATTACAATGGAAGATGCTCCGAGGAACTAGCGTCATTGATCCCCTCGGCACCGGTGCATAGTCGGGAAACACGCCAAACACGCGCCCAACATTTGTACACGGTTGACATTAGTCACATGAGAACGGGTCGTTTCTATGACTCGTTCTTGAGTTCAACGGCTCGGCTGTGGAACGATTTGCCGGTCTCTGTGTTTCCTCCCTCCTACAACATGGGTTTCTTCAAGACCCGTGTTCACTCCTTCCTTTCCTCAAAAAGACCCTCCACACAGCATCTTCAAAGATGATATAGGCCCTGAGGGAAGTTATTTTCCTCAGGGCCTCCTGTGTGGAGTTAATGTATAAAAAAAAAAATTACGTAATAATAAAAATATCAAAAACTACAAAGCTGTCTTCTAACTTATATGTAAACTGAGACGCATACAAAGTTTGTATGCGTCTCAGTAACATTTTATTGGCGTATTAATCTGTCAAAAAGGACTTTGTGTTTGAAACAAGGTATAGTCAATAATCATAGACAATTGGGAACCAACACATAGGAGTGGCCTAGAAAAAAATGGCGAAAATAGCATACATTTCTATATACACATGAGATAGTATTGGTAATCACAAATACTAATGCAAAGACAATAGATTTGTAAGCTATTAATAGTTAAAATTTCAACCGCCAGATGTCATAACCCAATACAGTTACTTTTGCCCGTTCGTTCCTATACGGTTTTGTATTCTAGTGACTCTAAATACATAAATTTATATAATACATAAAATATCGTTTTTGATACAATTTTCGATATTGGATATTTTGTATCGATATATCGAATCAAAATATATCGGCTAAAAATATCGATATATTGAATTAAAAATATCGATATATCGATATTTTTCAACAAGCCTATCGGTCACCCGATTGGAATTATTAGGTTACCTGGCCCCCCTAGCATGGTCGATCGATATAGGTTTTATCGAAGATGTCGGTAACTTGTCATCGCTCCCGAGCACGACTACAGGCCACTAATGAACAAACAACAGTTTACGTCAAATAAATTAGGAACCCTTAGTCGTTGTGAACTATTGTTTCTTCGTTAGCGGCCTGCAGTCGTGCTCGGGAGCGATGACAAGTTACCGATATTTTCGATAAAACCTATATCGATCAACCATGCTAGGACCCCTGAATTGTTAGGTTACCACATCTGTCATTGACACTTCCCTCCAAATGTCTGCGTCATAGCTTGACGTTTGTAAAAGTTACGCTGTACCGGGTATCTCTACCTTTGTTCGTGTTGTCGATTTTTTAAGTCTGAAAATGGCATCAATTTTTAACCACGATAACGCACCGTCGCACAACGCGATTTATACGTGAGTTTTTGACCAAAAACAACACGAATACTATCCAGCAGCCTTTGAATTTACCTCATCTGTCTCCCTCCGACTTTTCCGTATTAACCGACTTTAAAAACCGCTTCGCGGAACGCGTAACATCACCCGGCTCTGACGGACATACTGAAAACGGCTGTGATGGACATACTGAAAATTGAGTACCAGCGTTGTTTAGAGGATTAGATCCAGCGCTGGCGTAAGCGTTCGAGTTGACGGGGAGTACCTACTTTGAATGAAACCATAACGATTTTGATGATTTGTACACTTGTATTTTCAATTTTATGAATAAAGTCTGCTAAGTACACCTACCTGAGGTGCCTACCTTCTGCCGACAGACTAGCTCAGAAAGGTCAGCAGAGCGGGGGAGACCATCATCAGGGTGGTAGGATCTCTGAGGCGTTTGTGGCGCATCCCTGAAATAAGCTCAAATCCTACGGGCAGGGGGAGACAGTGAAACAAGTGGCTACGGTAAATAACAGTTGTATTGGGTAGAATTCTTTCATAAACAACAATGGTACATAATGCAGGCAAGGTTAGAACAGGGTAGCATCAACAATCCTATCTAATTCGGGTGCATTTGGCCCTAAAATCTCTCTGGGGGGCGGTCATTTATCGTCGCGTTGAATTTACAAGAAACACACTCAATAAAGTGGGATTAATAGCTCATGGTACTCACTGCAACCGGCGGCTTGGAGATCGGTGTGGTGAAAGGGAATTTAACCGGGCTTGGCATTCCCGCCCGTCACTAGGCGAAATAACAATCGCCATGGCGGCTTCGTGGAATGTTCTGGAACAGGGCAGAACGGTTCACGGTACACGTGCGCTTGAGGCGAGCTCGGGGACAGAATGCGGGGCGGCGGCTGACTACAACCGCCGTTGGCGCGCGGCAAGCTAGCGGAGAGGAAGCCGAGTAATTTGCAGGGGCGTAGGTGAGTAATTTGCAGGGGTCTATTCGTGCATCGTAACAAGTCTCAAAACTTTTTGATCGAGGAGTTATTATAATGTCGTGTTGCGCTTTGCCCTTACTTCTCCGTCTTGAGCCACATCTTCCCTGATGATGAACCAATTCAGCCTTATCGCAGTTAAAGTTTTTTTCCATCGCTTATCACAACACTTTTAGTAAACAATCTATTTAACGCTCTGGTTTCATATGGAACTTTTTATGATCACTTTTCAATGATTAAGAAATCATTCCGCTGCTGCATTCATTGCACTGATTGTGTTGTCTCATTTGATAATCGATACTTTGATGCATTCTGAAGAGTTTCCTTGTTATTTATATGGTCGTATTAATGAACGATTCCATTTCTTTACATAAATCAGTCGCATTCATGTGGGAAATCATTTTGTCATCTCTTCCTGGGTTATGTTTCAATTGCACGCAGAGGCCTGCTCTCAATGAGCCATATCTATTTTATTATTTCATTATAATGCCGTTATTCACATCCATGGGAATAAAAGTCACGCAAGGTATAACTACCTACTGTAATTGAATTACTGGCTAATTAAGTGTTTTTTGTTGTAATTATGCATTCATGGATGAATTCTCATTCAATCATCACTGCTTGTATTTTATATGGTTTCTATGATTATATTTCCCTCATCATCACACAAGACTTCCTCGACTACTACATGCTAATGATTTGTATTCGATTTGCTTTACAATGTAACTTCTTTGTTGTCGTCAGAAAATAACAAATTAGAGAATAATTTATTTATTACACGCCCTAGTGGGCGTTTATTATAAAATTTTACAAACTATTTGTATCAAAGTAAATACTTACAAATTTAAAAAATAAAGAAAAATATAAAGATAATAACGAAAAAGGTTGCTGCAAAACACAAAACAAAATACACAGATGATGTAAACAGAAACTAAGAATCCTCATAGCCCCTCCAGACTCACGGCGAGAAGCCCCGAGAACACCCGAGAAGCGTGAATGTGATGAGTTTCTCGCATTCTCTTTCTCGGGCTCGCCTGTTCTCGGATCACTGTCGGTAAATTTGGCCGCTTCAAAGAATTTCTCGGGCGAGAAGCGAGAAGACTACTACACTCACGTTTTGTCTCAGTGTTGTTTAGTGAGCGGTTGAGAGTAGACGTACGTTATATTTTTGTTTTTGTTTCGAAAATTTTGTTTCCTTGTGTTAAAAATGTGGAACAATCAACAAGAGTTGCAATTTATTGCACAGAGTCAAACCTGCAGCATTTTGAACATCGTCTGTAATGTCGTCCATACCGGATGGGAAACAGATCACGAGTGAGAAAAATGAGAGTGTGGATAAGTGCTTGTTCTCGCGAGAAGTCTCGGCGAGAACTTCTTGCCGAGACTTCTCGCCGTGAGTCTGGAATCAGCATCACGCGTATAATTGAATTTAAAAGATTTTACAAAACAACATAGTAGGTAGTAGCATAGAAGTTATTTGGTTGGTACATAATAGGTCTATTAGTGTCTTAAAGAATAAAAGTGATAGAATATACAACATTTATACCGATTAGTTTTAAGATGAAATACGTCCCCCAAATCCGAATATTTATTTCCGAGACTGTGAAGTCTCGGAATCGGAGAATTTTGATAAGCTAGTGTCCTGGTGTTATTGAAGTAAAAGGGTAATAAATGTCGGCATGATTTTTTGGGAACATGGATATCGATGAATTGAAGTAATTCAGGACAGTCAATTTTGTAATGCAGTATTTTATGTAATAGTATTAAATCTGTAGGTACTTATTCTTCTTTCTGAAAGTTTCAATAGTCACATTTTATCCAGGAGGTAAAATTGTAATCAATGTTTTGTATAGGAATATGCAATTTATAGTTTATAAACCTTAAAAACTTATGTTGAATCTTTTCAATGTTGTCAGAATGAATATTGTAAAAGGAAGACCATAACGTAGAGTTATACTCAAGTTGGCATCTGACAAGGGTTTTATATAACATGATAAATGTGCCTAAATTAATAGAATAATAAAATTACACCGTGTAAATATGATTTTCCTGCACAGGTGCTTTATTTACCGTCTAATAAAATTGCTTACTTAACTATATTCGTTGTTTGAACATAATTTCATACAAAAATTGCTTGGGCAAACACAGCTGGCGTTATTGCAATGAATTCAATTTTTCTACTTGCCTCAAAGTAGCTAAAGCTATGCAAAATGTTTTTATTAATATTTGGATCAACTTTTCATTTTCTAATTTTTGCATTTTTTAAGAAAAATAATAAAAAAATTTTGCTCAGCTCTCAGATCAGATTAGAAAATGTTTCCCCTCAATGCCCACATCCTCTAGGTATGCTGTGTGGAGAGTCTTTTTTAGAAAAAGAAGGAAAGGAAGTTCTGGGAAGAAAACGGTATGAGGGGTGGGTAGGAATCTAGGAGTGAGTGTGTCCAGGAGTAACGGACGGATGAACCCAACCTTCCCACTGCGGTGCAAAGCGATATTCCGAGAGAGTCCTGCTGAAGAGAGACCTTACCCCGTGAACCCGGGCACCCCTGCTAACAAACGCATTGAACAACTTGAGGTGACCCGTGGCGGTGGTGTTGGTTATCCAATAAATAGTTCTTGGGGCGGCGGTACCCATACCCGCCTCAAAATTAATTGGGTTGATGGATTGGATTGGTTAAATTAATGAAAAACAATGACTTCATTTTGAATGAAGTATGGTTTTAAATTAAATTTGTATTTTATCTTTTTTTTTTTTTTTTTAGTAGCCGAGATGATATACACAACATCCATTTTTTTACAAGATACACAATATACATTTTTTTGTATGTACCCTCACTAGGCTAAGCCTGTTCCCAAGTGGCAGGAATTTAATCAAATTTTGAAATCTTAATCTTGGAAGACAGAATAAGATAAAAATTTTAATTTATATTTGAAAAGATGAATAGAATGAGAGAAAAATAAAAAGAACAGAAGCATTTCGTTTGTTTCACAGACGGTATTGTGCAGTGGATTTACAGCTCCATTTCGTGATGTTTTTAGCAACGTACAAAACGGTGTCTACTCGCGATGATCTTGGCCCACTGAGGTCTACTCGAGTCACATTAACTTTTTACTTTAATAATAATTGTGAGGTCCAAGAACGTAACCGGTAACCGGAGATCACTTTTTACACCAAAAGGATTTATGAAGTTTAAAACTGTGTCACAACTGAACTTTACAACGGATTTGTACTTAATTAAGGAAAAAATGGACCATAATGAATAATATTTTTAACACTTGATAACCACAAACGTTTTACTCAGAAAGCTTAAAGGTTGTTTTTAATTATTAGTGATTTTGTAGTGAAACATATTCTTATATTCTTTTTTATTTCATGCAAAAAAATGCACTTACAGTAAATTATTTTTTTCAGTTTCTATTATTTCGCCCACCATGCTAGGAATGATGTTCCTGTGTATGTCGTTGTAATATTTATGCAGATATACCTGTTATTTAAAGCTTTTTAAAGTGAAAACTTCTTTAGCACCGTTGTGATTTGAAACTCGATGGAACGAAAAATAACTACGCTAAACAGAGAGAAACATGTGTATCCGTAGGATTTACCTGCGAGAGAACTTGATAGAATAACCGGTCTCCTCTTTGTGCGGTACTTCGTAGCCTCCCCACTCTTGTCTACTTTAGTTTTCTGAAAGTTTCACTTCTACCGCATGTTAATTGCAAACTCTGCTTTTTTGTTTTCCTAGCACGGTAAACATTTTATACCTAGAATTGTTTTGAAGTGAAAACGTCTTTAGCAACGTTGTGATTTGAAACTCGATCTTGAAACAAAAAATAGCGGCACTGAAAAAAGACAAACACATACATCTATACGATTTAGCCTGCGAGAGAATGAGATAGTATAATTGTTCTCCTCTTTGTGCGGTGCTTCGTAGCCTCCCCACTCTCGTCTCCTTTAGTTTTCTGGAGGCTGAGACGACGGACCGCCGAACAACTCGATCTTGGCACACACTCTTTGCCTCTTTCACACTCATGTATCTTATTCTTATACATATTCTTCTATTATTCTGACTCTTGACATGGCCCGGCTCAAGTATCTGATTCACTTGATGGTGTCACGTCTTCCTCGGGCGTCCCTGACTTCTTTTACCATTCACATTTTCGTCATATTTTCTGAATATTTTATAATATTCTTTGACACTTATTTATTTTCTATACCTTCTTTAAAATCAAGCAGTTGCTGACATAGATATGCCCTCTTCGGGTTAGAAATAATACTTAGAATACAACATGCATACGTCGATGACTACATAGACACAACTGTTAAATATCTTGCTATGAATATCTTAACTATGTATATCTCACCAAGAACCAGTTATCAGTCACTTCATTGTGCTTGCTTTCAGCACAGATTGACTGACCTAGTTCCGTGAATGACATTTTTTGCCTTCTCCACCATTCTCTACGTGATTTTCGTAACATTTGCAATCATTATTATTTTATAGGAGCAATATCCGACTTTGTGCTCTGCCTCTGATAAACCGAATCTCGCCCGTAGAATTTAGGCCCTGGGGAGATAGCATAACTTGGCGATGAGATAATAATATTCAAAATTAAGAGGGTATTACCAGAGAAAACCAGAAATATGTCATTTTTAAATCAGATTTTAGACGTATTGACTCTTTTCCACAAAAAAAAATATAAATGGATTTCGATAGATTGTTCTTTTATCTAGCATTTGCACGTTTTAAATTTTGAGAAAGAAAAAATTATTTTTAGTATAATAAGGTTATAATACCATAGGGCGTTGGCAGATTTGTTAAATTTTCAAAAAAGATTTTGTATTATCACACTCATTTCAAATTATATAATTGTGCTGTAAAATAAATCTATACATTATTTGGGTATCGCGTGTTTTAGAATTTTAATTTAAATAAAATCATTAAAAAATATATACGTACATATGTTTCTTGACGAAAATTGATCCGTTTGTGTATTTATTTGCGCACTTACAAACTAATATATTTCAGATTTTTTTAACATTCTTATTTAACTTAGACATTATTGAAAAATGATAAATACATATAATCAAAAAATAATTACAAAAAGTACATAATTTTAATAGTTTTATCATCACGCCTTTCAGCATTTTTGGATGTCGGTATAAATCAAAGCAAATTTAGAATGAAACAAAATCGATATTGAGTTATAATTTTACAAAGCTGGTACGGAGAGTAATTAATCTTTCTCATTGTAACCGCCCTGCACGATCGTAAGAACAAATATCGACGAAATGTGGATTTTCGGCCGCTGGCTGGTTAAACGCTCTTAAAAAACACAACAATTCATCAAATTTCAAAGTTAATTCTCAAGATTTGTGAAAGCACTATCTGTGTTCTATTATTATTTCAGTTATATGTAGCAAATGGTCAATTGTGATATATGACAAAACTTAAGTAGAACATTTACAGAACTTGAAAATTATCTTTGAAATTTGATGTTTTTTTTAAATTCTGGGAAAAATTTAATCAGTTTAGTTTTAGTTATCAATTTTGTTGTTTAAAAACCAGCATGTTTTAGATGTAATACTTGGTTCATCAGGAATTACTTAAAACTAATTATAACAATAAATAGAATAAGAAGATGCGAATGGATAGCCGCAAGTGGTAAGGGGGGAGGGATTAATAAGGTGTAATTAAATTGTTAATAAGGTAAATTTGACAAAAGGTCATTTAAAATGATTTTTTGGTTATTGATAATATTTAAACTCTTATTATTATCAATAACCAAAAATTTTTTTAAATAATAATTTGTTAAATTTGTTCCCTTTGTAAATTATAAATCTTAAGGGAACGTACCCATACTACGTGACACTTTTAGGGGGGGGGGGGTCTTCAAAATGTCACGCTCCATACAAATGAGCGGCGGGTTGCTTAGGATTTTGGTCACCGGGGGGGGGGGGGGGGGGTTAAAAATTGCAAAAAGTTGGTCACGTAGTTTGGGTACGTTCCCTAAATTGTATGGGTATGAATATCTTTTCCGTTGTTGTAATCAGTTGTAAGTAAATCCTGATAAAGTATGTATTGCTTATCTTATGACTTATGAAACATGTTAGTTCTTAAACAAAGTGGTTGAAACTAAGTTTTTATTAATTTTTAAATAAGGAGGTGTCACAAAATATGTTTGATTTCATTCTTATGCCCTCGCATTTTGTTGTATAAATTTTGATGAGATAAACCTGATTGTGCGACTGTTTTATAGTATAAAAGCGAATTAGATTTTCACCTTCGGCATAAATTGCTCAGACCATTTCAAATATGTTGTGACATTATTTCTTATGGCTTATTTGCGAATGTTACATTTTCATGAAAGTTTGCAAATCTATCGGGAGTAGGGTTGCCGTACGTCCGGAATTTTCCGGACAGGTCCGGAAATATAGGTCTTTGTCCGGAATGCGGGGGGAATTCTAAACAGTCCGGAATTTCTACTATTAAGTGGAGATTGATATTAAAAATGAAATAAATCAAATTATTTTTATTACAAATCAAAGTAAAAATATCACTTCTGATATTTAATGCTCCCAGAAATATTGTTCAACACTTCAGAATCTTTTATAATAGTTTCAGTAACATAGAACATTTGGCAAGTTAATTTTTTTAAATTATACTGTGTTAAGAGAAACGACTTTACAGACTCTACAGAAAGCCTGTTTCTTTCTTTTGACCATCGGGTCAAATCCCCCCCCCCCCCTCCCCCCGACGCGGGTTTTGACATGCCACGATGCATAACGACATTCATATTATATTATTATATTTACAAGAAAGTCAGGAATTTTCTTCGGGATTTTGATTTTTTGATCTGGGAACCCTAATCGGGAGCCACTACAATTAGGGTTGCCAGATACGGGGCCTATCTTTTCCTGGACATTTCTACTACTACTGAAAAATAATTAGATTCTTTTAAATCAGATATCAACTTTTCCTGCGAATAGGGTCCCAAAACACTGCTTGTGATTGCCGAAGCCTTTGTACGTCCACATGTCATTTTTGCAGTTATTTGACTATCTGGGATTATTTTGGGTACATTTTTTCCCAAGCAGTCTAAACTATCGTAACTCAAACCATGTTTTACATTATGATAAACTAATGCTACTTCTGCATTTACGATCGAAATTTCTTAGTATCTTTCTTTATGAAAAAAGTGTCCATGCACCTTAAAGTCTTTTTGGCTGACACCACCTTTTTATGCTTGACACTATTGGCGTGAACCTACAACAATGCAATGCAATACAAATTACAATACAATTAGTATTCATGAATTTCGGGACAGTAAGGTGTAATTACTGGACACGGGACCACAAGCAAAATTCCGGGACTTTCCCGGAATTCCCGACCATCTGGCAACCCTAACTACAATGCAGCTCTACATAATAAGACGTTGGTTCAGACAATGTGTGTCAAGGGATGCATAAGAACGAGGAAGGCACAATGTGTGAGATAAAGAATGCACTGCCATATTGTGGTTTGTGTTTGTGTGAGCCGCCAGTAAAATGAGATTGCCACAGTTCAAAGATAATAAAGAATGGTAATATCTAATATCTTTGTTAATGTGTGAAACTTCGGCGTGCGCGAACACGATTTGATTTCGCAAAGCGGAATAATCTATACATAAACCAGAAGTCGGCTTTAAAGGGAGACCACCAGAGCATAATACCTGGCGCAGTTCATTATAAAGGCATACCGCTGATAAATCCGTTGCAACCCCATTCTCGTTCTCAAGTGAGTCCTCAGTAAGGGTTTCAACGGAGCCCTCAGCGACATGATCTACCGGAACATAATCAATAAATAAAGCAGAAAAGAATATAAAAACCTTTAAAAAAAAACTATTTAAACTTAAGATGTTGGAACAAAATTAAAAATATTACTACTACACCTGTACTATATATGCTCTGTACTTAAGTTAAGAAAGCGAAATATTATATTTCTTTTAACTTAATAATAAAAAATAAAATTTAAAATATATACTAGCAGTTAAAAACCCGCTCCGCAGGTTTTTGCTGCTAGGCCCTGCGGGCGACTTTTAGTTCGGCTTCGCTCAGTTTGAGTGTTGGTGACCATTTTATAAATCCAATATGAATTGGTTGCAAAAATAGCCAGTTCCTCGGATCCACAGTGATCCAGTGACAGCTAGTCACCGAGACAAAGTAATCGAGACACTCAATGACGCCACATGTAATATATATTGCATATAGCCGCCTATAAATCCTGGTACTTATACCTAGGGAATAAACGTCCATTTGCGAGCTGCTGATGGAAGTAGCGACATCTTTTGGCAGATTCTTGAATTAAAAACCGAATTACAACGGTAGCTTTTGCTTGAAATTTCACGAACACGGATATGTTATTTGTGGCGCGGCGCATAAGGCGTGGCGTCGGACATGCAATGGAAGTCGGGTTCTGGAATTCAACCACGCAGAAGCAAGCGTATTAATACTGTTTGATTATAAAAGAAAGTGTACTACAATGTGCGTTTTGCTAAAACTAAAAAACAAGCCCCGGTACGATCAAGTGAGTTTCGTCCTCTAGAAATTTCTAGAACATTCGAGAGCATTCCTGAATGTTGTGGAATGTTCGGGAATAGTCTGGACCTTTGGGGAACATTCAGGAACATCTCAGATCATTGTGGAACATTCCATAACACTTTCGAATGTTGTCCTGAGCTAAGTCGGGTACCCCAGCTAGTAGTAATCATCAGACATTATTAATACGCTAGCGTCTGTATAAATTTAAGAACCCGACTTCGAGTACATCTCTGACTTCTTATGCAAAACCATTGTCGTACGTGAAGTTTGTTGCAAAAATACTGCCGGGTCGCCCGCCGCCCGCGGAGTGGATTTTTAACTGCTAGTAATAATAATGTAATTATGCATTGTGGATGGCACAATTCTTTTTAATAGCAAACCGTTGATTATTCGTTGTCACCTCTTCCTCATTTATGTAAAAGATGCGCGTTACAGAAAGTGAGGTTAAATATGTTCTCGCCGGCAGGACCGTGAAGTGATAGAAATAGCGAGCAAAAACTTAATGGAATTATTTTTGTAATGTATTAGCATTTATTCAAGTGTTTATAATTATTTCACCCATTCCACTAGAAGCCTTCGGATATCGCGTGTTGTTTCTGTTGCCCAGTCGGCGCGCGACGTGTTCACTAGTGTTTCTCGTGGGAGATGTAAACATTGAGGTACCTACATAATATTATAAACTAGACATGGGCAGACTCATTCCCAGGGGTGAATCGATTCATTGTGATTCCCTCGGCCTTTTGAATTGATTCATTTTATTCATTCCTTTAATTCCAAAAAAAAAAAAAAAAAAAAAAAAAAAAAAAAAAAAAAAAAAAAAAAAAAAAAAAAAAAAAAAAAAACCCTCGCTTACTTAAAAAACCTCGGCTACGAAGCGAAAGAGGAGGCCGAAAAGGCTACGATGAACCGCAAAAAGAGGAGACCGATAATACTATCTCATTCTCTCGCAGACTACTTCTACATACTTCTTAGTTCTCCTTTAGGTGCATGTGTTTGCTCTTTTTAGTGTCGTTATTTTTCGTTTCATCGAGTTTCAAATCACAACGGTGATAAATAAGTTTTCACTACGCAAAGCCCTCTTCTTAGTGTAAATTATGTTGTTTTGAAAAATCGTAGGTACTAAAAACGACGCGCGACGAGGTTAATGAAATATTTCAATGTGTACTTAGATATTATTTTGCCCAAAAGACAAATTTTTAACAAGAAAAATGTGTTTATATTAGGCAAGCAATTAAATCTTAAAATTAAACAGTTTTCGTGGTTAACCCTTAAAGTTTTACTAATTTTTATTTATTTATTAAACTTAAAATTGTTTCATTTCACGTGATCTAAACTTCCCACTACCTTCAGCCTCGCAAAAAATCCCAATTGGGGATGCCATAGTTTCATTAGCTCCAGACGGGACTTGTGCGGATTTCACATAAAAAACATACTATTATCGCGCTTTCATAGGTAGGTATATCCGGACCGGTCACCTGGAATAAGCTCCAGATATATTTTTTAAATGCACCTACCTCAATGGTGAAGTTAAAAAGACGCGCCGAATAAAAACTAATTAAAAGCCCTGGCGACACGCGTCGTATAATTTGTTACAAAAATAAAGGAACAAATCGCTCGATTATCATTTATCAGTATCACGGTTCGATAGCGACTGATTTTTTGTTTACGGCTAGAGTAGACAGAGACAGATACCACAAAAAAACAATAATATAGATAAACATCATTTTGTTTCTACAAGTATTGCATCACAATTTACGCACGTGTGAGGGAGAAAAGACATAGAATAAACTTTCGCTTTTAGTCCTTTTATTAACGTTCCGCGGTCCTAAGTGGGAAGTTTCACCCTAAGATGACGGCTTGGCCGAGCGGGGACTAACGACGAACCGATTCTCTGCGGGCATCAAGAAATGAATTGGGAACTTCTGACTAATAAGTGTCTTTTGTCTTGCTGTGACTTGAATAACTTGCATTCCGCGGACCGGTCGGATCGACTCGACACGTGGTACCCAGGGACCCGTGGGACTACGACGTCATAAATGAATAAGAAATAAATGTTTTGATTCCTTGAATAAGTGAAACAGAGATTGGGGTTGCGGATTGAGTTCGCACAGACCGAACAGGTTACAGGACTATGACCACGGAGGAACGATTCCTCCGTGACTATGACTGGCGGGACTGGCGGGACACAACTGTGAAACAGACGCGACACACGGAGCTCAGAATTATTTGGATCTTGGCTGACTCGCTTGGCGGTTTTGTCACTTGGATTGGGGACGGGGACTACAGGGTTTTTTGTAGGTATAAGATTTACTGCGCGGGATACTACACAGTACCCGTGAAAGGCAATTTCGCGGCGCGCTTCGCCTGTGGTAGGTGTACCTATCCGCGCAACAAATATCCAGAATAATATTTTATTTAATTCTTACGAAACACTACAATATTTATAGAGTACATTATTATTTTCTTACCTCAATATAACATGAAATATTTAACTGTAAAATAAATTAATCAAAATAAAAATAAATATGGTGCTGTTAAAAAATCGTAAGATGCAAGGCCAAGGGTAAGGAATAAAGATTTAATTCCTTTTGAAAATGAGAATCAGATCGAGTGTGTTACAAGATTGAATTTATTCATTTAATTCAGTCATTCAATTTTGCCCACGTCTATTATAAACAGAATGGATGCAAACGATTCTCTGAATATTCCTACACGGCTTGCTGCGCTCCTTGTAGAGTGTCTGTTTAATTTAGTATATCCAATTCTGACCATTATCTTCTGCTGACAGAACTTGCAGAAATAATTAATTAAGTTTACAGACTAATTTATTAGTTTGAAAATATTAATTACTATGAATATTTTCGTAAATATTCAAAATGTTAATTTCAGTTGTCACTCCGTCTATCTGTAACTCGATTTCAATGAACTCTAGAACTTTGGAATTGAATTCATTTTAAGAATTCAGACAAGCGATACACTTCTGCCTACAGTAGATATAATATTTTTAATTGAAAATGAATTTAATTGCCCTTTTAAAATTGGACTGATTTGTCGACAATTCGGATTTTGCCCATTTGATGTATTGTAATTAGATATATGGAGTGTGTAAGTGTGTACTATGTATGGAGTATCTTGATGTACGGCTGCGAAACATGGTGCCTATCCGAAAGAGATAAACGGAGACTAGAGGCTTTTGAGATGTGGTCCTATAGAAGACTACTAGGAATTTCCTGGAGAGACCACATCACAAATGAGGAGGTTCTCCAAAGAATCGAAGGAGGAAGGCACCTGCTCAGGACCTTGTCCGAAAGGCGCGCAAGATGGATCGGCCATGCAATAAGACAAGAAGGCCTTTTGCATGCCATAATTGAGGGTATGACCGAGGGGACAAACGCTAGGGGACGCCCACGCCGAGAGTACCTGGAAGACAGGGAAGAGTGGAAGAAACGAATAGATGAAATTGCTGCAAACCAATCCCAGGATTGAAACCAGAGAGAGAGAATTAGATGAGACACGAAACGGAAAATTTTGTTCAACATTTTTACCTTCAGTTTGACCTCCAACGCTATAACGCTGAACGACCTGGAACTAGAGAAAACGCTCTCCGCGAATTCGCGTGATAACTCTTCCTATGACAATCCCGTGATTTTTCATGGGTCTGCGCTAGTAGGTATACAATAATAAGGAACTCCAGTAAAAAATATTATGACTTTAAAAAAATATGTTCCTACAGACCAATAAACGCTGATTCTGAATATATACGTTTTTTTTTAATAATATTAAACGTAGTGTTCGTAAAAAAATATTAAAAAGTGCATTTTTTAACGTCTCGTTAAAATACACTGTAAAGTTGGTACAATTGAATGGTTAGTGCTGACGTCACGCGTCACCAGTCATTGTATCACATTGTATTGAAATCAATTGACATGTAGGTATGGCACAAGCCATCAGTATTAACAACATTTCATGTTATTCTTTATTTCGTACTGTTTATAGAGATTTAGTTGTAGTGTTTATTGAAACAATATTTAAGCCTAAATAATTCAGTATCAAAAATAGAGGTATCTCTATTAGTTTATCTCTATTATTTAAAATATTGAAAAACTACTGCACAAAAAAAATTATGAATGAAAAAAGTAGTGCTTCTTCTAGGGAGAATACTTCGAACACCGGAACAACGGATTTCAAAATGGCGGCAGTTGATCAGCTGATTGCCCAATCCCATACTAATTTTTCGGGAGTGATGACGTCACACGATTTACCATATTTCCGGGGGGTCTCGAAAAATTAAAACTTTGACAATTATTTTAACTATTAAAACTAACTCTAAAAATAAAAACAAAAACGCAGTTATTCAAGTTAGAAGGTCATTATTCATAAAAAAAATAAAAAAATTGGACTGGAGTTCTCTATTGTCGCACGTTACAGAAATTTATATACTTACCTATTATGATATCTTGTTAAACTGTTCTAGCAATAATGATACAGCTTGCAATTATGATATCTTGTTAAACTGTTCTAGCAATAATGATACAGCTTGCAATTATGATATCTTGTTAAACTGTTCTAGCAATAATGATACAGCTTGCAATTTGCGATAACAATCGAGAAAATGAATAAATTGATTAATCTTGCGTTTTACGGAAAATGTCGATTAACTTATTTTCATTATAGTCGGTAGCGTTCTATTCAATTTTGATAGCATTCAATCTTCATTCAATTTTACTTGAGACTTTACGTGTTCACGTTCCTTTTCCGCATGATTTTTCTTTCGTTTAATTTTAATTTACATAATCAGGAAATTGGCTGAAATTTTTAGCAGCGTGTCTACGTTGCCAAAATCAGGTTTTTCATTTGATTTGATGGTTTGGTTCGCTCTTCTAGACTTCTAGAAACCTCCGCCAGGAATCTTATTACAAAAGCTTGTTAACACCATCAAGGTCTACAGTTCTAGATTTCAATAAGTAGTTGGTAGCAAAAATCGTATCATTCAAGGTCTCTTACCTTCCTTGCGAACTCAAAATGAACAGTTCAATATCTACAGATATTTATATATATTGTTTTTTTTTTTTTTTTTTATTTAATAAAATAGTATCAATTACATGTTTATATACATTAAATAAAGTTTTCTATTAAAATACATTTAATAATACGCTTTACACCCTTTTTAAGAGCAGAGCTCGAGTTAAAAAGGCGGATAAACGCATGTTAACCACAATTTAGCAAACGAAAAATAATATTTTTTTTAAATATATAAAACAAAAAATAGATAATTAACAGAAAATAAGAAAAAATCATATTTGTACATATATATAAATATTTTTTATATATATGTATAAAACAAATAATAGATAAGAAAAACAACAGATTGAAGCGGAGGAGATAAAAATAATGAGAGAAAAAGGATAACTAATGTTATATTTGAGTTGTTATGTTGATAAGTTATATAAAAAGAGTTTTTTATTGATTTTTTGAATTTTGTGTAATTTGTTTCCAATCTTAATTTCAAGGGTAATTCGTTAAACCATTTAACTCCAATATATTTGTAGAATTGTTGGGCTGTGGTGGTGTAACAGCGCGGTATAGTCAGTATATCAATATGATTTGTTTAAAAAATTAATTGACAGGGGATATTTGGATTGATGAAATTCGAAACAAAAATACATGTGCGTGTACAGCGTAACTATTTGCCAGGAAACCTGAAAATTGATCGATCTACAGTTTTTTTTTTAATTATTACTTACTATCGTGGGTTTTATGAGACAGTAATGTAATTGTAGGCTAACAATTAATTATCCCTCTTTAGTAATATACTAGCGATTACCCGGTGTGCGTTGCAATGCCACTCAAAGAAAGAAAGTGTTTGGGTTTTAATTCTGTTTATTGAAGTGCTTTTGGATACATAATATTTTTTTTGTTTTTTCGTCTTGTGTATACACGAATAAACTCGATGGTTATCTGACGCGTGAACACGCCACATACAGTTGCCCGTGTGAAAAGCATGGATTTTCCAAATTTACCCCCTGCTGTCCCCTACCGCTATAATGTCTCCTTTGCAATTCCTCCCTCTGCCCCTCCTTCGTCCCCCCCCCCCCCCCCCAGCCTTCTCCGCCTTCCGCAAATCTACATGAAATACATACTTTCGAAAAACTTGCGTGCCACCTGTTGTAATTTTTTTCAATACAAATTTCATAAGAGATAATTAATATTCCGGGGCTCACCATTTTATTTAGAAACCTTTGCGGGCGTGCGCACAACATATCTCCAAAGTTTTATCGCATCGAGTGGTATAGGAACGCATGAGGGACAAATAAAGAATCATTCTTGACATGTAGCAAACACTTTGTGGGAATACATACTTATAATAAACACAATTAAATAACTTTGTTTCAATTCCACTTTATTATTATTATTATTATTTATTTTTTTTATGTATTGCTTAGAAATGGGATAGGTCTACGCCTTAATAATCTTGAAGCCCTTGAAATAAAAAAGTCATTAAAAATAAATAAAACCAATTTACTTAATAAACAATTAGATTTGTCTAACATCCCGATTTTTAAAATATTTCCATTACCCCCACCCACGTTCACCCCTCCCTCTTAGGCACCTCCCTCATCGCCCCCACCTAAGTTGATATTCTGTCTCCCTCTTCTAATTTTACTTATAAATACCATGTTTTTCTGTATTATGTTCAATATATTTTTATTCACCCCTGAGGGAGGTTTAGTACGAACCGAAACCGGTTGGATTAAAAAATTATAAAGTGGAATTGAAACAAAGTTATTTAATTGTGTTTATTATAAAGAATCATTCATTTATATATATATATATATATATATATATATATATATATACATTAATTACGTGAGCTGTTTTTCTTCCAATTTAGACACCCCCCCTCCCCTTGGTGAGATAAATTTGGGCCACTACGTATATTCTTTTCAAGTAAACAGAGATTTTGCTGCCTCCCCCCCCCCCCTCCCTTTTGAACTCGCGTAATGAATGTATGCCCCCTAAATATGATAGATAATGTATTCTTTGCCACCCTGTTAAATTTGTAATACAATTGAAATATAACGCCGTTTCTTATTGTTAACAGCGATCTTTATCATTTTTTCCTGCTTGACATAACCTTTTATTTGAACAAAAGTATACTTAATAACCGAAGCGCAACTTGTTTTTTCTAAAGTTTTAAAATATCTCCTGAAGAATCTGTTCCGGGCGATAAAATCAACAAGCAAGTGTGTAGATTTAGATGTAATCCAAACATGGGCACAAGATAAGTTGGTTCCTTTTACTTTTCTGTTACTACTGTTTTTAAATTACCCATTTCACGGATGCTGTTAGTTTCGTCTAAAGTTTAAAGAATAACATCTGGTTACCCTCAAGGAGTTCAACTGCAGCGGTCTGTGAACGTTCGTGTTTTACGGTCGTACATAACTACGAGTAATTTTATTTCTTTCGGATTTTCGTGGTGAACTTTGTTTTTTAAAGTTTAGCCGACGATTTAATTATGGGATCCGAGAAAATCGGGTAAGCAGCTTTGCGAACAAATTCTTGTTAGCCATCATGTTAGTGACATTTTTTTTTCCTTTTTTTAACTTTTCATAGGTAAATAAATTCAAAAATATAATAACATAAATATAAAAGAAAATCTAGCAATGGGAACCCACTAAGGCGCTGCCTTTGTGTGAGTAATTAATAAAAAATAGCAAGTATTTGGATTAATCAATATTTTTTAACTATAATATACTAGTCGAACGTTATTAATAGTCTAGCGACTGTACGGTTGAAATTTACGCAAATTTTATGCAAAACCATCTTCGTACTTGAAGTTAGTTAAAAAAACACTTTTGCAATAGAACCGAATTCAAGCAAGTAGCCAATGATGGCAAAAGATGGCGCCACTTATGTTAACAGCTAGCGTGAGAAACATCGGCTGACAGGCATAGGTACTGTTGGATTTGTAATTTCGTGAATCTATCCGAGATTGATGAGTGAGAATGAGATTGATGTAACTGGCAGTTGTGAATACCAGGCGTCTGTATATTTTATATGACGTCATTGCCTGTCGCGGTATAAGTGAAACCTTCAGAAAACTAAAGTAGAGAAGAGTTGGGAGACACCGCACAAAGAGAAGACCGATTATTCTATATCATTCTCTCGCAGGCTAAATCCTACAGATGTATGTGTTTGTCTCCTTTTAGTGTCGCTTTTTCGTTTTATCGAGTTTCAAATCAAAGCGGTGCTAAAGAAGTTTTCAATTCAAAAAAGTTTTGGGTAGATATTTGTCTCGTTAAAATCGCTCCTCACTTATTTTGAGTTGGTTTTGGTTGAAAGTTGTGCCAACACATGTTGAGAATAAGAAATAAGTCTCGATGAAAATAATTTCACACAGTGCGATTCCATGTGATAATTTAAGACTTCCGTGACATGCAAATTTGCTTCTGCTCGTGTGATAATTTAGCGGCGCGAGTTTCCCAATTGCCATATTCTGTGCTCTGTGGTACAGCATCGCGTAGAAAGTGTATTGATAATAATCAATGAAAAAATCAACGTTTTCACTTCATGCACGACCCAAAGGGCAAATGCCGTATGCGATTCACGATTTTTCACCACATTGAATACATAAACGTTTTATGAGTGTGAACTGTGAATGTTTTATCTGGGAATGTAAGGGCATCATCGGTTCAAATAAACATTTTCTGAATTTCTTAATGCAGATTGCTAATTTAGCTAAACCATGCCTACCGATTTTGTTCGAAATATCAATAATAAAAACAGAAATTCAAATGTAACACTGTCATCTAATGGCCATTCAGCGCCATTTTGTTTTTTTTTTTTTATATGCTTTTCAGGTTTCTATAAAATTTTAATACGCTGACAAGCTTAACCGTAATAGCATGATATATTTGTCCTCTTCTGCCGGTGACAATTTGTTCAAAAGCTGAAACGGACTTAGAACCGGCATTTAAAACGGAAACCTTTCAACTGTTAAAAAGCACACACACACATGTCACACGTGAATCTCTGCAAAACAACTAGAAGCCGCCGCTATCTGAATTTCTACCGATTTCTTACATATCTCCCTTAAACACGTTAAGTTTTAAAGCTCTTAAAAAATATATGTTATTCTTGAAGATAATATGAGAATTATCTCCGCACCGAATCGCAAATTATATAAAATTCCCTCGATAGAAAAAAATCGCAAAGTATGCTCCAAAAATTATTATAAACACGTTCGTTTCAGTTATTTTACAAGTTATATGTATGAAAAATTCACAGTGTTTCTTTAAATGCTGTTGAAGACAACCCTCGCGAGATTTTTGCTTTATTTTGAACGAGTCGTGTTTTATTAAACTTTTTCACAATTTTCGCATCGATTTTGTCGCTTTAAATACTAGCGCGCTCTTCTAACATTCGTAATTGCATATCTCTCCATCATCTTCTTTTCTCCATATCTGCTCAAAAAGGCTCAGCCCGGTTGTTCTTAATGGAGAACATTTCCGGGTTACGAATAATCTGAAAATATTTTTGTAAAAACTTCTACTAACTTCATTTAGTGGAAAATTTTGCTTGTGCAATGATGGAGGCAGAAGAGGAATTGAACCCACGATGCCAGATTCGAAACCAGGCGCATTTGTACACTCAACCACTAATTGGTGCCACTTTGCGTTTCTGGGGAATCGAATTCTCAACCTCTACACAAAGAAAAGGATCTGGAATTTTGGAATAAATGAGTGAATTTCGAAACATTTGTTAGTGGCTTGTTAGTGTTAGAGATACAAAATGTGTTTTATGTTTTGAGGCTACGTTTGTCGATTGTGTTTTTTTTTTAAATTAACGGTTATCTTGTGCTAATCTTTTTTTTTATTTTGTTACAGGTAAGCAACCAGAAGACATTTTCCCTTTGTGAGTAAGTCTTGAATATATTGACAGAAGATTTAAATATTTTGTAGATGCGTAATAATTCAAGAAATCGACAGCGTGTCTCTTTCCTGATCCAAGAAGAAGAATAAGTACCAATTATATACAAACGATCATTCACAAACCACAGCATTTAAATCTTCGCAACCAAAGAAATAACGAACCAAGTAACCATTATAAATCTTTTAACGAATAGCTGTCGTATTTGCATGTGACATTTGGCATTTTAATAATAGGCTTAGCAATCACATCGCCTGCTTACCAGCAGACACCGATAGACACAATCAGACAGTCGAGACATGCAGGACAGGTGTTGGTGGTGGCCACTGTGGTCACCCATCCAAAACACGAGACGAATTTCTATTGAGAAAACTCCCATGTAACAAAACACCTATATTATCATTATTCTTCAATAATATTTTTCGCGAATATCACTTTCTACGCTTTGGACGGACTTAATGGCAGTTTTTAGAATTTGCATAATAAGTATGCGAGATATCAATCATTTTTGAAATTTCATGAAAGATCGTCGTTCTCTCTTGGCTGTAAATATTATAAATTATTGTGAGCAGGTTAATACTATTATCACATCACTGAGCTTTCTCGTGCTGGGGAACTAAATTATAAGTCATTTGCATTATTATTTACAGGAAAGTTTATATTGTGATTGATTATTGATACGAGGAAAGATGAACATTACAAACATCGAAAATCTGTACGTTCGTTTTAAACAAGTTGGTACGATATCTTCTTGTACAAAAACACACTTCAAACTTTATACAGGTAGGTAGTAGGTATTGGTGTGTGGTGGTGGTTTATTGCATTAAAAATCCCTATGGGGAAGTATTCCCCATAGGGATAGTACACAACTGCTAACCCTGTACAAATCGCAAGTGCGCCCCACGGTTGAATTTGGCAGCCACCTCTGGTCTGGAGCTCCAAAATACCTGAAAAATACCCTCGACTCTGTGCAGAAACGGGCGGTCCGTTTGATAGATCTCCCATCTTAACAGACGGATTGCAATCTTTAGAGCACAGGCGTCGGGTGGGAATGCTATCCTTGTTCTACCGGTATTACAATGGAAGATGCTCCGAGGAACTAGCATCATTGATCCCTTCGGCACCGGTGCATAGTCGGGAAACACGCCAACATTTGTACACAGTTGACATTTGTCACATGAGAACGGGTTTCTTCGACTCGTTCTTGTGTTCAACAGCTCGGATGTGGAATGATTTGCCGGCCTCTGTGTTTCCTCCTTCCTACAACATGGGTCTCTTCAAGACCAATGTTCATTCCTTCCTCTCCTCAAAAAGACCCTCCACACAGCATCCCAGATGACATAGGCCCTGAGGGAAATTATTTTCCTCAGGGCCTCCTGTGTGGAGTTAATGTAAAAAAAAAAAATCCCTAAGGGGCCTGTGTCATCTTTGGATGCTGTGTGGAGTGTCTTTTTAAGAAAATGATGGAGAGGAAATTCTGGTAAGGATCAAGGTGTGAGGGGTGGGTAGGAATCTGGGTGTCAATGTGTCCAGGAGTGAGGGACATATGAATCGATCCCTCCCATTGCGTTGCAAGGCGAGGGTCGAGAGAGTCCGACTGGAGAGGTCTAGGTTAGATCTCCCACAACCAGTCTCTCCCGATCCTGGTGGGCTGAGGTGACCCGGAAAAACCTAACCTCACGAACCCGGGCACTCCTACTCTCTCAACGTAGCGAACCACTTGGGGTGATCTATGGCAGAGGTATTGGTTATCCAGTAATAGTAAGAATACCCGGTGCAACGGTACCCATACCCGCCTCCCAATTTTACTGTCCCTTTTTAATAGAAATCTTGTAGATAATATTTCGATTCTTAGGAATTTTTAGTCTCAAAATATTTTGTTATAAATTAAAAAAGGTTTTTTTTTTACTGATTATTGTGATAATTTCTAAACTAATGTTTTGGGGATGTCCCGCTACTATGTTGGATTTATTTGTGTAAGTTTTAATCTTTCCTACTAAGTACATTTTTTTTTTCAATATTAAAAAAGATTACTAAAAAACTTCGTAACCTACTAACCGTTAAGATGAAGTCATAGTAAATAATGCAAAATCATATGTTTTTGTTTTGAAAATTTGATCGCTTAGAAGTATTGTAGATGCTTCAATTAAATACTGCGTGTAGAACCAGTGGCGTGCACAGAGTTTTTAATCTGGGTAGGCAGTAGGAAAACCACAGAATTTATTCAAATAAAAAAAAAACTTACCACAAATAACTCCCTTCCTACAAGTTTACGCTAAGTGTGCGTGCTGCTGGTAAGACAACTAGTTGATAGAAATAGTTAATAACTGATGTCACTGTCGTCACTGATTGCTATTTGCTAATTTTGTTCCAGAAAGCACTGCCTAATTCTAACATAAAACCCTCAGAAAAGCAAATTCAAAACGACAGTTCTGCTCTATGGTATGTGCATTTCGTAAACATTGATATTATACCTTGTATGAAGTTAGCTCCACGTAGAAATAATTCCTGCTTAAGGCCGCATTTTAGTGAGGTAGTCAGAGGGCGCGCGTGTAGTTTCTAGTTACAGTTTATGCCATGTTTGTAGTATGCCGTTTGATGACGCGCTCGCGTAGTTTCGAATGCTTAGCTTTTCCACGCTAATTTTTGAAAGTGTTTATTTATTTTTAGCAATAATTTAATAAATTATAATATTATTTACATACTTATGTGTTACAAATAATACGTTAGGGTAGGCAGTGCTTATGTGCCTATATGGAGTGCACGCCCCTGTGTAGAACATACCTTGGCCCTTAAAAATATCGGTCATTTTTTTTATAAGTTTTTTAATAAGCCTATAAAAAAATAAAGTATAAGGTCTAAAAAACACACTTTCAAGTCCAAACTCTCCTATTTATAAACCCCTTTTCGGATATGGTTTTATTGTGTAATGTGGCAAATTCAGTTTATTTTATAATAATCGCAAAAAAAGTTGATATTTACACCCAATCTTCCCAAAATAAAATAAAATATGCATTTTCGCGTTGATATTATACAATACGGCCGCTAGTCGACGAATTCGGTTATTCAAAGTGACCCCTATGGCGTCCACCGAAGAACTACTGTCCACGGCACAGTAGTGAACTAGTGGATCGCCTTAAGTTTATTCTGTTTAAATTTTAGTTAAAATTTTCGGAGAATGTAATTTCTAGTACGTACTTCCATACCTTCTTGTTAACTGCAATCATATTTTCTTCTAACTCTGAAGGAAAACTAAACAATTCCATTGTTGCACAGTAAAAGGCATTCTCTTTTATTTTTCCAGACAAAATATTTAGATTAATTGAAAATAAATCCTTCAATAATCTTTCAACCTTTGGTTGTTATAATTCATAATATGGCCACTACTTGTTTTGTACGCATGTCTTATTTAACAAAGCATATATCTTTTATATTAATCATATCATAATATGGAGGACATCGCTTCAAAATACGTAGTGTTTTTATTTTATATTATTCGCTGTGGAGAGTCATCATAACATGTATGCTTTTGTTTTAACCTAAAGAATTTGTACTGTCATTATCATATTTGATTATCAATACTATTTAAATATCAAATAGAAAACACGGGCACCATTTTGCTTTCGATGTTTTTTTCCTATTCAATTTATCTATCCGTCCCTTTCGAAATTTTATAATACCTAATACAATGGTGCGAGGAAGCTGGGAATCATCAGGCATTTAAAAATATTTCGGGAAAACCTTATTTTTATAGTTTGGGTTTAATTTTTCAAAAACTTCGCTGATGAACAAGCTAGAATTCTTAACGTATTCTTAAGTTTTTGCTATTTCTAAAGATGTTGTGTGTTTTTTTTCAGAAATACTTTCTTTCTTTACAAAATTTTATTCGTTGTATGAATATTTTATTAACTTTATTACTGTTGTAGCTAGTAGTCTAATGACAATTTCCGTCAGCTGATAATAATTAGAACACGTTTCGAAACACCATACTTATAAAACGATGTACTCTTCTACTGTCTATTTTCTTTCCTTTTTGCTTAATTTTTTGTTCTTCCGATTGATTTTTCTTGACTTGAAAAATCGATTACTCTTCAGTTTTTGCGATGCATGTTGGCAAAAAGTTGTTCGAAACACAATGGATCTAGAGGTCCGGCTTTTCCCAAACTTAGTTATTCTTTTTTTATACCTTTTATATATATCAGTTCATAGCGTCATAAGTGCCGACGCATTATTTGCTTATTAGGAATATAATACCTGTTGATGAGATTTAGTATATCCTCATAGGTAGTCTTGTAGACCGCCACCATGTACCATATTATCAAATTATCTTTGTTCTGACTCAGCCAGTAATTAAAGTTGATATATTTTCGTTATTTGTTTTTGGGTTGTTATGCCGTGTTGTTATGCCGAGTGTGTTATAACCAGTGGCGGCTCGTGACTTTTGGGTGTGCTAGGGTGCTAATATTAACCACTTTCAGCCGAACATACATAGGTACCTACCTCATCTGTTCAGAATTTGCAATTACATTCTTTATCTCGGTTTACAACTCCTTTAAGGTGATTTTGTCAATAATCGACACTATTTAAAATTGACTATATGTAGTATCTATAATATTTGGTTAATATCTAAAAAAAAAGTATGTGTCCATCGAGCAGCAAAAACTGTCAAACCAAACCTTCACGCATTTTGTCCATCTTTTTCTCTGGAATTTCTACGTCGACATAAATGTAAAATTGGAGCTAAAATGGGTAAAACACATCTACCTATTTTAGCTCCCATTTTTACAGCATTATAGCTCTGCATTAAGTACCTAAGGCAAGATGTCTTCTCGCTGGTAAGGGAACGTACCCATACTACGTGACACGTTTAGGGGGGGGGGGGGGGGGTGTCTTCAAAATGTCACGCTCCATACAAATGAGCGGCGGGTTGCTTAGGATTTTGGTCACCGGGGGGGGGGGGGGGGTTAAAAATTGCAAAAAGTTGGTCACGTAGTATGGGTACGTTCCCTAATCGGTCTTCATTCCGAAATTATGTGTTGAAACTCGGGCGAATCCGGGTATTTTCTACAAGTCGACAGGTGAAATTTTTAATTACAGAGGAAATAGATTTTTATTGTGTCTTACCGGCTGTTTTCCAAATTCAATGAAAACCTTCGTCCTCACCCGCCAGAGGGTTCCGCGACTTTTCATCCCACGACAAAATATCCCCGACAAACTATCCTACGGACAAAACATCCCCTAATAAAATATCTACTAAAACCTAACCTAACCTAGCCTAACCTAAACTGAACTAAGGGAACGTACCCATACTACGTGACCCACTTTTTGCAATTTTTAACCCCCCCCCCCGGTGACTTTCCTAGACCCCCCCTCCCCCTACAGTTTTCACGTAGTAAATCATAAATATGGTTTTGAATCATTTCTTGCTAACAAAAAGTTAAAAAATAAATTATTTGGCTTATATATGTCTTTAGTAATACGGCGCTTGCTGCGTGACGGCAAGAGTGCATGCATACCTATAATTACAAGTAAAAAAAAAAATAAAAGTTAGTGGAAAAATATAAAAAGATTTCTAGATTGACTACGTGATAAAAACCTAAGCCCTCCCCCCCATTGTAACCAAGCGTGGTATTTTGAAGATCTCCCCCCCCCCCTAAACGGGTCACGTAGTATGGGTACGTTCCCTAACCTAATCTAAATTTACAAAAAAGGGACAAAAGTAATACAGACGACTTGTAAAGATAATAAATTATTGTTCAAAAATAGTAAAATGGAACAAAAATAATGCAGACATCCTGTAGACAATAAATTATTGTTCAAAAATAGTAAAATGTTAGTTTAGGTTAAGTTAGGTTAGGTTTTAGTAGATATTTTGTTGGAGGATGTTTTGTCCGTAGGATATTTTGTCCTTGGGATATATTATGTCGGAGATATTTAGTCGCGGGATGAAAACGCGCGGTACCCCAACAGAGCGCCCAATAGTAACGCGCCTCCTCACTACGTAGTCCATGGAGTAGTGATTACAATCGATGACCTCTGCGCAAGTACGGTGCCGTGCCGATGGCATTCCTCGAACGCCTTCAGCCAATGGCTAATTAATTCAATTATTTCACACCGCGCAATGAATAAGCAGTTATTACTCCTCAGAGTAATGAAACCGATGGATATTAAATATGATTCATAGCCACTGTACAAGTTGCTTTGAATAACGCTTTTGTTCCTTATGCGTAGGTACCTATTCAAATTTTTCCTTCATAGTCGTACGAGTTTTTAGTTCTTACTAAAAACTTTATTCGAAGTGTAAACCTATTAGCAAGGCCTTCACTAAAAAGATGTTACTAAAGAACCTACCTACCTAATCATAAAAATTGCCATAAAGGTGACTATAAACCGTGACCGTCGTTATCGTCTACCTAAATCAGTACACCTGTGAGCATCATGTATATAGGAGTGTGTATATGTAGTTATTATGTGTTTTGGTTTTTTTATAAAAAAATAAAAATACAAAAATACAAAATAATAAAAAAATAAAAATACCACATAAGAGCCCTAACTGCTTCTATCTGGAGCCAGTGAGACTATGGCATCCCCTATTCGGGTGTGTTGAGAGGCTGAAGGTAAGAGGGGAGGGAAAGGAGATGGGAAGAAAAAGGTGGAGAAGAGTACCTGGATATTCAGATCTAGTCTCCA
Source organism: Limnephilus marmoratus (assembly GCA_917880885.1). Classification (NCBI taxonomy): domain Eukaryota; kingdom Metazoa; phylum Arthropoda; class Insecta; order Trichoptera; family Limnephilidae; genus Limnephilus; species Limnephilus marmoratus. The sequence continues at coordinate 32,127,639 of OU862906.1, read as the reverse complement.
AACACGGCTAAAGCCATTTAAAGCAAAGTTTTAATTCTGAATGGTGGTCTTACACCACGGCGATACTGAGAATATTTTCCTCTCTGGAACGTGCGGCAAATATACATTATATTATTTTTAATTATTAAATTGTGAAAAGTCAAATCAATCAGATAAATAATTTATCTGCGCACGCCGGGATTTGAACCCACATTTTCTACAGAAATTTTTTTAAAATACCGATATTTGAACCCACGACCTCCGAATCGCTAGTCAAGAGCCTTGCCCCTCAACCGTGGACGTTGTTGGGTAGTACTCAGTTATATTTAAGTTTATTGCGATTTCAGCTGGTTCATACAAAAAAGTTAAAGAGGTACCTAACTACATACCTACCAGTAGCGGCCGCTGCCCTGGAAACGTGGTGGTTCACTTATAATCCATAACTATGAGATAACGATTACTAAGCAACATTAGGTAAAAATGATCACACTAATCTTATTTGGAGAGAAGATCTATTTTAAGCTGTTTTCGAAGTGCGAAAACTTCTACATATCGCTTTTTAATTAAAATTTTTATTTTTCGGTACTAAGAAAATAAAAGCACAATACTATTTTTTCGTAAATAAATTTTAAATTTCAACCCAAAACACTCTTTTTTTATAATGTTTAATTTATTTTATTTTATATTTCATAAAATAAAATAAATTTGAAAGTAGTTTAAGAAGAATATACGACGCAAATGTAAATGGTAGAAGAAGTCGGGGACGCCCGAGGAAAACATGGCCCGAATAAGTGAATCAGATACTTGAGTCGGGCCATGTCGAAAGTCGGAATAATAGAAGAGAATGTATGAGACGTTGTATGAATGTGAGTGAGGCAAAGAGTGTGTGCCAAGACCGAGTTATTTGGCGGTCCGTCCTCTCTGCCTACCCCTGTGGGGAAACGGCGTGAAGGTTGGTTAGTTAGTTTTATATTTCATTTTAAACAGGATACAATTGGTATTTATAAACATTGTATAAACAGCACAAGGGAAAAATTGTCAAAGTTACCTATAAAAAAATTGTATTCCTTAATGATCAGCGTTTTTAAATTTAAAACACCAATCAATAAAAAAGCAAATATGTAATAAAAAATTAGGTATTTTCTGTACCTTTTGATTAAAAAAAGAATTATTCAGTTTGGTTAAGTATTTTTGCCTTAAATCCAAATTTAAGTTTGTATGATATAGGCCGCCGGGTGGCACACCAATATGGCTTAATTTTTCATACATATGGCCGGCGTTGCGCGCTGGCGATGTTTGGGATATTCGATACAAAAACATAATTCGTTCCGCTTGCAATCGGCCTGCACACCGCACAGGGCTTCGCGCGGAACTTTGAGAATTTGCTCTCCCTGATTCATATTATATTATGCATTATATTGGTAGGTGATATTTTTAATGAAATTCATAGATTTTATATTTTTCGGTAAGATATTATAAAGTCATTTTAGACGATATAATTTACCAGTGCTGCACACAAACACACTGTTCAACCAGCCGCCCTTGATACCTACCTATTATAATACAAAGCTAACCAATCTGTAAAACAAATTATGTTTTAAAATGTCAAACATAATTTTCAATAATAAAATTTCATTTCATCCCAGTTAGTTGTACACATAACATATGCGATGTTTACTGTTTACACAACCATGAAAATTTTAATTGCCCTCAATCGTTTATTTAATTTTTTTGACTCCAACTATGATAACTTAATTACCCAATATTGCGTCTACCTTTCTATATATTTATTGTCGTCAATTGTAGATTTATAAAAAAACATTTTTTTACACTATCATGCCAATCTTATTACATACAGAATTAATATTGAATATATTTTAAATTGCTCTCCACTTTGCTCTCGGTTCAATTTGATGTTTACTATTACAGTTATAAGGCAAATTATGGTCTTAACAAAATTAAAAAATGGCTAGACTCCAACCTCCTCACCCTAAATGTACAAAAAACACAATACATACACTTTTCAATCCGTAAATTCACACTCCCAGAAAACCTTCCTAAATTAATCATTCACACTTGCTCACAAAATCTAGACCCATCTCCACAAACACCCAATAATAGCTGCTCATGCCCAAATCTTAAACCATCAAATGAAATAAAATACCTAGGTGTCATAATAGATAACCAATTACGCTGGGAGGCCCATATTAACTCCATAACTAAGAGGCTCCGTAAGTTATGCCATATTTTTTATTCTCTACGATCAATCCTTGATATAAACACTCTAAGAACTGTATATTTTGCTCTATTTCAATCGATAGCAACGTATGGCATTATAGGATGGGGAGGTTGTGCAGCATCCATCCTCTACCCTCTAGTGACCGTACAAAAACTTTTGCTAAGGGTCATCTTCAAATGTTCCCCCTCTCATCCATCAGAGCCACTTTTCAAGAAACTCACAGTCCTTGACATTCGCCAACTATATATCAAGATAGCTCTTATCCATATCTGGAAAAATGGATTGATAAACTCTACGCAAACGGACATACATACACGCTACTCAAAGCATGGAAAATGCATAATTCCTGTAACAAAAACCACTTTTTCACAAAGGCAATACTCATACATCGCACCTAAAATATTCAACACGTTAAATAACGACATCAAAACATCAAAAACACTTACTCACTTTGCAACCGGTGTGCATAAATGGATATCTGAAAAGGGGCGAAATTTCTTTAAGGAACATATGAACCTATACCACCAGTAAATAATTTAAACAACTTGTATATTGCAGAACAATATATTTCTCTTTCATACTCATCATTAAAAAATGTTTAACACTACTGACATATTTCTTATACCCAAGTATTTATTACGAAAAATATTGTGAAAATAATTCCATATATGAGTACATATTTTTAGCCTTAGCTCAAACGTGGATTTACACAAAAACTACTGATATATATCTATATACCTATGTTACCATAACACGCACATGCAAATCGCTCATCAAGATATAACTTATCCCTACTCTCTTACCAAATAGTACTTTCTTTGATTTTATATTGTATCTGTATTTTTTACAAACACACTTGCACTTAATGTACTTGTATTTTCATTACATTTTAATAGTATTTTAATTACACAAATGTACTTGTATTTTTTTATTTTTTTGATACATGCTCCTTGTATTATTTTTAATTCAATAATACGTATTTTCTTTCATATACTTTTCATATTATTTTAAATTTTTCTGTTTTTCCATACTTATTTTTTATATTCATGTATCTTAAACTTATGTAGGTATTTTGCATTATTTTTAATTCCTTTATACATCATACTTGTTTTAGATGTATAAATTTTTATTTTTATATTATTTTGTTTTTCATTCAACTTATTTTTAATTTGTATTATTATACTTTACATAAAATTGGCCACTACAACACGGGCATGTGCCTAGTGTGATGGCCAAAAAATTATCCATTTACTGTAATGTATAAACTTTACTGAATAAAGAACATTAAAAAAAAAAAAAACAGTTGAGTGTTCTTGGATGTCATTGAATAAATTATCCTGTCTAATATTTTTAAAAAAATCGAGTGCAGTTCACACGCGGTAGAAATGAAACCTTCACCCATACAATCTCAACCAATAGTAGCCTTGAAAAGTGAGCTCGTAATCAAAGCGGCCAATGTTCGCAGCTTGACAGAGTGCGACGCTTCGTAGGTACTTACGCAGGTAAGGTTTCATTCTATCTTATTCTCTCGCAGGCTAAATCCTATAGATGTATGTGTTTGTCTCTTTTTGGTGTCACTCGTTTCCGTTTCATCGAGTTTCAAATTTCAAAAGTTTCACTTCAAAAAATTATATCTATGTTGAAATTAAATTTGATGTGCACTTGTCTTCTTTTTACTTTGGCAACGTCACAAAACCTGGTTGCATAAGCGCTTTGAAAATTGCAGCTAAATGCTACGCTCATTGTTTACGACATTGCTTTATTGTTTATTATTTGAATGGCACCTTACAGCCCGCAAACATTGACAATAATAATCATGATACTACTCCCGCCACCCGCCATCCGCCCGCCGACAGGTAGGCACTGGAGATTGTCGGAAAACCGGAAATACGCCGTCACAATAGACAACTTCCGATCCGATTGGATAAACACCGACGAATCTGTGTACTCGTCCAAATTGCCCATTCTAATGGCGTTCACTTCAAACACGCGTTTAATTTTCTAAAACCTGCACAATATTCATTGTATACAATCAATTCCTGTAATACACATCCCACATCCGCGTTGCAGTTGCATCACACACTATTTGCGAGCAATCTCTGTGAAAGGTTTAAAGGTCTCGAAGAAAACCACTTACTTACGACGCAAACGCATTCTGTGACGCCGAATGAATCGAATCCGTGTTTAATTTGATAAAGGAAGAATCATTATTTACTGAAGCAAAGGAATTGTTGCTAAAGGAATCTGTTTATATATCATTTGATTTGATAGAGGTCTTGACGTAACTTAATCATTGTATAATGAATGTTAAGAGCGTTTAACCAGCCAGCGGACGAAAATCCACATTTCGTCGAAAGTTGTTCTTACGATCGCGCAGGGCGGTTACAATGAGAAAGATTAATTATTCTCCGTACCAGCTTTTTAAAATTATAACTCAATATCGAATTTATTTCAATCCAAATTAGCTTTAATTTATACCTTCATCCAAAAATGCTGAAAGGCGTGATGATAAAACTATTAAAATAATGTTCTTTTTGTAATTATTTTTTGATTATAAGTATTTATCATTTTTCAATAATGTCTAAATTTAATAAGAATGTTAAAAAAATCTGAAATATATTAGTTTGTAAGTGCGCAAATAAATACACAAATGGACCAATTTTCGTCAAGAAACACATGTACGTACATATTTTTTAATGTTTTTATTGAAACTAAAATTAAAATTGTAAAACATGCGTTTGCTAGATAATGTATTGATTTATTTTACTGCATGATTATATTATTTGAAATGGGTGTGGTATAATACAAAATCTTTTTTGAAAATTTAACAAATCTGCCAACGACCTATGGAATAGCCTTATTATACTAAAAACTAAAAAAAATTCTCAAAATTTATTACACGCGAATGCTAGATAAAAGAACAATCTTTCGAAATCCATTTATAATTTTTTGTGGAAAAGAGTCAATACGTCTAAAATCTGATTTGAAAATGACATATTTCTGGTTTTCTCTGCCCTCTTAAATGCGGATATCTGTATTTGATTTGATAAAGATCTTAAATCATCATTTTCTGCAACATAAGCATTGTGTAATGTAAATTGAATCCGTATTTGATTTGTGAGGATTAGGAATAAGTGAACCACTTTGATTTCATAATTTCCTACCTTTCCTCACGCTTTCTCTTATTCGTGCTCATTATGTTATTATTTATTTCGTATCTTCCTGCACTTGCGATTTCCAATCATTTTCCACAATTATTAATGTAATCCGTTGATGGATTTATCCATATAAATGATCATGTAAATCTTTCTATTAATATTTCGTCATTAAAAAGGTTTTTATCACGCTCCAAGAAGAACCAAACAGAGCCAAGAAGATGCAAAGAGATCCAAGAAAAGCCAAAAATAAACCAGAAGATCCAAGGAGAATAAAGATCCATAAATCCATACATTGACACGAAGAAGGAAGACACAAAGAAAGAAAAAAAAAACAACGCTCAATCAGAGCCAGGAGGACTCCTGTCCTGGTGTACCGGTCTCACCAGGACAGGAGTCCTCCTGGCTGGGGTGATACAATCGTATTGTTAAAAAGGTTTTTATATCGATTTTTTGAGTCTCGTACTTTTTAAACAAAGATGAGATATAATCTGTATAAATAATGTTTAAGGAAGTGAAAACTGATAAAAATCGATAACTTATGAACCTTTTGAATGTAATTATATCATCATTAAGTAATCCCATACTTAAGCTGTTCCTTTTATAGTAGTTTTATTTTTTTTTAAATCAGATGGAAAGCATTCGTTAGCAGTACTTTCGTCATGCTTTATTTATCTTTTATTAAGACCGATCAAGTGCCGATATGTTAATTTTCATCGATCTTCTTAACTGAAACAAACGTCTCCATATTTACCGAGCATTCACTGCGTGTAGTCATCATCTGCCCGCTATCAAAACGACATGAGATGAACCACATCCATACACCGTAATCCCATCAAAATCGACCCACCAGTTACGGTAAGGCAAGATACATTGATGAAGTTATATAGTTTAGTGTGTACAGTGGAGTCATCTTACTTACTCTGCCCATGGAGCGGTGGTATGTGGTCGTATTATTGCGGTTATGGGTGACTGGATCTCAGTCAGTTGGTGTTCGTTCCTCTCCACATACAAACTTCTATTCGTTTTGCAGTACCGTGGACCGTAAAATGCAGATTCCGCGCCCGTTATTCGAGTGTCAAGGTCAAGTTGAGATGGAAATGAGATTCCAACTAGCCGTAGAAGTCGATAGGTATTCAAGCATTCCAGATTTTCCAAGTGGTCATGATTGCTTTGACTATCTTTAGATAACTAAGCTTTTTGTTATGTTTTTCTTTTAGGTTCATCGTGAAAGGGAGTTATTTGATGAACATGCCAAGTATTTATAGGTCGCCAATAAAAAAATTGTACCTATATGTTGGGAAGGTAATAAATAAGAACTGAAGGTCATCAATAGTCAACAAAACTACAAATAACATGTTAAGTTTACAAAAAAGACGCACATTATCAGATCTGCTGTTTCTGTATAACCTGCTAAATAATAAAATAGATAGTCCTGAATTGCTATCCACTATTGGTTTAAATGTCCCAATGAGGCGTACCAGGCACACTTCTCTTTTTCATATAGAATCCAATAACACTAATGCAGCGAGTTACTCACCAATTACTCGCGCAATCATAACTTATCTTCTTCTTCTTCTTCTTCAATGGCGCTACAGCCCATTTCGAGCCTTGGCCTCCTTCAAAATAAGCCTCCACCGCCCTCTGTCCTCGGCCATCGTCTTCCAATCTGCAACATGGAGTAATCCTCTTGCATCCTTCCTGACATCATCCTCCCATCTCAGTCTAGGTCTGCCCGCCTTTCGTTTACCTCCCGGGTGTCCTGTCAGAACCTTCTTCGGTACTCGTGTGCTTGGCATTCGGTGCACATGTCCGGCCCATCTTAATCTTTGGAGTCTTAAATGGGTGGAGAGTCTGGGAGTTTGGTAAATATCGTAGAGCTCATTATTGTGGCGGATTCTCCATGCCTCTCCCTCTCGCACCGCTCCTAAGATTCTTCGAAGTACCTTTCTTTCGAAGATGTCCAGCTGTTCCGCTGACTTTGCTGTCATATCTCTAATCATAACTTATACCCACTATGAAAAATTACTACACTTAGACATTTTTCATGATTCCTTGCAAACATACAAAACTAATTTATTAAATTTCTTGGCGTGATATAATTGTTTTAAAATTACTTACACTTAACTTTTCATTAAACTTTAATCAGTCAATTACAATTAGTGAGCATATAATTCTTGATTTTAAAATGTCTCCTTATCTCCCCCCCCCCCCTCCCCCTTTTTTTCTTCCTTATTATTATTACTCATTTATTCAATAATTAAGTTCTAAGACCGGTTCATATCTCAGGCGTAATTACCAAATGATATTCTATGGACTTACGTAATAGGTACATAACCATGTAATATTTAATTTAACATACCTTATAATCTGTATTATATGTACTGTGTATGTCTTAATAAACAAAAAAAAAAAAAACAAAAAAAATAGTCATTACAAATAAGTATATTTTGTTTACTGATTTATTTTTTTATAAATAAATATTTTATTTATTTATTTATTTACGGCACAACACGTACCATAAACATAATTGAAATACTTATAATAGTAGGTACAACAAGATGAAGAATAACAGTATAAATATTAGTAAAATTTAAGAAAAAAAATAATAAGTAGTATATAAAAGCTATAATTATAAAAGTAAATTATAAAGTGTAAAGTATAAAATATAAAGTATTGAAGTACAAACTATAAATTATTAGGTAAAAGTAAAAATAAAAATTTAAAGAGAGAAATAAAACAATAAAATGTACAAATAAAAGATACCTATCTCAAGGTACCTACAAAGATTTTATCTTTGGAATCCAATATGAATTTTATTGACACAAAGATATAATAGTGCATTACGTTAATAGTTATAATGGGTAACTATAATTCCTTATGTTCAAGGTAATTTTTTTTTTTACATCAACTCAACACAGGAGGTTCTGAGGAGAATAATTTCCTTTAAGGCCTATGTCATCTGAGATGCTGTGTGGGGGTTTTTTTAAGGAGAGGAAGGAATGAACATTGGTTTTGGAGAGACCCATGTTGTAGGAAGGAGGAAACAAAGAAGCCAGCAAAACATTCCACTGCCGAGCTGTTGCACTCAAGAACGAGTCGAAGAAGCGACCAGTTCTCATGTAACAAAAAATGTCAACCGTGTACATAATATTAAATTACACGATTGTGTACTTAAATTACACGATTGTCAAGGAAAAAACTTAACCCAATCATGCCACTGCCCCACCATAACACATTCTAAAAACATAAAATATCTCGGCATTAAAATCGATGAAAATCTTCGATGGGACTCCCACATAAATAGCATCACAAAGAAACTTACAAAGCTCATGTACTACTTTAGAAACATACGCAATATAGATAACTTAATAAAAATGATCTATATAAAGTCTTTTATGCTCTTTGTCAATCACGCATAGAATATGGGATTATAGGATGGGGAACTGCCTCAAACATTCACATCAAGCAGCTAGCTAAAACGTAAAAGGCAATAATAAAAATAATCCTAAAAGTACCCATAAAAACTCCATCAAAAGAATTTTTTTTTAAACTTTAATGTGTTCAGCATTATTAAATTTTACTCAAAAAATGCAATACTCAAATTTAAAGAAAAATATGAATACCTTGCTGACCAACACACCTACACTACAAGGTCAAAATCCTCAAAACTAGTGAACATTCCGCAATTAAATACATCTTTTGGCCTGAAAAACCATAATTTCCATGCTACAAAATTATATAATGCTCTTTCAATTGAAATTAAGAACACCATGGAGTTACAAATGTTTAAAAAAGACATTAAATTATGGTTAAGTAAACAGGAAGATGAGGAAATCATTAAAATTATGAAGTAACCCCAATACAACCTGCAGACAACAAACATAAATACTTTTATTTTATTTATTGTTTATTTTGTGAAAATCTAAAAAACTAGAAGACGAGGAATTAAAAATCAACACCCATTCAGCAACATACCGTCCGCCTCGGAACAGGAATACCTAGTGAGGAGGACAATAAACAAACCACTTTACTTTGTATTTTGACTTATTTTGTAATTTTACCCTATCTTATATTGTCATTAAAATTAAAATAAAAATTTTAAAAAAATTGTTGAGTTAATAACGTTTATCGAGGAGGTACACACAACTAGGTGCCCAGTTGCTTATTCTGCTCACGTTTTACCTCTGAAATACGATTTCTAGTTGAAATAGCTTAGTAACGAATGATTATTGATTAGTTCTAAAAAATCTTGAATACCAACATATTTATTTTTGGGGGCTTGTCGAATCTTCAAAGTGCTTTCCAACTTTCGGTGCACAAGTGTTTTTTTTTTTTCAAAAGTGAAATATTTGGTCAACAGCTTTAAGCAATATTTACTTGGTCATAAATAAATAAAAAATTGTACAGCGCCCTTGAGGTGATTTTCACAAAAAACTGCGCTATATAAATCATAGAACTATTACTATTATTTGTTCTCGGTTAAGTTCAAGCCTAAAAAAATTCTTCAAATGCCACGAAGTCTACAAAAACTTCTTACGGACAACCTGGCTATACTTAGTGTAGAACTTCCAAGAATAGTTTAATGGCTTGTCATAATGAGACGTCGATGGAATTCTAATCTCTTCATCTGCGAGTTGCCTAAATGGAATAATCTACAAATAGGCGAGGCGTGGAAAGTTAAAAAATCGATTTGTAGTATCATTACCATTACTATTAATTACACGAACATATTGTATGTATATCTATCAAGGTCGACATTTTCATTGCTATAGTAGGTATCGCCGCACGACTCCTTTCGGTATTGTAAATTATTATTTGCACGTTATTATTTTATACAGGTATAGGTAGCTATTAAATTAATTAAAAATATCATATTTAACGTACCTAGCTGAAACTACCGGAATTTTTATGTTAAAAAACTGTATTACATTTTGATAAGCAGCGAAGTTCCTGTTTGTTTAAATTCTCAATGTTGTGTGACCATTTTTAAGCTCTTACATACGCTATTACTAGATGTTTTAAACTTTTCAAATATACACAATTTTATTATTATAACTAAAAATAATATGTATAATATTTATTAAAAAAATCCTTGTCGAGGGGTAAGGCCCTTGACTCGCAATCCGTAGGTCGCGGGATCGAATCCCGGCGTGAAAATAAATTTTATTTGATTAATTTGTGTTATATTACAATTAATTCATTAAATAATAATATATAGTATATTTGCAACACGTTCCGAAGTGGAAGATCTCTCTCTATATCGTTCTGGTGTAAGAAGACCACCATTCAAAAGTGAAATGTTGCTTGAAATGGCTTTATCCGTGTTTGGTGACTAGATCTGAATAGCCAGGCACTTCCCCACCTTCCTCGTCCTCGTCTCCTTCCCCTCCCTACTACCTTCGGTCTCTTACACAGCCCAATTGGGAAGCCATAGAGAATTGACTCCAGACGGGAGCAGTTGGAACTCTTGTGAGTTATTCACATATCTTTTTTTTTTTAATTTTTAACATAACTACCTAATAGGTATATAACGTTTTTATGGGAAATGTACGCATGTGCTTAATTTTGTACTAATTTCAACGCTATGTTTTAAATTAAAATGATCTGACTGTCAAAAGATTATTCTTCTACATGAGGTTGGCTATCATAGGACGGTCTCCACCATGTAGGCTTAAGTCAGATGAACTGAATGGAACTCTACTCGTCCCACCGAATTACGAAGCCTCGTAATTCATTGTCTTTCCTTATAGCCCATTCACATGGTTCATTTATCTTTCATTTCGTGATTTCATTCCGCCTCTTTCCCTCGAAATGAACCGTGTGAACACGAAAGTGAAGAGAGACAGTGCCGAATGAAGCATCCAACAATGTTGGAATGCTTCCTTCGGCACTGTTCACTCGCAACCGGAATTTAACATCACGTGACGCGAATGATGTGTGTGAACACTCAAGTGAACAGTCTTTCATTCGCGAATTAGTCGGCCGAGAATGTTCTGGCGTGAGGACGAATAGCCGGAGCGGCTTAAACGTCAAAGTTCGCTTTTCGAAATAACTTCTACACGTCTCATAGAAATCGTAGTTTCTCCCTTACTATCATAGAGAAAAATATGATCTAAACGGTATTGGAAAGAGAAAATAATGCTCTATATATTCAATATAACAATTAACCACAAAATAATACGAATGTACACTTTTATGGAACCAAAGTTTCTGATCGAATTTGAAAAAAAAATTATGAAACATTGTGAATTTTTTTATGAATTATTTTTATATGAAACAACAAAAAAGTGAGGTGAAACAAACGTTTATAATTTATTTGTCTAACAAAATTTGTGTGTGATTTACTTTTTTTTTTGTTACCAGTAATTTTAGTTAGAATAAAAGCAAGGAGAGCCGTTTTTTTAACTTTTAAAAGTTTACATTAAAAATTATTCTATTTAAAAAATTACGTGGTTATTTCTAATAATAAATTTTGGAAACATATTTCATCACCTTTCCAAAACAGTTTTTAGTTTTTGGATACGTTAATAAATATTCCATTTATATGGATTTTATTGCAAGCCGAGGCCTATTTTGGAATAAAAAAATTTTCATGGTCCAAAAATACTGGTAGATATCAGTTTTCAGGTTATTATTTAACCATATGTTCATTTTATGGTGCTGAAATTTATTTACTGTTTACAAGAATCGCCAATTTCTCGTAATTTAGTTGACTGACTTGACTTGAGAGTTGACTTAGCCGTCAGCACCGGTCGAATTCCAATGCGCGCCGCGACTACGCTCGACGACTTATTAGCGAGAATGTCGAGTGAACTCTTCCTTCGAAGGAACCGTGTGAACACGCGGTGAAACGAGAATGGAACATTTCATCGAGTAAACCTTCATCCGAGTGAACCATCTGACTTTAGCATTACTACGTCTATCTTCACTCTGGATTGGAAATTGGATAATCTTGCATTTGTCATAAAGTGATCATTTTTATTTTTATGTCGAAAACAATGTCAGCCATTCGGTGAAGAACTTTTCAATTGGTTACTTCATCTGTCCAGGAAATAATTTATGTTAGAAGTATTAGAAGTTGAAATTTTATCTTCATGACGCTCTTCAATGTTTTGTTTCTTTCATGAAGTTTGGTGCAATATATCATTCTTATTCTGTTGTGTCTACCTAACCTATATGTATGTAAATGAATCAGCTGAAAATTCGTAGGTAATTTTATTGGGTATTCATTTGTTGTATTCCAATGTGGTGTAGAGGTAGAATAATTACTTTTACCGATGAATCACCCGTCTAGCAATCCAGCGATCTGTCGATGATGTTTTATTGATAAAGTGTGACAGCTCTACGTGTTGGCATAATTATTCTGGCGCGGTTTCCTTTGCGTTGAACAATTTATTTTTCGCCTGATAGCAAATTAATAGTTTAGCCTTTGCTACAAAATCCGAGGTAGTTTGCAAGGTGAACTGGTATCAGCTCTATTAATACGGGCTGCTGTAATTAACATGCATATGTATTTAGATTTTTTTTCTTCAGATTTTGCGTAAATTCTAATACAAAGACAATAGTTTTATGTTTGATTTTGGGCCCTGACTCTCTATTTTGCCAACTTTTCGAACGGTCTTGCATTGCCTATCATCAGGCCTTTGATTAAATTTACATTCAGAGTTCGTTTACTACTTAGTTACTGTCGTGTATTAATTCTATAACGAAGTAAATTCTCGTCAATGCTAGCTTTACCGGTACCTGCTCGAAAATACTCCTTAAAATAGTTATAATGGATTGCTAAGTCTATTAGTAAGTAATAAGATATGTTATGTCATTATGTCGTTATGGGGATTTTTGAGTTTATTTACGAAATAGGCACTCTTCAGGAGTGGGCACGTCGTCGTTCCAATTTAGTAGGGTGCTTACGAATTTCAAATGCCTCTGTTATCGGGCTAGCTCGACTAAGAAGATAAAAAAAATCAACTGATAAAATAATGAATTTGTTTTCATCTTTAAGAAATGATCTTGATTCAGGATTTGGAATGATTGAACAAAAGCTAGTTATTAGTGCATTAACTTCGGGAGGTGATTCTACATGATAGTACAAGTAAAAAAGGCAAATAACTTTTTTCGAAATTCCAACTTTTAGGGGTAGTTTTGAGGTAAAAAGATAAAATTAGTCCGGCGTGTGCAGCCAGATTTATTATTTTCCGCTGTTACGATACGGGCCAATCACAATCGAGTCGTGCGCCCGGCAGGCTCTCAGCAAGTAAGATCGTACCTCACGCTAAGGATTTTTAGTAGGTACGTCTTTTTGTATGGGAAAAAAAAGTTGGAATTTCGGAAAAAGTTGTTAACCTTTTTTACTCCTACCATCATGTAGAATCACCTGCCGAAGTTAATGCACTTTAACCCCGGACAACCTGTATATATGGTGACCAGAGGAACTACATAATGCGAAGCTACATATTCATATAACAATAATAATTTTGCATAATATAGCAAAAATACATAATATTTTGTATTTAAATTATTCCACGCAGAGCATAGGTACCTTAAAACGGGAAATTTTAGCGATGCGGGGGGTGCGATACCCTGACCCACCTCTCCCAAATAACTAGGACCATCTCTGGACATTAATATCCTCTGAAGAGATAAAACGTTGAGTGTGTGGTGTGTATTATGTGCCCTAATTAAGGTATATTTGATCTAACTAGTAAAATTGATTCATCATTTATAAGTATTTGTTGAACAGATACCTATTATATAGCGGATTTCGTGGTCTCCCTGGGGCGTAGGAGTCGAAAGGTCTCACGGTCTAATTGACGACATCAGTTTTCTTTCAAATCGGTATGGATCACTTTTCTGGCAGTACCTATTGTTTTTCGGTTAGCTGTCTGAAAACGGGACATTTCCGCGTCCCGACGCTTTCCTTTGGGAAAACGTGATAGGGTACCTGAAAACGGGACGGTCCCGTTCAAAATAGCATTTATGTTCACTCAAGGCATAGGTACCACCTACCCAATTACAGTGCAGCAGATAAACTGGAGAAATCCAGCAAAATTACAGCCACGTTTATATTTACCTAATGAATTGACCGGGGTCATAGTGCAGCAGCCCTGTTCCGGCTATGCCCGGGCCGAGGCTCCCATCGCAGTGATGTAGCCCCGGCCAAGTTGGACAAGTGGACCGCTTCGTGACCCTATTACTGCAATATTATTATCATTGCAGTCCGGCGGAGCATGACCGCGGGAGAAATTATCTCCAGTGGTCTTGCGGGGCTTTGCTTCAGTTATTGGCGCTAATCCGATGTCTAATTTGACCCACGTTTTATTGTAATGATTTGAGGTTTTCACTTTTTTGCATGTCCGGTACTTTTGTGGCTAAGTACCGGAATAAGTAACTTCTGGAGCGTTTTGATGGCATAAAAAACTGCAGTTCTATTGGTTTAATGGTACACAACTGCTAACAAAATACCTTAATAACCATTGACTTTGCAGAAACATGGGATCCGTTTGATAGATTCTCCTATCTTGACAAACGGATTGAAAGCTTTAGAACATAGACGTCGGGTGGGAATGCTGTTCTTGTTCTACAAGTGTTTTAATGGAGGATGTTCAAAGGAGCTAGCGTCATTGATTCCTTCGGCACCGGTGCACAGTCGGGAAACACGCCAAACGCGCGCCCAACTTTTGTACACAGTTTACATTTGTCACACGGGAACGGATCGTTTCTCGACTCGTTCTCTAGTTAAAAAGTTCCGCTGTCGAATGATATGCCGTGTTTCCTCCCTCCTTCAATATGAGTCTCTTCAAGACCGAGGTTCACTCCTTAGTTCCCTCAAAAAGACCCTCCACGCAGCATCCAAATATCCTCAGAGCCTATGGAGTTAATGTAAGAAGAAAAAAAACGAAAATGTTTATTTTTGGGATCGTTCAAATCAACGTCAAAATATAATTAAGAACCTCAGTACATAGTGGATACTCCAGAAATAAAATGGTCTACTTATTAGCTACCAGCATTACTATACAGCTTCGCCCGTGATTTATTCGTTGTAGGTATAGCGTCGTGTCATATTTTTTGTGCACATACTGAATATTGCAAACCTCCTTTGTTTATGATGAAAACTACGTTACGAGCTTAAAATTTTCGGTTGAACATTTCCAGTGGAAATTTGTACAAATGGTGCCAGAGCAGATTAAAACTTTTTTTTTCTTTGGTTATTTCTCAAAAACGTGTGTTTAAACATACTTAACAAAAAAAAACTTTCTGGAGAGAACGATTTAAAGAGGGTGTAACTTTGTTCAAAGTATTATCATAATTGAAAAAAGACCCTTTCAACTACAAAAATATCGTGTAGGACGCCAAATAATGCCTCACAAATCGTCCCTGGGTTTCACATTTCACAAACTTAGTGCTTTTGAAATAATTTGTAAGTAGGTACTGTTATTATATTATGAAAGATATTTATTATTGGAATTGGAAACTGTAAACTAATGATGAAATATTTCCCAGTGATTTTGCTTTTCGGCCATATAGCGTGATTGTTTATAGTTCAATGCAAAACGATATCCTAAATCTGGGTAAGTTTAATTTGTTATTTGCTTATTAAGCTTTTAACGTGTTACCAAAATTACCCTTAAAATAATAGAAAAAACACGCGATGAGAATAATAATTATTATTGTTTTTAACATGAACGTGCAATTTTTCAGTTACGGTTGTCGTGTACTGGATATTGCTCATGGTTTAACTATCAGATCATTGCCTCATTACATCACGAAATAATTGATTTTCTTTGGAATACAGTTTGGAACGAAGCTACTCATTTTGAGGCAGCCAAAGTCTTAGCAATCTAGGGAGTATAATTTGCATAGATATTTCTTTATACATCATGTTTAACGATCCTTCAAACCTTCATGTCTGCTGATTTGCAGTCACGAAACAAGTATTTCCTGATATCTAAGATTTTATTCCACATTTGATAATATCAAACATGGGTATTTATTTGTAATCAAGCTTTAATCTTATCGTAAAGAGGATCTGGGGGTATTTCTACGTCCTCTTGATTGATTATATATAGAATAACGTACATTTACGATAATAATAATAATTGGCTAATTTATATAGCGCCGTTTTCGTGGAAAATCACCTCAAGGGCGCTGTACAAATAAATATATAAAAGAATTAATATTACTGGCTTATAACTAAGATTTACAATTACGACTAGTGACTTACATCTAAGACATTATAGCTACTTATGTTACTGGCTTACAACTAAGATTTACAATTATAACTAGTGAGTTAGCTCTAAGACTTATAGCTAGTGACTTATGACTAAGACATATAGATTCTAACCTAAAACTGGTGACTTATTAACACACATATTTACAATTAAGATTAGTGCCAGAAGAAGTAGGAAGTTTTTACATAATATTACAATTCGAGAATACGGGTGCAAAAAGTATAATGAAGGTTAACTGGATATACGGGAAGGTATAGATATTTTAAATAAATTAATAAATTTAATAGTCCATCTTTACTGCATTAAGGTGATCGCTCAACAGTAAACAGATTGAGGTATCACAATTAACAGATTACATTAAACAGATTGAGTTAACTATAAACAAAGAGAAAAGAGAAAAAAAAAAAACTACGTAGTTTAAATAGAATGATGAATTTATGGAAAGGAGTATCGGTAAAAGTGAGTTTTCAGTTTGGATCTAAATTCCGCTGAGTTGGTTATGCATCTCAATTCCATTGGAAGTTTATTCCAAGCTTCAGGGCCGGATACCGCGAATGCACGATCTCCAAACTTAGTGTTCGGATTTCGCTTAGGTTCTTTCAACCTTCCAATTGCAAAAGATGTCGCTGATCTAAGAGTTGACTGCCTTAGACCAATATTTTCCGGAATGCATAGTTAAGAGATATAGGGAGGAGCCATTTCATTGATAGATTTAAACACCACGATGCCAAAATAAAACAAATTTGAAACTTATTTCCACTTTAATTCATTTGACTGTAACCGGTTTCAGCTTGTTAAAGCCATCTTCAAGACTGGTACAAATTATTCTTAATCTTCGGTTTATATTCATAACACAAGGGGGGGAGGAGGGGTGGTCTAGAAGGATTTTATTCAATTATATTACGGATTTTCTTACATTTGTTACTAAGTCCAAATTAACATTAACACACCGTCAAGAAATTCAATAAGGAGGATGCAAGATATTTTCTATATATCTACCTAACACACAAATACAGGATATTTCTCCCCTTTACCACGAACATTAAGACATTATAACACTATACACTGCTCTAATAATGAAATTGACATTTTTAATAACCCATTCAATCACTTCAAAAAATATATTTTACCATCAATTGTATAAAGCTGATATTGTGATGAAGCCCTTTATTCAAAGACAGGAAATATTGCACCTACTAAATCATTGTCCCATCAGCACAGGTGCCAATAATAAATTGTTGGTGATTCTTTTGTACTCTACCTTTTACTCATTCTTGTTCGTCATTCACTTTTGCATATTTACGAGTAGCTAATTATTACTGATATTATTTTTGTTATAATTTTTGTAATTTAAATCATCCGTGTATATAAATTTTTGGGCATAACGCCTGTTTTATGTACTTAAATAAAAAATAAATAAATAAGTCGTCATTGACTGCCGAAATTATAATTAATTTTGTTATTCCCAGGCTTAGGCTTAATTAGTAGCTTACTTTGATATTGTTTGGGAATACCTTACAAGTAATATGAATTATTAGTGATCTAATGTTGTTGTCATGTCTATTCTTATTTAAAATCGTTATTATATTTAATATAATAACGATTTTAAATAAGAATAGACTTGACTCCAATCTATCTTGGAGCTCCCAAACTGGAGAGAGCTGGCACAAAACCGAGATGAGTGGAGGAAGACTCTTGAGGAGGCCAAGACCCACCAGGGGTTGTAGAGCCAATAGTGATGATGATGATGATGATTATATTTAAGTTGATATGGAATTTTTCGATTGATGGATTGATTCTTAAGGCGCCGCATCTGCGCTAAAAAAGAAGAAGATGGAGGATATGTAGTTACGAATGTTAGAGGAGCGCGCTAATATTTAAAGCGATACGAATATTGCGAAAATGTTTAAAATAGAGCAAAAATCTCGTGGGGAGCATCTTAAGTATCATTTAAAGAAACATTTTGATTTTTTTACAACTATAACTTGTAAAACAACTGAAACAAACGTGTTTATAATAATTTACGGAGCAGGATTTTTTTCTATCGAAGGAATTTCATATAATTTGCGTTTCGGCGTGAAACGCTTCTAGATATCTTAAAAAATAACATATATTTTTTTAGAGCTTAAAAACTTCAAATGTTTAAGGGAGATATGTAAGAAATCGGTAGAAATTCGGGTAGCGGCGGCTTAAAGGGACACATATTTTACAATGGAGTATATTAACGATTTATTTATTTAAAAGTCCGGATTACTATTCGGTACCTAGGTACTCGAACCTATGAATATATTCGGTACCTAGGTACTCGAACCTATGAATATATTCGGTACCTAGGTACTCGAACCTATGAATATATTATCTGAGAAGTTAGCGTAGTTTTGTATCTTTGTTTTAAATTCTTCCGCACAGGAAAAAAAATCCCTCAGGTCCTGTATCATCTTTGGGTGTGATGTATGGATGGTCTTTTTGACTCCAGTTACTAATATCTACAGCCTGTATGTCTGACGAATATCTACAGCTCATATGTTGAACTAATATCTACGAACTTCAGAGTGTTGACTAATATCTACAGAGCGTAACTAATATCTACAGAGCGTAACTAATATCTACAGAGCGTAGGTTGGACTAATCAGCTAAATGTGTCCAATAGTCCGATATCAGGGATTTTTACATACATACTTACATAAATTAAGTTTTTTAAACTGCATACGCAATATTACGTTATTCCAATATGCTATACATAATTGCAAATCCAACCTCTGCCAGTACTGTAGATATTCGTCAACACTTTGGTTGTCATAGATACTAGTCAACAGTTTGAGCTGTAGATATTCGTCAACACTTTGATTCTCATAGATATTAGTTCGATTTTTTCAGTTTTTGGAATTCCTGTAGATATTAGTAGACGCCTCCGTCTTTTTATGGAAAGGAAGGAGAAGAAGTTCTTTGCTCTGCGAGCTAAGTTTTCCATCATCGCACAAGCAACATTATCCACTTATGATGATGTGAGTGGGAGGAATTTATGCAGATATATACTCGTATTACTAGGTTATTCGTAAACAGGGAATTTTTTTACATCCTATCATCTTTATGATACGTACATAATAGTTTAAATAAATCATATCAAACGTTACTGAGCTTTAGATAGATACCACACGGCCACACGCATCGTGTATTTATTAGATTTTTTTACCCATAAAGAAGATGCCATTGCAACATTCAATCAATTTAGCATCCCAAAGTAGGTAGTTTGACAGTTAGCTCTGAGCCCGGCATTTCTCTTTATTATTTGATATGGATGGTTATTGGTTTGCCATAGGCCTTGCGAGACCAGTGGCGTGCCGCAACTCGACTTCCCGGTCGGGGGGGAGGGCGAAGGTAGGGCGTACCGGGCCGCGACGTCCCCCGCCCCAGCCAATGGGACATATTTTTACGTTCAGCGTGCCTTGTTCGCTGAGGCGCAATCTGAAATATCCGTCAACGTTCTTCGAGAAATATTACATTCTTCAGGGAAATTTATGTATTTAATCATTCCCATATTTGTGAAAAACCTTTTGTTTTGTCATCCAAAATCGCAGTAGAGATATTTAATTAAAGTGACACAGATACGTCAAGGTATATATATAACTTCTGAAAATGCCGATTAAAAACATAATTTTTCCAAATCCAATAAAATGGCTCGATGGTGTTTTGGTCTGAAAATGAAAAAGGTTATGTGACTTGACTCTAAGAATACCAAATTAAGAAAGTTGTTAAAGTATTCAAGTTCTGTGAAAGTTCTTCTTCTATTATTGGAGTTCTGTGGCAACTGGCCCACAATGGAGTAATAGCAGAACTTGAACATTAACTTAACTTTATGGTCAAGTTCTATTAAACAACTGGCCCCTAATTTCACGGACTAACCTAGTTTTACCTTAATAGCCTAAACACAGCTAGAGACACGACAGATGCAGCATTTACTTCGCCAATCAATCGTGCTCTTCATATGTTCAATAATATTGGTCCAAATTCTAACATCGACATTTTCTCCGATTCACTGCCCAAATTAAAAAAGAGCATCATATCAATAATACGTCATCTCCAATACAACGTTTACATAGTCTTGGTAACACATACTTAAACCATATGGATGTATTTGACAATAATTTGAACTTAGCAAACTTTAAACACCATATGTGCCGACTACGAGTATGTATATCTACTTATCCCATAAACTAATGTGAACAACAATTTTAAACATTAGGTAACCTACTTTATGTCAACTCCTATATTTTATGGACTATATTTTGTTTCTTATATTTTATGTTACCTATATTTTGTTAACGCTTATATTTTATGTAACCTATGTTTTGTTTTTAACATATTTTATGTTACCTGTATTTTGTAAACTCATTTTATCACTGTAATTAAAAAAAAACATTTTCGTTATTTGTTTTTGGGGTTTTATGCCGTGATCCGGCAGATCTACCGGATCTGCCCTGATGATGGACACTGCAACGCTGTCCGAAACGTTGGCTAAAGAAGGAGGTAGCGCAACACGCCATAACACCCCAAAAACAAATACCGAAAATACTTTTGGCCGTGAAAATCTTAAAACGTCAAAAAAACATGTACTGCATTCTATGTAAGAGCCCTATGAGCGTTTAAATAAATAAATAAAATAAAAATAATATAAACTGTTCAATGCGCTGTTCATACATACATACATACATACATACATACATACATACATACATACACACATAATCACACACACACACACACACGCACACACCTTCCCACTACATACATCACCCGGTAATTACTTAATATGCATACCACAAATATAAGACACTACAATGAAACACATAATAGGTACCATGAAATATACTCATTAATTATAAATATACTCATTAATTATATTACAAATTGTATTGTAAACATTTTTACCTACAGTGTAAAGAAACAATAAATAAATAAACAAATAAATAAATTATAATTTTTTTCACCAATGTATCTAATGTACTGTTTGTTTATAAATAAAATATAATAAATAAATAAATAGTGATACTGGACGGTGGTACGTTGACGAGGCAAAACTCAAAGTAATTTTAACTCACGTTTAACTTCAGTTTGTGGAATTTGCGTGTTTCAAGACTTGTGCACAAGAATTGAGGAAAATACACATAATAAATAAAAAATCTTTATTATTAATTGGTGAACTTTCAATTCTAGCTAAGAAACCTTTTCGTAACCCCTCAATCCACAACCATTTGGAATCTCATGTCTTTGTTCAGTGTCTTCATCTAATAAAATTATACGATTTCGTGTGCTTTGCTGTACCGTCGCTGGATTCAACCTTGATGTAGTCTTCAATTATTGGCAAATGCTATTAAACTATTAAAATAAATATACTGCTTCCTCTTGTACGACATTCGATGTACACAATCGTAAAACAGCTAAATACATCACATTATATTAAAACGTTATTTAAAAATTATTTTTCCTTTAATGAAATGTCAAATTTGACGAATTACACACATAATGTTCTTAAATTTTGTTATTATCATTCGCCAGTGTTACATTACTATAAGTACAAAAACGATATCGATTTCGGTCGAGAGAATTAAAAAAAAACATGCTTTGCCAAAAAGTAGGAATCCCCAGTGTATTTTTATTTGTCACTTTTTACAGTTTGTCCCTAAATTAGATAACGGTATTTCTTGTCGGTAGAAAATTGTTCATCCAACAGTTGAAAACACTTACCGACTTAAGAGGAAATACTAGCTGCGCTTTTCTATACAAACGTATTCCCCGTTTATCTCTCTGGATTTTGACCCTAGAGCAAAATTTTTTTTTACATAATATAGATATTGACCACTAGCGTGTCGGTACGTTTTGTTTTTTTTTGATAATTTACTTCTCATAGAAGTTACGACCTTCCAAAAATGAATAAAATTGCCTAATTTAAACGCCGTCAAAAAACGTTCAGTATACAAACTAAACAATGTATTTTGAAAAAAAGCAAAACGTACCGACATAGAATATTTTCTTTTAATACAGTTAGTAAAAAAAAATTTTTAAATCCGTCCAGTTTTGGAGAAGAAAAATGGGGAATACAAAACATCGATTTCGAAGATTTTATTTAGGTATTTTCGGCCCGACGTGCAGGTGTCCCTTTCGCTCATTTCTCCTGAGGGGGGCCGGGGAACGTGGGTTTTGACAAATACATACATATAATGCGAAGTAGTGATGTAAAGAATTTTATCGGTAGACTAGTGTTGTCCTTGCCCGAGTAATCGATATTTTTTATTCGTTTTTTTTCTGTTTAGTGACTCATCGCGGTATACCAATACTGACCGAGCTTTCATACTAAAATTGTGCAAAATTAAATTTTTTTATGTCAAGTACTATAATAAATTTTCAATTTGGGAGGCGTTTTAGGTACCATCACCCCGGGAACCATTTATTGGATAACCAACACCCCCGCCACTTGGTCACCGCAAGTGGTCCTCTATGTTTGGTGACAGAGCCTGGGTTCCCGGGTTCACGGATGAGGTCTGCATGGGTTTTGGTGGCGGATAATTTTGTCCACTTACTGCGTGGCGGGCCGGATTGGGAGAAACTGGAAGAGGAAGATCTTTTGATCTCTACAGCTGGACTCTCCACCATCATTTCATACTTTTACCTACCTTTTCCCTACCCAAAACTTCCTTTCCTTCCTTATCCTAAAAATACCCTCCACACAGCTTCTCCAATGATGTCCAACAACTTCTCCAACAAAGTCCCTGAGCGATTATTTTTCCTCGGTGCCTCCAATGTGAGGTTTATGTTTTTAAAAAAAATCTGTTTCAAATTTTTAGTTGAGAGTCGCTTACATTGCCTTCAGTGATTAATTGAAATTTTTTGTTTGTAAACACTTTATTGTACAAAATTTTTTACCACTATACAATGAATTTTAAACAATTTATGATTTAGATCTTTCTCTCGCCGGTAAATTTCTTGATATGCGACCGTCAATTGTTTCTGGTAAAAGGCATTGGTGGTAGAAGTTTTTCTAACAGTGGTTCAATTTTTTGCCAGATTGAATCGTCCCTATTAATTTTTTCATACGGCAAACCTTTAGGACTCCACACGACAAAATAACAGTATTTACGACGAGTAATGTGTAACTGGCCTTGTACTTGGTAGAAGTAATTGTGATTCCGTTTTAATGTTGAAGCATTGTCTTCAATTTTACAGTAATCAATTTTTTTTGTTCAAATCCTTCTTCTGGTGACATATTTGCTATACTATATGGGCATTTCACTTCAATTATAGAATCCTTGCCAAAAAGGCCATCCGGACTTGCCGCTAAAAAGTTTTTGTTTTCATCGATAAATAGTCCACAGGCGAATACCTCTAATTTTGTTTCTTTTGTAAATTGCTCAATTGCTTGGTTTTCATTTTCTTTCCCATAATTTGTGGCCATATTTCCTTTAAATGGCGAGTACAGTAGCGAGTTTAATACTCTCGCAACTGAAGTTTTTGGCCGTAGCTTACATATTTTTGTCCAAAGTTAGAAGCTGTAAGCCGCTTACGCCTTTTAATTGTCCACAAATTATTATTGCTTTGGCCCACCGTATTCCTTTCGAGTTCATCCTTATTCGATGGAGATAATTCTTTGAAAAATTCCTCTTTATCGTTTCAAATAATTCAGCTGGCATATCTGGATCTAATTCCAATTGACCATAATTTTCATCAGGCCCTGTAACTTTTTTTCTCTTTTCTGTCGTGTTTTCGTAATACCTTAGTTTTATTTTTCGACACCTCTGTATTGTCTCCTTCGAACGTCGTTTTCTTTCAATAAAATGCTTCGTGTAGTTGCCAGGACTGTGGCCTTGGATTTTTTTTGTATTCGTGAATGGGTTGTCATTTCACTATTCCACGAAGTTACTGCTCAAGAAGCTCAACTGCTGAAGTTATCCCATTTTTGTAAAATTTGCTCTTTTTCCGCCTATAAATTTGGCTATAACGTTGTTGAATTGCTCCACAGTGTTATTTGTCACGTTAATAATAAGACTTTCTGCATTTGCTATTAGAGACGACAATAATTGTTGAATATCAGTCCTGTTCCACAATCTTGAAGATCGCTTACTAAATTTGGATCATTAGTATACTTCTCCGACTTGCAATAGTATGACGAACATTTTGTATGATCACCAAAAACATGGTTTGCGGCATTTTTTTGTCCATTTTCAGATTTTTTACTTTATCACTTTGTGCCGTGTTTTCTTGCTCTTTTCTGTAATTTACTGCTCAAACTATAGCTTTTCTCATACGTAAAACGTTTGCTTCAACCTTTTTCCTTATGTGAACTGGTACAAAGCCTTTAGCGTTGTTGGTTTTTTTTCTAAGTGCTTTTATTTTATTGCAAAAATTGCGAAGTAAGTGATTTTTGCACTTTTTTTTTGTACTATGAAGTTGGGCCTGAAGCCTTGGGTTGAAGTTTCGCTAATATTGTCTTCATGTAATTAAATATTACAATTTAAGGTTTTATAAAGTTGAAAATAAAAATAAAAAGTTTTGAAGTTTAAAAAAATTATATATTTGTTTCCTTTATTTCAAACTGACTGTAATAAATATTTTAAAAAAATGTGTAGGTAAATCTATCTATAGGTAAAAGACCAACATTTTTTATTGAATTTTGAACGAACTAACACATCCTTTTTTGTATTTACTGCTTAAAGAAACTCAAAAATACAGGAGTAAAAATCAAACCTCAGCAAGCGATATATCTAACATTTTAAACATTATTATTTACAAACATGTCAACTCACACGTATGATACACACAACACAATAAATCCATTTAGATTTAATTGTCTAATAAAATATGTAAGTGCTTTTATCTTTTTCGTTATCGTAATTTTAATTAGAAAAAAACTTAAGGTGGGCTATTTTTAAACCTTTTTTATCTCTACATATTATAAAGTAAAGTCCCCCGCGCCGTCTTTCTGTCTGTCTGTCTGTCTGTCTGTCTGTCTGTTCGCGATAAACTCGAAAACTACTGAACGGATTTTCATGCGGTTTTCACCAATATATAGAGTGTTTCGTGAGGAAGGTTTACGTATGTAATTTGTTAAGGATTTGTGTAAATTGGTTGAAACATAACGATAATTGTTAGAAGTGTCGGAAAAATTCCAGCCGCCTGGTAGCTTTCATCGAAAACGCTGCCTAATCCTTTTGGGATATAACAAAACAACGCTTGGTGGGATATTCCTCTTTTATAGATCTACAAAAAAGTCCGCGATGGCATATATCTATCTTTTACTATACGCATTCTATCTTCTTATCTTATTATTCTTATCAATTGCATTTTAGATATAATGTGTATAGTAAGCTATCCGTAAAAGATAGATATATGCCTTCGCGGACTTTTTTGTAGATCTATAAAAGAGGAATATCCCACCATTAATTGTTTTGTTATATCCCAAAAGGATTGTGCAGCGTTTTCGATGAAAGCTACCAGGCGGCTGGACTTATTTCCGACACTTCTAACAATTATCGTTATGTTTCAACCAATTTACACAAATCATTGACAAATTGCATACTTAAACCTTCCTCACGAAATACTCTGTATATTGGTGAAAACCGCAGGAAAATCCGTTCAGTAGTTTTCGAGTTTATCGCGAATAGACAGACAGACGGCGCGGGGGACTTTATAATATGTAGAGATAGAGATAATCGGTCAAAAATACATTTTTGTTGCATATGCATTTTTGAGTTTTTTTTTTAATAAGATAGGTAAGTGCCAAATTATATGAGTAGAAATTTAAGTTTTGTGGTATCATCATCATTACATAGTATAAAATGAAGTCGCTCAAAATGTATGTGCGCATAAATCTTTTAAACTACGCAACAGATTTTCATGCGGTTTTCACCAATAGATAGAGTGATTTAAGAGGAAGGTTTATGTGTATAATAAATGCTTATTATAGTAGAGAAAAGCCAAGAAATTCAAATATTCAATTTAGGCAAAGGGCAGCGCGCAGCGGGCAGCTGGCGAGCGGATGGTGTGGATTTTATAAAGGTTGGGTAAATGGCGTTGTGTTTCGTTAGCCACAGCAACGTGTGGCCGGGTCTGCTAGTTATTAATAAAATAAAAACAAAATTATATGTTTATTTCGAATTATAAAATTTGAAAGCGTATTTCATCATCTTTCAAAAACAGTTTTTAGTTTTCGGATGCGTTCACAAATATTAAAGTTATTTGGAATTTATTGGAAAGCGGAAATATTTTGACTTTTCGAAAAACAGGCCCGAGGCCTGAGAGGTTAATACTAATTTTCAATAATAACTAATGTATCATAGAGAATAATCATATGTATGTATATAATAATTCGATGTAGTTGGTTTGACTGCATATTTATAAACGCAAATACAGTGAAAACTTTAAAACTACTAACCTACATAGAGTTCTAGTAAAATAATTCGTAATTTGTCGGTAATAAGCGTGAACAGAAGACATTGTTACAATACCTATCGACGATATTTATAAATAACCGACAATAGCAGACCTCGTGCGTTTAAAAATAATGGGCCCTTTTTCTGTCACACCGCAAGGCCGATTCAAAAACTTCATTAGCGACGAAATAAGTCGAAACATGCTTTATCTAAACAGAATATTGGATATGGCGGTATGAGGCGAAAGACGGTAGGCATGAGAGGCAGAGGGGGCGAGAGGGTGTACAAGCCAAACACTCACGTGGTCTCACCAACACATCGATAGCTAGTTCTTTTTTGAGCGCGGTGCGATAGCGAGAATTTTTTAAAATACCTACCGTCGAGATTTCTCACCGGTGCTATTACCTCTTAACGTTGTCAACGTTAATGACACGTTTGTCGAAATTGCTCACACGTTCATAATTCAAGTTTGTCAACTACATTTTACACATAATTTCATGTCGTATTGTTGTTTGTACATTGTGCGTAATTCGTACGCACAGAATTACAGGTAAAACAATAATACAGGCAGTGGAAATGTCCCTAATCCACAAAGAAAAATTCCCAACAGAATTACAGAACAGAAAGAAATTACTGGATAGAAAGGATAAAATATGCTTACCATAGAATAGAGTCACTATTGTGTAATAGTAGAAGTAGACACCTAATTTTTTTAATCAGTCGTAAATCGAATGTTTTAGTAAACGAGCATCTTTTATTTTAATTCTGTGTAATTGATCGATTTTATTGTATTACTAGCTGACCCGACGAACTTCGTACCGCCTCAAAATCAAAAACTGTTGTCAACTTATTAACTGAATTGATCTAAATTGTTTCTCCCTGCGTATCCTTTCCCCTCTCGCGTTCCCTCTCCCTCTCCCTCTCCCTCTCCCTCTCCCTCTCCCTCTCCCTCTCCCTCTCCCTCTCCCTCTCCCTCTCCCTCTCCCTCTCCCTCTCCCTCTCCCTCTCCCTCTCCCTCTCCCTCTCCCTCTCCCTCTCCCTCTCCCTCTCCCTCTCCCTCTCCCTCTCCCTCTCCCTCTCCCTCTCCCTCTCCCCCTCCCTCTCCCTCTCCCTCTCCCTCTCCCTCTCCCTCTCCCTCTCCCTCTCCCTCTCCCTCTCCCTCTCCCTCTCCCCACTCCACTTCCCCCCTTCCCCCGTCCCGCTAACCCCCCTTCCTGAGTTCCTTTCCCCCCTCCCCCCTCCCCCCTCACCCCTCCCCCCGGTTCACAGTTCAATATTATACCCCTTACAATATTGCTGCAGTTATTTCAAAATAGGAGAATTCGTTCCATACAAAATGTATGGGGAAAATAATTTTCTTCAGAGTGGAACACCCTTTACTTTTAGGGGCATGAAAAATAGATGTTGGTCGATTCTCAGACCTACCAGATAAGCACACAAAATTTCATCAAAATTGGTCCAGCCGTTTCGGAGGAGTATGGCAACAAACACCGTGACACGAGAATTTTATATATTAGAAAGATATCTTTATTATCATTTTCGTGTCATTTCAAGTGTGTGTCGATCGAAATTGAACTGAATAACTTGGAAGCTTTGATTTTGAAAAATCTTTTTTGAAAACCTATTATTTATTATAGATTGCGTATAATTAGATAATAAGTAGTAGTCAGTCAAAATGTTGGAACTTGAAATCTTGAAAAATAATTCCATCTGTTAGTTGTGACAATTTTGAAAATCCACAGTTATTTTGCTGTTCATGTGTATTCTTTTTTCTTTTGTGCTTAAATCCACCTTCATTCGTGTGTTTTTCCACCCTTTTCTCTTCGAGAACTTTCACGCGTTCTATTAAGTAATGCATCATTGTTACTTTTGTCGGTTGTAGGTGTTTAGTTGCACATAATTGTGGATTCCACGTGTTGCAATTTTCGCAATGTTCCATGGCGTGACGGTGGTTTTTAAAGACTTCGTATAAAATATTTGAAATCAAAAATATTGATGTAGACCATAGGTTCTTAACCTTATTTTGCCCGCCGCCCACTTTGAGAATTTTTTTTTTCTAGAACGCTCCATTTTTTTTTCTAGAGCGGGTGGGGCTCAACTCAGGCTCAACTCTGTCACGGAATCAATAATTCGAATAAAAATATTATATTAAATTATTTATTTAGCAATTTAAAAAAACTTTTTTTTTGTATTTTAAATACCGGGTTGCTACATCCTTTCTTCTTGTATTCACGATATAGTTAATACAATAAAATAAAATGAAATAAATGAATTCTTAATACAATAAAATTTTCATACCCAATTTAATGTAGACCTAAATGTAATGGATTCTTTCAGTTCAATTTTCATCCACTTCCCGAGCTACCGAAATATTTGAATTTTCGCACACGTGATAAAAATGATAACAATACCTTTATACAATAACAAAAATTAACCAAATATTAAAGTTTACTTTGCTTTATTAGTACGTGATTGCGAGTTTTTTTTCTTTTTGGACCATACTTTTTTACTTCACTGTGCCATCTCAACGCCCCCTAATTTACTCTGGGTCTTCTACTGCCCCCCAAACTCAAACGCCCAAAAGGGCACGTTATCGCCCACGTTGAGAACCTATGATGTAGTCGTTTTTAACCGCATTTTCCCGCAAGCTTAGAGTTCTTAGGGAACGTACCCATACTACGTGACCAATTTTTTTTGCGATTTTTAACCCCCCCGGTGACCAAAAACCTAAGCAAACCGCCGCTCATTTGTACCAAGCGTGACATTTTGAAGACAACCCCCCCGAACAGGTCACGTAGTTTGGGTACGTTCACTTAATAGGAATATATGAGTACCTATCGAGTACAACGTGCGTTATTATGATCCCAGTAATGAAGGTGTTTTGGGGATTTTGTTCCTTTGTAGAGCGTGAATAGCTTTAGTCTTAACGTTTGTTGACTTGGTGTTCACGAAACGGCAGTTTCCGTTAATGTTTCTGTAAAATTCATGAAAAAGATGACGTGTAAATACATAGTTTAAGCTGCATTTTGGACTCACGTTTTACAATTTTTAAACAATTTTCCGCCCGTCTCTTGCAAATGTCTGACACGGGTTGAATGTCTCATATTTGCATAATATAATATTGGTCGGGCCAAAGCCACCGAGCTCGAAACATGTTTTAAACGTCGCATTTTAAATGTTCAAATATGTAGGAACATTCAATGAATCTGATTCGTTTGCAGGTAAAGTAAATTAAAGTTGATATTTACAGTTCTGGGTGATAATTGCCTTTTTGGATTTTGTCTGAAATAATGGGTTTATCTGATAGACCCCAATCAACATTCATCGTGAAAATATAATACTGTATGATGTTGTTTTGTTCACTGCTAATCAACTTCCTATTAAGCCATCTTTTTTATTTTACTAGTTTTCATTACCTACTGCATTTATCTCGCTATTATCTTTATCAAAAATTTTCAAGGTTCGTCGTACAAACTCATTGTTAATTCATTGTATTAATGGAGTACTCGGATTTGCTAAGGGAGTTGATATGAGATTCAGTGTCAGTGCCGGCAATCCGGGCGATTATTTTATTTTCATTTATGTACATAGATTTCTTTTACCCCCACCTCACTAGACAAAGTCTGTTCCGAGGCGGGTAAATAACATATTTTCGTGAAAAAGATATGTATCGAAGTAGACATGGGTATAAAAAGATAAAAAATAATATAAAAAGACAAAATAAAAAAAGATATATAAAAACCAAAGATATTAAAATACAAAAGGGATATGCTATGATGTCCGCGCAACTGAGGGCGGATTACGACCTAATTAGAGTAGTTTCCATATGAAAAGAATTATGTAGTTCATTTCGTTGATTTTTTTAAGGTGTGCATTAGTATTGGTTAACAATATAGTTAGAATACGGAAAGAATTCGTTCATTTAGTTTAACGTTAGTTTGCTTTATTCGTTAATTATTCGTTCATTTAGTTTATTTGTTAATTTGTAAACAATATCGGCGACACCCGGAAGCGCAGTCCCACCTAGTAAAAACTGCAGATAGCACATCTACTTATATTTCAATATCTTTGATAAAAACCTATGCTTATACACACTGACGTTTGAACCCACGACGAATCTTGCTTTATATATCCCTACCAATGGACAGCCCCACCCAAAAAAGGTTTCGAATGGTCCACTAATGTTCCGGAACATTCCACAATATTTGAGAGTGTTCTGAAATGTTCCACAATGATCTGGGATGTTCCCGAATGTTCCACAACATTCTAGTATGTTCAGGGATGTTCTGGAATATTGTGGAATGCTCTCGAATGTTCTGAACTATTCTAGAAATTTCTAAAGGGTGAAATTTCCAGCCCTTATACCTTCAAAAGCACGCCCTTTAGGTAAAAACGGGAACCTTCTTCATGGAAGGGGGATAGAGGGCTACCACACCACATAACTCCCTTGATCGTACCGGAACTCGTTTCTGAGTTTTAGCGGGACGCACATTTTCATACACTTTCTTTTATAATATACATATTATATTGATTATATTAAATTGAACGACTGTAATCGGTAGTAAGTAAATGATATACCTACACATATTTTATTCCGACTTTACAAATAATATTATAAATTAACTTACATGTTTATTTTGGTCTAAAATAAACATTTTTTTCGAAAAATCCCATCACCAAAGCTGTCACTAAAAAATGACTAATATTATTTTTATTTACGTTTCTGAGAATTAAATTCCTTTGTCTACTCCGCCATAAAGCCTTCCGTGCACGAATGATATTATTTACTGTCATTTCTCTTGTACTAGCGAATGTGTCTTTCTTATTTCTTCGTATCAAACCTACACGAATTCTTACTTCTAATGTTAGGTTTACGGATGTAGTTTGTGGCAGGTAATAAATATATTTGTGTACTCGTATACCAAAGCGGCGCCTTCTAGCTCTACATTAAAAACGCCTTTTAATTTTTCTTATGAGTAGGTATGTGAATTTCATTTCATTCATCATTTCCGCACAGTAGAGCTACTCAGAGTCACGCCTAACCCAAATGATCTCTCATCACGAATTACGTAAAAAATAAGTACGTGGAACAGATCTTATAATTATTATTTTCATTTACCTACCTATGTATTTTGGGTACTGTTGAATAATTGTACTGTATTTCTTTTCAATGGCGTAGCTAGCATGGGTGGCACCCGGGCGAATAACGTGTTGTCACCCCCCCCCCCCCCCCTCCCATTAAAGTTGAGAATTCAAAACGCAAATTTCGACTTCATCCTGGGGGGAAAAAATTTTCTCCATAAATATAGGCTAACTTCGCCTACAAAAAGACCGTTCCGCTCAAAATTCTACCGATTCGGGCCGCTCCACGGGAGCCATAGAGCTAGAGCTACAGACCGTGCTCTTGGGGGTGACACTCGGTCGGGTGTCACTCCTCATCGGGTGGCACCCGGGGCGAGCCGCCCCCCCTTCCCCGCCCCCCTCACTACGCCACTGTTTCTTTTTATATGTACTTTCTTCTTCTTTGTGTGCCGTATCAGGTCCCCCCGACGTTGGCGATCACTATTGAAAATGTCTCTCTGTCTTGCGCTGCCCGGAATAGCTCCTCCACACTTCTAATGCCGGTCCACCTCGTATATTACGCAGCCAAGACATTTGTCTCCTACCAGGCCCTCGGCGACCCTCTATCTTGCCTTTCAATATTAAATGGAGCAAGTGATACTTCTCCCCTCGAAGTATACGACCCAGATATGAAATTTTCCTGATTTTTATTAATGTAAGCAGTTCTCTATCTGCTCTAGCCCGCCTGAGAATTTCTATGTTGGTGATCATGTTGGTCCATGGGACCTTGAGCATTCTCCGGTGAAGCCACATTTCAAAAGCTTCTAACCTGTTCATGGTATTTACTTTCAAGGTCCATGTTTCACATCCATAGAGCAAGACCGACCAAACATAACGTTTTAGCATTCTCTGCCTTAGTTTTAAGCTGATATTGTCATTGTAGAAGAGGGATTTCATTTTAATGAACGCAGTTCTTGCTACTTCAATTCTGCATTTAACCTCTACATCTGGGTCAAGAGTCTCCGTGAGAATACTGCCGAGGTATCTAAATCTTTCCACCTTTTCATATGTACTTTAATGATATTTATTTATATTCGATGAAATTATTGTATTATTTTGCTCTTTGTCTTTCCGCAGCATTTGTACCCATCTGTTCCATTTTAAAAAGTATTTGTTCTTGTAAATGGGACCGTAACATTCCATCATAGGATATGTTTTGAAGCTGAAGGGTGTAGGGAATAGATGGAGGTAAGGAATAGCAAGGTTGAGAAGTACCTACTTGACTGTTCAGAGCTGGTCAACAAACGCGGATAAAGCCATTTCAAGCAACGTTTGTTTCTCAATGCTTGTCATTCACCAGGGCGATATCGAGAGTAATTACCACACTGATTTACAAGGTTTTTTACAAACTTAGTGCGATAATGGAGTGAACAATTTCGGAAAATCTTCTAAAATCTCAACAAATTGTTATCTTGGAGAAATTGCACCACACGAATGGTCGATAATTCAAAGATCTCTGGATTCTTAACTTCAGTATTCCTGCCATTCGATACAGGAAAAAAATGCACTCGATTAAAAAAATTCTGCATATAATATTTGCGTATAATTCAAATAGTCTTTGTATATTAAGTTTCGTTTTATAGAGCATTATCATGTGAAAGATGAGTCAAGCAGTGAATCCCCGCATGACAAAACCACAAAAAAATCGATAACCTTCACAGGGCTCCTCCATCTAACCGCAACAGCTATAAACTTCTGATACAAATTCGATATGGGTGCATTTGCTTCTTTTTATTTCAGATTGTGGGGATCTGAAATGCGATTCTGAAAACAATTTTTATGGTATTTTACACCAAACTTTAATACATTTAATTTATCGTAGAAATCAACCGTTAAATTCCTACTGGGGCTTGAAACATTTACACAATTTTTTTTTAAATTAATGAATACAGAAACTCGATCGATAATGTGAAATAGAAAAATCAGAAAAAGATACTGTCACATCTAGGACTCGAACCCAGGACCTATGTCTTACCGGCTAGTGCTCTACCAACTGAGCTAATATGTCCCTATCCGATTCGGTCATATTTAAATGTATCATTCTTCGACCAAGAATTATCAACACTATCAATATATCTATTGCTATCTTTATGTATGATTGCAAGATTCAACCTGAACTACGAGTATATGCCGTCTTAAATGATTTATTCATTTTTTTATTTAATTTACGAAATCTATTGACTGAAAATGATTCAAATATGATGATCTGATGATTGAAAATAAAAACGAATATTCATCCTAGAGTTGCAGAAAAGTCAATAATGTCGCATATTAAATAAAAAATATATAAATTTCACTAAGGGGTCGTCCATTAATCACGTGATGTTTTTTTAGCAGATTTTTAACCCCCCCCCCCCCCCCTGGTGATATGTGGTGAAGTTTTAGACTAACCCCCCCCCCCTCCCCCCCAAAATCACGTGTATTTTTTTTTGTACAAAGTATTTTCAAATTTTCGGTCTATTATCACGAAAAATAAATACACGTGATATCTCATTTTACCCCCCCCCCCCTCGTGATATTACGTGATTTTTTCCGAACCCCCCCCCCTTTCTAGCCTCACGTGATTAATGGACGACCCCTAAGACACTATCTAATTGGCGAGTTCGTCTATTGACCACACTCGGGAAGTTATCAACAGTCGAGATCCGAATTTACAATTTAAGAAAGAAACATAGGTCGCTTAACCTTCGTCCATCCTCAAGTGTATATATTTTTAAGGTGAAACTTTTTACACAGTTTTACTAGGTATATAATTTTGATGTCAGGTGAACTCCATATTATAACATTTCCCTCTGCATACATTATCTACATGCTATCAAAAAGCGGTTTAATAGCATTTTGGTTCTATCTTTATGTGAATTCTGTGTTTTGAAGAATTTCCTCGAAATTCCGCTATGATAATTTTCCCTCGTGACTCAGTTGCTACTTGTCGGATCCGCCCTAAATTATTGTATTACATGTAAGTAAGTATATAATAATCCAAACACTTTTGTAGGTCTGTCTCGGCTATGTCTGCAAAATAATTTCTTTCGTGTAATAAATACTGTAAAGCCGGCGCCAGACATGTGTTCAAAGATGTGTTCAAATATGTGTTCACATGTGTGGCACGGGCAAATGATACTGTGTTCACTTATTTGGGCACATATGTGCGCTTTGCCGTTCCGTGTCGGTTTCTTTAGCGCACATCAAAGGGATCAGCGTCGAAATGTTTGCATGCCTGCCACACTGCGCGAAGCTCAGTTGCGCGAGCGTCGCCGTGGAGAGTAGTCGTGCGTGGACAGCCAAACGAACTAACGATGGAGTGGAATAATGAGAGCGTTTTCGAGTTTATAGAGTTGATGCAAGTAGAGCCAGATATATGGGATCCGAAACGTAAAGGGCATAAAAATCGAAATAACATCAATGACGCCTGGAACTCAATTAAACACCACTCTTCAATACCTTGCTCTATCGAAGAATTAATTAGATAGATATATTTAGATAAATATATTTAGATAAATATATAATTAGATAGATATATTTAGATAGATATATTTAGATAAATATATTTAGATAAATATATTTAGATAAATATAATTAGATAAATTAATTAGATAATATAAATAATTAGACGCACATAAATAATAGAAGCAAACTGTGTCGACCAAATCGTCGACCATGTTGTGTGAAGTCTATTTGAAAACTGTGAGCTCAAAGGAGTGATCAAATCTTTGAACACATATCTGGCAGAGACACACATAAGTGAACAAAGGTGTGCGCAAAGTCTTCAAATGTGTGAACACATCTTTGAACACATGTCTGGCGCCGGCATAATGAAACGTGCTCGCTGTCTCAGGCAAAACTAAATTCCTTGCAAAGGTTACCACCACCAGGCTTCGCCCGAATACTGACACAATTTTTTCTAAACCAATTTTTCGCTAATATTGAATTTTGTTTTTCGTTACGCGGATATTTAGAGTCTCCATTATTATCTCAAGAAGAAAAACCATTTTGTGCTGAAAATAGTAGCGTTGATTAAATATTTTAAAAAACACGCGTTGTACCAATTTCATGACACCAGAGCTCGCTGAAAAATGGTCATATTTCTTCTATTGATTGAGTCATATCAAATTAACGTTTTTATTTTTATTTAATTTGAAGTTTTAATTTTATTTTGCCAGCACTATCACTAACACATTTCTACTCCTTTTACTTCCCCTAAAATGTTTATTTTTTATCTTTATTATATTCGTGTTTACATGAATATATTTGAATAAACCGTTTAAATTTTTGACGACCTCCGTAGTCCAGTGGGTAAGACTCTTGACTCACAATCCGGAGGTCGCGGGTTCGAACCCGGCATGCGCAAATAAATTTTATTTGATTAATTTGTGTTATTTCACAATTAATTCATTTAAAATAATATATAGTATATTTGCGGCATGTTCCAGAGTGGAAGATACTATCAGTATCGCCCTGGTGTAAGACGACCATTCAGAATTGAAACGTTGCTTGAAAATGGCTTTAGCCGTGTTTGGTGATCAGATCTGAATAGCCAGGTATTTCCCAACCTTCCTCTTCCCCACCTCCTTCCCCTCCCCACTACCTTTAGCCTCACAACATACCCCAATTGGGGATGCCATAGTCTCACTGGCTCCAGACGGGAGCAGTTGAGATTCTTGTGCGGTATTCACTGTAAAAAAAAAAAGGGAAACTTCTATAGCCCCACTATGATTTGGATTTCGGATGAAACGGAAATGACGATTACTGCACGTACGTCGCATCAACTGCAAACATCGGCCGCTTTAATTATGATGTCACTTTTAAAGACTCTTATTGGTTGAGATATGTAACGGAAATTACGCTGGTCTGGTCTGCGCTCATTGGTCGCTTTGATTATGACCTCACTTTTCAAGTATTGGTTGAGATTGTTTTGGTAAAGTTTCCCTTCTACCGCGTGTAAACTGCACCCGAATTTTATTTCTTGCCGCACCCCCATTGAAGATTGAAATTGACCGAGCAAAACTTTTCATTTGAAATAGCAACCCATCGTAGGGACTGGAAGCATTTCAGTAGCGATCGCGTGCCCGAAGAAGTTGTGTGGCTATGTTGTTTCCGACATTGGCTCCGATTCAAAGTCCGGAAAATTATATATGTGTGTTAATATTTTCCCCTAAAAACCGAATTTAAATACAAAAATAGTTTTCCCCCGCACAAATTTTAATGGCGGAAAATGGGATGCGCCCCAGTTCTGCTTTTCCTGTGACGTGTCATTCATGTGTCTTCTTCAGTATGATTTTTTGGTTAGTCGGAAATATTTAAAGAACTGTGTGATGTGTGTTGTCTCGTACGTTCGTGATGGTTTGCCACGTTTTAACCTACATAACACGTTAAGTTTCAGTGTGGAGCAATCGCTGCACTTTCACAAATGAACAGAGTTTAATACGAATGTTATGTTATAACAATCTTTTAACCGGATAACAAGAAGCACAAGAAGATTTAACAAACATAATCTATCCCTGACACCTATCACTCCTTAATTATCTCCGCTCTAGGCTGCTACGTAGGTACATATACCGGCTGATTACATTTTATTATTTTTAATTAATAAACTAAAGTTTAAGACAAGATTTTTATGCATAGCATAAATATATAAACACTGATCTACATTGAAAAAATCTCCCAAGACAAGATACATGCCGCCGACGGGACTCGAACCCGCGTCCTTCTGATTTCCACAATTACTGCTTATTACATTTTTCCACCTGTAAACAACCAACTTTATTTTATATGAAAAAGGCATTGTAAGTGCTAAATTTTCTACTAGGTGGCGTCGAGACAAATTATGTCTACATTTTTCGTGAAATACTTTAACTCGTCAAATATTAATTTTGTGTTCTGACAATTATGTTCCTCCTGGTGTCCAGGTCACACTGGGACATTTAAGTAATGCATCTGGCTGGAATTGTACATTCGCATCGCATCTAGTGTTAAAAAATCTTTACTCCGTGAATATGATATAATTTATACAATGGTTGTTTCTGTTATTAAAAAGTATTTTGTAAAAGAAAAACAAATATCTTTCCGCTTTTGTATAATCTTGAATATATCGCTAACGTTGCGAAAATTTGAGTTGTGTTCTAACTAATATTAAGCACGATTTGTGGCTCCTCAAATGTATATATTTACAACTGTCGCATATTGCGCATAATATCATCAAAATCGTGCAGCGTTCATCGGGTTAAAAGTAAAATGAAAATTAACGAACGAACAATGGGCGACCTTCATGGGGCATAAAATATCAACAGATTTCGGTACGAACAACAATAATTATTATTTTCAAGTTACAAAATTATCGTAAAGCTACACAATGTGTCCGATCGCAGTTTCCACTCCGGGGAGCATAATAACAACCGGTTTCGCGAAAATGATGCTGATTGTTTTTTCTTTGTGTGTTTTTGTCAAGTGTTTAGTTGGATTGTGTTCTGCTGTGAGGACTAAGTGGTGATGTAATGATCCTTGAGTGCCGGGCAATGAGCCGACCGAAGCTAGGAAGTCTGGTAAAAACGTTTTTTAATACTTGCATTTTTTGTTTTATTGTTTTCCTACGATTTTTTTTTTGATGACTTGTAATTTTATTAATTGTTTCCTCTGGGAAGATGATAGTAATTTGAATTTTGCATTCTCTTAAAAATGGTTTTGTAGATAACTTAATTTAACGCATGAAAAGTCGTGAGTAGAGCTTGTTGATTCGTAATCTTTGATAGATCTCAGAACAGATTTTCTGCATTATAGTTTATTTTTATAAGTGCTTAATTCTTATTTATTTTGAAAGATTTATAACTGGACGTAATGAATACACAATACAATCTTTATAAATTTGGTTGGATGTATATATGTTTCACCACTGGCGGTAAAAAGGAGAGTCGCCGTTCTATCGAGTGTAATAGGGCTGCTTTCACAGCCGCCCCGATGGAAAAATTAAAACTCTACCCTGCTGGTAATAAGGGACACTATATATTTTTTCTTTCTTAATGTAAACACCTCACAAGACCCTAATGCCCGAGCCAGACGAGGCTAGTATTTCAAAGCCAGATAGAAAAGTGATATGCCGGAGTCCTGTCCTGGTAAGATCTTGGCTTAGGGCGCCCGCAGACGAAAGGCTTCTGGAAAATGCGACAGTTGGAAAACTATTCCACAATTCATGTAAAATAAAAAAAACGTCTCCCAACTAAAATGTCTCTTTTGTACGCATACCGTATTTTTTTTTATAACCGCAACTGTTGCAACGCAACTGTCACCGCTACTAAAGTATCTCGTCTTTGGGCGCCTTTACTCTCCTGGCACAAGCTATTGCGGATTATACGATGCTAGAAAATTTAAAGCCAGTATAATAATTGCAGTGACTAAGGTAACAACTGTACACTAGGCGATCATGCACTTGCTCACCGGCCACACGAAACTAAACACAAGGCCAGGACAGTAACTTCGTTGGTGGGGAACTACTCCGCTACTAGCTCAAATAACTATATAAAAAAATTGTGTTACAATACAAAAAAATGTTTCAATAAATAAATGACAGCCAACCAAGTTTTGCTTATCTTAAGTCTCATCAGGACTTATACATATATTAACTAATCATAGTGACATACACTTATATATATATAAAAATAATACAATGAGAGAAAGAGATACAAATAGAAAAGAAAACATCTTATCGGTTACAGAAAGAGACACAAATAGAAAAGAGAGAGAAAATTATTATAGGAGGGGTATAGGTAAGGGAATGAGTAAATAGTTTCAGTGGAGGTTAATGGAACAAATTAAACATAGGACTATCAATTAAATTTATTTGATTTGATTAATTGTGTTGGAGTTATTATTGCCGGATTTCTTCATTTCTTGGGCTTCGAAATTGATGTCACACCCCAAAGTATTTGTTTCTTAAAAAAAAAAAAACCTACTACACTATTCTGGCTTGGGGCTAACCTACTGGCCTCCTCACTAGCTAACAAGGTAACTAAGCTAGTTATGTTTACATCTAGCTAGAATTACTGGCTTACTAGATTACTGGGAATAGCTTGCTGTCCTGGCTTGAAATACTAGCCTCGTGTGGCTCGGGTATTATTGCCAACTAAGTCAGTGAGATTTTGCAATTCCAAATTTGAAGTAATATTGTCAGGCTGGAGGTAATGGGAAGGGATTTTTTTTTAATTACTGTATAAAAATTGCATACAATTGTAATTTATTATCCGCTAAGCTACTGCAAGTAGCTTGTCAGCAGGAGATTAGTTCCACAAGGAAGGAAAACGTAAACAAGAAATGCTGAGATATGCCTGGCTATTTATGTAGATTTAGTTACTAAACACCGCTAATATAAATTTATGTCAGTTGTAGTAGTCTGTAGCAGAATGATAATCTTTCACCAGGACGATACCCCGCTTTGAAAAAAAATGATTGTGCTTTTACGCGCGCATACTCGTAGTTAGTTGCTCTGAAACAAGAATAGACCTTGTAAGCATTCAGTTAGCCTTGAGACCAAAGCCTGTCCGTTTCTAATTAATCTCACACAACTTACAAACACAACCCGTTCAGTTCTGTCAAATGTTGTTAATACAACATTTAAAAACGGCCAAAGCGTTGCCCGCAGCTTAACTCTGTATTATAAATTATAACAAACAAAATAATGTAACAACCGATCTATAACTCGATACGTGACGAGGTAACTGGACCGTTCACGAACTCAAACACGTGACAGTTAGTTGAAAAGTTCCAGACTGGCTATACAATAACAATAGACATAGTGCAGTCGGCAGAACGACTTTCTGTCGCTTTAAAACAATAATTATTGTCATATTATAATATTTATTGGTATGCTGGTTGCACTGGCGTAAAAGTATGCAATGAAAATGTCGTTACTTATATTTAGTTTGATATGATACCGTGACACCTCCAAGTTGCAATGTAAAATGTATTTTTGATCGCTTTCTGTACCGACAAGACTGTGTTATTTTGTTTTATTGAAATATTTTGAATCGGTCTTTACCATGGACATTTATAATTATTAATTTCATTGTGTGAGTTCCTTCGGATCTAGGATTACGATGGCATTGCAATGCCCATTAACTTGGTAGAAATTCTTATTTCTGTTTAATTGCAGTCGAATTATGATTCCTGGTGCGTGGAGAGATGGTGGTGGAGATCCGAAAAAAATCAAGACCGTTGTTTTAGGCGTTATGAAAAAGATCAAGAAAGAGAAAGGGTTATTCGAGGAAATAAATGTCCACCTAGTTAGATATACCTACTAGTGGAGTGAGTGGAGAGTCATCGAAATTACTCATATTCGGCAAAAATGACCAAGTGCATGGAACTTTGAGCACGGATGTATTCGTAAGGAGGATAAACTACTACAAATATTGAATGATTTAATTAATAAAACTAAGCAAAAAAATCTTAATTGAAGTGAACACTTCTTTAGGACCCTTGTGATTTGAAACTCGATGAAACGAAAGAGCGACATTAAAAAGAGACAAACACGTACATATAAAGGATTTAGCCTGCGAGAGAATGAGATAGTATAATCGGTCTCCTCTTTGTGCGGTGCTTCGTAGCCTCCGCACTCTGGTTTTTTTTAGTTTTCTGAAGGTTTCACTTCTACCGCGTGTGAATTGCACACTCTGTTTTTTTTTCTAAATACTTATATTTTGATGGATAAATATTTGAAAGATCTATTTATTTTATTTTACACCTTGTTAAAGGGTAGGTATTACAATCATCTTCATCAAACAGTATTAATAGGATAGCATCTGCGTGGTTGAATTTCAGAACCCAGCCACGAGTGCATGTCGGACGCCACGCTTAACGGCCGCGCCTCAAATAACATCTGTGTATGTGGAATTTCACCCAAAGCTACTGTTATAATTCGGTTTTAAATTCAAGAATTCGACACAAGATGTCACAACTTCCGTCAGCAGCTCGCATATGTATGTTCCCCCCCTGGGTATAAGAGCTACTCATTTATATACTTTTAAGTATCCTTCCGGATTTGGAAAGATTGAGGGCAATACTTGACGAAGTTGTTATAAATTACATATAACATCATGTCACGGTTACTTTGTCACTGTTACTTTGTCTCGGTGAGTCACCGACGGCGACTAGCTGTCACTGGATCACAGTGGATCCGAGGAACTGGCTATTTTAGGAACCAGTTCCTATCGGATTTATAAAATGGTCACAAACACTCAAACCGGGTGAAGCCGAACTAAAAGCCGCCCCCTGAGCCTAGCAGCAAAAACCTGCGAAACGGGTTTTTAACTGCTAGTTTAACTTTAATATTGTGTGGTATCGGTTGAAAACGCTATTAGTTGTTACAAGTTCAACATTTTGAAACTACGTTAAATGAATATTCCTCTGCATTTTCCCGCTTCAATCAGCGTTCACTTGTTCAAGTATCTTATATTACCGCAAGCCGTACTCTGACTGGCAACAAACGGCTAACTTCCACGCTTGGTGTCTGGAAATTACGAACGTCAGTCTGGGGCCCTGGTAATTGTACTGTTACCATCCCCGGTAACGTGCACCCCAAGCGGCCACGCCGGTCACGTTGCAGCCGCATGCCTGCATGTGCCACCCGACCTGCCACCACCCCCTAATGGCCTTCAACCCTGCACCCCTACTGCGTCATTTGAATATCCCTACTACGTCATTTGGGAGGCAAACCCGTGGCAAAAATCTCAAAGAATATCAATATTTTGTAAGCATTTGTTTTAATGTTAGTACCTTTTATTGAAGTATAAGTTCTTTATGCACGCTTGACTTGGGGAGTAAGCTGGCGAATGCGTGACGAGAGCATTACGAAAAGCGAGGCGAACGGTGGTTGAGAGGGAGATATAAAATAGTGAAAATAGAAAGAGAGACAGTTACGTTTCGTATTTATTACTGTAGGGGCAAGAGAGAGAGGTGCGAGCACACATTTTCTTTCTCTCTGTCTGTCATAGCCAGTTACGTTTCGTGTATCCCTTTTATTGAAGTAAAACTTCTTTACGCACGCTTGACTTGGGGAGTAAGATGGCGAATGCGTGGCGAGAGCGTTACGAAAAGCGAGGCGAACGGTAGTTGAGAGGGAGATATAAGTTAATGAAGATAAAAAGAGAGAGAGTTACGTTTCGTATTTATTACTGTAGGGGCAAGAGAGAGAGGTGTGAGCACACATTTTCTTTCTCTCTTTCTCTCATAGCCAATTACGTTTCGTATATCTAAGACACAGTGCAGGCCTATTGTCTGTATCACAGTGTGGGAGCAAGAGAGTGCAGTGCGCGCGCACATTTTCTTTCTCTCTTCCTATCATATGGAAGGAGCTAAATAAGTTTTACTTCAGTTGTGTGGTCTAAAGCACACTCGTTTTTTTTTAATACTAGCGAGTTCCCGGCATGCCACTTAATATATAAATGGTTTCTCCTTACGTGATCTTTCCCATTTATCCCCGTTCCCGTTTCGCCTCCCCTTCCCCTCCCCACCATGCTGCTTAACTACATGAAATACACTCATTTGTCAAACATCTCGCGCATCACCTTTTGCATTTTTTAATAGAAATTTCATAACGCCAGAGCTCACTATTATATATTGAAACTGTTCCGGGCATGCTCACATCAAATCCCCAAAATTTTATCGCAATCGGACGAATAGTACAGGAAAAATTTCATAATGCCTGACCTAAGCTGACCATTATAATATAGAAACCATCTCGGGCATGCGCACATCAAATACCCAAAGTTTCCTCGCAATAGGATGAATATAGAAAAAAATCATAACGCCAGAGCTCACTATAATATATAGAAACTATCTCGGGCATGCTCACATCAAATACCCAAAGTTTCATCGCAATAGGATGAATATACAAAAAAAATCATAACGCCAGAGCTCACTATAATATATAGAAACTATCTCGGGCATGCTCACATCAAATACCCAAAGTTTCATCGCAATAGGATGAATATAGAAAAAAATCATAACGCCAGAGCTCACTATAATATATAGAAACTATCTCGGGCATGCTCACATCAAATACCCAAAGTTTCCTCGCAATAGGATGAATATAGAAAAAAATCATAACGCCAGAGCTCACTATAATATATAGAAACTATCTCGGGCATGCTCACATCAAATACCCAAAGTTTCATCGCAATAGGATGAATATAGAAAAAAATCATAACGCCAGAGCTCACTATAATATATAGAAACTATCTCGGGCATGCTCACATCAAATACCCAAAGTTTCCTCGCAATAGGATGAATATAGAAAAAAATCATAACGCCAGAGCTCACTATAATATATAGAAACTATCTCGGGCATGCTCACATCAAATACCCAAAGTTTCCTCGCAATAGGATGAATATAGAAAAAAATCATAACGCCAGAGCTCACTATAATATATAGAAACTATCTCGGGCATGCTCACATCAAATACCCAAAGTTTCCTCGCAATAGGATGAATATAGAAAAAAATCATAACGCCAGAGCTCACTATAATATATAGAAACTATCTCGGGCATGTTCACATCAAATACCCAAAGTTTCCTCGCAATA
Source organism: Limnephilus marmoratus (assembly GCA_917880885.1). NCBI lineage: Eukaryota > Metazoa > Arthropoda > Insecta > Trichoptera > Limnephilidae > Limnephilus > Limnephilus marmoratus. The sequence goes on along the minus strand of OU862906.1, from coordinate 32,082,925 downwards.
GGATGAATATAGAAAAAAATCATAACGCCAGAGCTCACTATAATATATAGAAACTATCTCGGGCATGCTCACATCAAATACCCAAAGTTTCATCGAAATCGGATGAATGGTTTAGGAACGCATAAGGGACAAGCAATCGAACAAACATACATTCATTTTAAAATTATGTAGATATAGTTATTTGCGATACCTATTACTACTGTCTAAAATCTCGAACCGAACGATCTGGCAGCTCGAGTTATTTGTTTTTATTTTATTTACCTACCCGAACGGATTTCTATAACATATTCATATTAAAACTCCCAGATCGAAGAATTATATCCGACTTGATATTTATGTTCACAATTGTAAATGTTAAAATAGTCCTTATTTAACTAACCTCGTCGGATTTCATATACCCACTTGAGCAACTCGCTCCAAAATCATGTTTAAATGCAACAATAACAGGACTGAGTATACGAAACACTCGCTTGTACCTAGGTTACATGAAGTTAGTAATAGATAAGCACATGTGGCGGATCTATTTAACTGCACGGAGGGTAGGTACAAAAAGGCTACGCTATCAAATATTTTCAATCAATATTAATTTTATATATACTTTAGAATTTTGTATGTAATTGTATCCCTTTATATCATTTCTCAAAAAAATGCCACAATTAACTATCTTCAGATTTTATGTCCGGGTTAAATCTTCCCCACACGAAAAACTAAACCCTCTCACACACTTTTCCACAAATGATCATCACAAGTGATCTAGTCGATTCCCGCTATGCAATTGCACTATATAAGTATAATAAATACAAAATAATGCAAGAACAACATGTCAACCTACCAGAGACCAATTGGAAAATAATTCACCGACTCCAGATATTTTCATATCAGAGGGTTCGGCTCGGTAGAACTCTTAATTGGACCTATAAATCCTACTGATCCCTCAATATAAATATTTAAAAAATCTAAAGGTACATACTATACTCTTTTTTATCCATTAATCACGTGAGGTTCGGAAGGGGGGGGTCGGAAAAAATCACGAAATATCACGAGGGGGGGGGGGGGTTAAAATGAGATATCACGTGTATTTATTTTTCGTGATAATATTCTGAAAATTTCAAAATACTATATAATGATTTTGGGGGAGGGGGGTTAGTCTAAAACCTCACCACATATCACCAGGGGGGGGGGGTTAAAAAGTTGCTAAAAAAACATCACGTGATTAATGGACGACCCCTATGTAATATTTGTACCGTTGTATTAAGAGCGTTTAACCAGCCAGCGGACGAAAATCCACATTTCGTCGAAAGTTGTTCTTACGATCGTGCAGGGCGGTTACAATGAGAAAGATTAATTATTCTCCGTACCAGCTTTTTTAAATTAAAAAAACGGACCAATTTTCGCCAAGAAACACATGTACGTACATATTTTTTAATGATTTTATTGAAACTAAAATTAAAATTCTAAAACATACGTTTGCTAGATAATGTATTGATTTATTTTACTGCATGATTTTATTATTTGAAATGGGTGTGGTATAATACAAAAACTTTTTTGAAAATTGAACAAATCTGCCAATGACCTATGGAATAACCTTATTATACTAAAAATTTAAAAAAATTCTCAAAATTTATTACATACGAATGCTAGATAAAAGAACAATCTTTCGAAATCCATTTATAATTTTTTGTGGAAAAGAGTCAATACGTCTAAAAACTTTTTTGAAAATGACGTATTTCCGGTTTTCTCTGGTAATGCCCTCTTAAATAAATATTCAGAATCTTCGTGTGGTTAAATCCGAAGCTGTTATCCTTTGAAGCTCCCATTTGTTACAATTAGTAGATTCATCCATTCATATTGGAAAATCTGGATAAAATTACGGAATTTTAGACAGTTGAAGGCATCACTGAATCTAACTGTATTCTCGGGTACATTTTGTGTCAAGAGTGTAGCGAACGGAACATCCAAAATACCCAGGCATTGGAGGACCCACCACATACCCGCCCTGGTATAGGTAACAGATGGTTACCCCTTCAAGGCTCTTGCAAGGACTCTAATTTTTTGTATGAAAACGGCTCTACATTTAATAAATGATACTAGACCTCCATTGCCCTCGCATACGTTGTTAGGTAGCAGTATGCAAGTGCTACTATGTACAGTTGTTAGTAATTATAAAGAAAATCTTACCTGGACCTCTTTTAGGTAAGGGGATGAAATAACAATAAAGACAATATGTAGGCAGTATGCCTACCCTAACTTATTTATGTACATAAAGCACTAAGCAAATTTCTAACAATGAAATAGCAATCATGGTAGACAGTAGATCCACAGACGGAGGTGCTACAGCGCGGATCGCCCGGCAGTCCTGCTGAAAGTTAGTCGGTGATCAGGCAGGCCGGATACGAGGTTCAGATACTGCGCCCCTAAGCCGACATCCCGGTGGTGCCTCGACGATCAGTGAGTGGGAGATGGGGACCTATCGCCCGAAGACCCTGAGGAAGTGAGCGTCGGGTTGTCGGAGGCGGGGCGGAAAATACCCAGGCAGATAAGAATAATTCAATGATAAAACTTCGTCCTAGGTCCTAGGCGAAGTGCTGAAGGATACAATGTAACAGATCACAAAACAAGAGCCAAACGTAGTATAAAATTTGTAAATCAATTTAACGCCGAATTTTGTTAGTAGGTGTACAATATATCTTTTTTTTTAAATCTATGTATATTCATATAACGCCTTCCATTAATAGTCGTGGCGTTCAGTTCCTATGTCTATCCCCCTTGTGTCAGATCCCCCTTGTAATTCAAGCATATCGGACTCGGCGTAAAACTGTTTGGAAATACATGTACAAACCACATGTTCTGATTCGAAATATTTGTACTCGGTACCATTATATTTTATATAGCTTATGTGCTCTTCTATTACCTACTTAAGAGGGCATTACCAGAGAAAGCCGGAAATACGTCATTTTCAAAAAAGTTTTTAGACGTATTGACTCTTTTCCACAAAAAATTATAAATGGATTTCGAAAGATTGTTCTTTTATCTAGTGAAGTTATGTAATAAATTTTTAGAATTCTTTTTAATTTTTAGTATAATAAGGTTATTCCATAGGTCATTGGCAGATTTGTTAAATTTTCAAAAAAGTTTTTGTATTATACCACACCCATTTCAAATAATGTAATCATGCAGTAAAATAAATTAATACATTATCTAGCAGAGTTATGTATTAGAATTTTAATTTTAGTTTCAATAAAATCATTAAAAAATATGTACGTACATGTGTTTCTTGACGAAAATTGGTCCATTTGTGTATTTATTTGCGCACTTACAAACTAATATCTTTCAGATTTTTTTAACATTCTTATTAAATTTAGACATTATTGAAAAATGATAAATACTTATAATCAAAAAATAACTACAAAAAGTACACTATTTTAATAGTTTTATCATCACGCCTTTCAGCATTTTTGGATGAAGGTATAAATTAAAGCTAATTTGGATTGAAATAAATTCGATATTGAGTTATAATTTTAAAAAGCTGGTACGGAGAATAATTAATCTTTCTCATTGTAACCGCCCTGCACGATCGGAAGAACAACTTTCGACGAAATGTGGATTTTCGTCCGCTGGCTGGTTAAACGCTCTTAAGAACAACCAGCTGCATTGATGCGTCTCTGCACTAAAAACTGTACTGTACTGTACACTACACAGCACGTGATCACGTCAAATACTCTTAATCCCTCAGGCTAATTTGTTCGTCATTGTGAGAACTATGTCTAAACGATGTTAGAAAGAAACACCACGCTTTATACTTAAATTTAAAAGTTAACCGCAGTGGAATTAAAATGTACACATACACATATAAAATTATGAAACTTTGTGAATTTTTTATTAATTTTTTTACATGAAATGACAAAATAGTTGGGTAACAATAACATTTCTTATACAGTTGTCTAATAAAATATGTGTGTTTTTTCGTTATCAGTAATTTTAGTTAAAAAAAGGCGAGGTGAGCCATTTTTAAAACTTTTTATGTTTGCATTCAAAATTTTAATATGTTAAAGTTTTTTTCTAAGCATAAAATTTGAAAGCTTATTTCATCACTTTTCAAAAATAATTTTTAATTTTCGAATACGTTCTAAAACATTCCATTTATTGGGATTTTATTGAAAAGCGGGAATACTGACCTTCTGACAGAATATGCCTAAGGGGTTAACTACGCGACCTACAAATAAGTGGGTTATTATTGTAAAAATAAATGATCAAAAACAAGTTTTTGCTCTCGCTGATGATAACATGATGGGTTAAGTCTCAATAAAAACTGTTTCACTTCCGAATTTTACTCTTTTAAAAATAAAATGGTGTAATCATAATCTGTCGTAAAAAAACCCCAAAAACATATTCGACTCATAATGTTAAATTTGTATTAGTCATGTTAAATTTGCATTAGGATTAATAAAGTTTTCTTTCCATTTATGAGCTTTCTCGCTAAAGGTTAAGGCAATGTCCCGCGCCTAAACTTTCTATATCTTCATTATCTGAAGAAAATTGGATTTACGACCTACGCACAGATTATAATTTTAAAATTACAACATAACATTGTCGTCGAGGCCAAATAATATATTAATTCCACAGATTTCAAGCTATCGTTTCACCGAAAACAGGTAAAACGACCTTTGTTCAAATTCCAAATATATTTTTTAAAAACTTCTCCGCGTTGTTACTAATTACATACGCAAATGAATGGTTTTGTGCACACCGATAGTACCGAAACTTTCAAGGACGTTTTTCGAACTAGTTTGAAACAATCGCCCACAGTCCCCTCTTACCCAGAAAATGCCCAAAATCTACTGGTTGCTTAGCGACTTTTATCAATTCCGTTTAAATTTGGACTCGCGATTCGATGCGACGGTGTTATTTTTGTGTTTTTTGTTTCGTTCTTGAGCTTTTTAACAAAAACAAAATTGCTTTTATTACATTATTTCATCATCTAATCCGGACATTATTTGGCTTTGCATATTGATACATTGGAATATTTCGTGCATAAAATACGGAAAACTCAATAGGTTGGAATTTTTGTGGCGTGTTCAAAACGTGCGTGTAAGGAAGCCTTTGAATATCCCCGTTTAAAAGCTAGACCATTTTTCACATATATACTGGCAGTTAATAATATATTATATACCGTGCTGTTTCCGTGTAGCATGCCTCTTCGATAATAATTGCTTTAGCTAAAGCTTTCAAATTATCAGAAGTTTTGCCATAAAGTTTTATTTTGGTCAGATGAATCACAAGTATATCAGAAATTATTGTTACCTTCAAATTCAACAATTACTTTGAAAGTACATTTCACTGTCGTGTTTTCTCGAGCGGGTTCTCGAGTGCCCCGAGAGAATCCAGTTTAAGCTCTGCTGGATGGTATTCAAGTCTCTTAACGGAATGGCTCCGACTTCCTTATCGGAAATGTGTATTCCAGAAAATTCCAATTCTCGACAATCAACCCTCAGGTCAGCAGCAACATCAGCGATTGGAAGGTTGAAGGAACCAAAGCGCACACCAGATACTAAATTCGGTGAGCGTGCTTTCGGAGTGTCGGGACCTAAAGCCTGGAATGGACTGCCACACGAGTTAAGAATGATCACAGATTCAGCGCAATTTAGAGCTAAACTTAAAACTCATCTTTTCAGACAGTCGTATCAATAAGTTAAAAAAAATTTCACCTTCGCCTTCACGGCTCGCAACATTGTAAATAACTAAGTGTGTAAAAGCAAATTCTTAAAATTCTCCAGACTTTAAAAATAAATATTAACTCAACTTTGGCATTAATCTTCTGTTAAATATAAATATAAATGTAAAACTCATGCAATGTCCAGTGTTTTGAATATAATGTCCTCCACGTGCAAAGTCGTATCTTCCCCATAGCATAAGCATAAACTTTCTAATAAAGTGTGTTTTGTCGGAAGTGTCCTGCAGGTAAGTATGATTCTGTATCTATTTGAAAATAATAAAATTAGATAGAGCCTAGGATTTATAATAAATTGTAAAGCGCCCTTGAGGTGATTTTTCACAAAAACGGCGCTATACAAATTATCCAATTATTATTATTATTATTATTAGTAAACTTTGCAACAAAGGCGAACAATATCATCACTCATTTTAACATTTCACCACTCCGACCCCTAAGCTTATTTACACAACAATATAACAATAGCGGTCAAGTACAATAAGCTTATTAATTTTTTATTAAATATTCTTGTATGCAGTGACAAAATTGTTTATTATACATTTATACGATAGAACAAGTGTTTTTTTTACGTAATGCGTGATTTTAGTACCATTTTCACATAAAAACATCACGTGAGTAATTTTTACATTTTTTTATGTTTGCATTCTAAATTTTAATTTTTACAAATGTTAATGTTTATCTGTATCTAATGATACAACTTGAAAGCTTATTTCATAACCTTTCAAAAATAGTTTTTGATATTCTGCTACGTTCAGAAATATTTAATTTGTAGAGTTTTAATTGCGAAGCGGAAATAACAAAGTTTTTTATAAATCTGATAGTTCGTTTAAAACAAAAACCTGCACAATGGCCTGAGTGGTTAATATTTATACACAGAATTTTAAATAATAACATCGACTGTGCAGAACTATTCCACACGCTGAATTACAAAACAACGCCAATTAACCGTACTCTTCATATGTTCAATAATATTTGTCTAAACTCCAACGTCGACATTTTCTCCGTTATTAAAAGATTTTTCTCCAAATTTAAAAAGAGTATCATGTCAATAATATAAAAAAGTTCAATGCGCACCATATCCCTTTACACATCACCACTTCTCACATCTACAAACATACTCACACGTGCACACACACCTACCCACTACGTACATCATCCAGTAATTACTAAAGATACATACCATAAATAATACACTACAAAGAAACTTATCATGGGTGCCCACCATGAAATATTACTAATATCTGTAAATTTTCCCACCACTGTATTCAATTTATCATTAAACAAATATAAAGTATTGTTATTGAGGCAGTTCAGTTGCGTACAATAAATATGGTATATTTCTTACTATTCATATGTAAAAGGCCCGAAGAAGGGAGTTAATTAATAAATAAATAAAATGTACCTACTGTTTGTTTCTATATATAGGGTTTTCCAATGAGAGGTGTTATTTTGAATAGCCCGCTATTTCGGTAGATGTCACTTTTGACATTTGACAAGTAGAAACTACGCCATTAATCAAAATGGAACGATACACGCTTCAACAACGCACTGAAATTATTAAAATTCACTACAAAAATGAGGCTGCAGCAACAGTTACTGTGAATCGAATGGCGCTATCGAGAGATGATTGATGATTTATTTTTTATGGCCGGAATTGGATGGTATTGATCTGGCTAACGTTTACATTCAACAAGACGGCGCTACGTGCCACACAAGCAACGAAACCATTGATCTTTTACGGGAAAAGTTTCCAGACCGTGTTATCTCTCGAAGAGGTGATCACAATTGGCCACGGAGATCTTGTGATTTAACACCTTGCGACTTCTTCCTTTGGGACCACGTGAAAGAGAAGGTCTACGCCAACAGCCCAGCGTCGATTCAAGACCTCAAAGATGGAATTCGTGAGGCTATCGAGGACATGGGGCAACCACTTTGCGATTTGGTTATGGAAAATTTCATGAAAAGGATATGGTCCTGTAAGCGTGGTCGTGGTGGTCATTTGCCTGATGTTATTTTCCACTATTAACGGCATACCTTCCTCTTTATAATGAAATAAACATCCGATCATTTATATTAAAAAATGGCATTTTTCTTTGAATATCAAAATAACACCTCTTATTGGAAAACCCTGTACATAAATTCTATAGCCTTACTGGAGGATTGTGTTGTGTTTTTCCCTGTTTATGGCTTGTCCTTAAATGTGTGAGTTTAAAACGTGCTTTTATTTGTATGGAAAATGATGTGGGTCCGACCGAAACTAGTTTTTACAGCCGAAACCGAAATCGAAACTGAGTTTCGGATTCGGTCTCAGGTTCGGCCGAAACCGAGACCGAAACTTCCATTCATGTTGTCGTGGAAAAAAATAATCAATCTTAATCAATCAGCCTTTATTTTTAAATCATATATTAATCATTCAGTCTCAGATATTTGAACTAATAATAAACATAAAATAATGATCACTCCTTATTTCAAATAAATTATTTATGCTTTTTGAAATCGTAATCGTAAATCGCTTCGTGAATAATATTAAAAAAAAGAATTAGTAGGTATCATCTACTTGAACATTATTAACAAATAACTAAAAATAAACGGTAGAAAACAAAATGACTTTTTTAAACCTAATTGTTTAGGTACACTAAACAAAAAATACTCTTTCATCTGAAGAACAAAATAATTTGGGTACCGCCGCCCCGGGAACCTTTATTTGATGACCAACACCTCTGTCATAAGTCATCCCAAGTGGTTCGCTCCGTTTGGTGATTTAGCAGGGGTGCCCGGGTTCATGGGATGAGGTTTGTCTAGGTCTAGATGGTGGATGACCAGGACACACTGAACCCCAGATTCCTACCCACCAGTGGCGGCCGGTGGTCAAAATATGTGGGGGTTCACAAGAGTCATAAGTTAGACAATAAATTTAGGAAAGGTACATACGTAGGTACTTATAAAGAAGTTCTCTTCTCCGTTCTGTTAACATATACGGAAACATATACAACACAGTTTAAAATACAATTTAAACAATATATTTCAAAAAATACTTTAGGAACACTGAAATAACAACCAATGGAAGTTTCTCACCTGTACTTTTGTTCCAATTACGGGTCCTCTTTTCCCAATTGTTATTCGAACGCGATTCCCAAAATTCATATTCGTACTTATTGCTTCGGAAATGTAAATTTTAAACAAAAATAAACCAAAGAAATGCAACAAAAAATGAATTGGTGGATGTAGTAGCCAGGGACCATAAACATACCAAACTGAACTTATGAATTATGATATCATATCGATATCACACAAAGATTCGGTTGACATTTTGGATCGGAGTTATGCCCGCCTGCTGACAACTAATCAGCTAATCACTCATTGTCATTATAAACATGCTTTGACTTGCTTTGCTTTGAAGAGAAAAACGCGCGGAACATTCGTTAAAAATAATAGCCTTAAATTGAAGACAAAATGTGGACAAAAACATTACATGTAAGCGTTCTTGTTTAACACGCCACTGTACGAACCGCTCCTTTCGATGTGGGGGTAAAATTCGGACCTGCGTTCTCGCTTTGGTAAAATTTACAAAGAACCATATGTGCCCACGGTTTTGACCGTTCACGGGATTTGCTCACAAAGTAGTAAGATTCTTGAACGCTGTCGAAAACGAACTGCTATGAAGATAGGCGCAAGGGCCGGCTCTCGTCGCCCTGAAAGATATAGTGCATAATAGGTACCTACCTACCTACTGTGCGAGATCTTGAGTAAATATTATAATAATTTATAACTGAACCGCGTTTCGTATTATGATCTTCAATTTTTGTGGGTTGTGCGGTGCTCGGGAGCTCTCATGAACTAGCCGCCACTGCTACCCACCCCTTTTCTTTCCCAGAAATCTCCTCTCCTTCCTTTCCCTAAAAAAACCCTCCACACAGCATCCCCAAAAATGACATAGGCACTCAGGGAAATTATTTTTCTCAAGGCCTATCATGAACTAAATCATTTCAATAGCGAAATAAAACTTACCTATTTCGAAATAATGTTAAGTATAAACACCTCCAATTTCACGACAAATAAACCAAACGGCGCGACGCCACCGCGCCGGCCGTTCAATGCGGTTTCGTTCATTTCGGTTCAATCAGATTTTTGAATGATCAGACAATCGGATGGAAAAACCTAATGTGTGCGGCCAGGCTATGAGCGCGGACGCAGCAAAATGACACTTCGTGGCTCGCAGTTCAGTGCACCGAACATGTCCGATCGCAGAACGAAACCTCCCGAATTCAGTTTATGTTTCGGCCGTAGTTTCGGCTGGATGGCGGCCGAAACCGAAACTAAGCCGAAACTTGTTTTTTGGCCGAAACCGAAACCGAAAGTTCGGTCGGACACTACAACGATGTCATAAGTTTGCTTTGCATGTCACTTACCTTAAAGAAGTATTGAAATAATGTTTTAAAGAAACAAAGAAAAAATCCAGGTCTCAAAACTTCAATTAGAACGTCTGGTCTTGTTGTTTCATTAGTAAGATTAATATTTTATTGCTCATTGTTATGGCGCCCTCATTCTTCAAATCTGTGTTTCAAAATTTATTCGGCATTTTTGATGTGTCAGTTTGACATTTCTGTTTGGCAATATTTATTCTCCTGCCAAATAATTTGGTTAATTGAATGATTGTTTTGGGAAAACGTTCGATGAACAGCTGTTTTTACAATGAATTCTTTATTTTTAATATCTTGTCAGAATTTCTCTCAGCATCAGTAAACACCGTTAGGACTGTAATAAAACCCAGAGAATACACTCTAATGTGAACTTGACAGTAACCGCTATTAAAATCTAGTTTACCTGTTCTACAATGCAGAGAATTCTATATCAATTTCTACTATTCGTTTCTCAATACCGACACCTTCAACATCCGCTAATCCGTAGAACCATATCTATCATCTGGTTGATTAGTCAAACAACTCCGAAAAATGGGAATTTGAGTTGAGTTTGCAGTTATAATATGAAGTCTACCCTCTATCTGGTACAACACTCAGATTACTCATGAACACCACCAAATCAATTATAATGCAGAAAAACTTGTAGTGAATTAAACAAAATGTTGATCTGGATCGCTAGTAGGATATTTCAAAATGTCATACTAATGTATTAAACCGTTATGCCTCCAGGTGTTATTTTATATCGTATTTAATATGTAAACACAGTCACGTGTAAACGATATTTTATTTGTGGTGAGCATTCGAAAATTGCTTTCCTCAAAACGTAGTACTTGGATATGTCTGACTAATCAACTGAAAGATTGATAAAAAGTATACTTTTTTTTAAGTGAGCTCCACACAGGAGACCCTGAGGAAAATAATTACCCCCAGAGCATGTGCCATCTTTTGGGATGCTGTCTGGAGGGTCTTTTTAGAAAAAGGAAGGTGAGAATTTTCTGGGGAAAAAGGCACGAGGGGTGGTAGGAATCTGGGGGTTACTGTGTCCAGAAGTGATAGACCTATAAATCCATTCCCCCCACAGCGGTACAAGACTATGAGTCGAGAGAGTTTGGCTGGAGAGGTAAAAAGGTCTCCCTCACAAGTCTCTCCCGATCTGGCTCGCCACGCAGGAGGTGATCAAACGCACGTGCCGCCAAGACCTAGACAAACCTCACCCATAAACCCGGCACCTCTGCTAAGTCACCAGGCGTGGCGAACCACTTGGAGTGATCTATGGCGGGGGTGTAGGTTAAGCCTCGATGACACACAGCGGCGAGTTACAAGCTACTATCTACTAAGTTTTAAAAGCGGGTAAATCGGCAAGTGTCATGATGACACACAAAACTGTCCACTCGCTCAGAAGCGTAGGAAACTGAGGCCGATGCTAGCGCCAGTAACAAGAATAACGACGCCTGCGTGAACTAATTCTTCAGATATTTGACAGTCGAAATCAGCTGTTTATTGGAAGCCATGTTGGAAACATAAATAAATCAATCACGAGCAAGCGGAGCAAACGTGTAGGCGAGTAAAGTTGACGATCTTTCAACTTTTTTTCGTAGATTGTCAACAATCTGCTAGTCGCTGCTAGTTAGCAAGTGACACGATGACACTGGGCGAGTTTACTAACAGATAGTGAATTTCCCAGATAGTAGCTTGTAAACTAGCCGTGTGTCATCAAGGCTTTATCCAACAAATGGTTCCCAGGGCGGCATACCCGCCTCCCAAATTGAGTGTAATTCTGGTAGTGTGGTTAAAATGGTACCTACCTACCTACTTATGTGAAATTCACTTCTGTGTAATTTCATCATGTAACCAAATTATACATATTTCATGTTATAGCTGTGTCTTCACTACGTCAGTGTTTCCTCCGAATAAGATCAGCATCATTCAAGTACAGCTTTTATCGGATGATTAACCTTTTGGGGCATTCCTTAGTATCGCCATCTTAACTTTCCATTTTAAACTGCACCTCGATCATCGGTGTAAAAACTTCTTGCTCCAATTCCAAGCCGCCCCGGGCGAGCCCGGTTAAAATTCGTTAATTCGGCGATTAAATGATTTGCGTTTATTTTGGGATCTCGTAAATACAAAGCCTTAAATCTTGTTGCCCGTGAACCACTTAAAGGTTGTCAGTCTGCACCAGATCAGTATCAAATCAGCTCAGCCGTTGAGAATTATTTGTGTGAAACTCCATACGCAAACTAGTCAACATCGTAACGGGATTGCTTCGCATCGGAACAAGCTAGTGAAATGAGGCGAGGCGGTGCCGATCCGGTGCTGATCCGGTGCCGATCCGGTGTCGAACAATATTTTTTTCAGGTTCTCCATAAAACAGTTATACACCAAATTATTACGGAGAAAATTACAAAATTTAAAATAAAAATAAAATAAAAAAGTCCACGGGGGCAGTTTTACTATGTTGTGACGTATGTCAAAAGATAGTTACTGAACTCTCTATAGGTAACATTGAAGATGTCGATGCTCAATGCAGAATCGTTAAAAGCAGTTGAATTGGTCTGTTTAATGGCGCATTCGGAAAGGAAGAAGTTCTCGCTTTCGGAGCATAAAAAAGTGCATGGGATCTCCCACGAGTATACGCGTTAGGGACATATAGTTTAAACTCCTTCAACATAGGTGGATTCAGTACAGTACCGGAGATCAGATTAAAAAAAAATTCCCCAAATATATTTTTCGGCGGGCTTCTAAGGTATTAAGATCGAGCATTCATGTTAAGAATGTTCTTAACATGGATACTGGAATGGGTAATATGTTACCTCATAACGCATAAACCTTTTTTGTACTTTTTTTATTTCTAGAATATGGTTTTGTTCAGAGGGGGCCCAAATAATGGAGCTGTATTCCAGGATGCTGTGTGTGATAACCTTAAAGGTGCTAAGTATATTATTTCACACTTGTGATCAATTTATATTTGGTTTTCTGTTATGACGATTCGCAAAAAATTATAATCGAAAAAAAAATTCTTTCCGACCTTGAATGCAGAAATCTATTTCAAATTAATTCTTTCCTTGATAATATAATTACAGTACCCAAACTGTAGGGGCGTGTAAATAGCCCCTGACACGAGGGAATGAATACCCTATGTAAAATTAACGAAAATTGAATTCTTCCCTATGTGACACAAAAAACAGTTGACCCAGCAATTCCAAAAACCAAAGTGAAAACAAACAAATACTCACTCAGAGAATGCAGCTCAGCCACGATGTCCACACAAAAAGACACTTCTTTTCAATAAAAATGTCAAGGCGATATTGCATAATCTTAACAGATGTTTCGCACAGCAAGGAAGTTTCAACAATGCGTGCCAAAATCCAATCTTAGGTACAACAATAATTCACTCACTGGGTGAACCACTGGATAATGACTGACCAGTGACATCTGTTGGCCTTTCATTGACACTCCCGTCAGAAGCAATTGCCTGCCTCACAGAGGTAAGGAAATGCATGAATACACTGCATCTCAAGTCACATAGGTTAAATTCAATACAATACAAAAACCATAGATGGCGCCCTTATGGTCTTATAGCATAAATTATTAATTTAAAGAAATTAATGCCCAAATATATTTATGGCGCATATCCATATTCCCCGCCTTGGAAGTTCGTAGAGCTTACAAAAGAAAGAGTATAAAAATACAAATGAAACAAGAAATGAAATAGAAATAAAGTGACTATTCACCGGTAATATTCAGGAATGACACGCATTGGAAATTCGCAGAATCTCACAAAATAAAGAAAAATAACTAAAAATACAATGTAATAAAGTTCAATTGACCAAGATAACGGATATTAAGTAATGCCATGTCTGGGTCAGAGATCATTGAAACAATGACTAAAAACAAAAAATAAATAAATAAAAATAAACAAAAATAGATAAAATATAAAATTATTGCGTTGGAATGGGATATAATTTGACAACCGGACGTTTAAAAGAACCAAATCTTGTCTTTACCGTCGCAACGCGAACAATTTTATCCATTCCGGGATGGATTTCAGTTATCACGCCTAAAGGCCAATTTAACGGAGGGGAATCTTCCTGTCCCACTAGTACGACAGTTCCGATATCAATCGGATGATCAGAAGTAGTCCACTTCTGCCTGACTTGCAAGGTGTGCAGATACTCTGAACGCCACTTCTTCCAGAAGGACTGAACCATGCTGTCTAATAATTGCTTACGCTGAGTCAATTTGATTTTACCGTCTGCCAGGACAGAAGCAGGCAAGTACTGCAATGGTGTCGACATTAAAAAATGCGCAGGTGTAAGGACTTCTGGATAAGGGTCAGAAGACATAACTGTAAGTGGACGCGAATTCATTATGCACTCAATTTGAACTAGCACAGTCTGTAACTCCTCATAGGTGAGAAGCTGAGTTCCAATCACACGGTACAAGTGTGTCTTCATGCTCTTTATGTTCGACTCCCACATACCCCCAAAATGAGGCGCGCGTGGTGGAATCATTTTCCACTCTATACGACGCTTAGCGAGTTCGCGCTTTAATGAGGGCTCATATTCAGATTCAACCAAAAACTTGTAGAGGTCATCTAATTGTGCCTTCGCACCCACAAAATTAGTACCATTATCTGAATACAAGCATGTTACCGGGCCACGCCGAGAAATAAAACGGCTGAAAGCAGCCAGGAAAGCATTTGAAGTTAAGTCAGAGACCAACTCAATATGAATAGCCTTGGTCACAAGGCATACGAATAGACAAATATATGCCTTTTGAGAATGTTGTCCTCTCCGACGAGTCAGCGTAATACGGAGGGGACCTGCGTAATCTACACCGGTATGTACGAAGGCCTTTGCTTCTGCAACACGATATGACGGTAAATCTGCCATCTTCGGTGTAGGATGCGATGGATTTAAGCGGAAGCAACAATTGCATTTCCGCACCATCGCCCTAATAACAGTCCTAGCATCTAATATCCAATAGCGTTGACGTAAGATAGACATAAGAAGTCCTGGGCCTGTATGACAGTTCACGACATGAAAGTGAGCGATGATCAGATCGACAACACAGTCATGTTTGGGAAGTAAAACCGGATGTTTAACCTCAAAAGGTAAATCTGATTTAGAAAGCCGCCCCCCAATACGTAACAGATTATCTCCATCAAGAAATAGAGATAAACTCTGAAGTCTTTTGGAATGAAATTTGCCTTTCTGGAGTGCAGCAATATCTCCTGCAAAATGAATACTCTGCACAGCACGAATCACAGCCTTTTCAGCAGTCATAAGATTATTGACCGTTCCAGAGGAAAGTGATATCTTTTTTATGAATCGGAGGACATAAACAACAATCCTTAGTAGTTTATCCCAAGTGGATATACGCTGAGCCAGTTCACTCAGGACCGATTTTTCACCCTGAAATGTTGCAATGAGCACATTAGCTTTGTGTTCAGGCATTTCACCAGTATTGGTAGGGTGAAAAGGTTTTAATGGCCATTCCAAAGGTGGGCTGCGAATCCATGATGGGCCGTTCCACCATAAATCATGTGAAACGAGTTGGGAAGGAAGCATGCCACGAGAAAGGCAGTCGCTCGGGTTTTCACTACCAGCAACATGGTAAAAGTTCTCTGGAGACAAATTTTCTTGGCACTGAGCTACGCGATTACTAACAAACACCGACCAGCGATGCGGTGAAGAATGTATCCAAGAGAGCGCAACGGTAGAATCGGAAAACGCATATGTTCCTGCAATAGGAAGACGCTCAGAATAATTATCTTGAACCGTTCGTATTAATTTGGACATCAATACTGCGGCACAGAGCTCCAAACGAGCGAGGGTCGTCACTTTGGTGGGAGAAACCTTTGATTTTGCGCACAACAATCTCACTGTAATTTTCCCAAACAGATCAGTGGTGTGCAAATAAATCACACAGCCGTAACCATTCATGCTTGCATCGCAGAAAGCAACAACGAGCACCGTACTGTCTTTCAGGACACCAACATGGCGAGGGATTTTTATCATTGAAATTAGAGGAAATTCCTGTGTAAGCGCCGAAAACCGACGAATAACGCTATCAGGGGGTGTATCATCCCAACCAATGTTGCACAGCCATAGCTCTTTGATAAGTAATTTAGCGTACAGAATGACAGGGGCGACCAAGCCGAGGACATCAAATAAGCGGGCGACTATGGAGAGTATGCTCCGCTTTGTGCACTTCTCCTGAACATAAGATGTCGTAAAGAAGAAGCTGTCATCAGCTGGTTCCCACGAAAGGCCCAACACCTTAGAGGTATTGTTAGAACCAACAGTGAAGTCCACTGTGCTGCGGTGAAAATCTGGAAGGTTTTCAAGTACAACTTGAGAACTAGTAGTCCATTTGACCAAATCAAAGGCACCGGACTTGAATAACGAGATTAACTCTCGAGAAAGACGTACGGCGCTGGACTCATCTGCAATAGAATAGACCAGGTTGTCCACATACAACTTGAACTCTGCCACATTGGCAGTATACGGGAAATGTGGTCTCATATCTTTGGCTAACTGACGAAAGTCAAATAAAAACATAAACCAATCAGTTTGCAAATTGAGACCAGTATGCAAGATGTCATTTAGTGACAGCCCTGTATGTGTCTTAGCGCTAGCGTCCAGCACAATCCTAGGCATAGGATTATCAGGACGAATGGCGGCATGATGGATGTAATATCCATCATCTGCAATTTCAGACCTACTACAGAATACTAAGAACCTCATATCACCTTTGATTATACAGTGATTAGGCAGTTTATTTGTGATACTATCAACGACAAGTGCGTGTATATGACATTTATTATTTGAATACACGCGCGACTCAATGTCTAAATAGACGTCACTGAAGATTGGTCGTGAAGCTGAACCAATTTCTTTGACAAAAGAATTGCTCAAAGGAATTATTGGTAAATTCAGTGACTTACAACAATTTATCGGAATCAAATTATTTTGAGAGCCATTATCAATTAGGCACCGAACAATAACTTTATTTCCGTTTTTAAGCTTCGCGTATACTTGTGCGGTCGAAAGTAAAATAGAAGAGTTCGGTGTTACTTTGGCAGAAAGCGAACACGAAGAATTGACATTCGCAGTCCCCTCCACTTGCTTATCACCAATGCCAGTTCCATTGATGCTGGATGACACTGGAGGGGGGACTGACGGTTCTTCACTAGTAGGTACTTGCGACATATGTACATGAGTATTGGTTTTCATATTATTCACACTGCCAAATTGTAAGAATGTATGATGACGTTTATTGCACAAATCACAAACTAACCCCGATTTGCATGACTTGATTGTATGTGAACCACTAAGGCAATTTACAAAGGCATTTTTCGATTTTATAAATTCAAATCGAGCCTGTGGGGAACTCATACATTTAAACTTTGAGCAAACGTTGACTAAATGATCTGTTTTTTTACAACACATACAAGATTCCAAGTGCATATTCTGAGTCGAGAATGTACGTGCCGAGGCTAGTATCAGGTTACGAGTTCGTTTGACCGGTAAAAACAGATCCACAAAGGCATTCAATGATTCAAATTCCGGTTGAAACCCTGGATTTAAAGTCAAGTGACAATAATTAATATCGTCAATAATGTTTTCAAACTGAATGTACATTTCATCTATTAATCCCGTCTGATCTATGAAAGTTTCATTATTCCTAAAATCGAAATCAGAGACATTTTTTGTCAAGTTAAATAGATCATTAATACGTGAAAAAAGTTTTTCCTTTTTCGCTGTTAACGAAATAAGCATTCGATCATATTGATCATTTGAAATTTCTTCCGTAAACCTCAGCATTTTTAAAGAAGTACAACAATTTTATCACACGAAAAGTTAAAGTTTAACAATAAAATAGGTATTTCGGTATTTACCAAAAAATTACGTAATCCGACAATCCTTTGTTTATGTAATTATTAAAAATATGCTACTAACAGTAATGTTGATTTTTCTGCTTCAAATTTACCAAAAAAAATACGTAAATTGACGCTTTCTAAATAATTCTATAAGAGGTAGGTATTTCAAGAATATTACCAAAAAATTACGTAAATCTGAAACCTTTCTTATAAAATTTATGCTGTAAGAATTTTCAGGCTTGGGTAGGATAATAATTAAATTTTATAGAGTATAATGAAATTTGTCAATTAATACACAAATTCCAACTAACATCCAACAAATATTATTAGAACCAGCAATATAATATAGGTATTCCGAAATTTACCAAAATTACGTAAACCGAATTTCCAAATTATAATATTACCTTGCTAGAACGTATCCGTAATTACGATAATTCTGCGAACATCCAAATATGTCATCCAAAAGCAAAAAACAAGACCAGCTATAGTTCTCAAAAAATGAGAGGTACTTCAAATTTACCAAAAAAAATACGTAAATTCGAACATCCATGTAATATCAGCTATAATCTCGAATTGAATGTATGAATGAATAATAATCCGGCTCGAAGGACCATTAAATATGTAGGGGCGTGTAAATAGCCCCTGACACGAGGGAATGAATACCCTATGTAAAATTAACGAAAATTGAATTCTTCCCTATGTGACACAAAAAACAGTTGACCCAGCAATTCCAAAAACCAAAGTGAAAACAAACAAATACTCACTCAGAGAATGCAGCTCAGCCACGATGTCCACACAAAAAGACACTTCTTTTCAATAAAAATGTCAAGGCGATATTGCATAATCTTAACAGATGTTTCGCACAGCAAGGAAGTTTCAACAATGCGTGCCAAAATCCAATCTTAGGTACAACAATAATTCACTCACTGGGTGAACCACTGGATAATGACTGACCAGTGAAATCTGTTGGCCTTTCACTGACACTCCCGTCAGAAGCAATTGCCTGCCTCACAGAGGTAAGGAAATGCATGAATACACTGCATCTCAAGTCACATAGGTTAAATTCAATACAATACAAAAACCATAGATGGCGCCCTTATGGTCTTATAGCATAAATTATTAATTTAAAGAAATTAATGCCCAAATATATTTATGGCGCATATCCACAAACTTTGTTTCCTGATTCCTGATATTATTTTTAAATAATATAGTAGTCTCGAAGTATATTATTTTCATTAGATGGAACTAAAATAATATATCATTGAAAAAGAAGAGAGCAATAATAATCTAAACGAAAATAAGAAAGAGAACAAGACACAGAAAAATAGAAAAAGATGACGGTCGCAACTGTGACATGAACCCAGAACATCTCATTGCCACCTTCCATCAAACCGTCATAATTGTCAATCTCATATTTCAAATTTTAGAATTAACAATATTATCTTCGACTATTTTTTCCATTTTTAATGCTCCAGTTGCGACTATTACCTTTTTCTATTTTTCTGTGTTTTTTGTTCTCTTTCATATTTTCGTTTAGATTAATATTGCTATCTTATTTTTCAATAATTGTATTTGTCTGACATACTACCATTTATACACGTGTAATGTAATGACTTGGTCCAAGTTTTATGAAATTATTACACAGATGTCTATATCTTGTCTGATCGCTACCTTGTATATATACCTTGTATGTACACGTAATAATATGTTGATGTGCAGTCTTATATGATTATAACAATAAATAAACAAATTTCTCCTGTAAAAATCTCTTTCAAGGTACGAAGATACTTAAACCTTTCACCTATTTGTAACATTTTTTTTCTGTTTATTCTATTGTGCGATTTAAAATAAATATGTAACATTTGAACAGCGCAGTTTTGTCTTGTTTCACTTCAGGTAGGAACGTTTTTACCGGAGTACTATGTCATCTTTGGGGATGTTGTATGGAGGGTCTTTTTGAGGAGAGAAAGGAGAGAACACGGGCCTTGAGGGGACGGTTTATCTCACAAATATGGCACTGTTTGCAAGAAGCCTATATGTTTTTTTTAAACACCAGTTTTCGTTTTTTCTAGATCACATCATTAAATCTACGTGAGTAGCTATGCGCACTTATTTTAGTTAATTCAACTATGTTTAAATATATATTCTATTAGCTTTTGCAAAGCGACCTTGAAGTGATATTTCGTAAAAATTGCGTTATAGTAGTCAGCCAATTATTATTGTTATTGCCAAAGACTGGCCCGGTTAGCGGTTTCTTCTATTCCTCTGACCTATCAGACTATTATTATATTTCTTCAGAAAGTTTTGTCTTTCATTTGACCTCAGAACTGAGTGCGGCTTCTGAAAAACTAATATCCGACACTTAAAAGCCTCCGACAAAAACCGAAATGACTTTTCAAAATCCTTGCGAAGCTGAGTATTTGTAATTCTTATGTAGGTTAGTATCTTTAGATATACATTTTAACAATTTAATAACTTAGTTACGTTAATATATATTAGAGCTATTGTATTAGAATTCGAAATTAAAACACTTTTGTACTTTCTTCTTGTACTTAAGTGGAAGAAAGTACAAAAGTGTTTTAATTTCAAATTCTAATACAATGGAATTCCACCACGAATTAACAGTTCAAAAACTAGTCTCATTAGAACTATTGGTTTGAGTTTTTTTTCGAGCTTTAAGAACAGTATTATAAATTCTCCAGTTATTATTAATTATAACTTTGTATTTTTTATTGCTCTATAACTACAATATTTGTAAAATTGGAATCTATCTCTAAAGAGGTCTGTGGAACCTTTATTTTATTAATTGACATTGTGTTATTGCCATAAAAATGTGTAAGAGATGGATACATTAATGTTCATTTATGTGTTCAGCTCAGATATGGGGACTCCATAGACATCCAAATGGATAGACCAGAAGATACAGGTGAGGGGTAAAACCAAACTATGGGGGGGCGAAGAGGGGAAGAAGACTGTGATTAGTTGAAAAATCAATCTGACAGTATATAGGCATCTCGCATTATAATATCACCATTTAGTTCTTAAAACCAAAATCTGCTTTGAATGAATAGACCTTTTTACATGGGAGCGCGAATTGCTTGCCACGATAATAAAATATTTGCGTAGGCCAAATGTACACCCCAAAAAGATTCGCTCGTTTTCACATAGCAATATTTTGTTGCCGTGTTTAGTTAAGACACTTTTACAAATGTTTCATAATTTACTTACCCCTGTAACCAGCGACGAGCACACTAAGGAACCGCCCACATTCGCTATGTGCACATTGATATGTAGGTATGTTGTATAGCACAAGCTACTGTTTTGGCGTGTTATTTTTTCGTTAAATGTATAGATGTTAGCTTCGCGCTGCTCACGGCAAGAATGATGACGTCACACATTTTAGATTCAAGCGATTCTCTATCCCCTCCACATGGGGCGAACTGGCGCCAAGGAGGAGCTCCAGCCGGTTCCATGGCGAGGGGGAAATAATACGTTTTTATCACTTAGGGCAGATCCAGATATATTCATATGTCCGTGGGGGACTCCATCGAAGCCAGAGTAAAGTTAGCCTCCCAAAAACTGGGCGAACTGCACAGGGCCCGCGGATACTTTAATAGTACACAACTGCTAACCCTGTACAAATCACGGTTGAATCTGGCCTTTGAACCTTTGGCCTGGAGCTCCAAAATACCTGAAAAGTACCCTCGACTCTGTGCAGAAACGGGTGGTCCGTTTGATAGACGGATTGCAATCTTTAGAGCACAGGCGTCGCGTCGGCTGGGAATGCTATCCTTGTTCTACCAGTATTACAATGGAAGATGCTCCTAGGAGCTAGCGTCATTGATCCCTTCAGCACCGGTGCATAGTCGGAAAACACGCCAAACGCGTGCCCAACATATGTACACGGTTGACATTGTCACATGACAAAGGGTCGCTTCTTCGACTCGTTCTTGTGTTAACAGATCGGCTGTGGGACGATTTGCCGGCCTCTGTGTTTCCTCCTTTCTACAACATGGGTCTCTTCAAGACCAGTGTTCATTACTTCATCTCCTCAAAAAGACCTTCCACACAGCGTCTCAGATGACATAGGCCCTGAGGGAAATTATTTTCCTCATGGCCTCCTGTGTGGAGTTTATGTAAAAAAAATATATATATTAATTTATAAAATGCAAGGGGGCATATAAATTGAACCAAATAACCCTGGTGTACCTCATGTCATGTGCATTTCAGCGTAATCTACAGTGAAATTCTATATCCATAATTTATTTTACTCTTTGTTATGTGAAATACAATGAAAGTGTTTTATCTGATTTTACAGCATGCACGACACATTTCACAGTTAGTTTTTTCACAGTTACGTAGTCCTTTTCATGAAGTGCTTTCACTTGATTATCATGTTCACTAATTCAGTTGCGTATCGCCGATATTTTGACCTTAATGATTCGTTTTAACCGTTACTTTTATTTAACGTTAAACCTAGTTTAAGCTCAATTCAAACGTTAGCAACTGACGAAGCAATTAAACACCAGTCATTGTTTTATACGTTACAACTTTCAGTTTGCAAGGTTTAGTATTGAATCCACAAATTTCAGATCCATTCCCCATATTCGAGAGAATACAATATGGCACGAAACACCCACTCCGCACTCAAAGAATTCTTTAGTTGTAATGATTGGTTAACTTCTGTTCTCTTTTCTTGGAATAATTCATCAACTACATCTAATTACGCCCTGTCTGAAACCGGACGTTTCATTAATTTGTTTGCTGGCCACTATTTAAAACCTCATTTAGGTGTACCGTTGGTTTTCTCTGAAATTAAGTTATAACTCTAATTACAGCCAACGCCCGGCAGCGTTCTAAATAATCGCCAGGTCTTTTATGATAAGGTAATAAATTCAAACGCAAACAATTTAACTCGGTTCGTTATGGTCTGTAAATGGTGGTTGGTATTATAAAGGGCGCTGCTTTTGAACACGGGACACTTCATCATTTTGAATAGTAATTTACTACCGACGATAATGCAGCCTTGCCCAGTTCTATGTGTTTAGACACGGGAGAAAGAAATCATTTCCCTTGTAGACACAACGCCAACCCCACAGTATTTAATTATCTCCGTGGGTCGGTACAGGGAAGTGCCGGCTCTTCTAAATACCTAATATTAACGTCTATTAAATAAAATGCCAGGGAGTGTCGAAGTGTAAGGCTTGGTAACAGGTTATATGAATCAATAAATTGTTACTTTACTTTACGTTCCTACGTTTTACCAAGTTCCGGTGTTCTTAGAAAACCTTCTAAATTCCAAGAGATAGAAAATACCCGGTATTCGGTGTATCGACGATAAATTTTCATGAATTTAATACTATATTTTTATTTCGTCGCTGATAGATAACACTTGCAATTTTAACTAATAAGCAGGGCGTGGTGTTAAAGTTGGTCACGTACACGACAAGACAATTTGCGTATAATATAATCGGAGTTTGCATATAAGTAATTATCTTCTTCAAACACAGCTAATTTTGAATGAAGTAATTTTCAAAATTAATGGAATACTTAGTTTGAACCGCTTTTAGCGCTTATGCTTAAGAGCGTTTAACCAGCCAGCGGACGAAAATCCACATTTCGTCGAAAGTTGTTCTTACGATCGTGCAGGGCGGTTACAATGAGAAAGATTAATTATTCTCCGTACCAGCTTTTTTAAATTATAACTCAATATCGAATTTATTTCAATTCAAATTAGCTTTAATTTATACCTTCATACAAAAATGCTGAGAGGCGTGATGATAAAACTATTAAAATAATGTACTTCTTGTAGTTATTTTTTGATTATAAGTATTTATCATTTTTCAATAATGTCTAAATTTAACTCCATTAATGGTGGACTGAATGCCGTTGGCGCTAATAAAAATCTGTCAAAAAAAGCGAAGCTAGCAGTCCACAATGGAGTCCTGGTACCTACCCTGATGTATGGCAGTGAGGCATGGAACTGGCAGAGGAAGGATGAAAGTAAACTGAATGCTGTTGAAATGAGATCCCTGAGACGTATGTGTGGTAAAACAATGTATGATCGTGTGAGAAATGTGGATATCCGCAAAGAATGTAAGGCTGATGTAAGCATAATGAGTAAGATTAAGAAAGGGACCCTCAAATGGTTTGGGCATGTAGAGCGAATGAACGAAGGAAGTAGTGTAAGAAGAATATACGAAGCGAATGTGAATGGTAGAAGAAGTCGGGGACGCCCGAGGAAGACATGGCACGATCAAGTGAATCAGATACTTGAGTCGGGTCATGTCAAAAGCCAGAATAATAGAAGAGAATGTATGAGACGATGTATGAATGTGAGTGAGGCAAAGAGTGTGTGCCAAGACCGTGTTGTTTGGCGGTCCGTCCTCTCTGCCTACCCCTGCGGGGAAACGGCGTGATGGTTAGTTAGTTAGTTAGTTAGTTAGTCTAAATTTAATAAGAATGTTAAAAAAATCTGAAATATATTAGTTTGTAAGTGCGCAAATAAATACACAAATGGACCAATTTTCGCCAAGAAACACGTGTATGTACATATTTTTTAATGATTTTATTGAAAATAAAATTAAAATTCTAAAACATACGTTTGCTAGATAATGTATTGATTTATTTTACTGCATGATTTTATTATTTGAAATGGGTGTGGTATAATACAAAAACTTTTTTGAAAATTGAACAAATCTGTCAACGACCTATGGAATTACCTTATTATACTAAAAATTAAAAAAAAATCTCAAAATTTATTACATACGAATGCTAGATAAAAAAACAATCTTTCCAAATCCATTTATAATTTTTTTGTGGAAAAGAGTCAATACGTCTAAAAACTTTTTTGAAAATGACGTATTTCCGGTTTTCTCTGGTAATGCCCTCTTAACCAACAGTCCAATGTAGAGCCGCTAAATATTGCTCACAAATTAATTCTTAAAGTCATGTACAAAAAAAAATTCATTATCCATCGAAACTACTTTACAAGGAATCTAATGTTATGTGTATAAAACAGCTGTACATCTCTAAAATAATTTGTAAGTAGATTTTTTATCAATACTTATTCTGCCGAAAGAACCCAACAAATTCATACCACTAGAATTGGCTCAACAATGAACTTTGTCGCAAAAAGTACTTAAACATCTTTTGGCCAAAGAAGCTTTTTATATCAGGCTCCACTTATGTTTAATATTCTGCCAGATTACATTAAGTCTTCCAATTCATTAGCTAAATTTAAAAAAAATGTTAAGATTTTTGTGTTGTCAGAGGATTGGCATACTATTTTTTCATCCTTGGCCTTTTTTTAAATAATTAGATTTTTTATTTTAAAATAATAAGATTTTTTTTAATAATATTTGTTTTTTAAATAATGAGATTTTTTTAAATAACTAGATTTTATTTGAGTTCCATTTTTCAAAATCGGAGTGTCACCCTAGTTGTTTTGAACTACCTTCATTTCTTGGTGGGTATAGTAATTAAGGATTTTTTTATGGTCTATATTGTTACAAATTACCCATCTGGTCACCAATATAATATTGTTATTTCTTACAAGGTAAGGCTCTTGACTCGCACACCGAAGGTCGCGGGATCGAATCCCGACGTGGCAAATAAATTTTATTTGATCAATTTGTGTTATTTCAAAACTTAGTAACTCACTAAAATACATTAAAAATAAATTGTTTTATAATTCATACCGGACCACAGTAGGCACGCTGAACAGTAACAAACACCGAGATTGCATCCGGAGAATGCACAATTTATTCATTTAAAATAATATATAGTATATTTGCGGCACGTTCCACAGTGGAAGATACTCTCAGTATCGCCCTGGTATAAAACCACCATTTAGAATTGAAACGTTGCTTGAAATGGCATTAGCCGTGTTTGGTGACAAAATCTGAACAGCCGGATACTTTCCCACCTTCCTCTTCCCGATCTCCTTCCCCTCCCCACTACCTTCAGCCTCACAACATACCCCAATTGGGGATGCCATGGTCTCACTGGCGCAGTTGGGACTCTTGTGCGGTATTCGTATTAAAATAAAAAAAAACATGTTTCATGAGCAATGCTTAACTTTTCGGGTTTTACTTAAAACTGTTGATGTCAGCACTGCTAATGAAACATGTTGGTTTTTATAAGCAATAAAATTGTTAAAATTAAGTATTCAATTAATTTTTAATTAAAATGGTGCCACAAAATAAGTTTAAAGAAGTTATGTATTTTTTTTCCATATTATAAATTCTCCGGATGCAATCTCGGTTTTGGTTACTGTTTAGTGAGCCTAGTGTGGTCCGCTATGAATTATAAAACAATTTATTAATTATTAATTTATTAATTTTATTAATTATTAATTTTAGTGAGTTACAAAGTTTTTAATTTGTCTGAATTATTATTATACGTTTAGGGTACCGTGAAAAGTTGCCTACAATCTTTTATTTTATTTTTTATTTTTATTATTTGTTTATCTTAGAATTGCTACATATTATAATTTTACTGGTCTTCCATTAAAAGCCTTAGCTTGTGGATGGAAGAAGAGTTGACATTTCATATATTATGTACAAATACAGTCACGTGTACAGTTAATACAATGCAGTTAATACAGTTAATACATTTCATATAAGTACAATCACTATTTACTATAGTCATGTATTTCAATATATATATATATATATATATATGTAGATGCAGTTAATACAGACACATGGCAATCAGACCCGTTAACTAAAATATGCAAACATATAATATGTATTCAGTAAGAAGAAAAACAAGTATGATTTTTAGTGTGACATTCTCTAAAATACTTTTTGATGGAGTTCAACAATTGAACTTTGTTCCTAATGCTTCTGATTTCTATTGGTAGGTTATTGAAAAATAATTTTCCTTGGTGAGTATAATGGTGTTGGGCAAAAGAAGTGTTTAATTTGGGGCACTCAAATACATGTTTAAGTCTAGTACGATTTTCAGTTATGAATGCGTATTTATCTTTTTCTTTTATAATTTGTACAATTGAATTTTTTATAAATAAGTTTTTAAATGTTGGAACTTTGAATTCTTCGAATATGCGATCAGTTGGGAAGTCTAGAGGTTTTTTTAATATAATTTTTATTATTAGTTTTTGAACAATTTCTATGGGGGTCAGACTAGTTTTGTAAGCTGCTCCCCAACTGATAATGGCATACTGAAGAATAGACTGTACTAAGGCGTAGTATATTGAGTATAGATTTTTCGTTGATAAGAAGTTAATGAATTTCTTTAATGAATTAATTTAACTCTATGAATTTCTTTCCACGCAAATTTTAAAGCAGACGTGAAAGGAAGTCAGTGTCTTTATTAAAATCGAAAGAGGTATAATTTGAGCATAAAGTATTGTGATTTACCAACTTTTCCACCACACCCTAAGTGTTTAAGGGCTTGCCTAAGTTTGTTGACACCAGATTTTGCCATATTTCTTTATGAATATATTCGACGAACTCGGCTAAAGCTCGCGAAAAACAGAATTTATTACGCGGTAAACCAATGTCTAATCCACACGCGAATACTTATTGTCTATTGCCTATTATTCTTCCACGCGTTTATTTCCCTTATTCTGCCACGCGTTTATTTAGTTTATTCTTCCACGTTTTATTGGTGAAGTCGGATAACGCGATACAAAATTCATTACATTACGAACGCGCTTCCGTGATGTGATTTTATCAGGAGAATTCATGTAATATCTGCTATTTAAGTAGCTAAGTGATTTTGCTAGATGATTCAACTTTGTCGGACTCAAAGTTTATCATTTCGTAGATTTAGTTTGCATTATAGACAGAATGCATAACTCGGGTAAATTATATGGCTTACATAATAAATTACGACATTAAATCATTTTATAGTCGGTGAAACTCGTGTATTTGATATGAGCCTGATTACCTATAAATAATAATCATGATTCGTCAACTTCAGTCAGTCTTTGAAATATTACCAATATTAATATATAGTTCTTGCGATAATGGCATTTTGCTGGTGTATTTGCTAGTTTTACTGGCCTGCAATTAGAACAATAAATTATTGTGTGTTATTATATGTCAATCCCTTATGCTACTGTAAAAAATACTTCAAATACTCAAAAAATGCAAAAGCCGAAACGAATTAAGGGGGTCATCCCGTGTGATGGATTTTTCGCTTTTTTGAATTTTTGTTATGGCGAACTAATTAAACATACAACATACAACTGCGAACTTTTCACCACATTATTCATAATTAGGGCACACCTTATAATTTTTTTATCCCGAAATCGTCGCTCATTGCTGAAGTATACGGCAACTTAACCACTCATCTTCAAAATTGCGGCGGCCATACAATTGCTGGCGTTCTATTTATCTGAAACAAAAAAATCAAACCGTATTTTAATATGAATTAGGATTATTAAAAAAAAATTGATTTTGGGATCTTGTTGAATACTTTTTCGTGAATTTTGATGGTTTGTTTGGTTGGTTCCATAGTTGGTTCGGTTAGTTAGGTACTTGATGTTAGCTATTATTAGGTCCTTACGTATGAAATTGGCGTTTTGTATGGGAGGAACATAAAGTCGATTTTTTTTAAATATAATATATTTATTTAAGATGAAGCCATACTAAATAATGCAAAATCATACAAAATCACATGTTTTTGTTTTGAAAATTTGATAGCTTAGAAGTATTATAGATGCTTCAATTAAATACTGTGTGTAGAACATACCTTGGCCCTTAAAAATATCGGTCATTTTTTTAATAAGTCTTTTAATAAGCCTTTAAAAAAATAAATTATAAGGTCTATGAAAAACACTTTCAAGTCCAAACTCTTCTATTTATAAACCCCTTTTCGGATTTCGTTTTATTGTATAATGTGGCAAATTTAGGTTCTGTTATAATAATCGCAAAAAAAATTGATATTTACGCCCGAACTTCACAAAATAAAATAAAATAAAATACGCATTTTCTCGTTGTTATTTTTGACATCAATCAATACGGCCCGCACTCTATGAATTTGGATTCTTGAAGTGACCCTTATGGCTTGGGCACAAGAACCATGCACTGGGCAACACCTTTTTCGTTTCAGTGACGCCCCAACCGGCGCCGGAGACAGTCGTGTTACTCCGCGTTGCTTAGTTTCGTGAAATCAATTTTCAATTTCAGTTTTCTTTCAATAAACAATGCGTAAAACAGGAATTAATATTTTTTACAGGCCTACCAAATCAACCTGTAAAAAAAAATTCTCAAATACCTTTTCCAACCTTTCCAAAAGCTTTTTCTCAAGTATTTTTAAACTCCTCCCATAAAGGGCGTGAATTCCGATTTCGATTTTTTCCTGAACTATTGGATCGCCTTAATCAAAGTATGTACTATTGCTATCTATGCACTTTTGCCATCTCATAGGTAGTTCATCGATCCCTTTACTAAAAAAAACCATACGGACGGAAATCAACAAAATCTTTGAAGGCAGTTTGGACTGCCCCATCGGAGTTGAATTTTTTCCCTTGCAAGAAGTTATCCAAATTTCGAAAAAAATGGTAATCTGCTGGGGCAAGGCCCGGAGAGTACGGTGTATGTCTTAGACATTCCAATTGAAGCTCCTCTAATTTGGTAGCCGTCTGTTGTGCAGTGTGTGGTCTAGCGTTCTAATGCGCGTTTGTTGATTTGCTTCACTCAATTCGTGGGGTACCCACCTTTCAAGCTTTTTCAGCTTCCCAATTTGCTTCAAGTGGATTAAAACAGTTTTATCACTAACACCGCAGCCTGCAACTAACTCGGACGAGGTTTGCGATGGATCCGCTTCCACAATAGCCTTCAATTCTTCATATGTCGTTGATATATTTAGAGATTCCGTAGCAGTGCTTAAACGAAATCTACATAAACACTTTGCTGAAATGTATGACTTCACCATTCCATAGTGAAAAACCCTTTTTAGCTTCTATCTATTTCACTCTTTTCTTTTAGACTTTTTAACTTTAATATATATATGTAACTTTACAAATTAATATTGTAATTTAATTTATATTTCGATTATGCTTAAGTCCCTACTAATGCTGATTAATTTCAATCCCGTTATTTTTGTTTGTAAGTACAAAAAAAAAACTGTTCTCCATAATGGTATTCTATATTATTTGTAAAACATTTATGTAGGTACTACACATATAATAATTATTTTATTCATATATGTACTTAAACTTTTATATGCCATATAGTTAATGTAATAATACTTATAACAATGTATGTAAAAGCCCAATGGGCGTTTAAATAAATAAATAAATAAATAAATAAATAAATAAATTATCAACTTTGGTCTCCGGCCGTCTTCGGGGCTTGTTCTGCAGGTCGAAATTTCCAGAACGAAAACGTTGGAACCAAAAACGCACTGTGTTTTCTTTTGCGGCACCGTCGCCATACACATCATTAATCCTTCGAGCCGTTTCTGCAGCACTGGTGCCACGGTGGAACTCGTACTCGTAAATAACGCCATATTTCAAGTTTTCCATTTTGTAAACTAAGTGACGCAAAGAAAAAAAAACAATTAAGGAAAAAACACATGAATTATAATTTTCGAAACACAAATACATGAGGAAATAGCTGTATAAATTTTAATTTGGAATTCCTAACCAAAGAGAAGATATTTGTGATCAAAGTTGCCAGTACGGCAAAACGCCAATTTCATATGTGGGGACCTAATATTATTACATAGTTTTTTATTCAAAATTCTTCTCAATATTGCATTACAGAATAAATGTGTTCCATGTTAAAAACTGACTTAAAGGTGCCTCTACCTATTCTCATAAACGACGCATGATTGAGAAAGAGAGCTTACCACGGACCACTCGGTAGCATAACCGTATTGAGTATGTCTTGATGGTTTCCGCTGCTGCAATAAAAAAAATCGCTCAATTAATAAAGCTTCAGCCCAAGCACGATCAGCTGTCGAGTCGTGATCCGCCAATTTATTGATCGAGGGGAATTAACGCTCAGTTCAGCAATAAGTGCAACATTTCGCCATTAGTTTCTGTCTGCTTATATTATGGCTTATGGTTCTGATTATTAACATTCTTATATTATTACTTATTACAATGTGTTCCGATATAAAATGTATGATGTAATTTATTTTCCTCCAAACACCTTTCCTCGATGGATCAATTTCTAATGGTATTGATTGCTAATTAACAAATTACGTTATTCTGAATTAGATATAATTTGAGATTTTTACCGCCAAAATATTGGCTAAGGAGGAAGTTCAACACGGGATAATAACCCAAAAATGAATCACGACAATTCATCAATGTAATTACGTAAATGCGGTAAAGTATTATTTATTTTTATTGATGACTATTTAAAAAACACAAAGTAAAGGTGATTCCCTTGAGGTGATTTTTCACAAAAACGGCGCAATACAAGTCATCCAAATATTAATATTATTATTACTGTTGTGGTAGTAGGAGAATTGCAACCATTGTTGGCTTATTTGTAACCCGGGAATGTTTGTTTTTCTTTAAAAAAAAGTAATTTATTCACAGTCCTCACTAGGAATTCCTGTTCCAAGGCGGTCTGTAGATTGTTGTACGGGTGTTAACATCATGATTTTCTCACATTCATATAAGTTGATTTTCACATAATAAAATATAAATTTTATCCTTCTTATATATTATTTTTACCTTCATGTTTGTTGGCTGTATATAGGTTTTGTTCATGTTACTCCACTCGGACCCGTAAGCTGTTCATGATAACATTGCCAGACATACTACATGAGGCGTACATGACTTATTAATTTTAATTTCTTTGATTTTAACGATTTCCTCATTGCCGTGTTTTGTTTTCTTATTTTCGTCGTTTTTTTAAACCTTTTATTTTTATTTCCATGTTGTTATTATAACCGCATTGAGTAATGTTTAGAATTTGTCATAAAATTAATAAATTTGACGTGGAGTGAGTAAAATAATATTAAAAGTGATGTTTCGACTTCTATACTGTAGGTAACCAACTTACGCGTACATTTTTTAAAAATCATGCTAAAAACATTTGCCTAACTTTAGAATAATGAAAGCAAATCGTTTTACTGGGTCAATTAACGCTTTGCATTGAAAATAGTAATAAAGGAATGATTATGCTCATTCCCAAATACCAGACTTCATAACCTGGAAAACAAATATGAGCGTATATTGACTTAATTCATGGATTTAACTAGAAAGTATTTTTAACAAGTCACCAGTAAATGACTGTATTTTTCGATCGGTTCAATAATAATAATAATAATAATTGGATAATTTATAAAGCGCCGTTTTTGTGAAAAATCACCTCAAGGGCGCTGTACAATTTATAAGGAATGCTTAGGTTCTAACTGATTTTACTATTTACAAATGGATACAGAAACATACTTACCTGGCAGGTCACTTCCGATAAACACACTTTAATTATAAGTTTATGCTTGGAGAAGATACGGCTTTGCACGCGGAGGACATTACAGTTAACACACTGGACATTGCGTGATTTTACATTATTTGCTACCCTCATCGCTGTTAGTACCTATTACATTTGTGAATAGATTAGTGGCAAAAGTAGTGGTATTTATTTTAAAATACTGGAGAATTTAGGACTATTGGAGATTAGTGGCAAAAGTATAGTTGATATTTATTTTAAAATACTGGAGAATTTCGGAATCTTTAGGGCTGGAGAATGTTCATGAAATGACCTTCACAAACGCTTACATTTTTTTTTTTTTATTTATTTATTTTTTTTTTCTACGTTTTTACAGGTAAGTTATTTACGGTGTCGCGGGCATTGAAAGTGAAGGTGAAAGATTTTGAGTTTATGGATACGACTGTCTGAAAAGGTGAGTTTTAAGTCTAGCTCTAAATTCCGCCGCGTCTGTGATCATTCTTAAGTCATGTGGCAGTCCGTTCCAGGCTTTAGGTCCTGACACTCCGAAAGCGCGCTCACCGAACTTAGTATCTGGTGTGCGCTTTGGTTCCTTTAACCTTCCGATAGCTGATGACGCTGCTGACCTCAGGGTTGACTGTCGATGATTGGAAATTTCTGGAATACACAATTCCGATAAGTAAGCCGGAGCCATTCCGTTAAGGGACTTAAATACCATCCAGCAGAGCTTAAACTGGATCCTTTCAGGACATTTAAGCCAGTGTAGATTTTTGAGATGCTCTGAAATATGGGAATATTTTGATACGCCGGTGATAAGTCTTGCCGCAGCGTTGAAAACGGATTGTAATTTGTTAATTTGATATTTTGGAAGACTTGCATATATTCCGTTGCAATAATCTAAACGTGAAACCACATACGAATTGACTAGTAATTTAGTCGCCTCTGTTGGCAGGTTTCTCCTTACTGCTTTAATTTGCCTTAATTGAAAAAATCCCGTGCTTACGGTTCTGTTCACTTGGGTTTTAAGGGAAAAATCAGCGTCCAGATTGACACCCAGTAGTTTTATACAAGTCTTTGGAGTGATGTCGCTTCCTGAAATGGTTATTGGGGAGTTATCAATGTTATGCTGACGTCTGCTTGTGGCGGTCCAAAGAAACTCAGTCTTTGACGGATTTAGTTTTAATCTATTTGAGGTCATCCAGCGGGTAATTGCTTCTAGACACTCAATTATGCGAGTTTTTAGACTGTCTACTTCCTCTGGTAAGCAGTAAAAGTAAACTTGTTGGTCATCAGCGTAGCAGTGAGATAGAAGGCCAAATGATTCGATTATTTTAGCGACATCATTTGTGAAGAGGATGAAAAGAAGTGGGCCCAGAACAGACCCCTGGGGTACTCCAGATGAAAGGGTTGCATATTTTGATTGGTTTTTCCCTACCTTTACGGCTTGTATACGGTTACCCAAGTACGATGTCAGCCAGCTTCAAATCTCCTACTGCTATATTAATTGGTTTTACATTGTACGTCTATTTTTCCTTTAGGTACATAATATTGAAAATAAAAAAATGAAGGAACATTGGGAAAAAGGGAGGTGCATTGTGAGATTGTGTATTATTTCTTTCGATTGTTCACCCTATGTACAATGTTGGTATAATATTACCAGGAATAAGTTTTAAATGAGAACACTTTATAAATGAGATGGTTGGGAAAACATCACAATTATATATATTTTTTAATTGTGTATTAGACGTCCATGACTCAGAATTTACGCTGTGCTGCTATTCTCGAAATCATTATAAAGTAAAAAGCGGACAGAAGCTTCTCTCTAGAATTGTAGACAGTAATGAGACTAATTAGTAATGAGTAGGTACTAATGAGTGATGACATATTCAATTATGTATTTTATCTGATCGTGTGGGTTTTCACTGTTTCATTGTAACGTTTTCTTTCACTCTAAACTCTTCAACGAAGATTCGGTCGGATTGGCCCAATCTTCGTTGCACATCATTGAACAATGTTAGATACTACTCCATTTAATGATTTCCATTGCGAACCGCTAATAGCCGGTTCACACGATTCAATTTTAGTTGATCAACTCGACACTTGAAAGCATATTGACAGGTGTGAACCTTCTTTCAACAAAGTTGAACAAGTTTTTTGTTGACCAACTAAAGTTGATAGCCCGTCTACTTTTGACGTTCGAGTATGACTGCGCCATCTTGGTTACCATAGTTACTCGCGGGCACAAGTAGACGTCAAACATTTATGTCAATATTCTTATACATTCCTAGTTTCTACCGTCATGGAATCCGTTTCAACGAAAAAATATCTGAAATGGTCG
Organism: Limnephilus marmoratus; assembly: GCA_917880885.1. Taxonomy (NCBI): domain Eukaryota; kingdom Metazoa; phylum Arthropoda; class Insecta; order Trichoptera; family Limnephilidae; genus Limnephilus; species Limnephilus marmoratus. The sequence goes on along the minus strand of OU862906.1, from coordinate 32,048,163 downwards.
GATGATTTGATGTTCGGATTTATGCATCCCTGTCTTTGGGATCAAAAGCAAGAAGTGTACAAAAATAGAAATGCCCGTGATACTGCAATAAATGATATGTGTTTCATTTACACTACCTACCCAATATATTATGATAATGACAGAAAATAGCGGTAAATATTCTGAGACATGTGTCACCATTAATACGCATAAATTAAAAGAAAAAACAATTTGTACAAATCTAATAACTACCTATGTCAAACTTTGACGTTTGGCGTTGTCGTTTTTAGGTTATGGTAAAGCTAACTTTAACGAAATATGCATTATTTCCTTGCTTCTCCGGTTACTGTAGTTAGTAGTAATTATTATTAATTTAAACATCTCTGAAAAATTTTATCGCCAATTTTGGAAAGCAAGCTCATCAAATTGTTTTTCTGTCATCCTCAAGTGATTTCTATATCCTCCGGAGTCTTCTAGGGCCATCTCTTTCAAAATTGTGTTGGATGCGCCTAATTCACTCCTTCTCATGATCCATTTTCTCGCCTAAATACGACGTTTTTCATGCTTTTCCATAATCTCGAGCTCGTCTCGCAGAACATCAGAAGTTAGAGAGACGCACGCACTGACAATTTCAGTTGACGCCATCTTGAATGTCAAATTCGGTTCTACTTAAATTGAAACGTGTGAACATAATCTTGTTCAACTTTTTACGTTAAATAAAAGTGGATCAACAAAAATCGAAACGTCTGAACGCGCCATAAGATGATTCTGGAAAGAGACGATAATTTACCCATTTATTAGGCGGCTTATTAAATATTTCAAAATTGTACGATTCCGGAACTTTATAATAAAATAATAATTATGACCTAACGCAGTCCGTGCGCTTTATTTTGTTTACCGATAGAAAGTCGGTTCGCACCTTCACTGTTATTACGGTTTTTACACTTTAAAATTTATATAACTTCTTAGTTACTACTTATTATCTATGTGGTTTACAGAAAAACTTAACACAGATCATGAATACTTTTTTGTATTCCCAAGTAATATTAAGTTGTTATGTGAATATACCTACAATCCTAAGGTCCATAATTATTTTTTACTTAGAAATGGAGTTTTTTCTTCCATTTGGCCATTATTTGAGAAAGTGACCGGAAAATCCACGTTTACGTAAAGCAAGTGATTGTTATTCAGTTCTTATGTTATCTTTTTTTAGTAAAAATCGACAAGCTTAGATTTGTAGTCGGTGGCGTCTCCACTGTAGATAAATTATAAATTTACCTTTACCTGGGCCAATTATTTATTATCTGAATTTTTTAGCTTATTTTACAAAAAAAAATATTACATTGCAAAAAATATCTTCAGGGAGGTATTTTAGTCTAGAAGCATGAATTATAGGTATTTTTGCAGGAGCAATAAAAAAAAAACAAATAATATTTTGGTTGCCATTATTTTACCAATTTTTTTTTTAACATTAAAGAATACATAAAAAACGAAAAAATTCAAATTTCTACGGTACAGGGTAAAGGTACAGTGTGTTGAAGTGGGGGATCTCAAAAAAAGGCGCGCCCTGGTTGACACGATTGGAAACCTCCTGGTAATCAGAAAAAAAATATTTCTTAATAACAAATGCTGCTATGGCCTAAACCTCGGAAAAGTAAAAAAATTTTTTTTCGCAAAATAGCGGCTATCTGAAATAAAAGACAGATTTTAACAAGTTTTTTGATAGTTTAACGCGTGTATAGGGAAGGCTGATACCAAATTTCAAGTAGATTGGTTCTGTAGAACTTGAGATACCATGTCAACCGTCTCGAAAAAAGTAGTTTCGAGGAAAATGGGTTTAAAGTTTTGTTCTATTTAGATTCTAGTTAAATTCCGTCTAAACCGAGACCCTAAATTGGATATGTTATAACTTTTAAAATAATTCGAATTTCAAAAAATATTTTTGAATATCTGAACTATGGAAATATGAAAAGATATTTTTTTTCTAGACTTGAATACCCGCTTAAGTATATATTTATTAATGACAAAACCAATTACGAAGCTGACAACACTTTGTAGCGGTATCTCGTCCTTGTACATACCGAACGGGGCTTTTTATGGATTTTCCACAATCCACGAATGCCCAAATCTTGCTTATCATACTTTGTGTATTATTTCACTTCATAACTTCTCCCAATTGTACCATTTTATGCATAAAAACAAAACAATTTGACGAAACCCGTTTGAGAATATGTAACTACTCAGTCAAATAACTTATGTACCTACTTACTACCAGAAACAATTTAAAAAGTTGTGGTCAGGATAGGTTAGGTTTAAAACAAAACAGTTTGTATGAAACCCGTTTAAAAATATTAATTTAGTCAAACAAATAACAAACAAACGCGGTGTCCTACTATTTCGACTGCCTGAAAAGTTAACCATGCCAAGATATAGGTACCTAAGTACGTACTTTCCGGAATCAATTTGAAAAGTTGTGGTTAGGTGAAGCTAGATTTTCAAAACAATTCCGGATAAGTACGTAAGTGCCATTACTAATATATCGTCAGGCTTGAACAATAGGTATTATTTCACCAGATACTATCAATAAACTAGACGTAATGCCAATGATTGCCGGAAATGCCAATTACTCCTGTGCAGGGGACCCCCAGCATGCCCGGGGCAGATTTTGCCCCACTGACTCCGATTGCCCACCGCACACGGGTAATGTGCACATGTAAGAACAGTTTACAGGCCTCCATCCGGATGTCCCGAGATGCCGGCTATTTATGATGCTGATATTATGTTGTTTTTATTGAATACATATAACTATCTTTATTTTATTCTTCGGACTCGTTTTACTACCCGACTTTGTCCGAGATTTCAATTGAAAAATGTGGAACATACGATATCAGCGTCTTGTCTTATTTTTGTTCAAAGCTCTGTAAGTAAGCTCATGATCGAAATGTGAATTGAATGAAAATTGTTGAGTAGACCTAAAAATTTGACATGGTAGTGATTATTTGTTTTCAATTCACTCCTTAAAAGGGCCATTTCAGAGCGCACAACTTCCAGATCGCTTCGTTTTGACATTTGTGATTGTATTGTCGTTAGTTCACCCTTTAGCGCCATAATATCTTTTAAAAGACATGTAACATCTACACGATCGAAATTTACAGGCGGTATTTGTGCAGATTCTGAGCCACAAAGGTTGGTAGGTCTTCGTTTTCTGTTTCCTTCAGTATTTTAATAATATCGTATAGGTTCTTGCACTTCTTACCTTCGCCTTTCCTCATAATTCTGCGCCCAACTGTTTCATTGCACAGAATATCTTTCGCTGCCTCAACATCATCTTCTAAGAAATGAGTGGAGCATATTTGCACAGCGGTTAGTTCATCTAAGACATCAATTTTGTTTTGAAGAAACGTTAAAAGTTCGTTAATAATCAGTTTGTCACTTTTTTTCGTATTATTCAAATTGTTTTCGTAAGCTGCAATTCAATCCTGCACCCGAGCAGCTGCAGAATGCTGCAAAAACTACTAGAACTTGTATAAAAACATTAATTATTCGAGAGCAAAACAAAAACTCGACAGCTGTCGTTGACATATTATTGTCACATCGTGTATATGACTTAAGTACCTTAATTCAGAAAGTGGTGTATTATATGTGTTTGTGTTACTTACAATAAATCAAGGTCAAGATATTGGATAAACTATACATAGTATGCAAGATGAAAAGATTTTGACCGTCCAAGTCCAGACTAGTCCAGAGTCGTGACGAATAATTTTGTTTTGAGTTAGTTAGTGGCGCTAGTTAACGTGACGTCATGGTTCTAGTGTCTTCTGTATTTTTCGTTTACATATAAGACGTGTGAGAAAGAAGATTTTTCGTCGATAACGCTTGTACCAACTACCTCTCTATGGAACTACTATTTTGTAAGTTGTTTTTTATCTGTTACCAGGAGTGGTTAAGTCCAGATAATTATTTTCTAAAAAACTTTTGATTCGTTCAAAGTTTATCGGGAATCGAACCCAAGAAAACAAATGCTTGTGCTACGGCACCCACTGAGTTCAGTTTAATTTAATAGACTTCCAAGTGCATTGTACTCGTACTGGAATGGAAAGAAGAAGGGGCATGTTCGTTACATATGTGCGCTCCACGAGAGTATAATTGCTTTATTGCATATGGCGGAAATGTACATGGGTACTCTGCATCATCCAACATGTGATTTGAAATCGCCTATAGAAGATGAACTACTCGCACTGATGAAATTATAATTCCATTCAACCAGGTCAGTGTGCCAAAATCAATAAATCTTTCAACTAAATAGCTGTTTAATTTTACAGGAAGAATAAATGTGTTTTATTGATTGTATCAATCTTTCATATTTTCTTGTATGTTATAGTGGTACAGTTCTAGCTCGTTCATCCGACATTCAACACTTGGACGTTAGAGCTGTCCAGTGATTGGACATTTTTATACTTGAAGTTAGGTCGAAGAAAACAATCCAATTTTAGCGTTAAATAAATGAAGGTACGCATCAATGACCGTGAAATTCCATAGTGGCCACATATTTATTGCACTGGCCGTGATGGGTTTGCAAGTTGCAATTGCTTAGACAATACGTCTCGAACAACATCTCGTCTGTAACAAACAATGCCAAAATTATATTTTTAGGCCGTGTGTTACCTAATTTACTTAACAGACTGTAAAATTCTTCATTAGTCTTAGATGGGACATTTCAAAGCACTATCGTTGTTTATTTTTGGGGTGTCATGCGTGCTGTGCTACCTTCTTCTTTAGCCAACTTTTCGGACAGCGTTACAGTGTCCATCCTCAGGGCAGATGTGTAATCGATAGTGGTAAATGTATGTAGATGCGGTACCGTGTTGCATCACAGCTAATACCCCAAAAAAATAACGATAATACATTTGGCCGTGAAATCTAAAGTCATATCAGTTAAAAGCACTGACTAAACTACTCAACACTTTACCCTTCCTTTTTTCTAGGCTACGGTAGGTAATTACTTTATTGAAAACAAATCACTGTGTATGCACCACTGTTTCATCAAAATAATCTACATGGTTCGGAAACAAAAGTTCCTTCGTCAGGATAAACATGTAAAGAAATTAAAATAAAAGAATAGACAATCAAGATATTATGTAAAATGTTATTCTGAATAATTAATTCTAGGTATTATTTCAGTCGAATAAAAATATACACATGCTGGAAACACACTTTACCTTTTTTGAAATTTTTTTTTTGTGATTTCTCCTGGTTCCTTTTTCAATTAACTATAGTTTTGTTCGTGTTACAAATCTGAAATTTCTCATACACGCGCGTTATAATCTGCAAAACATAATACAGTTCGCGGAATAATTTTATGTCTCTCGGATCATACACGCGCGTTATAATCTGCAAAACATAATACAGTTCGCGGAATAATTTTATGTCTCTCGGATCGGAAATTATGTTCGTTTTAAGTTTGTGATATTATTCAATCGTAACACAGATTAAAATGGACTCATCTGGATAATTCAAGTGATGCAAGCAGTGCATAGGGGGTGAGTGAACTTCATAAAAAATAAGAGTGTTTTGGGTAAAAAAGGGTCGTAGTGACACTTAAAGATCTGGATTCATAACATAGCTGCACCACTTGAACGCGTGTGATTTATGATTTATTTCATCACTGGGTACCGGGAGAAGTCATAGCTTCAACCAACTGGCGCTTACAGGATCACATAACAGAGATAAGATCTTTTCAATTTATTAATTTGTTAACATTTCAATCGAATAATACCATTTCACAGATGGATACTACCTTTATAAAGAACACTTGAGTTATTGCCTCTGAGAGTAAACCAACGATTATTAGTTTGTTGGCATACACCAAGAAATATCTACTCCACTTACAGAATTGTTCATGTTTTTTGTTTTAAATCTATTTTTATTCATTGCGTTTCACAGGAATGTCTTGTAAAATAAACCATTTTGATTTCCTGATTGGGTTTTTGTTTTGTTTAGGTATTTGATGGATACTATAATGGGAGAAGGTCTGAGAAGGAATCTTTGCAATATTATTTTGTTAAATGTTTATCTTGAGATATTCCACGACAAAAACAAGTCAATTTATTCGCATCTATTGAATGCATCTCGATCTACGCGTTTCGAAAATTCGTTTCCCCTCTGGCGTGCACACGATAAACAAATATTTTTTCTTTGTCTTAATGGTTAACAGGTTTTTAGTTTTTAGGTTTTTACAGGTTTTTGGTTTCAGACAAAATCTGAAAAAAGTTCTTTTTAATTACCTACACCTTCGTATTTATCTCAAATGTTAATTAAGTCCGGTTATTACACTTTGAGTGAGTTCCTCTGTTCTCTTTGGGATTATCTGATTTGAATATTCAAGAAGACGACAGGAGATACAAAAAGAAACAAGAAGAGCAAAATCAGGAAGAGGCTAGAAGATGCACGAAAAGACAAATGCATCCACAAGTCAAGAAAAGTCAAGATGATGCAAGAAGACACCTGCAGGAACTAGAAGAACCAAAAAGGTGCAAGAAAAATTAGGATAGCCAAGAAAAACCAAGAATAATAATAATAACATAACATTTGTATAGCGAAGTTTTGTGATATTTCACTTTAAGCGAAATGAAGCAAGACGAAGCAAGTTGAAGCCAGAAGAAGAGGCTAGTAAAAGTAAGTACTTGTAAGCAGATACTATAGTAGATTAAAGCAAGAAAATGACAGAACTTATAAAACAACACTCAATCAAAATATTTATTCTTGCCCATCCTAGTTCGAGTATTGGCATAATAGGTTGCCATGTATAAAACTGGATTAAATTCCGCAAGAAGTCGCAAGAAACACCAAGAGCAGCCAAGAAGGAGCGAGAAGAGATAAGAAGCAAGAAGAGACAAGAAAATACTCGAAGAAACACTGAGATACAAGAAAAGGTGAAAAATCAATGGAAGGTAGATACAATAAAAAAGGCGAGTTAAGAAGACCCAATAACAATAATAATTGGATAATTTGTTGAGCGCCATTTTTGTGAAAAATCACCTCAAGGGCGCTTTAAAATTGATTATGAATTCTAAGGCTCTATCTAATTCTATTATTTACAAATATTAGAAGATAAGAGACAAGAGGTAGCAAGCAGAACCGGAAAGCGACGAGAAGATCCAAGAAGAGCCAAAAAGGGACAAGAACATTCAAGACGAAACAAGAAAAGATGAGAATATTAGAGAAAAGATAATCGGAGACAAGACAAACTGAGACAAAAAGAGATAAGAAGATTAGAAATATAAGAAGAAACGAGAACATCCAAGAAGAAGCAAGAAGAGTCAAGAAGAGACAATAATACACAAGAAGCTGCAAGGAGAGTCAAGACGAGCCGAGAAGAGGCGAAAAGATCTCAAGAAATAAGAAGAAGTCAGAAGAGACAGGAAGCGACAAGTAAAGCAAGGAAGAGATAAGAGGGCCGAGCAGAGCCAAGAAGAATCCAGAAGATCCAAGAAGAGGTGAGAAGATAAAAGAAGATACTAGAAGATCCTAGAAAAACCAAGAAGAGACAAGGAAATCCTAGAAGAACAAAGAATAGGCAAGAACAGCCAAGGAGGAGCTAGAAGAGGCAGGAAGAGCCAAGAACATTCAAGAAAAAACAAGAAGATACGAGAATATTCGAGAAGAGATAATCAGAGACAAGACAAGCTGAGCTAAAAGAGATAAGAAGAGACGAGAACATCCAAGAAGTCAGAAGAGTCAAGAAGAGACAACAATAAACTAGAAGAGATAAAAAGTTGCGAGGAGAGTCAAGAAGAGTCGAGAAGAGACGAGAAGATCTCAAGAAACAAGAAAAAGCAAGAAGAGACAAGAAGGGACAAGAAGAGACGAGAAAATCCAAGAAGAAGCCAGAAGAGAGCCACTAATAGACTAGAAGAGATAAGAAGATGCAAGGAGGGTCAAGAAGAGTTGAGAAGAGACGAGAAGATCTCAAGAAACAAAAAGAAGCAAGAAGAGACAAGAAGGGACAAGGAAAGCAAAGAAGAGCCAAGCAGAGTCAATAAGAATCAGAAGATCCAAGAATAGGTGAGAAGATAAAAGAAGAAACCAGAAGAGACTAGAAGATCCGAGGAAAACCAAGAAGATCCTAGAAGAGCCAAGAAGAGGCAAGAACAGTCATGGAGGGGCGAGAGGATCTGGGAAGAGGTAAGAAGAACCAAGAAGAGATGATAAGATCCCAGAAGAGACAAGAAGAAAATTGAAAAGCCACGAATAGCCACGAAGAGCTGAGAAGAGCCGAGATGAGAAGGGAAGAATCAAGAAGAGGCAAGAAGATCCAAGAAGAGCCGAGAAGAGGCAAGAAAAAGGAAGATACAAACAAAAAGAAAGTATTACGCTCAATCCATTCCTTTATTCCTGACCATCCTAAATTCCAATATTGGCTTATTAGGTTGCCATGTATACCGGTCGATTTAACTCCAACCTCCTTCCCATCCGCAGAGCATGTGTTCCAAGTCCTAACAAAACAGTACCCCCTGGTGTACCGGTCTCACCGGGACAGGAGTACTCCTGGCTGGGGTGGTACAATCGTATCGTATATCGTATCGTATCGTATTTATTATACTCTTTTAAATGTATGTTTGATTTGATCATATATTGTTTTTTTCTTTCATAATTTCCGGTCCTGTATTGCCATCATTACACTGTTGACTCCCTATTGAGATCATTACTAAGACATTAATTAATTGCTTCGATATTAAATTAAGTGTGCTATTATTGTCATAACTCTAACAACCGGTTTTAAATATAGCAGCGACACGTAAATACGCGTGCTGATAATGACCCGATACGTATCGTATCTATTAATGAAAATGTTTGTTGATTGCAGGTAATAATAATAATAATAATAATATTTGGATGATTTATATAGCGCCGTTTTTGTGAAAAATCACCTCAAGGGCGCTGTACAAACTTATAATTCATTTCTAAAATCTAAAAAACTACAAGCTAGACAAACAATTAAAAACAACTTATGGCTAAAAATTGCATACACCGGTTCATTGATCACCGATACGAAAATATATGTACAATATTTTGACCAATGAACGCGATGCTGCCTAAAATTTAATGAAAACAGGACCATACTTACCTGAGAGGTCGCTTGAAATTAACACTGTATATTGTCCATTAAAAGAAATTTAGATAGAGTTCGCACGCAGAGGACATTATTGTGAACACATGTTATTTAATCCTGAGAAATATTTTAATATTAATATGTAATGTATTCTTTGACGAGTGTATTTTGGAAAGTAAAAGCAACATGTAAAGGTGGGTGGTACAGTAGTACCTATAAGGATTTGATCTTTCTAAATGTGGTTCGTCAAGAGACAGATTGATGTGTAAGGAATCGAGTAATTTTAATTTAGTAAGAAAAGTGTGATTAAGACATAGCACAGACAATACAAGTATGATACTCTCAAATAGGTATATTTAAATTACGGGTATGAGAGCCCAAAAAGGAAGGTTTTTAGTTTGGACCTAAACTCTGTTGGGCTTGTTATGCATCTTAATTCCGGAGGGAGTCTATTCCAAGCCTTAGGCCCAGATACTCCGAAAGCACGATCTCCAAACATAGTATTTGGCTTTCGTTTAGGTTCTATTAGTCTGCCTTTGGCAGATGAAGTTGCTGATCTAAGGGTTAATTGTCTCGGACCGGTATTTTCCGGGACGCATAATTCGGAGATGTAAGGTGGGGCCATTTCGTTGATTGATTTAAAAACCATCCAGCACAATTTGTACTGGATTCTCTCAGGGCACTTTAGCCAGTGAAGGTTACGAAGGTGTTCTGAAATATGTGAATATTTAGAAACCCCAGTTATGAGCCTTGCCGCTGCATTAAACACGGATTGAAGTTTGTCAATTTGATATTTTGGTAGACTAGCGTAGATGCCGTTACAGTAATCGAGCCGCGAGACTACGTAAGAGTTAATTAATAGTTTTGTCGCCTCTGTAGGAAGGTAATTAAATAACGTCTTGTTGATAATGTAATGTTAATACTAAATGCGTTCAAGCGAGCTGTTATTCTCATGTGTTTGTTTTAAGAAAATAAAAATGAAAGTGCGTGGGTTATTTTAGTACCTATAAAAATATATATTATTTGTGTATCGCTGAGAGAAACATAGTTGCACTAGTTTCTCACGACCTTTTTTATCTCACAGCCTCTCTTGTTTGCTTAATGACGGGGTAGACATTGGAATAGATTAACATAATGATATTGAGGTACGAATTTAAGAAACTTCTCAGAGATAATTATAAAATCATTAATATTCAATTCTGTACTTAATATATAATATGCACCAGATTTAAATGTCCGGGTTAAATTTTCCCCAAAAAAAAAGGAAAAAAAGAAGGAAAAACTAAACCCTTTCACACACTTCCCCAAATGATCATCTAGTCAACCCACGCTATGCAATTGCACTATATAAGTATTATAAATACAAGAACAACATGTCAACCTACTAGAGACCAAATGGGAATATAATTCACCGACTCCAGATATTTTCATATCAGAGGGTTCGGCTCTGTGGCATTTCTATTTGAACCTATAAATCCTACCGATCCCTCAATATAAATATTTAAAAAATCCTTTGTAATCCTACATGTATTTAAAATGACTGATTTTTGCATTTTTATATACAAATTCTTTGACAAATCTAATATGCTTAAATTTTGAATCAGATTCCTAGGTATTATGCCAGTGGCCGAAATAACAAATGGTAATATTTTTATAGTCCGAGAATGCCAAATTCTTTTAATCTCATTTCCTAAATCTGTGTATTTTCTAATTTTTTCAGAAACAGTTTTTTGAATATTACAGGAATTTGGAATAGCTACATCAATGATATAAGTTATTTTTTTAATTTTGTCATGTAAAACTATATCAGGTCTATTATGACTAATTGTTCTGTCTGTTAGTATAGTTTTATCATTATATATTTTATAAAATTCATTTTCTATAAATGAATTTGGTTCATATTCATAATAAGGTACTACATTACGGCAATCAATCAAGTTATGTTTAATTACCAAACTTTGGTGAATTATTTTTAAAACCTGATTGTGCCTAAATGTATACTCGGAAGGCGCTAATATAGAACATCCCGATATAATATGTTCTATAGTTTCGGGAAAAGCCAAACATTTTCTACATAAATCATCAATTTGATTTATATCTTTGATTATATGCTTTCTATAATTTTTAGTATTAATGACTCTATCTTGAATTGCAAGCATAAATCCTTCTATTTCTGCGCTCAACTCTCCAATACTCAACCATTTGTTTGACGAAAGTTTGTCAACATACGTTTGGTTGAGATAATTGAAGTGTTTTGCGTGAATAATTTTATTTGACCAGGAATCTAATAATTCCTGGTTAGTATTTATAAGAATGTTGGCATTCTCGTCATATAAATTTAAAGGTGTAATATTTCTATCTGCCTTGCAAATTATTTTGTGCATTTCTGAGCTATTAGCTTTCCTATGGAAAAAATTTCTAAGCATTTCTACCTGATTGTGTTTCAAAGATGTTATTTTGACTACACCTCTACCTCCTAAATTTCTAGGTAAATTAATTCGTTCTATAGCTGAATTTGGATGATGGCAATTAAATTTTGTTAACGTAGTTCTAATTAATCGTTCTAAACTATCTAAATCTGTATTGGACCATTTAATTATGCCAAATGAGTACGTTAGTAGAGGTATTGCCCAAGTATTTATTGCTTTTACTAAATTTTTAGCAGATAGATTGCATTTTAAAATTTTTCTGATCCTAGTTTGAAATTTAATCCTAATATCATTTTTAATACTAGTGTGATCTAATCTATTCGATTGCGGGTATCCTAAATATTTATAAACCTCATCCCCTTTCATACTTTGAATTTTGAAATTTCTAAATATACCCTCGTCTCCATCTACAATTTTGCCTTTCTCTATATGGATAGTTTTACATTTATCTAAACCAAAAGTCATTTTAATATCATCTGAAAAAATTTTAACTACCTTAATCATTTTCTCTAAATTTGATTCAGAATTTGAAAATAATTTTATATCATCCATATATAATAGATGTGAAACTATACTACTCTCTCTTGTATTACCCTTAATTTTTATTCCAAACTTGCTTTTAATTAACATTTTAGAAAGGGGATTCAATGCTAAGCAAAACCAAAGAGGGCTCAATGAGTCTCCTTGAAAAATCCCTCTTTTTATTGAAATGCCCGGTACTACTATTTTCTTACCTTTTAAATTAACTAGCAAATCTGTATTCCAAAAGGACATAATATTTTTCAAAAAGCTAATTATAATTGGGTTAACTTTATATATTTTTAATATTTTGATTAGCCACGAGTGCGGGACACTATCAAAAGCTTTTTGATAATCTATATAACAAGTATGTAAATTACGCTTTTGATTTTGAATTTGTTTTAAAATTACAGAATCAATAACTAACTGTTCTTTACATCCCATATGTTTTCTGCAACAACCTTTTTGTTGTTCAGATAAAATATTTTTTTCATCCAAATGAGTATATATTAAATCTGTCAAGCAAGAGGTTAAAATTTTGTATATTGTCGGTAGACATGTAATGGGTCTATATTGAGAGGGATTATTAATATGTTCGCTTTTAGGCAACATATAAGTAATGCCCTTAGTTAGAAAATTAGGAAAATTTTGAGGTTCTCTGACAAGTTTTGAAAGATTTTTTGCAAAAAGAGGATGTAAAGTAGTTAGACGTTTGTACCAAAAATTATGTATCCAATCGCAACCCGTGGCTTTCCAATTATGAGTATTTTTTATAATTTTGGCTAACAATTCAACCGATATATCAGAAAAACTCATTTGTTCAATGTCTGAACAATTGAGTTCTTCATTTTCTATCCAGTTACCTGCCTCATTATGTTTTATATCTTTACTCCAAATGTTTGTCCAAAAATCGCGCATATCTGATTCAGATGGCAACGGAATATTATTATTCGAAATAATATTCTGTTTATCGTCAAGTTTGGAATAAAATATTTTCTCATTTTTCTGAAATAATCTATTATTATTTCTTTTATTATACGTATAATTATATCTTTTTAATCTACTAGCTTTTACACCTAATTTTTGTTTTAATAAATCTAATAAATCATTGATTATATTTTCATTATTATTACTACCAATGCTATAACCAAATTTTCTCCCAATTTCATCTACATATCTCAAAATATTCCTACTTCTATTTCCATTTTTATATTCAATTACTCTAGCTATACTACTTCTTAAAAATACTACATCATTTTCTAATCTAATCTGCCATTCTGGTTTACTATAACTATATGATCTATCATCAGAGGATATTAATTTAACTCCTAACTTATTACATATAGTGATAGCACTAGCGTACACTATTGTATGAAGATCTAAAAAACTAATATCGTCAAATATTATTTTTGGTAAAATTAAATTATTTAGTTCAGAAATTAATTTAGATAATTTCTTTGACGTATGCAATTTTGGTAATTTTGGTCTAACTGTGGGCTCTATATCTATATATCTATTTATATTATTTTGAAGCAAGTTAGCTAATTCTATTACATTATCATCTAGTAAGTTTAAATTTGCAATATTGATTTCCCTAAGATTATGAATAATGTCTAAGTTATTTGAATCTACTCTAATATCATTGGATTCTTCTACTAGAATATTAGCTAAACTATCTTCATTCAATGCATCTAATATAACATTACTACTCGTATTAATTTGATCTAAATTATTCTCCAAATGCAATCTATCTGCTACTTCTTTTCTTATCTCATTTAATGTTACTACAGGAATTAAATTATTTTTGAAAATTGACCTTTTTTGGTCAGCTAATCTTTGTTCGTTTACTTGGGCAACCGGATAATTTTGTGAGAAAAGTAAATGTAATTTTTTCCTATACAATATCATATCTGTTTCTAGTTTAGTTACATAAAAATATGAACGAACGATGAACATATTGACATCGTTCGTCCATTTCATACGCTGCCTAGGAATACCTGCTTTTGTTTTTTGGGGTCTCAGATTATCAATGTTCATCTGTATAGATGACATAATAAACCCATTTTCATTTCCGTTGGTTGAAAATGACATTGTGTCACCTTTCAAAGCAACTTGGAAATGATTTATTAATTATTATTAATTCCTACATTCCAGTAACCAAGCAACTGTCGTCGTTACCTAGTGTCAACAAATAGTTTTCAATATCTCCAAATTAAATATTTTAATGTAAACTACCCTTCAATACTACAAATCTATAATATATATTATATTGTAGAATAATGTTATCAAAATAAAATATATAATTAAATTTACCTACAAAATATATTTCAACGTAATCTCAAAATATAGTTGTTTACCTTGGTTACTGAAGTCCTCACAAAAGGAAAAATTTATTTTGTATTTATTTACCTAAATATCCTACGGTCCACTGGCAGTTTATTTATTACGTTATCTAATATACTTATTTTCAAATATTTATATGTTTTGGGATCAAAGCTAATTCTTTTCTATCTGATACAATAAAAAAATCAGAGAGCTAAAATACAAGCAAACGTCAAGGCTTGCGTTGCTAAGCAACATAATAGTATCAAATAGTATAAAATACTAATCTATAGCATAGATTAGTATTTTATACTTATTTGAATTTTTACTATCAAAGTGATCTCCATAGTAACCTAAACAAATAACAAAATGACAGCGCACGTCAAACAATCACTTAGCAACGCTTTGCTTTTCATCTGGACAATAAACGTATAATAAATAATTTCATAACACCAGATCTTATTCATATCGCCAGAGCTTAACAATACATACAGCCTATATAGTACTCGCAAATAATGTAGCTTTCTGTTAGTGAAAGAATTTTTAAAATCCATTCAGTATATTTTGCGTGAAAGAGTAACAAACATGCATCCATACATCCATACAAACTTTCGCCTTTATAATATTGATTAATAGAATTTAACAAAAAATGCTATTCTTGAAAGCAGATGAAACACTATTTCAGATTTTAGTATTACAAATCGATGTAAGACGCAATTAAATTATTAAAATTTGAGTTATTGTCACTTCGCTCTTTTTTCATTTAATATAAAAAAATATATATTTATAAATTTGCAACCTTGACAAAATATTTTTCAAAAGCTAGACATTATTCCATAGAACTATTTCAATTTATTCGAGAGCGTTTTTGGTAAAAAAAAAATTATTCCAACTTATTTCGCGGTATTCTCTCTTTCTAACACTGTTTAAATCCATATTACTCACCGTAATACAAAATTAGATGGCATAACTTGTATCGTGTCAGGCTCGGATATACTCGCATATATCCCAAAACAATTATACAGTAGGGTTGGTCACGATTGTATTGACGAAAAAAAATCTTGTTTTGATTTGTCTAATAGTGATAAAAGGGTGTTAAATGCAGATAAAAAAATCGCGTGATTTTTTAAATAATATTTGGTTTACAGCATCTTCTTTCCCCGGATTGACTTTGAAATTTCACATAATAGAGAAAAACCCACCCTTGTTAAACCTTAATAATATGTTAGATATTCCATTGAAAATTAACTATTTTTAATAAAAATACCAAGAGGGAATATTTTGATTTATTTATTAAAAAAATATATGAATATAATTCAAATTATCTCAAGGCAGTGTATTCAAATACCAGCAAAATCCTTTTTACTCTCAAATTTCGGCATTATTTTGCGAGATTCAATCTTGGGACTTTTGTAAATAATTTAGTAAAAATATACTACATTTGCTATGGAAGATTACAAAAAATATGGTTTAAAGCAGGGGTGGGGAACCTGCGGCCCGCGAGGCCTTTTTTGCGGCCCGCGGGCACTTTTGGTGCGGCCTGCTGAAAGAACCACAAAAAATTACACAGAACGGAATGGATTTTTACGGTGTTTCAGATGCATTTTTAAGACGTTATTACAAAATTGTTACTAGCAAGTTGTTTAGATACCAATGAAAACGTGATAAAACCTCCCATTTTACTTTTATTTTAATTTGTTATTGTGAAATGATAGTGAAATTCCATCGGAACTTTTAATTTTCTTGAACGGGACAGTCCCGATATTTCAGGATTGATGGCAACTCTATTCGGGGAGGAATCTTAGGCAGTCTGTCATAAAAAATTTTTTCTAGTCATCGTTGCGGAAGTAAGTGGATAATAAATCAACATAATCCTATTAATGACAACTAAGAAGAAAAGAAATGTTGAAGCTGAGTGAAACGTGAAATCATTTGAAACTAAATTAAGGCTGTGGAAAGTAACTCGAAATGAATAACACGACGCATTTTCCAACACTGCAAGGACAAAAGCCTTCTACATCGTTTGAATACAATGGTGATTGCGAGAAATTAAGTGAGGCATTTAATGAACGATTTAAGGACGTGAAAGAGAGTAAATGGATTTGAACATATTTGCTACACCATTCAACGTCGAACCATCGAATGTGCCTGATAATCTGCAGCACGAAATTAATCAATTACAAAGCGATGATGAACTAAAAGCTAGATATAACAATCTTCCCAAATAAAGTCGGGAATCACTGGTTCTATTAAGTCAAGCACGTCCCTTAACATTTTGTATATAATTCAAACATTAAGGCCATAATAATTTCCACACTTCTGGCATAAAAAAATCACTACATGTAATTTATTGTAATTGGTTAAATAAATATAAAATTGTATTGCGGACAATAAATATGTTACAAAATGTAGAAAACCATTCACGTTATCAGAGTATAACTTAATTTAAGCTGGTTGACTAGAGGACTCCTATGCAGATTCATTCTAAAAGTAAAACCAATCTTTTGTTCACAAAGCAAATTCCTGTTGCGGATTCATCTGCTAACCGTAACGCATTTCGAAGGTAAAACCATTTTGTTTTTCTATGTGCAATATTAATTAAAGCTGGGGACTCACAATCCAATTCGCTTTGACGGAAAAAAACAGTTTTGTGTGTAATTGCATTGAAAAAATTCCAAGAAAAAATTCAATTAAAAAATTCCATGTGTGGTTTCGTCTACTTACGCATTTCGTAGAAACCCATTCTCGTTTTTGAAGTGCACTTATAAAATTCTAGTTGCTTTTTTGCTTCCAGTATTAGAGAGAAGCCATTTTTATATACTCAGTAAAATGGTTACACTCAGTAATTTTAAGTCTCCGCGTATAGATTCACCCTATAACTGAAACCAGTTCTGTGTTTAGAATGCAAC
Organism: Limnephilus marmoratus; assembly: GCA_917880885.1. Taxonomy (NCBI): domain Eukaryota; kingdom Metazoa; phylum Arthropoda; class Insecta; order Trichoptera; family Limnephilidae; genus Limnephilus; species Limnephilus marmoratus. The sequence continues at coordinate 32,030,893 of OU862906.1, read as the reverse complement.
TAAAAAAAATCCAGGTGGGGTTTTAATTATTGACGCATTCCTCGTGTTAGAAGTGCATTTATAAAATTCTAGTTGCGTACTTTGTGCTGCCAGAATTGGAGGAAAGCCATTTTCATGTTCTGAGTGAAGTTTTAATTCTCCGCGTACACACTCACTTTATAATTAAAACCAGCCCTGTGCTTAGAATGCAACGAAAAAAAATTCAGGTGGGGTTTTATCTCGCTAACGCGTTTCGTAAGAAACCATTCTCGTGTGTGAAGTGCATAAATATAAATGTGTGCACTGCATAAGTATATAGCTATAAATTTGTAGTTGCATGTGTGCTGCCAGTATTGAAGGAAAGCAATTTCACGTTCTGAGTATAATTTTAATTCCCCGCGTACAGATTCAATCTGTAATTAAAACTCATTAAGTGTTATTTCACTCAAGGTGTTATTTCATTTGCTGACGCATTTCTCATGTTGGAAGTGCATTTATAAAATTCTAGTTTCTTACTTTATGCTGCCAGAATTAGAGGAAAGCCATTTTCAGCCATTGTCATTTTCGGAGCGTAATTTTAATTCCCCGCATGCAAATTTAATCTAAATTGAAACTAGTTCCGTGTTCAGGATGCAACGAAAAATTTCAGTTGTGATTTCATCTGTTGACGCATTTTGACGGAAACCATTCTCGTGTTCAAAGTGCAGTTATAAAATTCTGGTTGCAGACTATTTGCAGCCAGAATTTCAGGAAAACCATTTGCATGTTTTGAGAGTAGCTATAATTAAAGAGCGTTGGCAGTTACGTAAATATTTTTAAAATTAAAAATAAAAAGGTTCCCCACCCCTGGTTTAAAGGATTCATAGTAACTTTTATATACACTAGAAATAACCCTTTAATATGAAAATTTTCAAAACTTTGAAGTGAATCCGGAGGAAGAAGATCGCATCGGAAATTTTAAAAATTTTAAACACGTCGTTTTGAACCCATTTGGCACCCTTTTATCGCTTTTGGAATTTAAAAATAACATTTTTTATCTCCCAAATAAGGGCCCATGGGTTAAATAAATAAATAAAATAGATGCAGTTGTGTAATAATTTATCTCAGTTTTACTTCACCTTTTTCTTTGACAATAACGAGGCTGTTTTATCATAATAACTCAAAACCATTTTATATTACATTCCCTTTCAACAAAGCTGCCACATTAGCGAGTTTGTCAAGCATTAATGTTCTCTGCGATTTAAGATTAGACCTGCTTCGTGTATTATTATACCGATTCACTCTCTATACGCGTCAACGTATACCTACATTAATAATTCTTAATGCGAACAATTTATCCGTCCGACTTATAGCCCAGCGTCGGGATTACTCTAAAACCTGATCATATAAGATTATATTTAATTTACTTCATGTAGTGCGCAAAATATTAATTGAGATCGACTGGAGCGTTTCCTGCAATTACGGTTATAATCTTCACTAGCTACGTGAGCATTTACCTCGTTGGATAGTAAATATTACGCTCCGTCTTCCGGGCCTGATAAATACACGTTTTTGATTGGTTTTGTCTATTCGCTGTATTCAGAATAGGCCCTTCCTACTAAGGGAACGTACCCATACTACGTGACACTTTTAGGGGGGGGGGGGGTCTTCAAAAGGTCACGCTCCATACAAATGAGCGGCAGGTTGCTTAGGATTTTGGTCACCGGGGGGGGGGGGGGGGGTTAAAAATTGCAAAAAGTTGGTCACGTAGTTTGGGTACGTTCCCTAATTAGTTATGTAAGAAGTGAGGTTTCAACTGTTTAGGGCTTGTGCGGACTAGCGGTCAGCCGCGTGGGCGGTTCAGCTTAGCGGCTTGCTCCTGACGCGGTTTAACCGCGGTAGGCAGAAAACTGCGTTGTCTCATAATTAATAAAATGATGGGACAACGAATATAACAACATACATTGGTCGACTATTTCCAAAAATATTTACTAACTCTTCCCATTGTTTGCGTTTCAATTCTCTATTCTATTCTATGCTGCTCCTTCACAATTCCAAACTCAGCAGCGGCTTGCAGTGAACTAAACCGCAACCGCCTACTGCGTATAGTCCAGATGGCGGTCAGCCGCGAAGCGGGCCGCTGCCCTCCGTCCAACCGCCGAGGTTTGAATTTTTCGGCGGTTTAATGCGTCCGGACATGAGTGGTTGCAGATATTAAATGCGAAGAAATCTACTTTAAAAAATTAGAAAAAAATGTTATATTTGAATTATTTTGCGATTGTGCTTATTTATGAAGTTAGCAAATTTAAATGGGTGTATTGCTTTTGACAAAGCTAAAAAACTAAGTTTGTGCTAGTTTAATTTTCGCCAATAAGCATAAAATAAGCCGAAAGGATGAGCTTTAAATAAGTAATTTCACGTAAAATATATTCCAAATTGGCTTCTTTTCTTGCGTTTAATTACGACAACAATATACCCTAAAATATATTCAGAATCTTAAGCAAGGGCGGCTTCAGGATCACAAGGGGCGGACGGGCAAAAAAATCAATAATTACTACTGTTAGAAATAATTTTCAAGTATTATACTTCAAGTTTATTTTTACAAGTTCAAGTATGTAAAGGAAGGTTTATGAAAGTGTCAACACAATAGAAAAATTAAATATTTAATTAAGACAGTTTTATGTACTGATATATGTGATAGAATCTCCACAGTGCACAAAAATACCTTCTGGGGGGGACACGTGCCCCCCCCCCCGCCCTAAATCCGCCCTTGATCTTAACGACGCGACGTTAGTAAAGGAGCCGCGTATACAAATTGCGACTCGCTACCCGTGTATTGGACGGACCTACTGTCGAATTTGCCCTATCAAAGAAAAGAAGAAGAAGACAAATTATGTGGAAATCTTAACGACGTAAGTGAAGAAAGCGTGTAAACAAATATGTGCCCGCGGCACGGCGTATTGGACGGACGTACGGTCGAATTCACACAGACCTGGAGATTCGACCATTCCGCCGCATTCATTTTATTTAATTTATTTATTTATTTATTTACGCCTATTTAGGCTTTTACATACATATATATAACAATATTAACGAAATTATACTAGTAAATAGTGCAGGAAACTACTGTTTAAAACATTTGCACAAAAATAAATACAAAGTAAAAATATTACGTATTGAATTTGAACCACACAGGATGTAGGTACAAAACACAAAAAACAAAAAATCTGAAATAGTTTTTTTTCTTTCAGCCAACAAAATACTGTCAAATATTAATTCTGAAGAACGTGTTACAAATATTTAATAAAATGTGTCTCCATGTCGCACTCTCGAAGTTATTAATTCATCGTCTAGAAAAATAAAATCTGGTGCTTACCACTAACTTTGTAGTTGAAAAACGGGTTATAAAGTTTTAAAATCGTTGTACGTAAAATATATTAATGGTAAGGTATTGTTTTTATTAATCTTAAATACAAAGATCTTACATCCCCAGTGTTCTGTTGGAATAAATAAGTTATTATAGTTACGAATTCGCCGGAAATGTTTTAAAATGTGAGTTTTAAGCAAACAAAAATTATAAGGGTTGTGTACCGCCTTAAGAAGCAAATACTTAGGGTGTGACATTACAAATACACTCTGTAATATCTTTTACAAGTGATGTATTGTTTTTCATTTATTACAAAAAATATTTGTTTTGTAATTATGGCTCAACTAGCTGTCCCCAAAGTTGCCCTTCCTCTTGTCAAAGTGATCTTCCTCCTCGAAGGGCAAGTGTGCAAAATTTCATAAATCTCGGAATAAAACTGTAGATTTGCATTAAAATCAAATCCACGCCGTCCGCCCGCCACACACACCCTTATTTATAATATAAATGGAGATTTCCCAACAAAATCTGAAACAAATTTCTATCTCCCGCAATCACCGGATTTAGAGTAAAGTTACTTAACTAGGTACTACTGCACCACGGAAACTGTCAAAATTAAATGGCAAAACAATAAAGTGAGGGATCACGTAGTTCACGCGTGAACTCCAAAATCGTCAAGTAGGGTATTGTATCAAGTTACGTTCCATTGGACTCGCCTCTAACGGCGAATAATCGTATTTTTTCCGGCTGATTTTGACCACTTTCATCACTTTGCATTCGTGAGCTCGTTAAGGGTCTCATTCATTTATTAAAAAAAACCCTTGCATTTTAAAAATCGTTCCAGTTCAATGGCTTTCCTGTACTATTAATAAATTACCTATTAAATACTTACTTACATGGCAAACACGACAAAGTAACAACTTTGCTGATTCCGAAAGATGATGGTGGAGCGGTAAGACTCGTAAGTACGTAGGGTTTATAACCCAAGTAGGGGATTTTTAAGTATAATACATATGGGTCGAGGGTTCGAAACCCTGCGTGGGCCCTTTTTTGTTTGTTTAATTTATATGTACGTAATTTAATAACGTAACGTGCAATGCTTTAATGTGATCTCATAATTCTCTCATTTTATTATTATTATTATTTAAACGCCCGTATGGCTTTTACATAGACTGCAGTACTTTTTTTAATTACAGTGAAAAGAATGGATGTACAAAATACAAGTAACACAATTATTTTATTTATTTATTTTATTTATTTATTAATTTTCAACGCCCTGATGGGCTTTTACATGACAAGATTATAATACAGAGACAGTTTTTTTTAATAAAAAAGATAAACTATAAAAATATAACTAGTAGGTAAACATCATACAGATAAATTTAGGAATGATAGTGCATTACAATAAAAGAGAAAGCTTCTAAGTTGTAAATGACATAGAAATAAACTAGTAGGTATGTTAGCAATTACAAAATTTACAGGTGACTGATTAAATGTCATGTCATGAATAATACATGACAAAATGCAAGATACATAAAAAGAAAACGTTAACAAGTTTTTACATTGTAGATTAATATAGAAATACACAAATATATGCAATAGACCCTAGGTGATGCTCCTTAGATATCAAAATATTCTACATAAAAATATTGTTCAGATATTTCTTGAAAAACGGTAAACTTATATTAAATACATCGATATTTGAGGTGTATTTGTTCCCTAGTGTGTGAAGTCGAGAAATTGATGCATGTGTGTGATAGTTGGTTAGAGAATTATTGTTGCAGAATAATATGTTTTGCCTTGTCGCTCGGGTTGGTACCTTAAAGTCAATGAGATGCAGGAGTTCACAACAGTTTTTAATTCGGAGTGAATAATTTTAAACAAAAAAGTTAGGTCAATTATTTTTCTTCTGTTTTCTAGGGAATGCAATTTAAGTGTATTTAGTAAGAATGTATAGTTAATGTGTTGAATAGGTATATGTAACTTGAAGTTAATAAATCGTAAAAATTTGTGCTGCACTCGTTCAATATTTTTTATATGAATTTGATAATATGGGGACCAAACGATGGAATTGTATTCCAGCAAGCTGCGTACTAGTGACAAATATACAATTTTAATAGCTTCTAGTGAATCAAAGTCTTTGATGGTTCTGATTATAAATCCTAGTGTCTTCATGCCTTTGTTGGTTATTTCTTGTATGTGGTTTATAAAATTTAATTGGGTGTCAAATATAACTCCAAGATCCCTGATTTCTTTGACTTTTTCTAAGATTTTGTTATTTATTGTGTATTTAAAAGATAACGGGGTCTTCATTCTACAAAATGTTAGTGTCTTTTATGTTAAAAATTTATGTCTCGTATGTTAAAAACAAAATATAGGTTACATAAAACATAAGCATTAAAAAATATAGTTTACATAAAGTATAGGCGTTAACAAAATACAGGTAACATAAACTATAAGAAACAAAATATAGTCCATAAAATATAGTAGTTGACATAAAGTAGGTAATGTTTAAAATTGTTCACATTAGTTTATGGAATAGTTAGAAATACATAGTTAGCACATATGGCGTTTGAAGTTTGCTAAGTTCAAATTATTGTCAAATACATCCATATTGTTTAAGTATTTGTTACCAAGACTATGTAAACGTTGTATTGGAGAATGTAAATCATAGTTCAAATTAGATGTACGTACATAAAATGTCAATGTTTGTCTAGTTGTTCGTGTAGGTACATGTAGATTTATTAATTGCAGGAGTTCACAACTGTCGAATTTAGAGTTTGCCGCTTGACGCTTCTCATTCAGAATCGAATCATCGCGACGATATTTTAAACATTTTATAATTGAATATATGAAATTGTTTGTAGGCGTTATGTTACAATTTCAAAGCATTGCGCTGATAGCTCCATTGTAACCTCTCGATCTCGCTTGATTTGATTGCTTTAACTATGTTATGTGACCATATCTGAATGGATAGGTACTTGTTAAGCTTCCTCTTCTGTTTCCACACCACTCTGCGTACTCGCAATATTTAACAAATGGCGTCGACGTCATTTGTAGTACGATTTCACACTGAGCAGTTATTCTTCAAATACATTTTTTTATTACCATAATAATACATTGTTCCCATCCACTATTTTGTAACTGTCAAATCAGTATACGTTTGCCCTGAAGAAGGAAAGGTCGTTCCGAAACCGGTCGGCTTTACTCAAATATATAAGTGGTTCAAACAAAGTAACATTGCTTCATTTACATTTTTATTTTTTCGTTTTCAAGAGTTTTATTTAACATGAACATTTGTTACTTAATTTTTATATATCTGCTACCGGTTTCGACACATCCGTCATTCACTAGTAATTTAAAAACTAGCTTAAAAATTATGCAAGTACAGAAATGACTAGATTTTTATTAGGTGGGGATAGTGGGAGTGGTGGTTTTGGGGGAGGGAGGAGAACGGTTGGAGGAATCAACATGACAAGGAAACATTGACAATAACGGTGATTTACGGGATGCTATTATTTTTTTAAGCAACCTTTATCCGCATGAAAAAAATGTTCTGCAGTCATGATCTCAACCTTGGATTACGAATGCGAATGGTCAGATGCTACGTATTTTCAATATTATTTTATGGAATGGAAGCATGGACGCTTACTGAAGAATTAATTAGGCGACTTGAGGCATTCGAGATGTGGATCTACAGAAGAAGACTGGAGCTGGATGGACAGGGTCACAAATGAAGATGTTATGGTTCGGATGAATAAAGAAAAGGAAGTAATTAAAACCATAAAAATCCGAAAACTTCAATATCTTGGACACGTGATGAGACATCCAGAGAAGTATGAGATCCTGCATCTCATAATGCAGGGAAAGATTGCCGGAAGACGGGGCCCTGGAAGAAGGAGAACCTCATGGCTGAAAAACCTGAGACAGTGGTTTGGCCAGTCTACCGTGGAGCTGTTCCGGGCCGCAGTAAACAAAGTCCGCATAGCCAACGTCCGAACGGACAAGGCACAAGAAGAAGATTTTTTTTTTAGTTAATTAATTTTTTGGTTTATTAAATGATTAGCAAACTCGGAATACTTATTATTCGTAATCAGAGTTCATGTCTAGTTTTAAATTTTCTATTAGTCCTTCCCAAGGTTCGTAGAAAATGCGTTTAAACGCATTTCTACGAACCTTAGGTCCTACCACACAGCGCCCTTGAGGTGATTTTTCACAAAAACGGCGCTTTATAAATTATCCAATTATTATTACTACCAACGTACATTTTTATTAGTTAAAAGGATCGAATCCCGGCGTGACAAATAAATTTTATTTGAATTGAATAATTTGTGTTATTTCACAATTAATTCCTTTAAAATAATGCATAGTATATTTGCCGCACGTTCCAGAGTGGAAGATACTCTCAGTATCGCCCTGGTGTATGACCTCCATTCAGAATTGAAACGTTGCTTTAAATAGCGTTAGCCGTGGTGACCAGATCTGAATAGCCAGGTACTTCTCTACCTTCCTCTTCCCCATCTCCTTCCCCTCCTCACTGCCTTCAACCTCACAACATACTCCCCAATTAGGGATTCCATAGTCTCGCTGGCTCCAGACTGAGGGCGGATCCAGCTTTGGCGCCAGGGGGGGGTCACATAGTCGTGGTCAAGTCACTAGAAGTTAATTATATGTATAATTTAATTTTGATAAAAATAGATATAAGTAAAAAGTAGGTCCACCTAGGTCCTGGACCCAGCCCATGGGGGGGGGGGTCATGACCCCGATGACCCTCCCCCCCCTGAATCCGCCCTTGCTCCAGACGGGAGCAGCAGGGAGGTGTTCATGTAAAAAAGGTCATCATTATTTTATTTAAATTGAGAACATCGATAGGTATAAAAAAATCCTGTCATTTAATTATATTTCTGGAATTCAGATTTCAAAATAATAGGGCTAGGTTGGCGCACTTAATTTTTCCCGTCTCGGTGTTTTTAGATTTAAAAATCTAGTTTATCGGATAACTTTCACTCCACTGCTGTGAATTTAAAAAATGCACACTCAGCACTTTTAGAAAAGCCGCAATTAATATCGGATCGGCTTAGATATCTTATTTATCACCGCTGAGAAGAAAGTATAGGGAAACTTTTACCGTCGTGTAATTTTCTCCATATTACCTTGCTGAGTGTGATAAAGTTTGCGATCTTAATATTTTTCGTTTTTACCTACCGGGAAAGCTTGAGAAATGAATATTCTTTATTCTAGAGCAGGGATTTTCAACTTTTGGTGGCCCTACGACCACGCTAAAAAGTCTATCAACAAATCAATTTAAAATAGGTAGATATCCATTTTAATCACTATCTGAAATATCGCAGTTAAATTTTCACAATTCCGTTTAAAAAAATGCACATCGTTCCGTTTAATAATCGGTAGTAGCTCTAGTAGCCATTGAGATTATATGGAACTGTTCACACATGTCCGACACGATTAAAAAACGGATCCCGCACATCGGAAAAATAGCCAGCGCAGCGTGACGGAACTCACTCGCTCATTTATATGAAGCTTTTCATATTTGCCGGCTAGTCATTCCGGAAATTTGATGGAAAAAATATTTACTATGACCCCCATCCCCGCTATCTTGGAGTAACTTTGGACAGGAGCCTGAATTACCGGAAACACATGGAAACAGTGGGCAAAAAAACCAGGACAAGACTAAACTTAGTCAATAAGCTGGCTGGTACTAGCTGGGGATGCGACGCCAACACGCTCAGAACGGCATCCATTGCCCTGGTTTTCTCAGCAGCTGAATACTGTGCTCCAGTATGGGCCAGAAGCGCCCACACTTCCATGGTCGACGTTCAGCTTAATGCCACAATGCGAACCATCAGCGGAATCTTAAATTGGCTCCTCTTCCTTGGCTCCCCGTACTTGCAAATATAACCCCGCCAAATATCAGGCGAGAGATTGCAACACTGAGGGAATACAAGAAGGCGCTGCAAAAAAGCGAAATACCCTTGCACGATGATGTCGTTTCTCACCCGGCATGCCGCTTAAAGTCTCGAAAACCCTTCTGGACGGAAGGAGAAAGACTCCATCGAACACCTCTCACCCCAGAAGATAGGTGGAAGCTTGAGTGGCAATCAGCCAACGTCAAAAACGCCCATCTCGTGCAAGACCCCACTGAGAAACAGCCTGGGTTCTCATTGCCTCGCAAACTCTGGACTGCCATAAATAGGATAAGGTGCTCCCATAGCCGTTGTGTTCACATGATGCATAGATGGGGCCTTAAAGAGTCGGCGACGTGTGAATGCGGTGCGGTGCAGACCACCGAACATGTCGTCAACGAATGCCCGCTCCATTCATTCCCCGGCGGGATTGATGAGGTCCACAGGGCAACGCCTGAGGCTCTAGACTGGCCCGGAGACCTAGATGTCCCCCTCCGACCCCCCACCATACGAAAGAAGAAGAAGTCATTCCGGCGAGTGCCCGCTACACCCGTCCCTCAACTCGACCGCTTCTAGTCGCATGGAAACATGCACGCAGCGTCTGTGTGTTCATCCGATTTTTTGTCGTTTCGTTTTATTGTATACGGAAGTGTGAAGAGGGCGCCCGGCATTCGATTTTTCGCCGTTCCGTTTTTTAAATGGAGGTGTGAACAGGGCTTCCGATTTCCGGTTTTTTGTCGTCTGTTTTTTAAACGTAAAGGGGAACGGGCTCTGAGTGCGTTGTAAATGTGTAGATACAAAATGTGTACTTAATTCTCAATTAAAAATAACATTAATTTTATATAATTTTATATCTAGCTATTAAATACGTTTAGTAATTATTTTAATAGTCCCAGCGAGAGCTGACCGAACGTCATCGACGTTCGTCCTCTTCCTTCTCACGCGTCTTGTTTGAAAACGATAAAGATAGAAGGTCCTACAACGATGACGTCACGTACTACATGACTATTATTAAACCATATAGTTAGGTAATTATTATGCTGTTGACAATCGGATAAAGTAGTTTAACAGGTTTTTTAAAAATAGGATAAAAACAAGGAAATTATATTTAATGAGATCTCTGCTCTCCTTACTTTTTATTTTATGAAGAGATGTGTCTTGTTTGTCACCAGTCGTCAGCCAGTCACATAAATTCGCAAATGTAAATGCCGGAGACGGGAGTAGCGGTTTGGGCAGCGCTGGTAGGTATAGAGAATGCGAAAACAGTAATTTACATGAAACCATAGCAAAAACACGTGCATTAGATTGATGATGTGGGATTGTGAGACAGATTTCTTGGTATTGATTAATTTAGCAACGGTAGCAAAACACGCCGAAGATAAAGAATAGCGCCCCTTCATATAACCTCGCTCTTTGAGCCAGGCCTACTTACTCGTAAATTCCCTAAATTTAGGAAAATAATTTTTATGGTGGCAACACTAGAACTGGAACGTAGTGTACAATCCATTCGATCGGAGCACTGCATGCAGTTCATTTTACGGGGAATCCCCAACCATAGAGAAACACATTATCTATCTCTTTTTAATATTTTATAAAAGAGTTGACGTTATTTTTGACGAAGCGGAACACATCCAGTTCATTCTCATTCTTTGCATAAATGGACGCACTTAAAACAGTTATTCCAATTATTTTTAAATCAAACAAACGCAGTAATCAGACGTTCCACACTACGTCGCGATGCTCTTGTTCGTCACTCTTGGTTCCGACTTGGGAGTGCCATTAGTTTTATCTAAAATTGATTGTGGACGAAGTTTCCCGAAGTGAGGGAATAAGTTGTGCTACAATTACAGATGCTGCTCAGGATGACTCCATTGGTGATGTACAACAAATACAAATGCTAGATGACGTTAGTACTGCTGTCCCGAATATAGCGGATCCAGCAACTTGGCCACTCATTCGAAATAGCAAAATAATTGATCATGTATAATAACTAGTGGTCCAGTGCAAACTCACATTGATAATTATCCGAAGAATGATACAGGGCGACATTTCTCCAATTCTCATTTCATAAAAATACTAGTAAACAATGAAAGAATTAATTCAAGATAAAACCTATCTGCGATCGACAATATCTCAATCTAAATTGACAAACTTGGCAACTTTGTCAATCGAAAATGAAATTGTTGAAAACATCGATTTTGATAAAACCTAATCGAAGAATTTTATTATGTTATCAATTTCGCCGGTAGACAGACTAGAAAAGTGAAATTTTATTGTTTTTTTTAAATAAATAGTTTTTTAAACGGTTATTTCATTATACGCATTGCCTTTTTTCGTATTGAATTGAATTGCAGTTAGGGGGCGCCGTGGAAATCTCGCCCAGGGCGCTGGTAGTGCTAAAACCGGCCCTGCACTTACCCACAGATCAGTTTCTTTACTCCGGTTAGTCAATTTACATAGATCGATCTTGACTATCCTTTCAACCGCTCTTGATTCGATTGTTAGAAACGATCGCTAATGTGGGACCCAGGCTGTGTCGTGATGAACGCATCATAATTCATACCTGACCGCGATAATAAGAAAGTCAGTGTAATACCGTCAATGAAAACGGAATACCTATACGAAATTATGCATTGAACCGAAGAAGTGTCACGACTCGGAAATGGTAGTCGGCCGCTATGTGGTTGAAAGTGTCGAGACAAATAATAATAGGGAAAGTGAATCCGAATGCTTGAATCATCGATGATTTGCGAATTATCGCTGGTTGATTAGTTGCAAGTCGGGTGAATTGCGAAGCCTTAACGTCGGCAAGGTCGTACGTAACGTAGCATCGGCTGCTGAAGCCTTTCAAAGGCTTTTCACCGCCAATAAAACCGCATTGTTGTTGGCTGACTCAACTTTAAACACTTCCCGCTGACTTAGTTAGTCATTTCTTGAATGCACCCTTCTGTAAAATTAGTTGTGTCACCCGTAACACGGAGTTTTCAAAAATTATTTATATTCACTGAGATATGTAATACTATATGCATGGTTTTACTACTAGTAGTTTATACATTTACAAGATCACTAAAATTAACCATTTATACCCAGGAACTCGCTACTATTTGTACTGCTACTATTGCTACATAATGTATCTTTTCTTATACAGATTACATCACCAGGAAATCAAAAATACTTTTCAGACAAGCGTAAGTTTCGTGAAATTATTGTGTATGAAAAGGTTTCGTGAAATTATTGTGTTTAAAAAGTGTTTCTTGAAACTCCTCGGATAACGGAACTGTGTAAAGATTATGAGTAGATACCAACAAAAATACTCATCAATCTTCTATTTGAAAATTTCATACCTTAATTTAGCTCTTAAAATGCGTTTACATGATAGTATTATTACACTGTGATAATTTATTGCTTGTGTTTAGTTGGCCTACCAATACATGTAAGATCTCATTGTTTTTGTACTGTCCCTTCAACATAATTCATTGCTTTTCCTATAGCACACAAAGCGTTCGAATATATCAAGACGTTTGTCAGGTAAATCTTGTATTAATGCGATTCTACTATGGGTGCGCAGCGAGCGAAATATCGATAAATCATAACAGTAATAATTTGTACGACGTTGCAGACAAATCTGCCCGTGATTTGTGCATATTTCGCCCACGTGTATATCCTGCCTCAGTGTGCTAAACCTACGCTAAACCTTTGCTGTTAATAATGTTGCTGGAAGATTACCATCAATAATAATATGTTTCAATTGAAATCCGTGTGCAGTGTTTGAGTTATGCTTCTGTGGAAATGATTTTTACCTGCGTCACTTTATTTAGGACAACGCGCAACGGTGCTGAGCCTTTGACAGTAATACTAATAATTAAACTGCCGCTGACCGTTGCGTAGCGGTTGATTATGGCCCGGTATATCAGTTGGTTGTAAGCTCGGTTTGGTTGGAATGTCGAGCTTAGCACTGCTTTGAACATGATTCGTATATAAGTCGAAAGCCTGGACGTCACCAATATTACGAGTATTGTTGCGAATTTAATGGAGGAACGTGTTCTTTTTTCTTTGAGAAACTAATCTACATGAGAGGTAAATCTGTGGTCTCTACTGTCATCTTCATTGAGAGATCTATATGCGCTGGGAAATCGCAATATTATGATCGCGATCTTTCAGAAGCGACGGCAGTTTATTTTTAGGGGGATTTAATTTACGAATTAATTTTCGCTAAAGTTCCCCACTTCAAGCGGCATAGTGCTGTTTAATTAATGTTTGTTTTGCTGGAGTGGGTGCACTATCAGTGACGTAGCGAGGGGGGGCGCCCCCCCCCCCGGGTGCCACCCGAAGGGGGGTGCCACTCGACCAAGATATTGCATACACGTCACCAAGATATTGCATACACATGAATACGGTCTATTATTTATATTTTCGTAACTCTATGGCTCCCTGAGTTCTGCTCTTTGTGTCGGTCGGTCTTTTATAGGCGGAGTAGCCTATATTCTGAAATTCTCTAGCCACCACCCCCCAGGAATGGATTTTTTATTTTTATTTATTTGTTTGTTTATTTAGTACAAGATTATACATGTTATACATTAATTTTATTTGACTGCCCAACTAGGAGTATTCCCGTTTTAGGACAGTCAAGTTTTGAAGTCGAAATTAGCTTTTTGAATTTCTCAAGTTTAAAAGGGGGTGGGGTGACATCCGCCCCGGGTGCCACTCATGCTAGCTACGCCACTGTGCACTATTAATAAAATTAATTGCTGAAAACAAACCGCCCTGACGTTGAAACTTTAAAGTCCCTTATCGCTCGATGTATGTATATACCAAACTTGTAAAATTAGGCAATTTACGTAAATTTCTGTAGGAACTATTCAAATGTTATATATTCATGTGAAACAAACTCTCATTATGATTATATAAGTTTTATTATATATTTTATACATAGAATTTTAAAATCGCCATTAAAAAACGAATAAAACAAAATCACATTAAAACACACTGTTAGGTTGGTACGACTAAATCTGTTGATGCTGACGTCACGGGTGTCAGACCAGCTCACAAGTAGACATATTCATTGTGGTTTTGAATGAAAATTGAGCCGAAACTCAGGTTTTCTTTGTATTTAAAAGACTTCGTTGTTGTTCTGTCTCATTGTCGACGGAATTGAAACATTATTTAGGCCCTCAATAATTAAAACCCGGACGGAAACTGTATACATTCGGATAATTTTCCCATACCTAGCTGATGCTGAGATGATTTTTTTATTCTAATTTACTAACTGTGTAAGTGCAGAATTTCGTGGAACAAAAGCTCGTTCGAAGTAAGAAAATCATATTATTACTTGCGTAACGTCATAGTTTGCTATAAAAAATATTTTTTAATAAATTTTTAATTATGTACGGCAAGCTTCAGACCGTTTAAATATCAAGTCATTCGATATTTTTATGATAATTTCTAATATTGACTATATTTTCAAATTGGTTCCAGCATCAAGGGATTTTAATATACACATTATTACAGTCGTCATGATCACTGTATTATAAAATACCAGTATGATATTTAGACTTAGTATGATTCGGTATATTTACCTACTGTAAATTGTTTATCAGATGCGTTCACAGATGTATTTTTGCACTTTGATAGAAATACAACACCAGTACCTGGTATGAGATTTTACCCAGTGTATTAAACCTTCAACTAAAAGCGGTTTTTTTTTTAGCTCCACACAGGAGGTCCTGAGGAAAACAATTCCCCCCAGGGCCTACGTCATCTTTGGGGATGCTGTGTGGAGGGTCTTTTTAGGAAAGGAAGGAGAAGCAGTTCTGGGAAGGAAAATGGTATATACGGTGGGCAGGAATCTGGGGGTCAGTGTATCCAGGAGTGACGGAAGTATGAATCCATTCCTCCCACTGCAGTGCAAGGCGATTTTCCGAGAGAGTACGGCTGGAGGAAGTCACAGGGACTTCCCCTAATCTTTCTCTCCCGATCCGGCATGCCGTGCAGTTGGTGGGCAGACGCATCCGCCGCCACGACCCGGACAAACCTCACCCCATGAACCCAGGCACCCCTGCTAAGTCACCAAACGTAGCGAACTACTAAGGGTGACCTTACGAATAAGTTTAATCTTAAGAATAAAAGACGTCTCGAGTCTCGACTCCCACCCAAAATTCAGCTCCTGTTGGAAAAAAAAGTAGGCTTTTTGTGACCGGTAGCGTCACACCTTCCATAGTTTTTTGCAATTTTGGAGACCCGAAAAATTAAAACTTTGAAAATCATTTTAACTATTAAAACTAACTTTCATTTTTATTTCTTTTACATATTTGATAATATTGTTATTTTATTTCTAAAAATAGTATAATTTATTATTTAAAAGCAAATACTGCTAGGTAATTATTAATACGCGTGACAGCTGTTTCGCCTTCTGCAAAACTTATCAAACAGTTTGTGATGACTTCATAAATAGTAGAACTTGGTAATAAATAAACTGTTTTTATAAATTAAATGATAATATTATTGAATAAAGAAGATTTGCTTGCGCAAAGACATGCTTTTTTCATTGCACCAAAAATCTATAATGCACTGTATCAGACTATAGAAATTAAATCTAAAAACGTATCCTCTTACAGCATATACAAAAAATTAATAAAGACTTGGGTAACTACAAATGACACAAATACCTACCTGCTATAACATCTTACCTGTTACAACTTTACAAATCCCTAATTTTTATTTAACCTTTTTTGTTTTTCATATATATATATATATATTTTTTTTTTTTACAGTGAATACCGCACAAGAATCTCAACTGCTCCCGTTTGGAGCCAGTGAGACTATGGCATCCCCAATTGGGGTATGTTGTGAGGCTGTAGGTAGCGGGGAGGGGAAGGAGGTGGGGAAGAGGAAGGTTGGGAAGTACCTGGCTATTCAGATCTGGTCACTAAACACGGCTAAAGCCATTTTCAAGCAACGTTTCAATTCTGAATGGTGGTCTTACACCAGGGCGATACTGATAGTATCTTCCACTCTGGAACATGCCACAAATATACTATATATTATTTTAAATGAATTAATTGTGAAATAACACAAATTAATCAAATAAAATTTATTTGCGCATGCCGGGTTCGAACCCGCGACCTCCGGAATGTGAGTCAAGAGTCTTAGCCACTCGACTACGGAGGTCGTCAAATATATTTTTTCTTAACTTTAGTTTTTTAAATACGGAATTATTTGTTCTATAAATATGTTAAAACATAATTATGTTTCAATTTACTAATTTAAATTTTAATTTGCTATGTTGTATCTTAACTGCATTCAAAAAAAAAACTTAAGTATACCCACGAACTGGCGATGCCTATGTGGGATTTTTTTGTTACCATACATATATGTATACTATTGTAATATCTTTTTTTTGTTGTTAAATTGTATTATTGTTTATCGTTAAGCTACATATTTAATTTTATAGTTCCCTTTTTTACTTCTTATCAAAAGAAATGTTTTTTGTGATATTTTTATGTATGTAACAAAAAAATTTATTAATAAAAAAATTAAAATTAAAATTAAAAAAGTAATAATAAAAATGAATTAAAATTAACAATTAAATAAATATACTGATATTTAAATAAGAAGGTCATTATTGATTAAAAAAAAAACAAGGGACAGGTGTTCATTAATATAGTATGTAGGACACTGTTATATTACTGTTTTGCAAGCAAATTAACACCAACCAGTCATAAAGCAAATAAACACCAGTCAGAAATTCTAGAAGAAGATCGACGGTTGGTGTTTAGGCATTTATTTAGTTTTTACATTTATTTTAAGCATTTTTATACAACATACAACAGACCCGGCCACACATTGCTGTGGCTAACGAACACAACGCCACGCCATTACCCAACCTTTATAACCAAAGCCATCTGTTAAATCAAATCCACACCGCCCGTTTGCCAGCCCGCTGCCGCTTGGCCAGATATATTATATATTTCAACCAATTTACGCAAAACCTTGACAAATTATATGCCTAAAAACCTTCCTCATGAATCACTCTAACTTTTGGTGAAAACCTCATGAAAATCCGTTGCGTAGTTTAAAAGATCTAAGCGCACAGACAGCGGGAGCGACTTCATTTTATACTATGTTAAGATTGTAGGAAGGTGTTGGTTTTATTCATTCCGAAGACTGCAAATTTGTTTACCTTCATTTTTATTTATTTATATCAGTACAGTACAACAGTCCCAAGTCCCAACCGCTCCCAACCATCTGAGCCAGCATCCCCAATTGGGGTAAGTGGTGAGGCTGGAGTTACTGGAGAGGGGAAGTACTTGGCTATTCAGATCTGGCCATCAAACACGTTTACAGCCATTTCCAGCAACGATACAAATGAGTAAATTCTGTCAAAATAAAACTTACTTGCGCACGCCTGGATATGAACCCGCGACCTCCGGATTGCTAGTCTTACCCCTCGACCACGGAGGCCGTCATTCAATTAACATTCATTCATTCAATTAATTTAATATTAAGGCATTGCATTTCACTCCGTGTGTTTTTTACTACATTTCTCTTATTTTATCTCTAAAGATTTTAATTAGAGGTAAGATGTACTTTTGTATGCACCTTATTCCCACGCATCCACCCATTCATTATTTTCTCGCGCGATTGAAGCCCACTCTAAAATCCTAATTACTTTATCGTGTTTGGTATCAAAACGCATTTCTAAGCCTTACAAATTTGTGAAAAAACTGTTTGAATTTAAATCGTTGTTATTTATGATCTGATGCCATCGATTTAAATTATAGATGATACATTTTTCGGAATCAAATCGGCACTTCATTTTGAATAGTCTACTTTAATGGTCTTATCAGTTGCTTACCCCTACTAACCCTGTGGTTGCTCTAATGCTTTTGCAGATTGCTCGATTCAGTAGAAGTTGTAAATTATAGTTGCTTATCACTACTAACCCTGTAATTGCTCTAATGCTTTGGCAGGTTGCTCGATTCAGTAGAAGTTGTAAATTATAATTGCTTACCACTACTAACCCTGTGATTGCTCTAATGCTTTGGCAGATTGCTCGATTCAGTAGAAGTTGTAAATTATAATTGCTTACCACTACTAACCCTGTGATTGCTTTAATGCTTTGGCAGATTGCTTGATTCAGTAGAAGTTGTAAATTATAGTTGCTTATCACTACTAACCCTGTGATTGCTCTAATGCTTTGGCAGATTGCTCGATTCAGATTAAGTTGTAAATTATAGTTGCTTACCACTACTAACCCTGTGATTGCTCTAATGCTTTGGCAGATTGCTCGATTCAGTATAAGTTGTAATTTATAGTTGTCTACCACTACTAACCCTGTGATTGCTCTAATGCGTTGACAGATTGCTTGATTCAGAAGAAGTTGTCCGTTTGTAAATTATAGTTGTCTACCACTACTAACCCTGCGATTGCTCTAATGCTTTGACAGATTGCTCGATTCTCTAGAAGTTGTCCGTTTGTAAATTAAGTCAATGTGTTTCTAGAAATCACCTTACACTTCAAGGGCGACTACTTTCTGCCTGCGCTGGTTGCGAAAATTTTGAAATTTCTCGTCGCGTAGAAGCCTTCCACAGATTTGGCTAAAGAAAACGCCTGAAAAGGTCTTTTATTTTGTGAAACTTAGATCAATTTTTTTATGTTTTCCGAACAGAATTCGAAACAATAAATTTTGCCAAGTAACACTATAATAATAATACAATAAAACAAATTGGACAAACTGTTCTGAAATCGTAAATCCGAAAGCATCTTTATTGGCCTGGTGATATTTTTGTGTTTGAGGAATGAAAATATGTATCTATACATTTTTTAAATTGCTTCTACAGAATTTTAGCAAGGTGTTCAGTTTTATTAGAGAATCTAGGTTAATTCTAATTACCTTAGATGAAATTACGATGCATGATATTTATATGGTATTGTCGTTGGTTATTAGGTTATTAGTTATTACGTTGCAAACACGAGAAAAGGGGATATTTTTTTCCGTTTCTTCTGAAAGGGTTCTCAAAAACTCGATCCTTTTTAGAACGTGGCCCATCTGGTATACTCCGTGTCTATGACTGACAGTTATCTAGTAAGATCTGCCGCCGGTGCACGTACCGCTGTTACCGACTAGTGTTGGTACGTGGGTCGCCTCCCATTCCCGCCACACCCCGGGGAGATAATGTATGCGGTGCCTTTTCACTTTTAGTTTTTATTTCGATGCTATTTCCAACACGCTCGCAAGTCGCAGGCGATTGTGACGAGAGTTATGCGCTCGTGGGTGGGTCGCGCACTCCACATAGATCTCTTCAAATTACCTACATGTCAAATCAAGAAAAGCATTGTAGGCTGACAAGTTTTCACGATTCCAGTTATTTTATTTTACACGTTTGAACGATCTTGTACAAACTAGATACATTGTTTTTTTGTATTAAATGTTTTATTATATAAAAAACGTGTTTTAATTATTATAGGCCCATATTTAAACAGATTTATAAAGAAACTAGAAGACTTTTGGAAATAATAACAACGGCATCGCATTCCTTGTGAGAAACCACATTGGCACCCATATGGCATTCCCACCTAATTTTTGATCAAAATTCATTAGGGTGGATATTGGAACTCAACGATTCATTTTAATAAATTCACTTATCTACGTTCTGTCCATCGCTAGTTAAAACTAACTTAGGGTATAATACAAATTCTCGATGATGATATTAGTAATTAGTTGTAAAAAATCACAAAAATTGCTTTTTTTAATTGCCATCCAATCTGAAATTTACAGAAGTGATTTCGCAATGGATTTATATAAAAGACTGGAAGTAGTTAGTTTATGGGTGAGTATTATTAAATATATTATTATGATTTCGAATTTGTTAATTTTATTTCGCGTGTTTCTGATTTCGAAGGGAAAGCCAAAACAGTGAACTTGCACGCATTCATTAAAACAATACAGATATCGCAATGCAGTAAAATATCGATCTAATTAAGATAATTTTATTCTGCGTAGTGAGGTTTTTTCATCGCGAGATGTAAAAAGTAAAACGAGTTTTCGAAACCATGTCGATTTTCCTCTACTTTCTATAAATAGGTGCCTACCTGACTGCGCGTTGGAAAAATTGCAATGCACACTGTTACTACATTGCCTAATACATCTATCACTACTATTATTCAGTTAACTAGTGATACCTGCATACATAGTTAACCTCGAGTTTATGCGACCGAGTTGCGTTTTTCATAGACATTTCGATCGGATTGTAATGATCTAGTTCGCAACTTGTAGGGTTTTGCGTCACTTCGTGTGAATAACACAACATTTCGTGTTTTCATGTGATATATATTATGATTATCCACATTACTATAATAGTTAACTTACCACCATACAACTGTAGATCTGACTCTAGTTATTCTGAAAATGGTAAACGTTCGCAAAATTGTTCAGCTTCAAGAACAACATTCATTATAATAAATTAGCTTAGGTTAGCATTTAAGACTTACAAAGGTACTCGTAGCATGCAATGAATTCACCTACAACTATATGTATGTTAAAAATGGTAAGGTTAGGATATTTTTGTTTTACCATAAAAATGTATAGTATTATATATTCTGCCTCCTTACTGACATCTATGAATCTGAACTACAATCAACTGTTGTTTAGTGATGCAGTGTTGCATTTGTCCTCAGGCCAATTTATTAAATTCATAATAGAAAAAAATCAAAAAAAAATGGTAATTATGAACTCTCCACCCCTGCTGCATGTTATTTTTTTTTTCATTTTCATTATGTTGGTTTTCCTTCTTTTTATAATAATAATAATATTTGACGTAGCTTGATGATTTACATATCCCACATGCTTTAATTTGTGTATTTTTTTCATTTCTGTTGTACATATATTTTTTTTTTCTTTTTTTCTACCACTTTATGTTTTCTTTTATGTTTTAATCTATGTTTATATATACATATATTATAAATTTTAGCGGAAACTTTGCTGGTTAATGCAACCATGTAATATGTTACTCTATTATGAAAATATGTATAACTGTTTGTTTCCTTAATAAACTAAAATAAAATAAAAAAAACACGTGTCTAGGCTCGCTAGACACCAAAAAACCTACGTTAACTGGTTACACACAATATTCGTATTTAGAAATGTCGTGCTAGGTTCAGATTTGTGTTCAGATAAATTTTCAGGAAACAAGCAGTGTCCCACACTGTCGAGAAAATATCGTTTACAATCATAATACCTGTGCACGGCAACCCCAAAGATCACTTTGGCCCCGGATAGGGCAACTTATGTGTAGTATTTTCATATATTATAATAAAACAAATATAAAACTTTATTTCACTTAATTTTATTGACCGCAACCGGTTTCAGCTCGTCAAAACCATCTTCAGACTGGTACAAATTATTTTTAGTCTATGGTTTGTATACATAACATATGGGGGAGGGGGAGGGGTGGTCTACAAGGATTTTAATAAATTATATTAAGTACATTTGTTACTAAGTCGTTTTAGACTGTCGAATTTCTAATCATTTTGGTAATTCCAGTAGGCTAATTAATTACCTGGGGTTTGTAGCTCACTTGAATATTGTTCAGGGAAATACCTTAAAACTAATATGAATTGTTAATATTAGTATTTTCACCAGATGAAATAGCTAAAAAACATTGTTTGTGATCTTAAATATTATTTCATAAGCGACAAAATAATGCAATCTGTTTACTTTCTCTGCCCGATGTTAATTAGATAAACGCATTTACGACGCCACAATCATTAGGCATTATCAATCTCACATTGTCATTCGGTACGAATGCTATTTTCAAATTATCTGCATAGCATTTGAGAAAGTCTCCATTGTGATCGACTCTTCGAGCGAACTGTCGCGCAGGTTGCAGGAATTACATCGCGCAGATGGGAGAGAGATGGAGAGAACAAAAAAATCTAAATACATATTATTATATTAAAAAACAATGATGCCTCGAATCGTTTGTTTTATTTGTGTTACCGTGGATTCCTGTTTTATTGTTTTTATTGTTGGTTAGTTAGCGTGGTGTAACTATTTTCAATGTGAAACATGAAAGTGTGCGCTTCGTTTAACGCCCCAGTGGAGTTAGATCTATTATTGACTGATGTGCATGGCGCATGCTAGGAAACTAATTGTTACGTACGTTCTAAATATCGACTGATTATGTTGTAAAGTGAATTCCATCATAAACAGAGTCAGATTTAGAACTAAATTTGAAGACCCAGTTGTCAAAATTGTCGTGAAAGTCTTATTTTTACTCACGTCGGCTCTTTTGGTTTCAGAATGCTAACTTTTCACGGCCGGGAGATCGATAAATCTTTAATAATCTACTAAATTAATTCATCAACAATGAACTATAATATCATCTTATATGATATGATACGATTTCAATTAAAGTTAAGACGAAGCCAACCCAATCCAGCGAGCAGGTACCTAGGGTGTAAATATCCATCTTCGTAGCTAATTATTATTATACTTTTGAATGTAGCTATAACTTTGTGGTTATCCATTATAAATAAATGAAACAATGTTACTTTTTTTGAACCACTTATATATTTGAATAAAGCCGACCGGTTTCAAAACGACCGTTCCTTCTTCAGGACAAACAGATACTGATTTGACAGTTACAACAATAATGAATCTATTATCAACAAACAAAAAATATTGTCTTGCAGCCCAATCATGGTTATGTTCCCCTACCCACCCACTCTTCATTAATACATAGCAACGGCTCCACTCCTACCATAATACTACGTTATATTAAAAATTATTGTCCCCATCCACTTTGTTGTAACTGTCAAATCAGTATCTGTTTGCCCTGAAGAAGGAACGGTCGTTCCGAAACCGGTCGGCTTTACTCAAATATATAAGTGGTTCAAACAAAGTAACATTGTTTCATTTAATTATTATAATTTTTTTGTTTTTATTTGGTACAATAACCTTACATTTTAAAAACATTATTTAACAATGTGGGCTTCACTGGACGCCTTTCCCATGCTGAAGCCCCAATTTACAAAATTCTATAAAATATGAAAATATAAGTTTTAGTTAAATATAATAAAACTCAGACGAAGTAAAATTAAATACATAAAGGCGGTAATGAAAAAAATATAAAAAATCGGCAAATATTTTGAGGTACGGTTATATATAATGATGTGTGCTTTATAATGTTAGGTATTGTGTATTGCTTATATTATATATTATATATTTTATTATTTTACGTTATAGAATTTTTGTAATATTGCCTTCTTTATGACTGCGTGCATATTTATTAAAAAGACTGTTAGTAAAAATATCTTCGCGACTCTGAAGAAGGTTGTTATGACTGTTATGAGTTAATAATAATAATAATACTTGGATGATTTATATAGCGCCGTTTTTGTGAAAAATCACTTCAAGGGCGCTGTACAAACTTCTAAAATCTAAAAAAACTACAAGCTAGACAAACAGTTCAAAACAACTTATGGCTAAAAATTGCATACATCGGTTCATTGATCACCGATACGAAAATATATGTACAATATTTTGACCAATGAACGCGATGCTGCCTAAAATTTAATGAAAACAGAACTACACTTACCTGGGAGGTCGCTTGAAATTAAGTTATGACCGAAATTAATTTTGTTATTGACTATCTTCATCAATATCATTAAATTACTATCGTGATACAAAACTACTCTCATAATGCGGACAGGACACATCTTCCCAATCTGCAATCCTAACACAACTTGTCGTATATATATTTTTTTTTCAATTCTTCACTAGCATCCCGTTAATAAAAAAAAATGTTGTTATTTCTTCTGCTTACATATTCACGGCCGCTTTCTTATCGCGTCCTTCTCTGTCCCCGTAGCTCATAAACTAGCGAGCTGCAAACTCATTATTCATTATAAAGTTGAAATGTGATTTTCCGTAAACAAGAAAGCTACGCTCCCCGGGTGCCAGGATTCCGAGAGGGTGGTAACGAAACACCAAACACCCACTCCTCGGCTGTCTGTGGTTGAACCTGCGCCCCTAGCCGCTTGGAGCCATCCGATACCTAACCACTTTTACTTATAGCTAGTGTCCGACCGAAACAGGACTTTCTACCGAAACCGTATCTTCGGTATCTCTCTCAGGTTCGGCCGAAACCGAAACTTTTTCAGACATGTTAAAAATCTATTGTTTACCGAAATTTGGCTTATTTTTACACTTATACAGACAGTTAACACATGTTAAATGAAATACAAACAAAACTTGAAGTATGTGAAAAAATACTTACAATTTTTTTTGTATTAGTTACTATCTACTGCTATAAAAAGAAAAAAAATTATAAACATGTTAACTACTTCTTAGAACAAAAATTTGTCAATAATCAACACTTTCATTATAAAGGAAGGACCTCATTAATTGAGTATTTTAATTTTAATTGCGTTTACAATCATCGTTCTTATTACACGTGTTGAATTAACTCAGCTGGTGATGGCGGGTGACACACAAGCCCCGAACTCACCCGAAGTCAGACGAACGACGCGCGATAATTCACGAACGAAGAGCTTCGGTAAGGCCAAAGATTCAGCAGATTTTCTACGAAACCGAAACGGATGCCGCAACTAGGTTTTTTTGCCGAAACCGAACCTTCGGTCCGTCACTACTTACAGCATTGTCTTCTTGTAATCCGATTTTATTCGAACTGTGATTCAAAATTTTCGCTCGCATTTCCAAATGTTTCCCTTTGATGATGTCTTTGTTAAAGATATCGTTGCTTACATATTTTTTTTATTTTTTTGTTGTTGTTTGTACTACTTTTGAAAGTTTTTTATGTGATCCTGCACAAGAACTTTAACTGCCCGCAAACAATCAGGGGGATTGCAAGGATGAATGGAGTAGGAATTTGAGGAAGAAGAGTGTACATATAGAAGTAGGTACCTAAATGGCTGTTCATATCTAATTATTATACATAGCTCCAGCTTACAGTTATTTCAAGCAACGTTTGATTATTAACCACCAGGCCAATTGTAAGAACACCTTCCACCCCGAAACATACGAGTAGAACAAACGCATTACGTTCCTACTTATCATGATTTATTTTCCCTCTTCACATTTTTATTCCGTAATTTCTAGGTCCAAAGCAAAGGATCCTACCGTTCTTTCAAGTATGGATATGGCTGCAAGAGCCTTCATTTAGAAATTGAGATACTGCAACCAAAAATTAGTTTGATACGGTTTGTGCTAACTTGCAGTAGGTACTTTCGACTCGCGCACTCAACAATCATAAATAAAAGATTCAACCAAAATAACGAGGCTCTAATGCTCTCAAATTCTCAACTCTTCCGATTGTAACACAATTGAACTGTTTATATGCATACAAGATACAAACCAACCTTATTTAATAACGTATATCGTGTGAACGGGCGGGCTGCCCTCAGTTGATAAAGACCGCCCTTATCGCTTAGCGGCACGAGCCAGTAGTAGGTACACACCTCTATTATATTATTTTACTTTCTCACTTCGCTTTGTAAGTATAGGTACTACATACTGCATTATAAGATTGTATGCTTAGAACGGACATACGCGTACATACCGTGCATACAACATTATACGCTGTTAACGGACGTACTGTTACAAGAGTGCTAAGGTTAAGTCGTGATGAATATTCCCTCTCTATAAACCAAACAGCTGTCAAGTTAGGTTTTGATTTCAGAATATTTTCTGTGTGTTTGGTGGTTATTTGTACACACGTTTTGCATTAGGAACAATATGCTTGGCAATATCTAAAGATTTATGTGGTAGATAATATAATATTTTATTTTCTGACTGTGTCCCGCTAATTCAGAGTATCTGTTTTTATTTGCGTA
Organism: Limnephilus marmoratus; assembly: GCA_917880885.1. Lineage (NCBI taxonomy): Eukaryota > Metazoa > Arthropoda > Insecta > Trichoptera > Limnephilidae > Limnephilus > Limnephilus marmoratus. Next base: position 32,004,796 of record OU862906.1, on the reverse strand, counting down.
ATTTATTACATATCGATCTTTAAACAATTGGTGATACAATTAATTCTGAATGTTTTGAAATCAAACAACACAGGACAATAATATTCGTGTATTCAAGAACCTACTGTAAATTCTATTACATACAAAGGTACTCTACATTTAAGTATCGGACACACCTAGCTATACAAACAGCCAAAATTGATAAACCATGTTTTAGAGATAAAAACACAATGTTTTGAAGGATTAAAAAAAACATGTTTTTCGTAAGCTTTTTATTGAGAATATAAATAAGAAGATAACGTTATTTAAACAAAGAATCTCTAGAATTTTCCTTTAAATAATCAGAAAATTTTGAGATATCGAAAGAAGGGTAAATGCCGGTAACTCCATTAATGGAGGACTGAATGCTGTTGGCGCTAATAAAAAACTGTCAAAAAAAGCGAAGCTAGCAGTCCACAATGGAGTCCTGGTACCTACCCTGATGTATGGCAGTGAGGCATGGAACTGGCAGAGGAAGGATGAAAGTAAACTGAATGCTGTTGAAATGAGATCCCTGAGACGTATGTGTGGTAAAACCATGTATGATCGTGTTAGAAATGTGGATATCCGCAAAGAATGTAAGGCTGATGTAAGTGTAATGAGCAAAATTAAGAAAGGGACCCTCAGATGGTTTGGGCATGTAGAGCGAATGAGCGAAGAAAGTAGTGTAAAAAGAATATATGATGCAAATGTGAATGGTAGAAGAAGTCGGGGACGCCCGAGGAAGACATGGCACGATCAAGTGAATCAGATACTTGAGACGGGCCATGTCAAAAGTCAGAATAATAGAAGAGTATGTATGAGACGATGTATGAATGTGAGTGAGGCAAAGAGTGTGTGCCAAGACCGAGTTGTTTGGCGGTCCGTCCTCTCTGCCTACCCCTGCGGGGAAACGGCGTGATGGTTAGTTAGTTAGTTAGTTAGTATAATCAGAAAAAATAATGTTTTTGAAAACAAAAAAGAAAAGGTTTTTCAGGAAGGTGAGAGGAGGGAGAAAAAAAAATCCTTTACAAATCCAATAATTTTTTTTCTACATTTTACAGTACCTAGTTAGTAGTTAGTATAGGTATGTATTAATATTATTTATTGACAACTATAAATTAGATAAAGAGACACTGTGAACCCGTGCTGAAGTCCAAGAACTTCATTTCTGATTTCAGGGTTTCCCCATGTGAAACCATGCTAACAAAAACGAATCCCACTCAAATACACACATTTGTTGACCCGTGAAAACCACGTCTTGTTCGATATGTTTTTTTTTTTAAACCATAGAGATAGAATTTACACATAAAACCACGAAAACATGGTAAAAACCATGCTCATGGCAACTCTGCAAACATTATCAACACATTGCTAGTTTTTTAAATAGGAGAACCGAAAGAAAATGCGTGTCTTCACTGTTTTTTTGTTCAAATTCTTACAGGAGTGTGTCATGTTTGTTTATTGTTTGCTGTTGAGAAGTAAGTGGGCATTTTCGCCAAATGTTGTATATTGCGTTTTTGTCCTGTCCCACGACTTTTTAGGTATTAAATAATATTGGAAAGTTTTATATTTTTAACAGGCTTGTATTAACCTATTCGATGTCTCGTGTGTTATTTGTGCTGTTTTTTTTACCGTGCCATTGTTGAACTCTCGTTTTACCTGATATTCTTAAGTCCGATTTATGATATATTAAAATAATTTAAAACTTTTATCCACTTTTTTTATCTGTTGATCGTTACCGGTTTCAACCTTACGACCATTTTCTACTGGCTAAGATGGTCGTGATAGGCTGAAACCGGTAACGGTCAATAAAAATAAATGGATAAAAGTTTAAAATTGTTTCAGTGTAGATATCATAAGAATGGAATTCCACCACGAGTTGTCAGTATCAAAAATAGAAAATGTTTTAATGAAAACAAATAACTAAAAGTTTATTTGCGAAGTTTGAAGAAATAGAAATATGTCTTTGATGGTTCTGCTCCTTGAAGTTCTAAAGATTTAATACTTAATATGGTACCTTTTCCGCACCTTCAATAAATCTCGTAGTTGTGGCAACACCGGCCACCAATCAAACGAGTTTTCTCATGAATATCTTCACGCATTTCCGAGACGATTGACACGCTGCACTTGTTGTTCCCCAAGTGTCCTCCGAATGCGGCCAGGCCATACCAAATCAGGCATCGGGTGCTGTTGCCAATGCGGGTATACAGTATACATGTAATATCGAAGTGACCTCGCTGATACCTGAAACTGCAAACTCTCTCTCTGTTCGGAATGCATTCTTGGTTTTTCTAGATTGCACCTTTTATACTCGTATTTGCTCCTACTTTTCTTGCTGTCCTATCAATGCATTTTGTTCTGTATTATGCTTTTTTGTATTTCTCACCGTAGAGGAATTTTTGGGGAATACCATTCGATCCATTGATTTTCAGTGTGAAGTAAACAATTACTTGTCAATGGCTAAGTTGGCTTAGGCGTTGTCTCGGTAAGACAGAGATCCTGGGTTCGATTCTCAATTGCGACCGTTTGCTTCTTAGTTTTCTGCATCTTGTTTCATTTTTCCTTTAGATTTATTAGTATTATCTTCCTTTTTAGTAAACATCACTTCATTGGGAAATTCTACTTCAAATTGGGATATTGGCTTTCGAGATTATGCTTATATTTTATTCCGGTTGTAGTTTTTATAATAGTTTCGAATTGGAGGAGTTTGTTCTTCTTTTTTTCCATTTTCGGGAAGTTATCTTCGAAGTTATGACTAATATTGACCGGTTGCTAGAAAAATATTTTATATATTTATTTAAGTGAATGTTTTATTGTTTCTTGTAACTGGAGTAATTGTCTTCCGATGTTCATACAAATATTTATTTTATTTCAGTTATTTTTACGTCTAAGTTCACAAATGACTAATTAATTACATCTTACATACCTACTGTTAGATTTTCTCTTGCTTTATGTTGAAATGATTCATCGAAACTTACTACTGGTCACAATTCACAATATGCCTCTATTTAGTCATTTCACGGTCGCTGTAATATTGTTAAACCTTATAGGCATATTAGAGAGCTATTTTAGTAACTAGTTTTGTACTTGTAGAGAAATTATACACAATCAATAAAATAAAATCAACCAATCCATTGCCGCGTATCAAATAAATCCAAGTGGTTGTGAAAGTCAATCGATCAAATAATTCTGTTTATTGTCAAATAATTAGGTTCTTACAAAGGTTCTTAACTTAAAGAAACCGCTTTGGTTTCCACAAATCAGTTAATTGAAGCGTTGGATATATGTAATGTCTCTACATATTACAAATTAAAGTCCTTCGCCGCGTCTGCCTGTTCGAGATAAACTCAAAAACTACTGAACGGATTTTCATGCGGTTTTCACCAATATATGAGGTGTGTAGATGCAAAGGCAGCAATCTCCCACTTATGTGTTTTTGAGAAAAAGGCAAAAAACTTGTAAATATTAAATGGGATTTCACAGAACATTGAAAAAATTACATTAAATAGCTGTTTGATATCATGGATTATTTGCATCTTCAGATTTTTTTTAATGCAAGCCTATAAAAAGATAAATAACTTTTTAATCCGGAGATTGCTGCTTTTGCTACCAAGTGTTGGAGATTGCTGCTTTTGCTACATACAACATTGGAGATTGCTGTGTTTGCTACAAACCTTCCCAAAAAACCGCCATCTTTGTTTTGTGTTGATTGGCTTCAAGGAATACTTTATAACTCAATAAGGGGTAATTGCAAAAAATAAACTATTTGAAGATATTATTGAACTTTTTTTTCCAGAAAACAGGTGTTATTATGCGTGGAGCAAAAAATATGAGAAAAGATGATACATAATATTCTGAATAATTAATAATTCAGACAGTGAACCAAAAATATGAGAAAGAAAAGAGTGCAATATGAGGAAGAAAAAAACAAGCCTGATAAATTTTTTAATATTATTATGTCAAAACATTTTTTTTTATATGAATCCCGCACAAGAGTCACCAATTGCTCCCGTCTGGAGCCAGTGAGACTATGGCATCCCCAATTATTGGGGTATGTTGTGAGGCTGAAAGTACTTTCCTTCCTTTCCTTAAAAAAACCCTCCACGAGCATCTCCAAAGATGACATAGGCCTTAAGGAAAAAAATGTTAAAAAAATATATACTACACTAGCTGACCCGACAAACACTGTTCTGCCATATAAATTATTTCTAATGAATATTTTGGTTGTTAAATGAAAAATAACAAATGTATAGGAATAGGTAAGTGTGTGGGGATGGGATCTATGACAAAAAGAGGAATGAATGGAACGCTGTAGCTGATGACCGCCGATAAACACAATTAAAAATACCACTAAAGTAGGCAAATAAAATAAAGAAAAAAATATGACTTTCGAAGAGCAATTGAGTACACAATTTTTTTGTCAGTCCGTCTTTAGCCATCACAAATAAGCTCGATGGTTTGCCCACGCGAGAACATGATGCCGAATGAAATATCAAAATGACGCGACGCTTCTCGTGAATGTCTTGCGAATGTGTGGATGTAAGTTCGATGAGGCGGACGTAACGCCATCTTTCATTCAACAATGTAAATAATTTCGTTCTGTTTGAAATATGAAAGACGGTTAAATTTGTTCATACAAAAATATTAAAATCGCTTTTGAAAAATGGGAGGGTGGGGGTAGGAGGGTTAAAATTTGGGGTTATAGGTATTTGTTGATGCCAGATAAAAAAAACATTAAAAAAAATTGTTCAGAAAAAATTGATTTTTTTCTGGATAGGGACACCCTAATCACCTAGCGGTATAAAATATACTTTAAAACCTATTCTCATATCTACCAAAAATACCTTAAAAAATTATAAAAATCGGTAAAGCCGTTTCGAATGAGTGCGACCTCAAACACCGTGACACGAGATTTTTATATGTATATAAGATATTATTAAAAAGTGAATTAATTGTGAAATACCACAAATTAATCAAATAAAATTTATTTGTGCACACCGGGTTCGAACCCACGACTTTCGGATTGTGAGTGTTACCTCGGGACCACGGAGGCTGTCAAAACATCAAACATGGCGTGAAGAAAAGGTGTCAAATTGTCTGATTTTTAATGTAATGGCTACTAAAATATATTATTTTATATTTTCGGAAACGGAAATACTTACTTCTAACTGATACTAGGTATTTTTGAAATAAAAAGTGCAAAAGTGAAAAATAAATAGATTATCATGAATAGATAATTTTTTGAGAGTTATAATGCTTTCCTCCAAGCCAAAATAAAATCTGACAGCTACATTCCATGATATTTTTGTAACATTTCGTTTCTAATTTTCAGACTTAATAATAGGTTTGCGGGCGTCTTTTGATAATGTTAGGATCGGGTGACAATCCATCTTCAATAATTATCGAAAATATTTATTCCAAACACACTTTTACATACTTCAAAACATCAAAAACTCACATAGAAAAATCAGCACCAAATGCTACTTTAGTATGGAGCGGCCATCTTGTCACGTGACACTTCCTATGAATTTGATTGGCCGAAATGGAGAATGCTACGTTTGCTTTGAAAAGAACATGGAGATTGCTGCCTTTGCTTTTAATACGTATTTTCAAACTCGGATTTTGATGGGAATAAGTTGAGTTTGTAAATAACCAATGCATATATTAGGTGCACAATATGTAAGGGCCTAATATAAGAGATTCTCTTTGTAAATTTTCATCCTTTCATTGATAAGTATTTTCTTTTTTGTTTCAGGTAAGAAACCAATTTATCTCCTGAACCTGACCTCTTCGTATGTGATAACAGAAACTTGAAGTATATAAGGTAATCTTAATAAATATCTATTCATTTTTCACCTTACATAATGGATTTCAAAAAGCAACCCAAAATCTCACATGGTACCAGTGATAACTAAACTACCACCATCTGAGCATTCGACCGCATTTTAAAAGGTCAGTTTATCAGTTTAAATTATATACACATATTTCCTTCCGACATGGTTAAAACTCAAACCAACTCCTCAATGTTGGGTAGGTTCCTAATGTTATTGTTAATCAAAAGCCTGTTTAATAATAATAATTCTGTACCCGGGAAGCATACGGATGCAAGTCCGAAAAGATATATGTATATTCAGGAAAGCCAAAAAAATGTTTTTTTTTCTGTAACTATGGTCTCATAACTTCTTCGGAAATTCATGCTGATAGATAACAAAAAAAGTAATTATTAAATCAATTAGGTTTGTTTTAAAAACGAGTAAATAAAACGGAATATTTTAGGTGTAAAGACTTTAAAAATAGGTATTGTTAAAAAAAGCTACAAAAAAACACGAACTTGAGTCCTTCTGCTTCAAAATGAAATGGAATATTTTATTATGACATGTGGTGTATTATGAAAGGCAGGGGCGGCCCGAGGGCGGTGCGAGCGGTGCGACCGCACAGGACATCATAAGGGGGGCGCCGAAAACACCCGACCACTGATCGACTATCTATCGATCGTGGGTCGGTGCGGGAAGCAAGCAGTGTTGCCAACGTAGACAATTTTTCACCTTTTAGGCTACTCAGAACGAGAATCGGTGACGAAAAAAATCTAAAAGGCGACTGTTCGCCTATTAGGCAACTTCAGAGACAAGTTATTTAAATCAGCCGAGTCGCAAATAATTAAGAAAAAATCCAATAATGCTGACGTTGAAAGAATTTTTAGCGTAATGGGGACAAAATTAAGGAATCGCATGCAACTACCCATGTTGATCGCAATTCTCAGAAATCATACCCATATGAATGTAAGAGGTATTTGTTCCAACAACTTTCAACCAAGCAATCACATGGTTAGTTTACACGCTGGTAGAAAAATGTACGTCTCCGGTGGATCTTGCGCCAGTACTAGCACATCAACTATATCTAATACTACTGACGACGGCGAAAGTCTTGTTGATGCCTTATTATTGCTAGCAGAAGACGAATCGGAAGATTCTACGTTTAAGCCAGTCCGATCCCGAAGAAAGAAGCGATTATTTTAATATGAAGCTGCAGATGAGACACCAACAAATCCCGAAGGACTGTTTAAAATTAACGTCTTTTACCCTATGATAGATACAATTGAAAATGCATTGGTCACTCGGTTTGGACAATTATCTCACTTCAATGATACATGGTCTTTTTTGTATAACACAAAATAATTCCGGATAAGTCTTCATTAGAAAAATGTGATGTCTCAAGTCGCGAATTGGTTGAAGAACTTTTGAGACTTGAAAATCTTGACTCAGCAGAGCCACTACAAGTTCTTCAAAAATGATTGGCAGGATATATTCCCGAATGTGCGGATAGCGCTTCGGATTTTGCTGACCATCCTTGAAACTGTGAAGCTTTAGTAAATTAAAACTAATTAAAAGTACCTACTTACGTTCGGCTATGTGTCAAGAAAGACAATCAAATCTTGCAATTTTATCAATTGAGAATGATATTGCCCAAGGGTTTAATTATTCTTAATAAAAAAATTCGCAAGCGCAAAAGCAGGAAAAGTTCTGTTCTGGTGTTTTTATTGATTTCGCAGATTTAATTAAATAAATGTAATCAAACATATATTTTTTCTCTTATTATTTCTCATCCGTCCTATTAGGCACTTCAATTAAAGTTGCATAACTGCATAGAAAGAGCTCTATTTTTTGTTAGGGGGGGGGGGGCGCCATCAAGAGATTTCGCACCACCTAATAATTTTGCTAGGGCCGCCCCTGATGAAAGGATGAATGTTTGAAAATTGTCTACTTCCATAGAAAGCCTAGTAATGATTTGAGTCATAAAACTCATGCAGATAAATCATAAATATGCAAGTCCATGTCGGTATATTTTTCTGCTTCTAAGATAGTTGTTGCATCAAAGGTAGTCGCATCCGTATACATTTTTGAAAATCCTATTTTTCTTCCTGATAGGACCTCTACATATCTTTCTGCCACTGATGAATATGATAATTTATTTCAAGTCTGCATCAAAAACTCAATTCTTCAAATTTTGGACACGGATGCTTCTCGGGTACCCACTGAATTGGGTAATTTATACAGCGCCGTTTTTGTAAAAAATCTCTTCAAGGGCGCTATTTCTTCAGCAGTTATATGCGGTAGGTAGCAGTAGCGTCCTTTTTAAGATTTGATTTTCATTATTTGATTCGGGAAAGTTATGGTATGTGATATTTTTTCAAGAATAAAATTATCTTTTCTTGTTGTTCTATAAAACATCAGCCAAATACTATTCTTCTGAAATTCCCCGGAAATCGTTAGGGCACGCCCCTTGTAGTTAGGTGTGTTTATTATTTTTTTTTTAATTAAACCGGGTACTAATTTCAAATCGTACAGAAAAGTGAGAGCAAAATTTCAACGCACTTAAAATATTATTTCATTTCATATTGAATTTAAAATCAACGAAAGCGCTTTTGTTGACTTTTCTGTTCGGCGCCGCTCTTTGCTGATGGTCTCCGGCGTCCGGACGGCCGTAGATTATAGATTCCGGTGCAGCCGTCAGCGGCGCTAGCGTCGACGTCGGTATCCCTCCCCTTCCCTCCCCCTTCGTCGCCCGTCGCCCCTCGCCCAGTGCCAGTGTTGCCAACTTAGTGGATTTTCCACTAAAACTGGTGGTTTTCATACTCCATTTAGTGGCGAAATATTTCTTTTAGTGGCTGGTGGATTTTTTAGCGGTTTCGAAAATTTTTGTTTCATTACTAAAACTACAATCACTCAGCCACTAAGCCACTTATATGTTTAATCTTATACATACTTCTACATTCTACTTTCTTTAATTTTAAATGGAATTTACGTTTACTGTGTAGGCAGCACCAATCTACTAAAAAGATGCGCAGTATCATTATACATGGGGATATTAGTAGTATGAATATAATAAAAAACAAACAGGGGAATAGAAGGAAGTTAAATCTTTTAACTGCTATATTGAGAGTACGCTATGGTTTGAGGTTGGAAGGTAAATGCTGCAATTATTCTGAAATTCCAGTAGCCGTTGTAAATCAAATCGGTACCAAAGAGTCATATCAATCTGAAACTGACGATTATGGTGCAGTCAAAAAGTGATTCGTCTTAAGAAGACGACTTAATTTAAAATTAGCCGTTATTGAATAATTTTTATGTTGATTTACCTACAATTGGTATGTTCGTTACTAATTATTATTTTTGTAATAATAAAGGAAACTAATAATTATTTCTAAACTTATTTTCTTTCATTAATGCTCTGCAACCGGGCCCGAAAAGAAGAAGATGGAGAGATACGAAATTACGAATGTTAGAGGAGAGCGCTAACATTTACAGCAACAAAATCGATGCGAAAATTGCGAAAATGTTTAATAAAACACGACTCATTTAAAATACAGCAAAAATTTCACGGGCATTATCTTAAAAAGCATTTAAAGAAACACTGTGAATTTTTTCATAACTTGTAAAATAACTGAAACAAACGTATTTATAATAATTTTTGGAGCATACTTTGCGATTTTTTCTATCGAGGGAATTTTATATCTAGATATTACTTATCTTCAAGAATAACAGCTTTAAAACTTACCGTGTTTAAGGGAAATATGTAATAAATCGGTAGAAATCCGGGTTGCGGGCCCTTAAACTTTATTTTAGTGGAAAATTTAGCCGGTGTGAGTGTAGTACTATATTTTTTAGTGGTTTTCTGGTGGATTTAAAGGGTGAATCTGGTGGAGAGCTGGTATAACCGTTGGCAACACTGCCCAGTGCACCTCCGTCTGAGCCGGAGGTAGGACGTATTCTCTGACTCTGCGCCGCTTCGTCTTTCGAGCCTCACGTGGCCGCCAACGTTACGTGTTGTGTATCCAGTATCTACGGTCGCCGTGACTCAGTGAACGTGAACAGTGTCTAGCCTAGCTCCGTCCCCCGTCGGCGGCGTTGACTAATCGATCCCACCGTAGTTCTCATTCCCAGTGCTGTGTGATGTGCATTCTATGCGCGTGTGCAACCTGTTCAATTTGGAAATCTTGGAGGACCAGGAAGTATCAATCCATGATTTGAAGAAGGTAACTAAATAATATACACTACCAACTACTGTTATTTCAATGCAAGTGCATGAAACGAATCAATACGCCGATAGCCTTATCGATTTGATTTTCCAATTTTAACCTTGCGTGTGTGACTTATCGTCGCATATCACAGTTAAAAGTTATATTTTTTCATAGTTATATTATCATTAAACGTGTTTATAGTAATGAAAGAATAAGTAAGGCGATAATAAATCTTTGCTTTATCCATTAACGTGCTTACGCTTTTTATCGTTACATGCAATTATTAACATTTTTGTATGCAGTTTTCCAATCTTTATCTTAATTCAGTGTTATCGTTACACTTATTCAATCTAAATGTATGAATTTCTTGGTTACCTATATCGTATTAAAACGCGTAGATTCATTTATTATACAGTCTGACGTTTTCGTTTCGCTTCCTGAAATGACTGCTGTTTTTCGGAAAATGTGAATTCTTACTTTGCTTTTACATATTGATAAAATGAATGTTGTTAATCCACCCATGTCTGTTTTCGAATTCCCTGCACTTTATTGAATAAATTTTTGTCATTGAGTCATCGAACAGAGTAGGTATCTAAGTATTATTTATTACGTCTTTACGAAAAGAGATTAATTTAAAATTTGTCACCACTTACGAGTATTGTGGATTGCAAAGTGTTTCATACATGTAATTGACATAAAATAACTCTTTCTCGAAATGCCAGGCAGGTGAATCAAGTCTGAAACCAGTTTTTATTTCGTTCATTTTAGTTTTTTATTACTTTTCACTCACTTATTAAAAACCCAGCTTTAGCTTCCCGCTTTTCCTCCTGTGAAATTAATTTCTTAATTTTCCTGCACTAACACTACAAAGAAATCAATAATCCCTTTTATTCCTCAGTTTAACATTTTTTTAAATCTGAAAAATTTCTCCCTTTGTTTGTTTATCGACAAATTGTTGATTTTGATTTCAAGTGATTTGAAATAAGGGAATATTTACAATCCTCGTGATGCTTATCAATGATTACGATTTATGTTTTATTTATCTACCTATAAAGTATAAAGTCAGATTTATTATTCGGTCTTCGAACATATCGGATAAGTTAATTGAGTTTTCTACCTATTGCGAGTATTTATTTATTAATATGCATTAACCTATGGATAAGCTACCGAAGGATGGTGAAATACCCCACTTGTTCTGTTGCACTATACGGTTGAGTACCAATCATTTTTTTGCGATTTCAAGGCAATAATTCGCATTTGTTAAACTCTGTTTTTCAAAACGCATTCGCAGAACGTCTTGCGGTCTTTCGCACACGATTTATTGTAATAAGCGTTGTTTTCTTCGCCGATACGTAAATGCTCTTGGAGAAATGATTTCGCTCGTAATTATTTGCCTTTTGAAATATCTAACAAAAGAACGTGTGAAGATATCCCCGCGTATCACTATTACGAGTCGACCGATCATGTTGTTTCGAAGCGTTTACATTTTAACACAATCTCCATTTTCTTATTTGCGCTATGATTTACCGACGATAATTATAATTTAATCTTGCGAATGATGGTTTCTCTTTTTGTGCTCTCAGCTAATCACCAGCAGGTCGAGAGATGCTGGTGATAAGACGGTTTGGAATAATTTATAGAAAGTCTTACTGTGAACGGAGCCTCATCAGATCAGCTGTTCTCTCCGCTCGTCAGATCTGTGGCAGACTGTCCACGATAAATTAGTTCTGTTCTCAATGCTAACGAAGATAATACCCATCTTGATTAGCACAGAGCGATGTGTAACAGTGGTACAATATTAATTAACCCTGTTTACCAACAGATTGAGAACATCATAACGTTAATGCTTTGATTGTGCTGCTGAGATTTCCAGATTAAAATTATTTAAGAGGGCATTACCAGAGAAATCCAGAAATATGTCATTTTCAAATCAGATTTTAGACGTATTGACTCTTTTCCACAAAAAATTATAAATGGATTTCGAAAGATTGTTCTTTTATCTAGCATTCGCATGTAATAAATTTTGCGAAAAATGTTTAATTTTTAGAATAATAAGGTTATTCCATAGGTAGTTGGCAGATTTGTTAAATTTTCAAAAAAGATTTTGTATTATACCACACCCATTTCAAATAATATAATCATGCAGTAAAATAAATCAATACATTATCTAGCAAACGCATGTTTTAGAATTTTAATTTTAGTTTCAATAAAATCATAAAAAAATATGTACGTACATGTGTTTCTTAACGAAAATCGGTCCATTTGTGTATTTATTTGCGCACTTACAAACTAATATAATTCAGATTTTTTTAACATTCTTATTAAATTTAGACATTATTGAAAAATGATACATACTTATAATCAAAAAATAATTACAAAAAGTAAATAATTTAAATAGTTTTATCACCACGCCTTTCAGCATTTTTGGATAAAGGTATAATTTAAAGCTAATTTGGATTGAAATAAATTCGATATTGAGTTATTTAAAAAAGCTGGTACGGAGAATAATTAATCTTTTTCATTGTAACCGCCCTGCACGATTGTAAGAACAACTTTCGACGAATATGGATTTTCGTCCGCTGGCTGGTTAAACGCTCTTAAGCTCTGAATCTTGCACTCAAAAGTAAATGCGGGCGGCGTTTTATCCATTGAAACGTATTACCTTATTTCATCTATGGATTTTGACTCTTTTGCAGTTCCTGAAAATTTTCACGCACAAGAACATTTGCGGCTGTATCCATATTAATATATTCCTAGTACCTACTCTAGCCTGCCCAAAAGTGACGAGCCGCTAATTGGTGTAAAAATGTTATCATTTTTATAGATCATCAAATTGTTATTTGATCAACAGATTCTGAACAGAATTCCAAAGTTGCCTCTAAAATCATGAAGAATCGACTTATTTAATAGCGTGTGTCAATTATTTCAACTTTTGAATTCAGAAACGCCCGGGGTCTCAAAAGTTGCGTCTTGCAAAGAAAATGATAAGTGCATTTAAATTTATTTTTTTAAAAATGGTTATTAGCCCGCTAAAATGCATTGAAAATCAGAAAAAAACCTAAAACCGTTTTTTTTTTTTAATTTTTAATAATTTTTTTTTCAGTAATCTAACCTTTTAACGATTGTTTATTATTAAAAAATGCGTATAACTGACAAAAATGAAAAAAAAGTTCAACTTTATGAATACAAGTAAGTCAACAAGAATTCTGATTTTATCCAGAAAAAGTGTTATTTTCCCCTTTTATTTTTTTTACCAACACGTCACATATGTTTAAAAAATTATTTTTTTTTGATCTTGGTACTGCAGTTATGTAATGAAAAATAAGTTTGGTACAAAATATAAAATATGAACCCTTTGTTTTATTTTTCTTCCAAATCACGAAATCTATTTTTTTCGAAACTTCCGGCCATTTTAGCGGGCTAATAGTGAAAAATAATTTAATTTTTTTTTACGTTTTCGAATAGCTACAGATCATACGAAACTTTTGAGATCCCGGGCGTTTAAATATAAGACCATTTGTTTTCTCTCTATGGAGAGCGACACACGCTATTATTTAATGGCCTGTAATACTTCATAATAAGTAGCACATATCTGTACTTCCTCTCATATCCGTACATCTTTTAACCAAAAGATATAATAAATATGTATATATTTGGTTTGGATGCGTATTTTAGCCTCAACTCCAAATTTAAGTTTCTCCTATAAAAATTCAGCATTTCTACAGATACCTAATACAATAAAAACGAAGAAAACGCACAGAAAAACAATAAGCGCAGTATGGTATAATTATCCGTTGTGCTGCATTGATATAATATGTAGAAGTGCAACATTGTTTGTATTTTTGTACTTCAAGATATCTTTGTTCTTTTTATCAGTTGTCAACTTTGTCAAGTTGTTTAACGACATTGAAAGACCGGTATGGTTTAAATGTCGTTGACGTTACGGAACCGGTATCTGTATTAATTTAATGTAGGTAGCTGTTGTTGGCGCAAATTGTTTTTGGGAATGCGTTCAGCTGCGAGTGAAATTTTCATTCTATGGGCCTGCCATTGAGAGGTCTGTTTCACCGTCAGTTCTCTTTCTGTTACATGCGTCGTTAATGAGAAAAAGGGAGATGTCAACATTGGATTTGTCAGCGCGCTGTCTTTAACTTTTTGTTTATTTATTTATACTATTTTTGTTAGTTTCTTCATGGTGCAACATTTTTGGGTTCTAGCGACAATTACACGTACAATTTATTAATTGATATAAATTTATTAATTGATTGATATAAATTCTATCGTCGAATGGAGTCACACCAATAAATTAGGATTTAATATTAAGAAATGCTTTATCATGTGCTACACCAAGGCGAACAAAACGATTTACTATAACTACAAAATGTCTTATTCGTCTCTTCAGCACATTGTTATTTTGAGAGATTTGGGAATCACATTTGATGCGCACCTAACATTTCACGTCCACATACAGACGATATGCAGCAAAGCTCTAAGAATGCTAGGATTTGTGCTAAGCAACTCCAGACACTTGTGCAGCTCAGCCGCGATTCGTTTGCTTATACTATAGTTTAGTACGTAACATTTTGGAAAGTGGTTCAGTAATATGGGGACCAGTGGATTTAACATACTCTCAAATGATTGAGAAAGTGCAAAAGAAGTTTCTGAGATATTTATATCTTAGAGATATTTATATCTTATCTTTTCGGCGCCCTTGAGGTGATTTTCCACGAAAACGGCGCTATATAAATTAGCCAATTATTATTAGAGACTTCGGATATTATCCCTGGTTATATCCATCAGCCTTTTTGTCCGGCATGCTGGGTATTAATAGCCTCGCCGAAAGAAGGAAAACTGCTTTGCTGACAACAGCATATAAACTTTTAAACGGTAACATCTGTATTCCCGATATATTACAAAAATTTGAGTTTTATGTCCCCGACAACTTCACAAGAGCGCAGAACCTTTGTTGTTCCGAGATGCAGAACTAACTTACCATTAGTAATGCCGCTCGGAAAAATGATTATTTTACTAAATTTCCTGCCCCCTGATATAGATATTTTTAAACTAAATATTCATCAATTCAAAAACGCTATTATTACTTAATAAAATAAAATGTATGTTTATTATTGGTTATGTATAACTGTAAATGTGCATTTAAAATAAAATAAATAAAAATAAATAAATTAAACAAAGATTAAGGTAATTTTCTCTTACTTTTTTTTCGAAGATTATTATCTACTCTGCTGGTCGGTAGTAAGTTGATTAGTTGTAAATTGTGTTACGTTCCATTATGAGCTATAGAGCTTCGAAATATCCATTGAAAGTATTCTCTATTAAATTTTGTGTTTAAATACCTATTGCTTCATCATTTTGGGAGGGGAGGAATTTACAAAACATAAGTGGGAGGTAGTACGAATTTTCCATATTTTAAGAGAAATCAAAAGCGTGAATACATTTCACAATACATTAAAAAATGTTAAAACTTCGGCGTTTTTGTGCAAGCTTTTTATTAAATTGTTAATTATTTGAAATTGTTATTAAATTAGAAAAATGAAACAATACAACTTTGTAAGCGCCAAAGATGTTTTTATCATCCAAAAAAGATGTATAAGAAAAATGACAAACTCTGCTAATCGGGATTGATGTAGACCTATATTTAAAAATTTAAAAATTCTTACAGTCACCGACATTTATATAATAGAGTTATGCATGTTAGTGCGATCATCTCCAGAAAAGTTTCCACAAAAAAACTCTACACATAAACACGCTACAAGGTTTACAGAAAATTTATTAATACCAAAAGCAAACAAAACAATTTTCCAAAAAGGACCCTTTTACATGGCCATTAAAGTATACAACAACCTTCCACGTGATATTAAACAAATACAAGATACACTCAGATTTAAGTCATCACTAAAAACATTCCTTCTGAACAGGTCTCATTACACATTAGGTGAATCCCTCACATAGGTACAACTGTTTTTATATTTATGTTTATATAATAAATTAAAACAAATTCACTTTGTATTACACCACTTTTATATTTATATTTCATTTGTGTTCATATCTGTATAACATGTTAGGTTAACTGGAATAAATAGGATATAGGTACCTATAAGTTATACCTTTTGTACTAAATGAAAATTTTGTACATTAAATGATTTTGATTTTGATTTATAAACCACTTATATAATGCGTAAATCCTACCGGTTTCGGAACAAACGTTCCTTCTTCAGGGAAAGCTTATACTGAAAAAGGAACGTTTGTTCCGAAACCGGTAGAATTTATGCATTATATAAGTGGTTTATACAAAGTTGTATTGTTTCATTTTTCTATAATGGATAACCACAAAGTGATAGCTACATTCAAAAATATGTTATTAAATTGCCTCAACAACAAAGCTTCAATGATTGCAATTAATATTTTCATCTGTTGAAAGCAAGAAAGCGTATGTCGCGTCTTAACCCTCCGCCCGTCGCGCCTTTTTTGTAACGCGAGGTGTCGCGTGGGGTCGCTTAGGACCCCAAACATAAATTTGATTAAATTGTTGTTGTAGCATACATTTTATATGTTATTTTAACTGATTACAGTCAGGTGATAATGATTGCTTTGAAATAAAAAGAAATGTTAAAAATTAGTTATTTATTTTCAATGCAAGAGCTTAAAAATCAACAAGGAACATTTTTTTGATATTTTGAATCATATTTTTTAATAGAAAACTTAAAAAAAAATCTAACCAATTTCCATCAAACTCATAACTATTTGAGGTTGATATAGACTTATTATTATTACAACAAAAAAATCAACAAAATACAATAAAAAAAACATATAAACTTGATTTTTCATGGTATTTTGTTGATATTTTTAGCCTCCGCCGAAACACAAGTCTGTATCTCACATCGCACATGCGCAAACTAAATTTTCTCGGCGCTTGCGTCAAGTATAGTCCCTTTTAGGAAGCTACCTAAAGTAAGAAATCAGTGGGAACATTTAAAATGAACATAATTAGCATTTCTGTAAAACCTGGGCTTTTAAAGACCCCACGCGACGGGTCGAGGGTTAATTGAGATGAACAGAATAAAAAATAATAATAATACACCGCATCTAATTAACATGTTCAAAAGATGGTTTATGAGGCGTTAATTTTGATGTGTAGGTATGTCATGAAATTAAAACAGGCATTCCTTTGCTATGATATCACAATCACGATCCGCCTTATACGAACGCTTATTGATATGATGTAAAGAGTTCAGTACCTACGCAATGAATATACATAGATTATTGTTCATAACAATGGTTAGTTGTTGTCTATGAAAACATTAGTTGTTATTCAATTTAGTTAAATGGCCTTCTAAATGACTCAATCATCCGATCCCAGATATAGGTAGCTGAGATTCAAAACGTCAAGATTTGTGCCGCTTTCAAATTCGTTATCGAGAATATTTTCTGCTGATGTTCGCTTTGGCACGACGATTTTATTATACAAAGGAGTGAACGATACAAAGTTTTATGGCGTTTTCATCGTTTCATTACACCGCGTCTCAATTACTCATCAATCTTCCCGTGGAAATGAATTATTGCAGAAGATAGAGTTTAACACTGCTTCTTATTTATTAATATTTGTTTGGCATACCTAGTTATAAATATGATATAAAAAAATTAAAAATAAGTTTTATGAACTGGGATTTCTTTTTTTTTTACATTAGCTCCACACAGAAGGCCCTGAGGAAAATAATTCCCATCAGAGCCGATGTCATCTTTGGGGATGCTGTGTGGTGGGTCTTTTTAGGAATGGAAGGAGAGTAAGTACTGGGAAGGAAAATGGTATGAGGGGAGGAATGAAATCTGGGGGTCAGTGACGGTTGTGTGAATCTATCCCTCCTACTGCGGTGCGAGGCGATGTTCCGAGAGAGACCTTTTGGAGAGGTCAAAAAGTCTTCCTCAACCAGTCTCCCCCGATCTGGCCTGCCACGCAGTTGGTTGGCAGGCGAGTCTGCCGCCAAGATCCGGACAAACCTTAACCCATGAACCCGGGCACTCTTGCTTAGTCACTAAACGTGGCGAACCACTTAACCGGGTAATCAACACCGTGTTGATTATCCAATAAATGGTTCCCGTGGCGGCGGTACCCACTATCACCTACCGGTACACCCACCATCTCTCTATTCTTGGAATAAATGTTATATAATATGCAACAACGTAAAGTACATAATAATTTGCACACTTATTGTATAAAAGTGCTCCTTACCACTAATACCACTGTCGAATATATATTTTTTTATAGAATTCACCTCATTATACAGGATTCAACAGCACGTTACCTAGCATATTCGGGTAAAAAATGTACATGTCATTTTGCTGTTCGATGATTTTTTTCTATAAAAAAAATGTTTTTATTTATCGATCCCATGTCGCAATTGATCCCCCACCCCTATAAGTCGCGATGGGATCAAGTGATACGCGCGCTGTTTCGTGTGTTACCGTACTGCTGGAACGAGAAGGGCAGCTTATCGTGTGATCCGCTGCTATGCTATACCTAACTACTCAGTTGCGACCGTGATGTATAAAATAAGAAGCAAAGTGACATCTACATTTTTTACTCCATATAAGCTCAGGAATCGTTGGTTAAAATCCTTTGAATACGTAATGTCATACCCTGTATATTAAATGTCGTGAAAATGTACTTCTTACTTATTACTAGTGTCCGACCGAAACCGAATCTTCGGTAGCTGTCTCAGTTTCGGCGAAACCGAAACTTTTTTTAACGTGTTAAAAATCTATTGTTTACTGAAATGTGGCTTATTTTTTACACTTATACAAACAGTTAACACGTGTTAAATGAAATAAATAAAAAAAAACAATAATTGAAGCTATGTGAAAAAAAAATTACTAAAAATTAACAAACATGTTAAGAGCGTTTAACCAGCCAGCGGACGAAAATCCACATTTCGTCGAAAGTTGTTCTTACGATCGTGCAGGGCGGCTACAACGAGAAAGATTAATTATTCTCCGTACCAGCTTTTTAAAATTATAACTCAATATCGAATTTATTTCAATTCAAATTAGCTTTAATTTATATCTTCATCCAAAAATGCTGAAAGGCGTGATGATAAAACTATTAAAATTATGGTCCTTTTTTAGTTATTTTTTGATTATAAGTATTTATCATTTTTCAATAATGTCTAAATTTAATAAGAATGTTAAAAAAATCTGAAATATATTAGTTTGTAAGTGCGCAAATAAATACACAAATGGACCAATTTTCGTCAAGAAACACATGTACGTACATATTTTTTTATGATTTTATTGAAACTAAAATTAAAATTCTAATACTTGCGTTTGCTAGATAATGTATTGATTTATTTTACTGCAAGATTATATTATTTGAAATGGGTGTGGTATAATACAAAATCTTTTTTGAAAATTTAACAAATCTGCCAACGACCTATGGAATAACCTTATTATACTAAAAATTAAAAAAATTTCTCAAAATTTATTACATGCGAATACTAGATAAAAGACCAATCTTTCGAAATCCATTTATAATTTTTTGTGGAAAAGAGTCAATACGTCTAAAATCTGATTTGAAAACGACATATTTCTGGTTTTCTCTGGTAATGCCCTCTGAACTATTCGTTGAAACAAAAATTTGTCAATAATGAACACTTATGTACATTATAAATGAAGGACTTCATTAATTGAGTATTTTAATTTAAATTACGTTTACCAATCACAACATTCTTTAGACAAAATTTACCATTTATTGAGATCTTTTGCGGAGTTCTGGTTGCGTATTTACAAAACCTATACCGATTCAGTCGCGGTAACGGCAATTTACATTTAAAATATACCTCTATATTGGTTATTTTTTATCACATTGCAAAAACAAAAAATGTTCTAAAATCTAGATAAAATAATCTTTCTGATGTGTATGTTAGAAATTAATAATTTTATTTCTAAATATTTAAATTTGAATATTATTCCCATATATTGTAAATACACCTCTATATTGATAATTTTTATCACTTTGCAAAAACAAAAAAATGTTCTAAAATCTAGATAAAATAATCTTTCCAATGCGTATATTAGAAATTAATAATTTTATTTCTAAATATTTAAATTTTGATATTGAAAATTTAAAGCGACTCAAACGAGTTAGGGATTGTAAATACGCGTTCCGGTTAGGCCGAAGGTTCGGCAGAAAATCTGCCGAAACCGAAACTGATGCCTAACTAGATTTTTGCCGAAACCGAACTCCGGTCGGTCACTACTTATTGCCATTGTGGTGAGAACAGAATCTTAAAATAATACTTATAAATAAATACAAGCTTCGTCAAATACATTGCTTAAAACCTACTTCTTGCTAGAGGTAGGTATATCTTATTCATATTATATTGATTTAGGCAGATAATAACTAGTCTAGTAGCTGTAATAAGCTATAATAATAATAACTCAGGATCATTCTATCCCGTTTTTTTTTCATTTCGGTCGTGATAATATTATGAAATCACCACATTTTTTTTGTTATTGTTAAAGATTCGATTGTATTTGATTGTTTATGCCTTATTATTTTTGTTTGAAATCAACTTCGCTATGTATTCAACACATATAAATTACACATATATTAAGAACCCACTCATTATTATTATTTGTTATACATATGTTATGCTATCTGCAGCTTTAAAACTTATTTTTTCTCTTTATTGTATAATGCTATACATTTTACTTACCAGCTTTACTTCTATGTAATATGTGAAAAGTTTTGTTCTTTGTCATCTAAACACACCTGTATGTACTAAAATATATAAAAAAATGTAAATGTATGTAAAAGCCCATAAGGGCGTTAATGATAAATAAATAAATAAATATACTTAGCGAGTATTAACAAATAGAAGCTGACGTCGTCAGTTTCTAGAATTATTATTGATAATATTTAAACACGTATATTTTTTGCACATTTCAACATTACAACGCTCTCGGGGAGAGTGGAATTCCATGGCCAAATCGGTTTACGTTGGTATATTAAATAATTCATTCGCCAGGGTGATATTGAATCAATATATTGTTGATTTTCCCAGTGAAAACTTCTTTAGCACCTTTGTGATTTGAAAGGCAATGAAATGAAATCGACGGTCCCGAAGAACAATGTTCGATGTGCGATTTTGTAGTTTTGCATTAGGGCTGTTTAAAGTTTCGTTTCTGCATTTTTACTGTTTTTGAGATCAAGAAATACAGTATTGTTTTGATATTTCGCATTATATTAAAAATTACGAAAATACGAACTTTTAAGTCAACAAAATAAGCCAACAAAACGATTATCAATTTTTAACAGATCCGACATTATTCTTCGGGACCGTCGAAATATAGTGACACTAAAAGAGACAAACATATACATATGTAGGATTTAACCTGCGAGAGAATGAGATAGTATAATCGGTGTCCTCTTTGTGCGGTGCTTCGTAGCCTCCCCACGCTTGTCTACTTTAGTTTTCTGAAAGTTTCATTTCTATCGCGTGTGAACTGCACACTCCGTTTTTTTAATCTTTATTTTAACACTCCCGAGAGATTTGCCGACTCTTCACCAAAGACGTTACATTAACAATCAACGCCATTTGCAAACTATCGTTGTTCATTATAGCTGTTTGACACCTCAAAATTCGACTGGTGCCCAGGCCTCCTACTTTAGTCGGCCTTGAGACAGTATTCGGCCTTGAGACAGTATTCGACGGAACTTTTGAATTTTGAATGCGAAAATGCCGCCCGCGTTCTATCTTTTGTTTCGTTCATATGCACATATTCTTTTAAGCGTCTATCTTTATCATACACGAATAACTTTTGAATTAAGAAATTATTGAAAATCGCTGAAAACAAAAGAGTTTTGATTAATTGCCACATTATATCTTGAGTTTGTGAGACTATGGCAAGTCTATTTATATAACGTCATTGCTCTTCACAGAGTTCTTACACAGAGGGTTGCGAGGGGGTTGGAGGAAGAAATTAAATGAATGAGGAAAATTCATGTACTGACACATCACAGTACAAATTGACAATCTTAACTAAGCGTACCCCACAGGAACGAACATAAGTTACGTTGGCTTACGTTACGTGTCGGCAACAACACAGTGAGTTAAGGTTTTCAATTTATTATATTTTTTTAATAGTTAACTGGCAAATAACTAGCTAAAACAGATATCTATCATGAACATGAATGTTCCACGTACGTTAAGTACAATACAACAATACTGATGCTCTTTCAGCGGTCCCGAATACGTGTTGTCACCTACGCTGTCAGTGAGTGACTAACCATTTTTGAAATCGGTCTTATAGCCTTGTTATCGGTTACTTACGAAAACCTCGCCGTATCAGGTGCCGGTATTTTAAAGATATCTCGACTACGAGATTTATGAAGAAGCAGTTCTCCGTATGCAGAATCCTGCCTGCGTTACCCAACCTTGCCACCATACACGAAGAAGAAGATGAAGTGAAAGTAATTTAATTTTAAACTATTTTTTTACGTTAGCTCCGCACAAGGAAGCCATGAGGAAAATAATTTCCTTTATGGCCCATGTCATCTTTGAGGATGCTGGGTGGAGGGTTTTTTTAAAGGAAAGAAAGGAAGATCTGGGTATGAGGCGTGGGAATCGTGGTCGGTGTGTAAAGGAGTGACGGACGTATGAATTCATCCCTCCCATTGCGGTGCAAGGCAATAAGTTGAGAGAGTCCTGCTGGAGAGATAAAAGGTCTCCCTCAATCAGTCTCCCGATTCGGCCCGCCACACCTAGACATCACACAATCCTCACCCCATGAACCCGGGCACCCTGCTAAGTTACCAAACGTAGCAAACCACTTGGAGTGACCTGCGAAAACTTCGCAAGTACTGCTCGTTGGTGTAACTTATTTCATGAGATATCATTATTATCTTAAAATCGTTTGTTTATCAATTTATCTATGGTAATAATAAAACTTAAAGATAAAAGAGATTTGCTTTGCGCTACTTAGATGCTAATATTGCCTTAATTCTACAAATAGAACTAAGTGCATACATATACAATATCTGCTAATAAACCGTCCGATCTACTTTGTGTTGTTGCAACATTTCAATTATCAAATTATTTATATAAAACGCAAGCGTTTCGGGCACGGTGAGTTGGGATTTTTTGTTATCATTAAATGTAGATCTATGGCAAAATGTTCATCTTAAAACAAAGTCTTTTACGGTTACATAACACGTCAATTATTGATGGTTGTTAAAATAATATAAAATAACCTTCGACGTAATATATATATACTTGGTCGAAGAAAATAACTCTTTATGTTCTACGATTAGGAATTGCTTTAGATGTCCGGGGGTGTGTGTTTATATTGTAGTCCTAAATTTGGAAAGGATGATAATCAATTTGATAGACATTGCTAAGTACACCTACCTGAGGTGCCTACCTTCTGCCGACAGACTAGCTCAGAATGGTCAGCATAGCGGAGGAGACTATCATCAGGGTGGTAGGATCTCTGAGGCGTTTGTGTGGCATCCCTGATATAAGCTCAAATCCTACGGTAAATAACAGTTGTATTGGGTAGAATTCTTTCGTAAACACAATGATACAATAATGCAAGCAGAGTAGTACAGGGTAGCAACAGTAATTCTATCTAAATCGGGTGAATTTGGCCCTAAAATCTCTCTGGGGGCGGTCATTTAGCTTCGCGTTGAATTTACAAGGAACACACGCAATAAAGAGGGGTTAAATAGCTCATGGTACTCACAGCAGCAGGCTGGTCTCTTGGAGATTCGGTTATGTGGAGGGGAATTTAGCCGTTCTTGGCATTCCCGCCAGTCACTAGGCAAAATAACAACCGCCATAGCGGCGTTGTGGAATGTTCCGGAACAGTGCAGCGTGGTTCACGATACACGTGCGCCCAGAGCGGGCTCGGGAGGAAAATGGCGGGCTCGCTAGTCGGCCGACCGAGGCTGGCGTTCCGCCGCCGTCAGCGCGCGGTGCACTTGCGGCGAGGGAGCGAAACTGTTTGTCTGTACAATGGCGTGCGCTCCAATTTGAGAGGAGGCGTTTCGTATATCGTAACAACATTTATGTCTAAGGGTGGGGCAGGAATAGCCCTGTGAAAATATACCTCCATTAAACTCTTTACTGACCCCTTAGAATCCTTTATTTCGCCTAATAATAAAAAATAGGAGTTTATGCATACGGACTTACACAGTGATATAATATCTGTTATACCTATTATAGTGTTGTGTGTTTTTATTTATGCTTGCTTGTTATTTCTTATTAATGTTGCGTTGCCTGCCAATTTCCCATCCCACGCAAAAGTGTATCATCCGTCCATCGTCTTCCCCCGTCCCATCACCGTCATAATAATAAAACAACAACAAATAAGTTTCGGAACAAAATGGCGCGTGAATCTTCAAACCTCGTGTTTCGTTTTCCGCTTTCTCATCAAACTAACATCTAGCTTTTCATTTCTCTCATCCGCTCGTCTTCTCATCTCACCATCACACTTTTCCATCCGATTCCTTTCTTTCCGTGCTCTGAACAGCGATCCTCAAACAACTGAATCGGAGCCCCGTCGAAAGTAGGTCACGCCGGACGGCCAACACACCCCTACATTCATAATTTTCTAGTTTTACTTCCGGCTTTTGCTGAGATTATAAATATACAACAACCATGTGGCATCTTTGCTTATGTTATGATAAGAAATTACCGTTTTAAAGCTCCATACCTCATGTTGGAAATTACATTTGAGCTGATAGAGGTGTACAAATTTTATTAAGCCATAGCTCATCGTTCAAGATTTTTTATTGTCAAAAACTAACACATTTTCTGCTTCATAGTTAAGTTATTGTACTTATAATCAGGAAGTGAACAATTTCTCAAACGCACCAATTTGGTTTAGTACCGAACTGGCCTGATTATTTGAACCCCATGACTAAACTGATTTGCCAAAATCTGCCGTGCATTGTTTTATGAACCATTTGTAACCGCGACTATTTCACTTTAATTGTATTTTTCGGATGATTAGAGCCCGTTATCATTTCCAAGCCGTTATTGTTGATTGCCTATGGATAATCTCTCGGGTGGTTACCAAGTCATCTAGCCATCACCATAATGTATGAGAAGAACCAACAATTTGCTTTAGCACTTTTTCATCTCGCCTGTTTTTTCCTACCATTTACCATCTCATAATGTACTTATCGCCTATGGCACTTACATTATTTAGTACCTTTTACATCCATCTAAAATGGCGTAATAGAAAATGATAATACAATTTTATGAACATTGCAAAACTTAAGTTATTTAAAATACGGTTTTTATTTCGTGCGTTTCTTAACACTGGAGATTATTTTTGATGAATTATCTAATCCAGGGCTTCCCAAACTTATTTCAACTGTGACGCCCTTGGGAAGTTAATAATAATAATATTTGGCTGATTTATAAAGCGCCGTTTTCATGAAAAATCATCTCAAGGGCGCTGTACATATAATAAGCATACAATAAAATAAAATGAATACGATAGGCTTACAACTAGGATTCAAACTTATAACTAGGAACCTACATTTAAGACTTATATGTAGCTAGTGACTTACAACTAAGACTTATTACTACTGACTTAAAACTGGTGACATACAAATATTTGCAACCGTGACTTAAAATTAGAGATTTACAATTAAAATAGGTATTTACATACAACAATAAATATTTTTAGTTTTGCCAGGTATCTAATATTACCAAGTGATCAACAAAACTCTACAGATATAGGTACAGACAGAGAAAGAGAGTCGAAGCAGTTTGAGGATATTATATATACATGTATACATACATAAATATTTTATTCTACACATTTTACAAATTATTTTATACCGTATTTTAATATTAATATTGTTAGCGCCAGAAGAAGAAGGAAGTTCGTACATAATATTACAATTTTATAACACAGTTGTGAAAATGATTGTAATGGGTTAACAGTTTTTAAAGGAAAGCATAGGTATCTTAAATGAATGAATGAATTTAATCGTCGATCTCAACTGCAATAAGATAATTCATCGCTCAACAACAGATTGGATAGCAATGTTTGAATGAAATAGCGAATTTATGGAAATGAGTGTTTAAATAGGTGAGTTTTAAGTTTGGATCTAAATTCTGTTGGACTGGTTATACATCTTAATTCCATAGGAAGTTTATTCCAAGCCTCAGGGCCGGATACTTCGAAAGCACGATCACCAAAGTTAGTGTTCGGATTTCGCTTAGGTTCTTTCAACCTTCCGATTGCAGATGATGTCGCTGATCTAAGAGTTGAATGTCTTAGACCAATATTTTCCGGAATGCACAGTTCAGAGATATAGGGTGGAGCCATTTCGTTGAGAGCTTTAAACACCATCCAGCATAACTTGTATTGGATCCGTTCAGGACACTTCAGCCAGTGAAGATTTCGAAGGTGTTCCGAAATGTGCGAAAACTTGGGTACCCCAGTAATAAGCCGTGCTGCGGCGTTGAACACTGATTGTAGTTTATCAGTTTGGCATTTAGGAAGTCTTGCATAAATGCCATTACAGTAATCAAGACGTGATACTATGTATGAGTTCACAAGAAGCTTAGTTGCCTCTGTTGAGAGGTTCCTACGAACTGATTTAAGTTGTCTTAGATAGAAGAAACCAGTACTGACGGTCCTATTTACCTGACTTTTTAGCGAAAGGTCTGAATCCAGATAAACACCTAGAAGTTTGACGGTTGTTTTTGCAATTACGTCGCTGCCGGAAATAGAAATTGGTGAGTAGTCTATTAAATGTTGGCGTCTTTTCGTGGCTGCCCAGAGAAACTCGGTCTTTGTGGGATTCAACTTAAGTTTGTTCGAGGACATCCAAAGACTGATCGCTTCTAGACAATCAGTTGTGCGAATTTTAAGACCGTTGATCTCATCTGGTGTGCAGTAAAAGTATACTTGCTGATCGTCAGCATAACAGTGAGATAAGAGACCAAATGACTCGATAATTTTTGCGACATCATTTGTAAAAAGAATGAAAAGAAGTGGACCCAAAACGGATCCCTGAGGTACCCCTGAAGAGAGTTTCGTGAAGTTGGACCGTTTGTTTCCAACTTTTACCGCTTGAGAGCGATTGCATAGATAAGATTTTAGCCATTTTTTTATGTTAGACTGTAAACCAAATGTTACTTCTAGTCTCTTAATAAGGAAGTTGTGGTCGATGGTGTCAAATGCGGCGCTCATATCTAAAAGCGAAAGAAGGGCTAACTTACCTGATTCTGTGGCAAGAGTTATGTCTGACAGGACACGAAGTAATCCGGTTTCTGTTGAGTGGAACTTGCGATATGCGGATTGATGATCAGTAAATAATTTGTTCACGTTTAAGTGGGAAGTTATTTGGGAAGCAACAATTTTTTCAAGTAGTTTCGCTAAGAAAGGCAGATTTGACACAGGTCGGTAGTTACCCAAATTGTCGGCATCAAGCTGCGGTTTTTTAATGATTGGGGTGACTACTGCAGACTTAAGTGGTTCTGGGA
Organism: Limnephilus marmoratus; assembly: GCA_917880885.1. Lineage (NCBI taxonomy): Eukaryota > Metazoa > Arthropoda > Insecta > Trichoptera > Limnephilidae > Limnephilus > Limnephilus marmoratus. The sequence continues at coordinate 31,977,253 of OU862906.1, read as the reverse complement.
AGTCACCTGTACTTAAGGACTTATTAAACACGTGAACCAGGAAGGGAGCCAACACGTCGCTACATTTCTTGAGGAGCCAAGTTGGGATAGGGTCAAGAACACATTGTTTATTAGGCGAACTTAAAATTAACCTTCCTACTTCTTCTAGCGTTGTAGGTTTAAATGATGACAGGGAACATTTGGAATTGGCTGTAAATATTGGTGGGGGGGCAGAAGATGTGGAGGCGCGTATGGATTCTATTTTTTCATAGAAAAACTTAGAAAAGGCCTGCGGAGTAATGTCTGTAGAGGTTTGCACGGTATTATTAGCAATGACAGTTTTAACGGAGTTCCAGAGACGTCGTGGATTTTTCCGCTCAGAGTCAATTTTATTGACCCAGTATTCAGATCTTTTTTCACTTAATCTCGCCCTGTACTCTGTTTGAGCATTAATCCACTCGTCTCGTGGAGTAACGTTAGGGTTTTTTCGGTATGACCTCTCTAGTTTCCGCATAAGCCTCTTTTGACTCCGACACTCTTCATCGAACCAGCCATCAGATTTTCGAACTTTACGTATTTTCGAGGTGGTTGGAGCATATTTATTCAGTAAACCTGATAAGATTTTGTTATACTCCTCGATGAGTTCTGTCGGTGTCTTAATTCCCCAGTTACTTTCTACGCATAAAGTAGAATTTTTAAGTTCATCAAAGAAATTGTCGAAATCGAATTTACGCCATTCCCTCGATTCTATTGTCCTATATGGAACTTTAGGAGGGTTGAAATCGATTTCAGTGCGGACAAGACGATGATCCGACAAACCTATATCATTAACTTTGGCTATTAGTGGTGGGCCCTTACACCTGGATATAAAAATGTCTAATATTTCACCAGCGTCATGAGTTGGTACGTCGACCCATTGACGGAGTCCAAAGCTATCCAGTAAGTCAATGAATTTGACAGTATTGGGTGACGTCTCACGCTCAAGGTGAATATTAATATCACCTGTGATGATAAGAGTTTCGGATAGACCCACTGCCCATTCCAAAAAACACGACAACTCCCTAAAAAAATCCACACAGATCGGTTTAGAACCAGGACGGTACAGCGTTAACAGCGTAAATGATGATCCCGCAGAAGAAACACGGCACCCAATGTACTCAAATGTACTGAATGTACCGTTTGCCACCTTGGTAAGCCGCAGTCCTTGTCGGGCTATAATCACAACACCTCCGTGATTCACATTTTTAGAGTGTTCCGTAGCTCTAGGTCGAGCCTCCTCCAGAACAGTGTACCCTAGGGCTTGTAGTTTCTATTTTTGCGACGCCCTGGCCTTCTTGCCATGCATTTACCTACTAGTTGTAGTTCTAGCCTAATAACAATTTGCCAGAAAAACTCCAAATAGTATCTAAAATATTTATTAGAAAATAAAGAACACAACATAAAAACAAAAATGAAAGCAAACAAAAAAGATAAAAAAGCAACCACACCCTTTTTTCGTTTTTTTTTTTTCTTTTTTACATGAGCTCCACACAGGAGGCCCTGAGGATTTTTTCCCTCATGGCCTATGTCATCTTTGGGGATGCTGTGTGGACGGTTTTTTTTAAGGAAAGAAAGGAGAGGAAAGTTCTGGGAAAGAAAAGGGTTTAAGGGGTGGGTAGGAATCTGGAGTTCAGTGTGTACTCGTCTTCCGCCTCCTAGACCTAGACAAACCTCACCCCATGAACCCGGGCACCCCTGCTAATGCTGCTGCTCGTTGGTATTAATGAGAAGGATGTGCTTGCTTTTCTGAGCGTAGTTTCTCAAAACGAGGCTGAAGTTTTGAAATTGCCACTCTCGTCTCTGTCTCTAAATTTATTTTCGATCTGTACTTGTTCTTAATTACTGCAACTGCAGAGAAACCTGTCTCGCCCAAGTATCGCACTGGCCGCCTGCTCCCGCCGCCGCATCACAATGCGCATGGCGCTCACTCGTCTCGGTCGCATCCCTCACGACGCGCGACGCACATGGGATGATACCGCGGCGCCCCAGGGCGTCGCGACTCACAGTTAGGGAAGCCCTGATCTAATCAATCACTTTTTCAATTAGATTATGCTTTTTTGAGCTCTTGCTTCGTAAGTTTAATTGCCACATGAAATATTAATATTTAAAAAATTATAAAAGGTGCCATTTGGGTTAGTAACTAAATCATTTTAATATCGAGAAAAATTGACGATTTCTGTGGCTGAGCGGTAAGCTCCTTGACTTGTATATGGATCCAAAGTACTCGAGTTAAAGAGGAACGGGGGTTGCGTTTTGTCCATACAAACGTATAAATTGTAAAATAACAACGCGAAAATGCATATTTTATTTTAATTTGGGAAGTTCATTTTTTTTAACGATAATTATAAAAGAAACTGAATTTGCCACATTATACAATAAAACCATATCCGAAAAGGGGTCTATGAGTAGGAGAGTTTGAACTTGAAAGTGTTTTTTTATAGATCTTATACTTTATTTTTTTATAGGCTTATTAAAAGACTTATAAAAATATTACCGATTCTTTTAAGGCCCAAGGTATGTTCCCCACGCAGTATTTAATTGAAGCATCTATAATACTTCTAAGGCGATCAAATTTTCAAAACAAAAACCTATGATTTTGCATTATTTAGTATGGCTTCATCTTAATTATTAAATTTATCTGAGTAATTTTACGTGCACATTTTATGACATATAATTAGGTTAGGTTAAGTTGTATTTGCACTTCGTTCTCCAGAATGACAGATATTCTCAGAATTGCTCTGACTTTCAGAATAGAAACTTTGCTTGAATTAGCTCCCCACGTTATGTTCATAGATGTTTCAATAGATGTGTTCTTTCTTATCTTCTTCTTTCTCTCCCCCGACCCCCACTGCACTCAACCCCCCAAAAATCCTGAAATAAGATTTCCATAACTCCACGGACTTTTCTGTGCAAGATCGTAACTAGTAGAAAACATTAATAAACTAAAACTATCTTGCATATAAATTTGTGTAATGTAAATATTAAAATTTCTTATCTCAGTGTGCTTATTGGTGCGGCAGTGACTCACCTTATTTATGTTAGAAACTAGATTTCTCGATATCTGCATTACTCAGCATTCTACGCACGCTGATACACTGGATTATAAATCTGCCTGAGCGTCATCCGATTCTTGGCAAAATATCTGATGGCTGACCGCAGATGAAGCCTGAGAACCGTATTACATACTCCGACCACATCTCTAACCACTTCGCGTTAATTTTCATATAACAGCACTAGTAGCAGTACGTGCAATGAAACCCAACTATTAATAGAGAGGTTAGTTTGGTGCATCGAAAATCCAAGTAAGAATCAGCCGAACGATTCTATATCGGATCGGAATCGTTATTATTGGATAACGGACGTGATCTCCTGTCAGATTTGTGTGATTTTTATGTCTTTTATTTGCTTTTTCTATGTACAACGTACATTAAAAGAATATAATATATAATCATGCATATTTGCAGAAATTCGTGTTTAAAACGATCTAAACTAAAATATGTGACAGTGGAGGTTATCCACCTCTTACCCGCCCTGGTATAAGTAACTGATGGTTACTCCTTCAAGGCTCTCGCAAGATTCTAATTTTTTTTATTAAACGAAGCTACATTTATTTATTTTGAACGAATCTAGACCTCCAGTGTCCTTGCATACGTTGTTAGTAAGCAGTATGCAAGTATTTAACATAAAAAACAAAATGCAAAAAATAGGTTAGTAAGACAAAGATAAATTAAACAGGGCAAAAGAAAAACTCATTCATGAGGCTCCGTGAGGCGGCATTGCATCTGTAAAAACCTGCAAGCACCTGCATAAAATAGAGAACATAAATAATACAATAAATCTCAAATCAATTGGCCAGTACCAACAAAAAATGTGAATGGCTTTCGGTCTGACCATAAACTACACGTAGCTTCCGAGTCCCTTAGCCAACCACTCGTGAAGCCTCAAAGAATGTTAACTGAATATTTGGGTTAAAATGCCCGAAGACTAAAAGAAAATTCAGCGTTGGGTAGTCAGAGACAGGACAAAGGACAGTCAAGGTCGTCTGATCAAGCCTCAAGCCCTGCACATGTCATTGGGGGAGGCGCAGATAGATTTGAGGAAGATCTGCAAAATTAATAATGTAACTAAAGATGAAGCAGGGACGAGGTCCAGCATACCCCCATATGGGGATGGGGTAAAAAATGTGACAGTAAATATGTAAAAAATCACACAAATCTGACAGGAGATCACTTCCGTTATCTAATAACGATCCCACAAAAGATATAGGATCGCTCGGCAGGTAGGTACATCTTCATAGAATCTAGGGCAAAGTTTCCCAATTTTTTTGACTATTTTTTTTAAAGATAAACCGTTAAAACTCGCTGGAACTGATATTTTAAAGTTATTTTTTAAAATAAAGAAACGTTTTTGATAGTTTCTTACCCCACTCTTTAGAAAATCGAAATACGAGTATATTCGAATGTGTTGATAAATGTTTTAGTTGCCCTGTGTTATTCAGATCCCTCGCCATATTGTTCCCTTTCTACGTCCCCTTGTTGTACCTTAGACCTTCGTCGTGGAGTCATGAAGTAACTCATTATGATTTTTTTTAAAGAAAACTCTCTTTTTATAACTTTTCAAGAAATCTTTTCTTCCTCAAGGATATATGACATTGATGGGAATAACCTTCGAAAGTTATAAAAAAAGAGTTTTTCTTATAAGAAATTGAATATTCATTTAGACTTTTATAAAAAGTCAATAGTTCCATATGAATAAATTCGGATATATTATATACGCTTTCCAAGTTACAAACCAATTCTTAGAATAATTGTTTCCAATAAAAAGGGAAGTTGTCCATAATATGGAAAAATTTGAAATATAAGTTTGAAAATATGACGGTTTGACAGAAGGTAGCAATGGCGAAATTAGTTAACGCGCACGTCCCGGTTAAACGAGTGGTCTGGGTTCAGTCCCAGTTGCGACCATTATCTTTTTTCTGTGTCTTTTTCTTGTTCTCTTTCATATTTTGGTTTAGATTATTATTATCTTCTTTTTGTATCGCTTCCCGGTTTTTTATACTATATTACTACTCTTGTCTTGCTTGACTTGGTTTTTCACGAATGCTGAAGCAGTTTTTTCATCGACATTCACGATTCTATTGAAAGTCCTTGACGGCACTTCGGCTTCTACTTATACCCACTTCTGTGCAGCAGTTTTCGAACCGTCCTCAACCACTTATTCATCTATTAGCGTCAATTAGTATCAAAGCACCATTCTCTCCGTCTGTTGAATATCAACGTGTCATCTCTACTTATCTCCTTTGTCTACCATCAGACGTAGTTAAATATTAGATCACAAGTCTTATTATTATGTCATTAGTCTCTTTTGATAATTTCGCTTTTATCTCAAACGATTCCTTCATTGTTCGCCGTCATGATAATGTATCGTTTGTAAGCGGCTCACGATTCTTTGATTATTTTGTAACCACTTCTGAGGTAAAGTTGGCTAAACGTTTCATAGATTATTTATTGGAAGTGAACCTTTTTTTGGTGTTGAAATATTTTAGATTCTTATTTCTGTCCTTTTTTAAAATAGTTTTCATGAGTAGGTAGTTTCATAATAGTTACCAGATGGTATCCAAAAGCCGGCATGCCCTTCATTTTCCACTTTAAAATAATGTCCTCCGCCCGTTTTATGGTCATCTATGTCCATCTTTTCTAATTAGTCAGCAATGCTGCCGATGGAATTTAAGGGACGAAGGAGCCAAATAGGCTCAATGTGGAGTCTTATAAATTACTTCTGGATACTCTCAATACTTTTGGATGTGACGCAATGTGAATTAGAAAAAACTATGATTAAATGAACTTTTACAGAATATATTTAGATGTTGACATTAATGTTTTATTTTTTCGTAAAAGGGTTCTGTTATGATGGATTGTAATAGTAGATGTTGAATGGTACACAATGTATTTCGGATCGCAGATGATAGTGCAGAGGGACTGGACAGTCGTGCATACTCCATTTACATATTATACAGGGTGTCCGGGGTAAAGTGCATTAACTTCGGGAGGTGATTCTACATGATAGTACAATTAAAAAAGATAAATAACTTTTTTCGAAATTCCAACTTTTAGGGGTAGTTTTGAGATAAAAAGATAAAAGTAATCCGGCGTGTACGGCCAGATTTATTATTTTCCGCTGTTACGATACGGGCCAATCACAATGAGTTGGGCGCCCGGCAGCGTATTTACAAAACCTATACCGATTCAGTCGCGGTAACGACAATTTACATTTTAAATATATCTACCTCTATATTGGTTATTTTTTGTCACATTGCAAAATCAAAAATTGTTCTTAAATCTAGATAAAATAATCTTTCTTATGTGCATATTAGAAAATAATAATTTTATTACTAAATATTTAAATTTAAATATTATTCCCATATATTGTAAATACACCTCTATATTGATAATTTTTTATCACTTTGCAAAAACAAAAATTGTTCTACAATCTAAATAAAATAATCTTTCCATTGTGTATATTAGAAATTAATAATTTTAATTCAAAATATTTTAATTTTGATATTGAAAATTTAAAGCGACTGAAACGCGGTAGGGATTGTAAATACGCCGCCCGGCAGGCTCTGGGCGAGTGAGATCGTACCTTACACTAAGGATTTTTAGTAGGTACGTCCTTTTGTATGGGAAAAGAAAATGTTGAAATTTTGGAAAAAGTTGTTAATCTTTTTTACTACTACCATCATGTAGAATCACCTCCCGAAGTTAATGCACTTTACCCCCGGACACCCTGTATACAGTTGTCTCGATCTCGTGCTGTCTCTCTCTCTCTCATATTAGATATTCCTAGTCGTGCATTCACTAAAAACGCACTTTTAATATTCCCACGTTTGCGGAACGTCGACGGTACAAAAAGGACAATAAACGTCCGTTCTTTATCACAATAATGCTGCAGCTCTTTCTTACACATTAAATAATGGTGAGACAAAATATGAAACACACAATGCACGTATGTCTATTTCCTTCTAAGGAAAAAGTAGTACTTTGGAGGAAACAGACATATGTACATTGCATGTCTCATATTTTGCCTCACCATAATAATAATAATTTTTGGATGATTTTTATAGCGCCATTTTCACGAGAAAATCACCTCAGGGGCGCTTTACAATTCATTAACACATTACAAGTGGCTTATAACTAAGATGGGTAACTAATGACTTACAACTAAGTCTTACATAACTAGTGACTTAAAACTATACATATTTTTATAACCGAGTACAGTCGTCTTATAACTTACAACTGTCTTAAAATTAGTTATTTATGACTAACATACATATTTAAATTTACAAATACATACTATGTATTTGTATGATTACTGCCCGTGCTGTCTAAAGTTATGAAAAGTGTATAAAGTTACGAAAAATATTTTAAAACAATCTAAGTAAATTATAAAAATTATAGACTGAGGAATGACATACTACTGAAGAAATGCAGTTATTTTTCTGGATATGACAATTTGAAAAGGTGAGTTTTTAATTTTGCTCTGAACTCAGATGTGTTGTCGATCTTTCGCAAATGTGAAGGGAGTTTGTTCCAAGCTGTTGGGTCTGCCACTGCAAAAGCCCGGTCTCCGAAATTGGTATTGGGATTGCGCATAGGTACTGAGAGTCTACCTATGGCTGTTGAAGATGCGGATCGAAGGGTTGCTTGCCTAGTATTGACATCGTTAGGAATGCACAGTTCCGACAGATTGGGTGGCGCATGTCGTGTGTTGCTTTAAAAACCAACCTGCAGAGTTTGAATTAGATTCTCTTAGGACACTTAAGCCAACGAAGGTTCTGCAGATGTTGGGAAATGTAGGAATATTTGGAAAATACTCGTGGAATGAATTATACTCGAATAATGTGTGAGAAAGAGCTCCAGCATTATTGATTTAAGAAACCTGTGTTTATTGCCGTCGTACTGTCTCCGTTCCGTTCCGTAAACGTGGAAATATTAAAAGCGCCTAATATATTTGTTATATTTTGATGCGTTCTGATTTCAAAACAAACTGCTCTCCTTTTAATTCAAAATGATCAGTTTATCCTCCCTATGTATTTCAGTTAAATAATTTTTCCTCCTTTCGTGTATATGGTAACCCTAGTCATGAGTCACCGTTACGTGGAATCTTGTAGAATTTGATATCGCAACCGCTGACTAAAATTATCATACGTTTGTGGTATTATAGCTCGATAGATTTCTTGGAGTTTTGCCTCCGACGCTGTATCTACTCGTGGGGCTACGGCCAGCAAAAAAACCCGAGAGTCTTAGGCCATTCATCCTCTGCAATGGCCTCGAACTCTTGTGTTATTAATTTTATCGCATCATCACTTCCCGTCTCTCGCGTGACCCCCTCCCTACTACGATCATTAAATTTTTATCTACGGATTATTTATTACCTACAACCCTATTATTATTTAAGTTTGGTTTGGTGTTGTCAAGTTCTGGAAAAATTGTGTTCATTTTCTTTTGATCCAGGCTGAAACCTTTTGTTTAATTTTATGTGTTGGTTTATACAATGGAATTTGGCTCGTGGCGATTAGGTTAATCATTGGATAAATTACTAATAATAATGTTGTGAACTACGAAGTACGAAGAAAGCGTGACGTCAGTTGTTTGTTGGAATTTGTTTATTTCGTTTACATCCTTTTGTTAACTTGGTTTGCTTCTATTGATTCCCTTTGAAAGTGAATTTCAATTATAAACACATCCATTGTATTTTCGTTATTTGTTTTTGGGATGTTATGCCGTGTTGCGCTACCTCCTTCTAAAACGTATATCACATCCATTGTAATTTTATATTGATCAACTTTTAATTTGGAAGGAAGTTGAAATTCATTTTATGTGCTTGTGTTTTGATAAGTGGTTTGTTTTCAATTTTCAGGCTAATAAGGAAATTAATTTTACCATAGGATAAAGAAGGAAACTAGAAGTGCTTTCCATACAAATTTGAATGGAACACATGTTCCATTTAGCCCAAAAACCCTGCACTCCGTCTCACTTACACTCGCCTGTCATCGTAGATCTCCATCTCATTTGAATTTCGTAAACACAGTTTTGTATTGGAAATTTAAAACTCGATCAGGTAAATCTTTGGATCACGAAACACGCTCACAAGGCCCTTCTTGTGTTATTCTTAATATATAATTCTTTTTTTTTTAAGTTAATAAACTAAATCTAAATTTCGTGTCAAATCAGCAAACTTTACGATCATTCCTTATTATTCATACCACAATGCAAATCTTTTTTGTCTCACTAAATCTATGAAAAGTAGTCATGAAATTTTCATAGCGTTTTCCGTTTGTAATTTCTAGGTTATTGTAACTGTTTTTAGCTCGCCATTTCCTTCATGACTTGTGTAGTTTTGATGTGGTCATTTTAATGTTAAAAGGTCAGATAAGACGTCATAAGGAAAAAAGTAATGTAACCCTAGATATAAGTGGAGAAACTATAAAATTTTCATTATTTTTATTCACATTCAATGTATGAATCACGGTAGGCAAAAAATCCTCATTATTTTCCCTATGTGTTGACTATAATAATGTTTGAACTACATGTATCCCCTATTAAGTACCCTGTGTGCGTCTATCTCCCGTCGTAGAGTGCTAATATTATTTCTTGGCATTACCGCATTACTAACCCAAGTAACGTCTAAGCACCTGGGTTCCTGGGTAGCATTGACTCTGATCTTCCAATAAGGCGTCGTTAGTCATCTCGGTCTGCGGTTTGACTTGTGATGGATGTTTATTAAAATGCATCTCGTGCGTTTACTGAAGATGTTAGCGCCTCAAATATGCAATACGCGACAACTGAATCATTCTAGAATTGTTATTTATTTTATGTTGTTTTCCTTGTTATGGAATGTTAGTACTAAACAGCGTCAAGGACGCTGAGTTTCACCGTGGTAAATGTTAGGCTGAATTTAGTCTCACGCTCACCGTCAGCGCTCATAGATCAGCGCGTAGTTCGTCAGTGCTGAAGCTCAGCGTGGCTCGTTTCAGTATCGTACTGACCGCCTTACTGTACAGACGGAAGACCAAAATGCGGAGTGTATTAGTTATTGCTGCTTTGTACTACCTATCCCAAAAAAAAATTAAAACGATTCGCCATGACTGTACACGCTGACGACGTCCGCTCCGCTCGACACTCGACTCTAGAACGCTCACTGAAAGCAGAGGCGATCGTCAGCGCCGACAGCTACGCGGCGCCGACGCGCGACGCGTACGGCCGCGTAGCCATTAAGCTGAAGTCACAAGGATCACTCGGATGAAGGTTTACTCGATGAAATGTTCCATTTTCGTTTCACCGAGTGTTCACACGGTTCCTTCGAAGGAAGAGTTCACTCGACACTCTCGCTGCGAAGTCGTCGAGAGTAGTCGCGGCCGCATTGGAATTCGTCCGGCGCTGACGGCTATGTTCGGGAATATTTACGATTTCAATTGACATTTCCGATAACGTCGAACTAAATTACGAGAAATTGGCGATTCTTGTAAACAGTAAATAAATTTCAGCACCATAAAATGAACATATGGTTAAATAATAACCTGAAAACTGATATCTACCACTATTTTTGCACCATGAAAATATTTTTATTCCAAAATAGGCCTCGGCTTGCAATAAAATTCATATAAATGGAATATTTATTAACGTATCCAAAAACTAAAAACTGTTTTGGAAAGGTGATGAAATATGCTTTTAAAATTTGTTATTAGAAATAACCACGTAATTTTTTTAAATAGAATAATTTTTAATGTAAACTTTTAAAAGTTTAAAAAATGGCTCTACTTGCTTTTATTCTAACTAAAATTACTGGTAACAAAAAATATATAAAAACACACACTTATTTTGTTAGACAAGTAAATTATAAACGTTTCTATCACCTCACTTTTTTGTCGTTTCATATAAAAATAATTTATAAAAAATTCACAATGTTTCATAATTATTTTTTCAAATTCGATCAGAGACTTTGGTTCCATAGAAGTGTACATTCGTATTATTTTGTGGTTAATTGTTATATTGAATATATAGAGCATTATTTTCTCTTTCCAGTGCCGTTTAGATCATATCTTTCACTATGATAGTAAGGGAGAAACAACGATTTCTATGAGACGTGTAGGAGTTATTTCGAAAAGCGAACTAAACGGAGCATTTTGACTTTTAAGCCGCTCCGGCTACTCGTCCTCACGCCAGAACATTTCGGCCGACTAATTTGCGAGTGAAAGACTGTTCACTTGAGTGTTCACACACATCATTCGCGTCACGTGATGTTAAATTCCGGTTGCGAGTGAACAGTGCCGAAGGAAGCATTCCAACATTGTTGGAATGCTTCATTCGGAACTGTCTCTATTCACTTTCGTGTTCACACGGTTCATTTCGAGGGAAAGAGGCTGAATGAAATCACGAAATGAACGATAAATGAATGGTGTGAATGGGCTATAATAGCCCATTCACACCATTCACTCGGATGAAGGTTTACTCGATGAAATGTTCCATTCTCGTTTCACCGAGTGTTCACACGGTTCCTTCGAAGGAAGAGTTCACTCGACATTCTCGCTGCGAAGTCGTCGAGAGTAGTCGCGGCCGCATTGGAATTCGTCCGGCGCTGACGGCTACGTTCGGGAATATTTACGATTTCAATTGACATTTCCGATAACGTCGAACTAAATTACGAGAAATTGGCGATTCTTGTAAACATTAAATAAATTTCAGCACCATAAATTGAACATATGGTTAAATAATAACCTGAAAACTGATATCTACCACTATTTTTGCACCATGAAAATATTTTTATTCCAAAATAGGCCTCGGCTTGCAATAAAATCCATATAAATGGAATATTTATTAACGTATCCAAAAACTAAAAACTGTTTTGGAAAGGTGATGAAATATGCTTCCAAAATTTATTATTAGAAATAACCACGTAATTTTTTAAATAGAGTAATTTTAAATATAAACTTTTAAAAGTTTAAAAAATGGCTCTCCTTGCTTTTTATTCTAACTAAAACTACTGGTTAACAAAAGAAATATAAAACACACACACTTATTTTGTTAGACAAATAAATTATAAACGTTTCTGTCACCTCACTTTTTTATCGTTTCATATAAAAATAATTCATAAAAAATTCACAATGTTTCATATTTTTTTTTCAAACTCGATCAGAAACTTTGGTTCCATAGAAGTGTACATTCGTATTCGTTTGTGGTTAATCGTTATATTGAATATATAGAGCATTATTTTCTCTTTCCAACACCGTTTAGATCATATTTTTCACTATGATAGTAAGGGAGAAACAACGATTTCTATGAGACGTGTAGGAGTTATTTCGAAAAGCGAACTAAACGGAGCATTTTGACGTTTAAGCCGCTCCGGCTACTCGTCCTCACGCCAGAACATTTCGGCCGACTAATTTGCGAGTGAAAGACTGTTCACTTGAGTGTTCACACACATCATTCGCATCACGTGATGTTAAATTCCGGTTGCGAGTGAACAGTGCCGAAGGAAGCATTCCAACATTGTTGGAATGCTTCATTCGGAACTGTCTCTGTTCACTTTCGTGTTCACACGGTTCATTTCGAGGGAAAGAGGCGGAATGAAATCACGAAATGAACGATAAATGAATGGTGTGAATGGGCTATAGCGCTGACCACCTTGCGCGCTGATAGCTACGAGTCATTCAAAAACGCTTCCTAGAAGTTCATATATCTCGACCATCAGCGCCGACGGTGCGCGTGCGGTCGGCGTAAGACTAAATTCAGCCTTAGTGTTCGACAAAATTCATTAAAAATAATATTTTAATGAAATTGTTGGAATTTTAAGCTTTATCGCAAGTGCAACATTGTCCGTAAGCATTTTTTAACCCAAATAACCTTCTGAAAGCCGTGTTTTGGTGGTTTTTTTTTAAATACTTCATTTCTTTGCTTGGAATTAAGTGTGTAGCTCAATTTATGTATGTTTACTTCGTTTCATCTACATATGAAAGTTGTAGTTTTTCATAACTGGAAGATTTACTATAAAGGTTAACTATCAGTTTATATTGAAAGATTCGTTGAAATCAGGATGACAATTTTAGAGCGCTCTTAAAGATTCATTGTAACGGGGCTTTACGTGGTATCGTAGTATTGTAGATTTTGTACCTTTATTTGTAATAAAGGTACCAAATCGTAAAGTAGGTAATTTGTACCTTTATTTGTAATAAAGGTACAAAACCAAAAAGGTTTTCTACCTTTATAGTAACAAAGTAAATTTATAACTTATAAATTATATATATAAATTTATAATTTTCCCTAGAAGTATACAGTGCCCGAGGGTAAAGTACATTAACTTTGGGAAGTGATTCTACATGATGGTAGATGTAAAAAAGTTATTTATCTTCCAACTTTTTTTCCTATACAAAAATATTTTTCCTTAGAAGAATATTATTTTTTCCATTCAAACAATTCAACTTTTTACCAAAAAAAAACTACCTTAAACACTGGAATTTTGAAAAAAGTTTCCATCTTTTTTTACTTGTACTGTCGTATAGAATCACCTCCCGAAGTTTGTGCACTTTACCCACACTGTATACTTCTGTGCACTGAATTTAAAATGTTTTACTATTCCAAGGAATTTCATCAACAAGCCTTCCACCATGTTCCGCGTTGCTTGGCCGGCTTCCACCTCTTTATAATAATAATTGTATGTTATCAATTATTTAATTTATTTCGTGCGCGTACCTGCCGAGTTACCTTTTCGTACGCACTAACACACGCATGACGCTCATTGGCGAAGTGAAAACAGGTGATGTTTACAGGTATCCGCCGTGGTGAGTCGCGCGTAACCAACGTAAGTACTGGGTAGAGGTACCGAACCATCGGACCTGATTTTGGACCCCGTTTCAGAGTGGCACTCCTTGCAAGGTTAACGTGAAGAAATTGGCATAAGAGTTTCGTCTTCGTGTTTCTTTAAAACTTCTTTGACTCAAGACTGCCGCTGTTAATGTGCAACGCGGATGGTGCTGCCATTGATAGTTCAGTTGTAATCTCCATTTCTGTTGTTATGCATGCCTTGTTTGTTATGCTGTGTATAAACAGGAAAATATTGCGTAAACCACGAATTATGATAAAGGAACGAAGCTACCGCAAACGGCGCTAAAAGTGGAGAGGTATGCATTATGCTTTCTCAGTCGGTTTGCTGTAGTCACCGCCCTCTAATTACCATGCTAATTGAATGTAGAATTCCGATGTGATACTGTGTTTATTTTTTTGTGATACTACATAAGGGTTCCAACTATCAGAGCATAATACCCATTTTGCGAGAATTCTGTAACACTGAGGAGGGGAAAGTTGGGAAGTACCTGCCTAATTATTATTTTTAATTGATAAACTAATGTTTGAGACAAGATTTTTATGCATAGCAAAGGATAACAATTATTTTAAGTAATTGGTTACGCATTGCAATATGTTTTTTGTTTGTTCGAAATTTTAAATAAATATATATCACAAGCGTGGTATTTACTCACTCCTTGGAATTAACAAAGACACCGAAATGGATTGTTTTTCAAAAATAGATTCTAAAACAAGAAAATTGCTGACACTGTTTGTTTTGGAAAATTTTCATGCATTGTGAAAAACTATGAGTTTGTGTATTGATTGACAAATTTCATCTCTTGTAAAAACTTATGAGTCACCCAAGGATTGCATTGACTGCATTTAATTGTTGATTGGATGACATTAAGGAGGCCTCCACACTCCAGATCTACAAAAACAAGGTTGGTGGATTTGTTATTTTCCCTGGAGTTTCTCTTTGTGCCACTTGTGATATATTTTGTTCGCGCAAGTAGAGTTTTTTCATAATCATAATTTCTTGGGTATTAAGCCCAGAGGGTCTGGGGTTATTATAATGCATAATTATTAGCCTGAAACACTCATCTACATTGAAAAAATCTCTACATTGATAAAATGAAGTTGGTTGTTTGCAGGTGGAAAAATGTAATAAGCAGTAATTGTTGAATGAAACACTAGTATATATTGAATTATTTGGCGGGTAGGAGATAAGCCGAGGTAGACAGAGCGGTTGACCGGAAATCAATCGGCGGCATGTATCTTTTCTCGGGAGTTTTTTCAATGTAGATTAGTGTTTCAGGCTAATAAGTATTACTTATAAAAATTAAGTACCTGGCTATTCAGATTTGGTCATTAAACATAAATATTTGCATCTCTCACGGCGCTATGCGAATAAGTACATTTTACATCAAATTATGAAATTCTGCATGTTAAAAATTGTTACAAATTGAACCGACGACCTCTGGTACAAAGCCAAGGAGCTTACCGACCACGAAGGCCGCCAAAATTGACTCATTATCATTATTACTTGTTTAAACCGCTAATTACAATGATGTGAACGTATTTGAACACCATTGTTTATCGATACTATTATTTGTTCTGCTGAAAAATGTTGTGTACTTCTCACCGTGTGCCGAGTGCGGTGCTTTACCGTGCAGCCAGTCATGGCTAACCCCGCAAAATGTGCCTTTCAATTAGGCTTTGTTTGTATGGAATTGGCCAAGCGGCTCGGGTTATTATTCTCGCCAGCCGCGCACAGGAGTTGGATCCATTGTTTTATTTCTTCAGATTTGTGTGAACTAGGAAATTGTTATTTATTACACGTGAATTTGCGCAATGAAGTTATTAGATTCTTACGTATCTTATTGACGAAATATTTCTTTAGATCGCTTTTTATCTGCGATGACAATCATTTTTCGACACTAAATAAAGGTTTTGATTTTGCTGTTATCGACTGACGAAACTGAATGATGGTTTGGTTGTTGCTACTGTTGACTTACGAAATTAACTAAAGGGTTCTTGTTGCTACTGTAGAATGACGAAATCAACAAAAGGGTTTTAGTTGCTACTGTAGACTGATGAAACTGACTAAAAGGTTTAAAATTGCTACTGTTGCTTACTTTAAAAATTAACTAAGGGGTTTTAGTTGCTACTGTAGGCTGATGAAACTCACTAAAGGGTCTGAAGTTGCTACTGTTGACTGACGAAATTAACTAAAGGGTTTTAGTTGCTACTGTAGACTGACTAAATTAACCAAAGGAATTTAGTTGCTACTTTGGACTGACGAAACTAACTAAAGAGTTTGAAGTTGCTACTGTTGATTGACGATACTCTAAAAGCTGAAGGATTTGATGTTGCCGTCTTCGACTGACGATACTAAATTAATTGTGTGCAGATCTGAGTAATCTAAAAGGTTTGAAGTTGCTGTTATTCTCACCGATTTCTGGTTCCGGTCGGCGTTTTTTCTATACAAACGTATTCCCCAGTTTTGCTTTTTTTTGACAAGTTACTTCTTATAGTAGTTAGGATCAACCAAAATTCGTTAAAATTGCCTGGTTTGAACGCCATCGACAGACAGTACCTACGGCTCAGTACAGTTCAGTAAACTAGACAAAGTTTTTTTTTTAAAAAGCTAAAAGTAGTAACATATAGTATTTTCTTCTAATATAGTTAGTAACAAAATCTTAAAAATCGGTCCAGTTTTGGAGGAACAAAATTGGAAATACAAAACCTCCATTTTGATGATTTTATTTAGGTATATCAGCCTGAGGTGTAGTTATCGCTTTCACTCAGTATTCGGGGGAGTAAGAGCGACAGTACTAGCAACAGTTTTGTAAAATACGTATCGTTCAAATTTCTCGGCGACTGGGTTTCCTCTTAATATCGTAAGCAAAGCTATTATTATTATTATTATTCATTTTCCAACGTTTCGTTGGTTTGTATGTCTCATGATCTTTGTCAATTATCAGTTAAATGTCGGTCTATTATTATAACAGCACTGTTTTAAAATCGTTTAAACAGTTCCACTCCATTATTGCGTGGAGTCGTTTCAGCTGCATGCGGTGTCATGGTTCTTGAAAAAGTGGGTTGTTAAAAAATAAATGTTTCTTAGTATTCGGTTGGGCCAAGAGATGCACCAACTCGTATGATAGATAGTAGGTAGTTAAAAAAGGTGTTTATTTGGCACTCAACGTGGAATTCTATCTGCAGCCTGAGCAATTGCATGTGAACGGTTCTAAATTATTGTGGTCGGTATAAAAGTTCGTATACCATTTTGTGTAAATAGTAAATGCACATGAATGGGGGTGGCTGCTCCTTTAGGTCATTTTCACATTGACCTCTAAAATTAATAGATGACAATAATTTGTAGTTCATGTAAAATTTAACGCAAATCTAAACAACCGATCTTATCGAACAGTATTATACGGTACCGTCTGCGTCGCTGAATTTCAGAACCCAGCTTCGAGTGCATGTCTGACGCCACGCCATACGCGCCGCGCCACAAATAACATCTGTGTACGTGGAATTTTACACAAAGCTACTGTTATAATTCGGTTTCGAAATCAATAATTCGTCACAAGATGTCGCTACTTCCGTCAGCAGGTCGGATGGGGACGTCTTCCCCCTAGGTATAACTGCTACGAATTTGTGAATATGTAGTATCTCTCCGGATATGGAAAGATGCTATATATTACATATGGCGTCATTGCTCTGTCTCGGTTACTTTATCCCGGTGACTAGCTACACTGGATGGCAGTGGATCCGAGGAACGGGCTATTTTTGGAACCTGTTCCTATGGGATTTATAAAATGGTCACCAATATTAAACTGGGCGATGCCGAACCAAAAGCCGCCCGCAGGGCCTAGCAGTTAAAACCTGCGGAGCGGGTTTTTAACAGATAGTTATTAATTAATGTGCAGTTTTTATACTTAGTATGTAATTAAAGACATTCAAAGGTACATAATCGGTTATAACATAACACTTATAACTTATAACGAACCCAAACATTATTTTCCAATATTGGTGTAATGTGAGTAGTTGCAATCTATTATTGAAGTAAAACTTCTTTACGCACGCTTGACTTGGGGAGTAAGCTGGTGAATGGGTGACGAGAGCGTTACGAAAAGCGGGGCGAACGGTAGTTGAGCGGGAGATATAAGTTAGTGAAGATAGAAAGATTTATTTTAGTAAGGGCAAGAGAGAGAGGTGCGAGCACACATCTCATAGCCAGTTACGTTTTGCATATCTAAGACACAGTGCAGGCCTATTGTTTGTATCACACTGTAGGAGCAAGAGAGAGCAGTGCGCGCGCACATTTTCTTTCTCTCTTCCTATCATATAGATGGAGCTAAAGAAGTTTTACTTCAGTCGTACACTCGTTTTTTTTTTGGTTTCTTATATGATAATATTGTCCATTTTGACAACCATTGCGTACAAATTATCACAAAACTTGCATGAGAAACGCTTTGTAATTCCGCCCAAAGGCCCGTACCTCTGTCACGGCCAGAAGACATCCACGTTCCGATTCTCGCTTTCCATTCGCTCTGTTAAGTTTTTTTTACTCCAAATAATGTGTTTGCCTAACGACTTACTTAATTTACCGCCTATTACGCTCTCTTAACCCTTTCGGACTCGAAAACGCCTTTTTGTTCGATTTCGCCGAGTGCCTGATCGTTGTTCAAGATGTTTTTATCTCGTCCAACTTTCTGATCGCGTTTGCTATTTCAGTTTCACTGCTCCCATCAATAAATACTCTTTTAAATTCTTATTACGTCTGAAATATTAACAAATTACAACGATAATTTAGCGAGGCAGCTAAGGTAATTGTCTAAAATTAATTATTTGTTTTGAATCGTCACATGTAGCAAACACTTTGTGGGAAGACATAATTATAATAAATAAAGTTATTTAATTGTGTTTATTATTTGTTTTGAGTCTCAATTTCAACAAATTGTTAGTTCGATTTTTGCCACAGAAAAAAAATATTTGAAATATAAAATTATTTATTTATTTTCATGTCAGTGCATGCATATTTATTTTATTTTTATCGCACTTATGATAAAATATTAATTATTTTCATGACACTTGTGTTGTTCACCCACACGGGTTCATACGCCAGATTGTTTTGATTAGTTTTCTTTTGTATTTTTTACTTTTAACAGTCCTTTTACAAAAAAGATTGCTCTTGATTTTAAGGCGCCGCAACCGGGCTCAAAAAGAAGAAGATGGAAAGATATGAAATTACGAATGTTATTTAAGAGGGCATTACCAGAGAAAGCCGGAAATACGTCATTTTCAAAAAAGTTTTTAGACGTATTGACTCTTTACCACAAAAAATTATAAATGGATTTCGAAAGATTGTTCTTTTATCTAGCATTCGTATGTAATAAATTTTTAATTTTTTTAAATTTTTAGTATAATAAGGTTATTCCATAGGTCGTTGGCAGATTTGTTAAATTTTCAAAAAAGTTTTTGTATTATACCACACCCATTTCAAATAATGTAACCATACAGTAAAATAAATCAATACATTATGTAGCAGAGTTATGTATTAGAATTTTAATTTTAGTTTCAATAAAATCATTAAAAAATATGTACGTACATGTGTTTCTTGGCGAAAATTGGTCCGTTTGTGTATTTATTTGCGCACTTACAAACTAATGTATTTCAGATTTTTTTAACATTCTTATTAAATTTAGACATTATTGAAAGATGATAAATACTTATAATTAAAAAATAACTACAAAAAGTACACTATTTTAATAGTTTTATCATCACGCCTTTCAGCATTTTTGGATGAAGGTATAAATTAAAGCTATTTTGGATTGAAATAAATTCGATATTGAGTTATAATTTAAAAAAGCTGGTACGGAGAATAATTAATCTTTCTCATTGTAACCGCCCTGCACGATCGGAAGAACAACTTTCGACGAAATGTGGATTTTCGTCCGCTGGCTGGTTAAACGCTCTTAAAGAGCGCGATAGTATTTAAAGCGACAAAACCGAAGCGAAAATTGTGAAAATGTTTAATAAAACACGACTCGTTTAAAATAGAGCAAATATCTCGCGATGATTGTCTTAACTGCCCTTAAAGAAACACTGATTTTTTCATACATTATTTTTTTTAATTTTTAAACTTGTAAAATAACTGAAACAAACGTGTTTATAGTAATTTTTGGAGCATACTTAGCGATTTTTTTCTATGGAGGGAATTTTATATAATTCGAGTTTCGGCGCGGGGAATGCCTAGATATTATCTTCAAGAATAACATATATATATATATTTTTTAAGAGCTTTAAAACTTAACGTGTTTAAGGGAGGTATGTAAGAAATCGGTAGAAATTCTGGTAGCGGCGCCACATAACCGATTTAATCATAATATTCCACCATATTCTATTCTTCGAATTGAGTGTTTAAAACATAGATTTAAAACACTTCATGGTTTGACATTATTATTATGAAATGAAACGCTTGTTTTTGTGTAAACTACTTATTAACGTATTGATTAATTAATATTAATTTTTCGCATAATATTTTGCTCGAACTTAAAGCCCAAATATAAAGTATTGTTGTTATTTTTGTGTTAAATACGGACCTACAACATACATATAATATTAATTTAAACCATGGCTTTATTAAATTATTTTTCGTTGTCTACTGTTTAGCTCATAAAGCATGGGCACATATTTGTACGTGCTTAAATGTGTTGCGTCAGTGTCTTTAAATGTGTTACGACACACATGAAACTGTTCGTCCTCATTCATTATACTTTGGCTTTAATTCTTGACATGCACAGTGCATAATTATTACCCCACCAGACGGAGGTCTTAATATTACCATTGTACCAACAGGGCTAATACGCATGGAAGCATACATAGTAAAATTTCATAAAAAAAGAGACTTTGTTATAGTGGTGTAGGTAATTTCGTAATGATACTAATCTAGTTCATCCAGATTAGCCAAAATAACTTGTGTCTACTTGTTTATAAACAAATTCAATTTAAACTACCATTTTCCAAATATGACTTTTACACATATTTCGTTAAGAAGACGCCGAAAGTCTTGTAATATTCGTAACATCATAAAGATTATCGAGTTCTACCAGGATAAAGCATTTAAACGTGTGTGAATAGGGTTGCCATCTTCTAAAATAAAAAAGCCTGACTCTGCGCTCTGAAAGGCCGGACATTTTGCCCTAAAAGCCGGACGTACGTACATAATTTTGGACATAACTGTTATACATAATAATAAAAAATCTGTTACAAGTTACAGCTGTTTATTAATCACGCATTAACCAATTTAATAACAACAATCATTAATCAGTCTTATCCTTGTCATCAGTAGACATTTGTATAGAATTTAATGTCTATAACAAAATAAAAAATATTAAGTCTTCTGTCTGTAGACATACTAAACTTATAAAACAAACAAACAAAACATAATTTTTTTTCTGGTTAAACAGTTGACTAAAATTTTTCGTTAAATAGATATAAAATGAAACATATTTATTTTTGTGGACAAAAAACGAAGAACATAAATTAAAATGAATCTCGACTTCTCCAAATTATTTAAAAATTACAAAAATCTACCATTTTGTACATTTGGCGTTACCTACTTTATCGAAAACGTCGTTTTCTTTGGAAATCATTTAATAAAATCCTTGACATGTCATTTTAAAATTATACAATGTGTACACCATCTTAGCAATTGTTTGCAATTTATTGCGTTCCTTGCTCCACTGGGTGTTTATTAAAGAGAAAACTCTTTGAAAGTATTATTCCGCCAATTTCAGAAGTTCGGAAGACAAAGCCCGCGCGAACCGAAAAAGCCTAACAAAAGCCGGACATGCCGGACGTATAAATATTTAGCCGAACGCGACTTAAAAAAGCCAAACATGTCCGGCTAAAGCCGGACAGATGGCAACCCTATGTGTGAATATATTTATAAACACTTTCAATACCACTCTTGTACCAATGGGACTTTTACACAAAGAAGCATCTAAATATTTTGTAATTGAAACAACGAAAGACTTGTGGTATTCCGGACATCGTAAACATAAGCTAGTTAGTTCATCCAGATCTGCTAAGATTAGACGTTTAACATTTTTGATCTGTTTCTTATGATTATTAGCAAATCAAATTTCATTATATTGCCTTGAGCCGTGTTTTCATAGGCTTTGATCATTAGTAGGATCACGTGATGTGAGATTTTCAAGGTTTTTAAGTTGGTGTTATTATTATTCCGGCATCAACTAGGCGATGTGAAGGCATTATGAGTGGCAGCTGTCTTGCCAGGTACAAATATGGCGTGACAATGGCTTGCGTGCTTATTGTTTTATACTTATAAAAATCATTTTTCATCTTACCTGTACCCGATGTAATCCTTCGCCGTCTCAAATATCATATATTATTCACGTAGGAGTTCGTCGCATCAATCACAGGGGTCTATAAATTATATTTCTGACGTTTAACGCTGGATTCAAATATGGGTGTAGGAACTTATTGAACTTTTCGTGATCATCAATCGTGTTCTGGCTGAATAAATCATGCTCACGGTAGGAAATCGTCAACTTTAAGAGACTTTTCTCGCTGACGTTGCGGCTAGACTTGGGCGATTCCTGATTAGGATTTTAGTAAAAACTTTAATTAATTGCAAGTAAATAATCATTATCTTATTCAGTTAATACTTTGGTTGTTCCTTATAAAAAATAAGATAAATTCTCTGTCACAGAATTCAACTTGGTTTGATAATATTAAAAATAGATAAGTAATCTAACGTTCGCATTTATTTTTAATCCTGAAGAGGCAACAGGTCGGAGAAACACTCTAAGAAAGGTATTGTTATATGTAAAGACCGGATTATATGCAACTAAAACAGCCCAAAATATGCATGCAAATATGCAATAAAAATAGCTAAAATATGCACGAAAATCCATAAAAAGGGCCAAAATATGCAACATGAAATAATACAGGAAGTCGTATTTTTTTATTTTAGTAAGCTGTTAGTTCTCGAGAATAACAATCGTATTTTCGAAAATATCAAATATTCAGATGTATTATCGAAAATATTCAGATGTATTTATTAATGAAAATTACATATACCTTTAAAAACGTATATGACTAAGTACTATTCTAAATGTTCTGTAGACAAATTGTGTCTGCGATCGCTTAATATATTTTTGTAGGCGGAAAAGGAGCGTTCTACGTCTACTGATGTGACTGGACAGAATTTAAATTTGAGTGCGATTTTTGAACTATCGTGGGCAAAATTTCACCTGTCCTATTGATGAAGCTATTAATTTGGCACAAGGGTTCAAACCCTGGGTTATTGTTCAGTAAGTTTTCAAACTTTTCTTTCAGTTTATTCGGGAATAGCTTTGGCAACGACGAATTCGTAAGGCGAATTTTCTTCATAACCTGAATAGATTCTTTCAACGCCAATCCATGAGTTCCAAGCGTTTTTCATACTTGCAGGTATGTGGCGAAATGAGTGCTAATCATAGCTAGGTTTTTTCAATACTAGTATCGTCAAACGCTTCTTCGCACTGGAAAACTGCCAAAGCCTCTGCACTATCGAAGTTATTGATAACACCCTTGATGGCCTCAAAATGTTCATGGTAAAACATCGCAGCTTCGATCCATGTACCCCAACGTGTTATTACTGGTTCAGGAGGTAAAGGGACATTTGACAGTTTTTCTTTGTAGGCCTTTATACGAGCACGCGCCTTAAAGAACACTTTCTTTGCTGATGAAATCAGTTTATTTACATTCGCAAACGTGGATCTTGCTTAGCTATTTGACGTTTATAGTGTCACTATGTGAGGCGATGAAGGAGATCGAGCGTAAATATGCAAGATCTCAAATTTTTTGCTAAAGTATGCAAATACCGCTGAAAAGGGTCTAAATATGCAAATGCATATGCAAATATGCATTTGCATATAATCCGGTTTCTAGTTATATGTAAGTGAATTTTTAAAAATTTTCCTAAAATATAATTTACTTTAATTTGATATTACCGATTTGTTCTCGATGTAAGCATGCTGTAATGTGTCAGTGTTGTAATACAAGTGCTTGACCATGAGTTAACATTATCTGTTTCTAGGTATTACAAAAATCAATTTACGGTTGACACACTATTTTATAGGGCTTCTCAATTACGCTAACTGCAATACAACAGCGCAATAGTACTAATATAATGTGAATTATTTCTACGGCGCTCCTTTTTCTGAAAAGTCACCTCAAGGCTACAATAATAGGATGGTTCCATTATCGCGGGTGCAACATTTAGACGCATGTAAAGCTTCGTACTAATAAAATAAAAAATAAAAACATTTTTAATGAAATTATTCTTGAAGAGCTACATTTTAATATGTTCACTTTTTATTAGTTTATAAGAATTTTATTGAAATATTTAAATAGTCGGGAGGGAGGTTCTAAGTGCGATCGCGGGTGCAACCAATTTAGCCTTCCCTTTCCAGATCGTAAGACAAAAACACAAAAGTCTGTTAATTGTGAAACATTTATTATGTTATGCCTTGATATTTCGTAAGGCGTTAACTAATCAACTAAAAAAATATAAAAAATATATGGATAACAAAAACAAGCAATAATGAATTGTTAGCTTTTCAAGGAATCGCTAGTGCAACATCGAATTATCGCGTGTGCAACACGTCTACTTTAAGTGTATATAAACATCAATAAACACTGATAGAGGAACGAAATAAGAAATCAAACAATGCTTATTACTAATCAGTACACTTCTTGGTCATTTGTGTATAATTAACACATAACTTTTCGCTTTCGTCAAAATTCGCCGAAAATTCTATGAACATATTACAATTCTATTTAGTCAATGATGCTTAAAAATAACAATAAGTACTTTCATCTTTCGGCACATAAAAATAAATTAATATTGTCACTACACGTTTAGCGGTAAAATATAACCTCAAACAATCGGTAACAGCTGTTTCCCGCCAAAGTTGCAGTGTGATTTGCAGTTTATGCCAATTCTTCGAATGATAATGTTTCCAAGCGCGCTAAAAATTTCACTATGAAGCAAAATCCAAAAATTTTATTTTATTATTATATATTGACCTTCTTATTTGCACTGATATCTAAAAAAGGTACAAATACTGTGATTTGTAAATTAATGTCGAGAACCGTCCATAGCGGAATAGCCCAATACCTTCCTTAAATGGCCTAAAAAGCTTGTGAACTTACAAATGAAAGTCAAATTTAATTTATATTAAAACCAACTAACTAACCCTCACGCCGTTACCTGGAGCAGTGGGGTAGGCAGAAAGGATGGACCGCTAAACAAGTCGGCCTTGCACGTACTCTTCTGTTATTCTGAGGCCCTCCGTTCATGGAGATACTTACAATCTACGTAATTGTGACGAAACCACGAGTACCCTGCTGATATACTACTTTTTAATGCTAGTCTTCATACACGGCGCTATCCGAAATATACTGAACTTGATCATTTTTCACGTGCAGCCGTGGAGTTAACACGCTGTCAAGCGATGTCATATGATTTTTTTCCAACATCAATCCATGCCTTCTCCACTAAATCCTTTCTTACGTCTTTTTTTTTTTTTTTTTTTTTTTTTTACAGTGAATAACCGCACAAGAATCTCAACTGCTCCCGTCTGGAGCCAGTGAGACTATGGCATCCCCAATTGGGGTATGTTGTGAGGCTGAAGGTAGTGGGGAGGGGAAGGAGGTGGGGAAGAGGAAGGTTGGGAAGTACCTGGCTATTCAGATCTGGTCACTAAACACGGCTAAAGCCATTTTCAAGCAACGTTTCAATTCTGAATGGTGGTCTTACACCAGGGCGATACTGATAGTATCTTCCACTCTGGAACATGCCGCAAATATACTACATATTATTTTTAATTAATTAATTGTGAAATAACACAAATTAATCAAATAAAATTTATTTGCGCATGCCGGGTTCGAACCCGCGACCTCCGGAATGTGAGTCAAGAGTCTTAGCCACTGGACTACGGAGGTCGTCTTCTGGTAACGTATAGTTATATAAACATGCATTTTTTCCACTTTCAGAACAAATCTAACATTACTTTATGTTCCGACGCCATTTCTGTCAAATGTCAAACGAATAAGTATCAGACACAAATGATGCGACGCGTCGCGCGCGATCAGCACTGTCGGTATCGTGATACTGATCGGAAACCGACAGCCACCGCGACCCGCGTAGCGCCGTGAATGGGTACCAGCAAAATCGTACGGGGGGTACTTTCGATCGGCGCGTATGATACGCTCCCGAGGATCGAGTATCTTGTAAGTATCTCCGTCAACGGAGGCACTGAGTCTTGACATGGCCCGACTCAAGTATTTGGTTCAATCTTCGATCAAGTAATTGATCGTACCATGCCTTCCTCGCGCGTCCTCGAATTCTTCTTCCATGCATGACACATACTTAGTACGTACCTATAAATAACTACCCAAAAGAACCCATCCTTCTAAAAATGATTGTAGATTATCAAAAGGATAAGACAATGTTATTAAATATTTATGTTTGTTTTCTCTGTCCTTGTGTTTATTGCATAAATATTTCCTATTCATTCACCGTTATTACAAACATCGCATTATATAAACACATCTCTCATATAAACCGTGTCATGGTTCGTAATACCTGTGTGTGTGTGTTTTAGGTTTGCGTTTCTAATTTGCTTACCGTGTTCTACAAAATTCCTCGAACCGAGTGGAGAAATTTCTAAAAATTCCGCTTCTGATAGCAATTTTTGCGTGCATTTGTAATGGACTTTTTGGGTCCGGTTTCTGATTATTATTTCGTCATCCGTGTCGGGCATCCTGTTTCTTGTACCTTCCATTCATAATTATTGTTCATTTTTTTAACTCTCCGGTGCAATGTTTGCATCTTACGTATGTACAAAGCTGCGTGTTGATTCGTACGTGCAACTCGTAATTATACGCATTCTTGATTATATGTCTGTGTGATTCAATGTTTCATATAAGAACTCTTACTTAGGTAACAATAGTGAATTGTTCATATGCCACGCTGTCTCATTCTATCTGTAAATAAAATCCACCATATTACGACTGAAAAGAAAAAAATTCAGTTAACTTTCCAATATTCTATAATACGTAGCTATGAAAAAGCCAATCAAAATCGTGCGACATGACAAAATCACAATGTACAAACTTTTGCCAACTTGCCCTGCCCTCTTACCTACCTAAAATTTAATTAATCATAAAACCACTGTCTTTCTTTCTATCTGTGAATAAGAATGACCACACGACTAAATACGAATAAATTAAAGTTTTTATCCCACCAACTGCGTGGCAGGCCGGATCGGGAGAGTCTGGTTGGGGGAGAACTTTTGACCTCTCCAGCTTGTCTCTCTCGACCAGACAGGACACATCCACCCTTCATACCTTTTTCATTCCCAGAACTTCCTCTCCTTCCTTTCACTAAAAGATCCTCCACACAGCATTCCCTAAGATGATATAGGCCCTAATAATTTCCCTCGAGACCTATGTCATCTTTGGGGATGCTGTTTGTGGAATGGAAAGAGTGAACCTGGGCCTTGAAGAGATCCGTCTTGTAGGAGAAAGGAAACACGGAGATTGGCAAATCGCTCCTCAGTCGAGCTGTTGAACTCAAGAACGAATTGTAGAAACAACCCCTTCTCATGTTACATCAAACGGTATTAATAACCTAGCGTCTGTCGTATTAAACTCGATTCACGAATAGATACAAACGGAAGCGCTGCCATCTATATTATTAATACGCTAAAAAAGCTACTTTTGTAATTCCGTTTATCTCTCCGGATATGAAAAGATTGACGGTAATACTTAAGAGTTGTGAATAATAGTATCACGCGGCTATATATTACAAACTAGCAGACCCGGCCACACGTTGCTGTGGCTAACGAAACACAACGCCATTACCCAATTTTTATAAAATCCACACCACCCGCTTGCCAGCTGTCCGCTGCCTGAATTGAATATTTGAATTTATCGGCTTTTCTCTACTATAATAAGCATGTATTATACATATAAACTAATTAACTCGCTACTAATTATACAATGCTTGCAATGCAACACTGGATATTTGAAAAGGGAAAATCAAATACCTACTTACTCTAGGACATCTATTTTCCAATTTCTTCCGTAGAACGAATTTCAAAAGTGACTATAGTACGGCCCGCCAGCCGTTTTAAATCGTACAAAAATATGTTTTCTTTGAATTTCTCGGCTTTTCTCTAATATAATTTACATGTATTATACATATAAACATTCCTCTTTTATCATTCTATCTATTGGTGAAAACCGTGTGAAAATCCGTTGCGTAGTTTAAAAGATTAACGCGCACATACATTTTGAGCGACTTCATTTTATACTACGTAATGATGATGAGTAATGATGACATCATTGCCTGACACGGTTACTTTGTCCCGGTGACTAGCTGTCACTGGATCACAGCGGATCCGAGGAACCGGTTATTTTTGGAATCAGGTCCTATTGGATTTATAAAATGGTCACCAAAACTCAAACTGAAGCCGAACCAAAAGCCGCCCGCTAGGCCTAGCAGCAAAAACCTGCGTGTTTTTAAGTTACATTATTTTCCTCAGACTTTTATGAGCATTTGCACTGTTATATCTTTGTACTTAATTATTCCATGTTGTAAATACTTAGTTATTTATGCCTTCGTGCGCCTTTCAAAATAACTAGATAAGATCTAAGCCCAAATCAATGACCGTGATATTTTACTCTCGAATATAAATGATGCATTATTTCGGAATCGGTAGGTAGGTTTTACGATGGTGGATCACACCACTGATCACTGATCCGCTGTAATAGAAGAGCTCGTGGCCATACCGTATCCACTTAGTTTAAACAGCGATAAACATAATATTTATTAATTATTATTTTTATTGTTAAACTAACGTTTAAGACAAGATTTTTATGCATAGCACAAAGGGTAACAATTATTATAAGCAATAATTATCAGTCTGAAACACTCATTCACATTGAAAAATCTTCCGAGAAAAGATACATGACGCAAACGGGACAACACTAACAATGTCTCTCTCGCAAAAATAAAGTTGGTTGTTTTCAGGAGGAAAAAATATAATAAGCTGTAATTGTTGAATGAAACACTAGTATATATTGAATCATTTGGCGGGTACAAGATAAGCCGCCATAGCTCAATAGGCCACTTGCATCACATTTTTTAAAAAAATTTCCGGTTTAGGCAAATATTCTAAGACATTCTGTTTTTTTTTTTTTTTTTAATCGTATTTTTGAAACCCTGGGGATTTTTTGAAAATTTCAATCCGAAAAATCAGACCATTTTTTATAAACCGGAAAGACAACTATCCAAATACATGCACACTATACAGAAAAAAATGGCTAACTTATCGGAAAAACTCGTATAACTATATCCACTAGGTTCGAGTACCGAATAGTAAATTCGGACATTATACCCCCAAGATAATTATACTATAATCGCAAATGATAATTTCGTAAACGCATCGTCTAGAGTGGTAGATACTTCCAGTATCACACCGATCAATCAATGTATAAGACCACAGGTTCAGAAGTGAAATGTTAAGCAATAGGCCACTTGCATCACATTTAAAAAAAAAAATTCCGGTTTAGGCAAATATTCTAAGACATTCTGCATTTTTATTTTTTTTTTTATCAAATTTTTGAAACCCTGGGGATTTTTTGAAAATTTCAATCCGATAAATCAGACCATTTTTTATAAACCGGAAAGACGGGACATAATTTTATAGGTGTGAAAAAACGATAATTACATAGCCGAAAATCATTTAAAAAAAAAGAACGTTTTCCACACGAATGGCACAGGAGAATAACGAGGCATACCAAAAATATTACATCTCATAAATATTTTTTTCCTTGATCCATCTTATTGATCATAAATAATTATAATGTACAGCGTCTATATTACTAAATTCAATGTAATATACTTGAACTTGTAAATTGTAATAATAATAAGAATATTATAAAATTTTATTTTGTTAAAATCAGCACCATAATCATTATACCTCTAAAACATGTACCGACATCCTCTTCACGTTCTGAAGAGAACCCCTTACCCATTAATTGTACGGGGTTCTCTTCAGAACATCTGTCAAAAAATCAAACCAAATGATAAGTTCGCAGAGAACAAACAATAAATCTAGTGAACGAATTCAAAAATTCGCCTGAAATCAAAGTGATGCCATATAAAAAAATAAATCAGTGTGGAATTTTATAAAATTAATAGGAACATTTTCGGCGACGGGACATTTTCATGTAGTGACGTCACGAGCCCAAATAATGGATTTATTTATTTAAAAATAAAAAAAACTGTACATTTCTAAAAATTTTTACTAACATTTTCGTAATCTTAGTAAAAAAACTCTATCCACACGATTTTTTCCAAGTCGTTATGAAGTCCATGCAAGTGGCCTATTGGGAGAGCAGCTGACCGGCAATCAGAAGGACACGGGTCCTATTGGCGTCATGTATCTTTTCTCGGAAGATTTTTCAATGTGTATGAGTGTTTCAGACTGATAATTATTGCTTATAATAATATTTATTGTTACTGATTCCGACTTTACTCGCTTTCTTGCGAAACACCAATCAAAAGATGAATTAACCCGACCTTAAAAAGTTTAAATCTGTTTTAAATTTACTTTTAATGAAAACGTTTCTCACTTATTTGACATTGGAGAACAATTTTTAAGACTTTTGTTGATAAGTACCTACTTCATGCTGTTGGATTTTTAGACCAGACGTTGATTATGCGAAATAGACTAAAAAGTAAAATGTTAGGGTCACGGACATATGAATATATCTGGACCTGCCCTAAGTGATAAAAACGCATTATTTCCCCCTCCACATGGCGCCGGCTGTAGCTCCTCCTTGGAACCGGCTCGCTCCATGGGGAGGGGATATAGCCTCGCTTGAATCTAAAATGTGTGACGTCATCATTCTTGCCGTGAACAGCGAGAAGCTGACATCCATACATTTATCGAAATAACGGCAGCTTGTGCTATACAATATATCTACGTATCAATATGCACATAGCGAAAGTGGGCGGTACTCCAATGTGCTCGTCGCTGGTTACAGGGGTAAGTAAATTATGAAACATTTGTAAAAGTGTTTTAACTAAACACGGCAAGAAAATATTGATATGTGTATTGGCGCGAGTCTTTTTGGAGCGAGCATTTGGCCTTAGCAAATAAGTTTTGAACGTGGCAAGCAATTCGCGCTCCCATGTAAAAAGGTCTATTCATTCAAAGCAGATTTTGCTTTTAAGAACTAAATGGTGATATTGTAATGCGAGATGCCTATATACTGTCAGATTGATTGTTCAACGAATGACAGTCATCTTTCCCCCCTTTGCTCTCCATAGTTTGGTTTTACCCCTCATCTGTAACTGCTTGTCTATCCATTTGGATGTCTATGGTTAGGGTAATTAATGCTCATTAACAAATAAAATGCATGAAGGTTTAATGTAAGGGAACGTACCCATACTACGAGACCTGTTCAGGGGGGGGGGGGTGTCTTTAAAATACCACTCTTGGTACAAATGAGCGGCGGGGGGCTTAGGCTTTTGGTCACCGGGTGGGGGTTAAAAATTGCAAAAAGTTTCACTCCACTGTCATAGATATGTAACCCCTAGGTCATAGGTCACCCCGTTCGCTACGTTTGATAACTTAGCAGTGATACCTGGGTTCATTGGGCGAGGTTTGTCTTGTAGTTGTACTTCAGTCGTGTGGTCTAAAGCTCACTCGTTTTTTTATGTGAATACCTCACAAGAGTCTCAGCTGCTCCCGTCTGGAGGCAGTGAGACTATAGCATCCCTAATTGGGGTATGTCGTGAGGCTGAAGGTAGTGGGGAGGAGAAGGAGATGGGGAAGAGGAAGATGGGGAAGTACCTTGGTATTCAGATCTGGTTACAAAATACGGCTAAAACCATTTCAAGCAACGTTTCAATTCTGAATGGTATTCTTACACCAGGACGATACGAGTATCTTCCACTCTGAAACATGCCGCAAATATACTATATATTATTTTTAATTAATTGACTTTGAAATAACACAAATTAATAAAAAAAAAAATATTTGCCCACGCCGGGATTCGATCCCGCGACCTTCGGATTGCGAGTCAAAAGCCTTACTTCAGTATGGGTACAATCCCTAACGGGCGCATAAGGTGAGGTTTGTCTAGGTCTTGGCGGCAAATGCGTTTGATGACCTAATGCGTGGCGGGCCGGATTTGGAGAGACTGGTTGGGGAGACCTTTTGACTGCTGCAGCCGCATTCTCTGGACCCATCGCCTTATACCGCAGCGGGAGGAATGGAATCGGACAGGAAGTTCTGGGAAGGAAAAATGTGTCCAGGAGTGAGACTCCTGGACACATTGACCTCCAGATTCCTAATCACCCCTCACACCTTTTTCCTTCCCAGAACTTCCTCTCTTTGCTTTCCATAAAAAGCTCCTACATACAGCATCCCCAAAGATGACAATGGCCCTGTAATAATCAAGAATTAATTATCCATTTTCCCTCTCTCAAGTTTAGGGTAAATGGTAATTATCATAATTAAAATTAAATACAATATATTATGATGTAAGGTGAGGTAATGGTCTTATAGTAAAGTCCATTATTGCATCCCGTTTAAAATGATGGAATTGGATGGAATTCAAATATTGACAAGTTATTCTTAATCCAGGAATGTCTTTCTTTGAAAACGATAATAATAATAATATTTATTTATTCCAGAATGTATGCAGGGAAAGTGCAATGCAATACATTCCATATTTATTCCAGAATGTATGCAGGGAAAGTGCAATGCAATACATTCCATATTTATTCCAGAATGTATGCAGGGAAAGTGCAATGCAATACATTCCATATTTATTCCAGAATGTATGCAGGGAAAGTGCAATGCAATACATTCCATATTTATTCCAGAATGTATGCAGGGAAAGTGCAATGCAATACATTCCATATTTATTCCAGAATGTATGCAGGGAAAGTAATGAGTTAGGTAAAAAGTAAATAACAACACATAAATTAAAATTAAAATAAAACGAATAAGCATGAGAAATGAAACTGAAAAAAAATTATGTATATATCAAACACTAAAATGAACGTAAATAGCCATTCATGGAGGGTATTTCATCGTCTCCCGTCTCCAGAGGGCCATCAGGGGAGATTCCATCCAGGCAGTCATGGCGGTGATGATCGCATTCTTCGAATGGAAAGAAAATTAAATAAACGATACTTAAGGGCCCGCAACCCGGATTTGTACCGATTTATAACATATTTCCCTTAAACACGATAAGTTTTAAAGCTCTTAAAAAATATATGTTATTCTTGAAGATAAACGCAAATTATATAAAATTCCCTCGATAGAAAAAAATCGCAAGGTATGCTCCAAAAATTATCATTAACACGTTTGTTTCAGTTATTTTACAAGTTATATGAATGAAAAAATTCACAGTCTTTAAATGCTGTTTAAGATAATGCCCGCGAGATTTTTGCTATATTTTAAACGAGTCGTGTTTTATTAAACATTTTCGCATCGATTTTGTCGCTGTAAATGTTAGCGCTCTCCCCTAACATTCGTTATTTCGTATCTCTCCATCTTTTTCTTTTCGGGACCGGTTGCAGAGCCTTAAGTACCGGTTTTCTATTTTTCATTTTCCCCATAACTGGTCTAACGTAGGTACCTACAGACATGTGCACCAAAATTCAAAGCCAAAGGAATAATATTTTTACTGCTCGCGTCAGACCGGATCAAAATTCAACGCATCGCGGCCCCGCGCTATCCTGTTAGCGATGCTCGCTGGAAATTTTCACTTAATTACTCGTGTTGCTGGTTGCTGGTTGCTGGTAGTTAGTGTTAGTGGCCAGCAATGCTAATCAGTATTCAGTGTATAATATAATACATTACGGCGGCGATGCAGGCCCCGCCACGCTTCTTGACTCCTGCTTTGCTGGCTAATCATTTTTAATAATTAACTCTTGGTCGGTTGCTGTAAATAAGTATAAACTAATAACATCGAGTGTTTTGTGCAGGGATCCATGATGTTTTTTAGCACGAACGGGGTGAAATGATTATCATCGTGCTGTCTTGATGCTAAAATCTCCGTTGGAAGTTCCCTTTCTGTTACATTCGTGCTTTATAATGGGTAAAAGAGACTGGTTTCAATGCATGGATTCATTCCAGTCTTTACCGCGAAAGGCGTGAACGACGAACGTATTATCATCATAGTTACTGTTTTTTTTTAACTTTTTTTTTACTTAATCAACACAATGTTTTCTTCATCTTTAGGGAGGATATGGGGAGTGTCTTTTTAGGGAAGGGAAGGAGAGGAAATTCTTGGAAGGAAAAAGGTATGAGGGTGGGTAGGAATGCGGTGGTCAATGTATCCAAAAGTGACGGACGTATGCATCCATCCCTCCTACTGCGGTTGGTCGGGAGAGTCCGGCTCACCCCATGAAACCGGGCACCCCTGCTAAGTCACCAAAAGTTGCGAACCGCTTGGGGTGACCATTGGCAGAGGTGTTGGTTATCCAATAAATGGTTCCCGGAGCGGCGGTACACATACCTGCCGTCCAAATTAATTCCTGCCGCTGATAGCTCTATTGTAACTTCTATTT
The DNA here is from genome assembly GCA_917880885.1 of Limnephilus marmoratus. Classification (NCBI taxonomy): domain Eukaryota; kingdom Metazoa; phylum Arthropoda; class Insecta; order Trichoptera; family Limnephilidae; genus Limnephilus; species Limnephilus marmoratus. The sequence goes on along the minus strand of OU862906.1, from coordinate 31,942,708 downwards.
CTGTGAGTCGTTCAAGCGAAAGATTGGAGAGGTTACAATGGAGCTATCAGCGGTCGGCCTTTAGGAGTCATCGAATCGAATTAAAAGATGTATCAAAAATAAAAAATAACACTAATAACCCGACAAAAAAATCTCCTACTACCACCACAGTAAGCCGAAAATGTTGCTTGAGTCGTGATGGAGGACTTAGCCAGCCGAGAAATCGAACACGGAACGCCTGGGTGGAACCCAAACACGATGCCCACTCAACCGCTGACCGGTCAGTGCCCACTCAACCACTTTTTTTTACATATATTGTGCAATAATTTATCAGAAGGCTTTTTCGAATATTGTTGATATCGAGTGGTCTTTTTGGACGTACTCGTACATACAAATTAATAATCGTCGACGACAGGTATAAATTGATTTTAACTTGTTAAAAATAATTATCGTTCCAGCTTTATTCTTCGTGCTTATTTCCAATTTTCTAGAGCGAAATATGCATAATTTTAAAAAGTTTTTATTGCCCATAAATCTGTTTTTATGACTTGCATTAGTTTCCTTCTTTACCGGTCTGAAAATATTTTAGATCAGTGCTAACCAAATTCCGATTCTTTCGCTTATTTTATCATGTGTAATGATTTTGTTAGCCATGTGTCAGGTGTAGGTAGCAGAATTAATATACAATTTACAATGATATTGTGAAATAATTACCGCAAAACTACAGGTAAAACAATCGCACTATTGTCGAAAAAAATAATTATAAGTTGCTGTAGGTAGGTACTTATAACATTTACTAATAAATATGTTTATATCCTGTCTCTATTGTCTATATCCCTGATATATAATTACTAGCTTATTACAAATTTTATAATGCGTTTTTTATTAGTATGAGTCACTTCTAATTCTCATAACAACCAATAACCAAGCACTTTCATAAGGAAACAGAAGTGTATTGTGAGCGTATTTGTGTTCCCAAAGCTATATTTTTCCATACGAAAATTGAAATATTTTCAAATCGAAATTCTTTCTTGAACAGATTGAACAATTTCATTGCACCATCTGCCTTTGGTGTCTACGAATTTAAAGGTCTCATACAAGTTGGCGACACCAGCACCCCTAGCACGGTTGATCGATAAGGATTGTATCAATAACTTTCGGTAACTTCTCATCATTCCCTAGCGTGACTGTAGATCGCCAACGAATAAATAACAGTTCACAATGACTAAGTGTAAAAGTGCCAAGAATAGATGAGAAAAGAGGAGGAGAATCAAGAGGAGGCTAAAAGAGACGATAAGAGTCGAGGAAAGGCGAGAAGAGACAAGAAAGCCACGAAGAGACAAGAAGAGGCGAGAAAAGACGAGAAGATCCAAGAAGAGGCAAGAAGAGACGAGATGATCCAAGAAGATCCAAAAAGAAGTAGGAAGCGCCAAAGAGAGGCAAGAGGAAGGAAGGCATAAAGAAGGGAAAAAATTAACGCTCAATCCATTCCTTTATTCTTGCCCATCCTAAATTCGAATATTGGCTTATTTATTAGGTTGCCATGTACACCGGTCGATTAAACTCCAACCTCCTTCCTATCCTCAGAGCATGTGTTCCAAGTCCCGAATAATTAGAGCCCCCCTGGTGTACCGGTCTCGCTGGGACAGGAGTGCTCCTAGCTGGGGTGGTACAATCGTATCGTATCATTCACTATGACGTGTTCCTTATATATTCGACGTCAACTTGTGCGTTAGCGATCTCCAGTTGTCCTACCGAACGACGAGAAGTTGCCTAAAGTTATCGATACAATCCGATATCGATCGACCGTGCTAGGGGTCCAGTTATCTTTCGTATCGGTATAGATCGCAATTCTAGGGATTATTCTTGTTCAGTGAGTACTTATAACGTATAAATCTAAGCGCTGAGTATTTTTAGCAGCGGATGCCGAATGGCCTTACAACTATTAAAATTTTTACCAAAGTCAGCCTTGTATTCGAATGTCTAAAGATAATTACCATTTTTTGTTCGGTGTCATTATGTTTATATTTGCTGTTTGCTCCGCCATTTAAGTTTTTTCCTACATTCATTTTGCTAACGAAATTCTACAATAATTTAATATTATTATGTTTTCTGGCCACTTGTCTTTTTTTTTAATTCTAAGGACATTACAATATCTAAATGAAATCTGTTTTCTGAAGAGCCAAAACCTGACCGTTCAGGAAATTTCCACAGTTTATTTATCTGGTTTTTCAAGCTCATCTTCAACTTTCCATACGAGCTATGAAGCATTTATGTTTCTATCTTACCGTCAAAAATAAGATAGGACCCCATATTGTTAGTTTTCATTATGAAAAAGGGTGTTCAACACGGACGTATGAATATATCTGGACCTGCCCTAAGTGATAAAAACGTATTATTTCCCCCTCGCCATGGAACCGGCTGGAGCTCCTCCTTGGCGCCAGTTCGCCCCATGTGGAGGGGATAGAGAATCGCTTGAATCTAAAATGTGTGACGTCACCATTCTTGCCGTGGGCAGCGCGAAGCCAACATCTATACATTTAACGAAAAAATAACACGCCAAAACAGTAGCTTGGGCTATACAACATACCTACATATCAATGTGCACATAGCGAATGTGGGCGGTTCCTTAGTGTGCTCGTCGCTGGTTACAGGGGTAAGTAAATTATGAAACATTTGTAAAAGTGTCTTAACCAAACACGGCAACAAAATATTGCTATGTGAAAACGAGCGAATCTTTTTGGGGTGTACATTTGGCCTACGCAAATATTTTATTATCGTGGCAAGCAATTCGCGCTCCCATGTAAAAAGGTCTATTCATTCAAAGCAGATTTTGCTTTTAAGAACTAAATGGTGATATTATAATGCGAGATGCCTTTATACTGTCAGATTGATTTTTCAACTAATCACAGTCTTCTTCCCCTCTTCGCCCCCCCATAGTTTGGTTTTACCCCTCACCTGTATCTTCTGGTCTATCCATTTGGATGTCTATGGTGTTCAAACTCGAACTGAGTTGTAAAGTAATAATCTCATTTATAAAATTCTAGAAAGTTACGTTATTTTTTTTCTTTGAAGCGAAGGGACATTTGGTTGTATTATCCCCTCGTATTTACATTCACTCACGTGAATGAACATAATGTGACCCTTCTTACACATTTAGATAAATAATACAGGGAGTAGACCTCTACCTTGCCATGGGTAGAGCAAGAATAAAGAAGAACAGAACAAATACATGTTTTTCCTTCAACCGTAAATAATAAAATAGACAGAGGCTTCTGAATCAACACCATTAATTTAACTGGCAAAACAATACTACTGGTTTTCGTTTCTCCCCTCCAGGCATGTTGATAATATTGATCAAGGATTTGTTTGTCTTAACGAAGAGTCTGCATAAATCTGTCACTTCACGAAGTCAAAGATAAATATTATCTTCGTTGTTAATTTATAAGCTTCGTATATTACCTACTGTTATTTCGACACTGAAATCCTGTTGATCTAAACTAAATATTATTTTGTAAGATCCAATTGTTAGTTTTCTGAAACCCTCAAGTTCTTTTTCATTCATTTAATTTGCTTTTCAATTTACTTTAATCTGCAAATAAAGTTATCATTATTCTCCGTTGTCAGTTTTACCGAAAGTAAACTGCGGATATCACATTGTCAATATTCAACGCTTGCTTTTGGGATTAATCCATGAAAATGGATAACTTTGCGTAGCGTTGAGCGAAACATTCGTTTAATAAAATTGGTTACACCGATGACAAAAAAATACAAGACACTTTCATACTAATCGACCAAAAAATTTAGAAAAGTATAAACATTCAAAGAAGGCGTGTTTACAAATGAAATAGCTATTTGAACCGCCCTCTAAAGTATGTCCACTGGACTCAGTTCTGTGAAACCGCGCTCGTTGTCTCAGTAAAATATCTGCCTCTGTTAATTCAACTAAGGGTTAAACCTTTCATATAAGGGAACGTACCCATACTACGTGACCTCTTCGGGGGGGGGGGATCTTCAAAATGTCACGCTTGGTACAAATGAGCGGCGGTTTGCTTAGGATTTTGGTCACCGGGGGGGGGGGGTTAAAAATTGCAAAAAAAATTGGTCACGTAGTATGGGTACGTTCCCTAACCCACATCATGGACATTTAAATTTCTCTTTGATGCCCAAGCGTTCTTCGAATGGCTATTCTTTTCATAAGCGATGCTACATTTTTGGTTCGATTATTATGAATAAATAAATATTAAATATATAATTAAAATAAAGAATCGAAAGAATTAAAAAAAAAATTTAAACCCACACACAAAACTTACACTTTTCCAATGATACCGAATCTATTAACTTTTTAACTTTCACAACTTCAACTCCCTCTATACACGACTTTTAATTTTTCACCAAACCTTGTTATTTAAAATTCTGAATAATCGCCGGACTTTCTTACCAACTTAATAAAAATTCAAATTCCGACAAAATCAACAAGACAATCCGATTTATTTCATTTGCCCGTGTGTAGGGGGGGGGGTATAATGAGATATCACGTGTATTTATTTTTCGCGATAATATTCTGAAAATTTCAAAATTCTTTGCACTAAAAAAATACACGTGATTTCGGGGGGGGTTAGTCTAAAACCTCACCAATCACCAGGGGGGGGGGTTAAAAAGTTGCTAAAAAAACGTCACGTGATTAATGGACGACCCCATACGAGGTGCGCAATATAATACAAAATTTTACAATATAGACATTTTTAACAATACCCTTCAGACAGGTACCGAATAGAAGTAACGCGTGCGATCGAAAATTAATACAAGAGTTTGGAATGTATCGGGAGCATTTCCTATCCTTATTTCATTTTCCACTTCCTCTCCTCCTCACCATAAATTAATTTTAAGAAATAATAAAATTGCATCTCCATGTAACTTTAGCATAGGAGATCTTTTTGGCTTGACTTAATTTAACTTTGTAAATATGTATCTCTATATTTTATGTAATAACCTGTTTGTCTCTTACAAATAAATAAATGACGTGTCTTGTATTCTTACAATGTCATTGAGTTACACCGATGTTTTTGAGGTTTAACGTTCCCTTTGTTTATCTGGTGAAAGCGGCGCATTTACCCAAAGAAACTACACAATGAGAGCTACTTATGTTTTTCACATTTGCAAATAAACCTTAGAACATCTTATTCGGTTAGTAATCCACTGCCCCAAATGTATGTATTTTACTATACATATTCCCGTCTCCAATAGGCCACTTGCATCACATTTAAAAAAAAAAATTCCGGTTTAGGCAAATATTCTAAGACATTCTGAATTTTTTTAAATTTTTTAATCGTATTTTTGAAACCCTGGGGATTTTTTGAAAATTTCAATCCGAAAAATCAGACCATTTTTTATAAACCGGAAAGACGGGACATAATTTTATAGGTGTGAAAAAACGATAATTACATAGCCGAAAATCATTTAAAAAAAAAAGAACGTTTTCCACACTAATGGCACAGGAGAATAACGAGGCATACCAAAAATATTACATCTCATAAATATTTTTTCCTTGATCCATCTTATTGATCATAAATCATTATAATGTATAGCGTCTATATTACTAAATTCAATGTAATATACTTGTACTTGTAAATTATAATAATAATAAGAATATTATAAAATATTAATAAGAATAATAATAAGAATATTATAATAATATATACTCATTTGGATGAAAAAAATATTTTATCTGAACAACAAAAAGGTTGTCGCAGAAAACATATGGGATGTAAAGAACAGTTAGTTATTGATTCTGTAATTTTAAAACAAATTCAAAATCAAAAGCGTAATTTACATACTTGTTATATAGATTATCAAAAAGCTTTTGATAGTGTCCCGCACTCGTGGCTAATCAAAATATTAAAAATATATAAAGTTAACCCAATTATAATTAGCTTTTTGAAAAATATTATGTCCTTTTGGAATACAGATTTGCTAGTTAATTTAAAAGGTAAGAAAATAGTAGTACCGGGCATTTCAATAAAAAGAGGGATTTTTCAAGGAGACTCATTGAGCCCTCTTTGGTTTTGCTTAGCATTGAATCCCCTTTCTAAAATGTTAATTGAAAGCAAGTTTGGAATAAAAATTAAGGGTAATACAAGAGAGAGTAGTATAGTTTCACATCTATTATATATGGATGATATAAAATTATTTTCAAATTCTGAATCAAATTTAGAGAAAATGATTAAGGTAGTTAAAATTTTTTCAGATGATATTAAAATGACTTTTGGTTTAGATAAATGTAAAACTATCCATATAGAGAAAGGCAAAATTGTAGATGGAGACGAGGGTATATTTAGAAATTTCAAAATTCAAAGTATGAAAGGGGATGAGGTTTATAAATATTTAGGATACCCGCAATCGAATAGATTAGATCACACTAGTATTAAAAATGATATTAGGATTAAATTTCAAACTAGGATCAGAAAAATTTTAAAATGCAATCTATCTGCTAAAAATTTAGTAAAAGCAATAAATACTTGGGCAATACCTCTACTAACGTACTCATTTGGCATAATTAAATGGTCCAATACAGATTTAGATAGTTTAGAACGATTAATTAGAACTACGTTAACAAAATTTAATTGCCATCATCCAAATTCAGCTATAGAACGAATTAATTTACCTAGAAATTTAGGAGGTAGAGGTGTAGTCAAAATAACATCTTTGAAACACAATCAGGTAGAAATGCTTAGAAATTTTTTCCATAGGAAAGCTAATAGCTCAGAAATGCACAAAATAATTTGCAAGGCAGATAGAAATATTACACCTTTAAATTTATATGACGAGAATGCCAACATTCTTATAAATACTAACCAGGAATTATTAGATTCCTGGTCAAATAAAATTATTCACGCAAAACACTTCAATTATCTCAACCAAACGTATGTTGACAAACTTTCGTCAAACAAATGGTTGAGTATTGGAGAGTTGAGCGCAGAAATAGAAGGATTTATGCTTGCAATTCAAGATAGAGTCATTAATACTAAAAATTATAGAAAGCATATAATCAAAGATATAAATCAAATTGATGATTTATGTAGAAAATGTTTGGCTTTTCCCGAAACTATAGAACATATTATATCGGGATGTTCTATATTAGCGCCTTCCGAGTATACATTTAGGCACAATCAGGTTTTAAAAATAATTCACCAAAGTTTGGTAATTAAACATAACTTGATTGATTGCCGTAATGTAGTACCTTATTATGAATATGAACCAAATTCATTTATAGAAAATGAATTTTATAAAATATATTATGATAAAACTATACTAACAGACAGAACAATTAGTCATAATAGACCTGATATAGTTTTACATGACAAAATTAAAAAAATAACTTATATCATTGATGTAGCTATTCCAAATTCCTGTAATATTCAAAAAACTGTTTCTGAAAAAATTAGAAAATACACAGATTTAGGAAATGAGATTAAAAGAATTTGGCATTCTCGGACTATAAAAATATTACCATTTGTTATTTCGGCCACTGGCATAATACCTAGGAATCTGATTCAAAATTTAAGCATATTAGATTTGTCAAAGAATTTGTATATAAAAATGCAAAAAGCAGTAATTTTAAATACATGTAGGATTACAAAAGATTTTTTAAATATTTATATTGAGGGATCGGTAGGATTTATAGGTTCAATTAGAAATGCCACAGAGCCGAACCCTCTGATATGAAAATATCTGGAGTCGGTGAATTATATTCCCATTTGGTCTCTAGTAGGTTGACATGTTGTTCTTGTATTGTTTTGTATTTATAATACTTCTATAGTGCAATTGCATAACGTGGATTCACTAGATGATCATTTGGGGAAGTGTATGAAAGGGTTTAGTTTTTCCTTCTTTTTTTTTTTTTTTTTTTGGGGGAAAATTTAACCCGGACATTTAAATCTGGTGCGTAAAAATAATAATAAGAATATTATAAAATAATAAGAATATTATTTCTTATTATTATTATAATTTACAAGTACAAGTATATTACATTGAATTTAGTTATATAGACGCTATACATTATAATGATTTATGATCAATAAGATGGATCAAGGAAAAAAATATTTATGAGATGTAATATTTTTGGTATGCCTCGTTATTTTCCTGTGCCATTAGTGTGGAAAACGTTCTTTTTTTTTAAATGATTTTAAAGTTATAAGAATATTATAAAATTTAATTTTGTTAAAATCAGCATCATAATCATTATACTTCTAAAACACGTACCGACATCATCTTCACGTTCTGAAGAGAACCCCGTACATCAGTAAAAGTACGGGGTTCTCTTCAGAACATCTGTCAAAAAGTGAAACCAAATGATAAGTTCGCAGAGAACAAACAATAAATCTAGTGAACGAATTCAAAAATTCGCCTGAAATCAAAGTGATGCCATATAAAAAAATAAATCAGTGTGGAATTTTACAAAATTAATAGGAACATTTTCGAAGACGGGACATTTTCATGTAGTGACGTCACGAGCACAAATAATGGATTTATTTATTTAAAAATAAAAAAATCTGTACATTTCTAAACAATTTTACTAACATTTTCTTAATCTTAGTAAAAAGATCTATCAACACGATTTTTTCCAAGTCGTTATGAAATCCATGCAAGTGGCCTATTCCATACGTTTATTATTCTATAATAATATTAAGTGATGAATTGGCGTTATGTATTGGATATGTCGACACTGACACTCCATAATGAGTTTATTATTCTATAATAATATTAAGTGATGAATTGGCGTTATGTATTGGATATGTCGACACTGACACTCCATAATGAGTTTATTATTCTATAATAATATTAAGTGATGAATTGGCGTTATGTATTGGATATGTCGACACTGACACTCCATAATGAGTTTATTATTCTATAATAATATTAAGTGATGAATTGGCGTTATGTATTGGATATGTCGACACTGACACTCCATAATGAGTTTAACTGTAAATATCATAGTTAATCATTGCATTAGGCGCAACACACATTGCATTGCCTTGCGTTGACTTGATTTGTCGCGTGTGGGATGACTCATATCGTCATGTGGGAAAGTTATAAGAACATCTTACTATGCACATATAATCTAAGGTCGTTCACTTTTAAATGCATCCTCTGACAATTTTCTATTTTGATGCAGTGGGAGTTCGTAGTTGAAATTATTTATAGATGCTTCAGCATTTGTAAATCTATGATCTTCCATATCTCGCACGCCTACATTCTTCACTAATATTTATTTCCCAAGAAATGGAAGGTTTTTATAACAATGGTAAATCATTTGAAAGGTGTAGGAATATCTGTCAAAGGTTTCTTTGAAATGTCTTAAAAAAAATAATATAATTATTTTACTGCCATTGTGGTATTTGTGCCGTACAGAAATGTTAGGTAGAAGTCCCAAGGGTTGTTAAGGAATCGATAAAAACCGTGTGTTGTTCGGAAGCGGTATATCGAGAGCTCAACCATCCTGGGGGGATGGTTGAGCTCTGATGGTTGAGCTCCACCAAACGGGTCGGGGGGCAAGCGGGAGCGATTTTACGTAGGTACTTCCCATATACAGCTTGCGGTACCTACTCAGTGGACGTTCGCTATGTATCTCGCCACAGCCGATATAACACAACGAACTTCTAATTATTGCAGTAAAACTTCTTTACGCACGCTTGACTTGGGGAGTAAGCTGGTGATGCGTGACGAGAGCGTTATGAAAAGTGTGATCGGGCGAGGCGAACGGAAGTTGAGAGGGAGATATAAGTTAGTGAAGTTTTACTTCAGTCGTGTGGTCTAAAGCACACTCGTTTTCAATTAATAACATTTATCGTTGTAAAAAATGCCTTTAAAATTGATTTTATTAAATAGGCACATACAATTTCACCAAAAACTCGTGACCTCTTCGTCACTTGATGACTTGATACACGATCGTTTGTTATTGTTTACGTGTTTCTCAGTCTTCCGTCAAATTTCATTTTATATACTAGTAAATTACTTGTTATAATAATGCCCGAGAGTCGATTTGACAGAAAATGATGAAAATCAGAAAATGATGACATTCAGCGTGAAGGCTGCAAATGCGAAAACAGAAATCTGCAATACCGGCAATATACTGGGCTACGAGCTACAAAATGACTACTTGATATCTGGCGTCTGCAGAGACGGAACGTATACGCATCTTTACAGTACTCCATTTATGTCGATTTCTTACCGACCCGCGGGCCGACGGCCTTAAATTACTTAATTTTAGATTTATATGCTGCGTCATCATCTCCAAGAAAGATCTTCTATATTTTGCTACGCGAATTATATTCCTTGCAATATGGCCTAAATCAATTATTCTGAGAGTCCTATCATATTTCGTGTTATTAGTAAAAATATCAAATTTTTGGCGAGCACTATCGTAATTTAATTACATTACCAAGGTTTCCACTAAAATCAAAACAAAACAAACAATAAAAAAATCATTTATAATTTTTTTCCTCCCATTCTCTTAGACAATTTTGTAATATGCACCTATAAGGAAGTAATCTAATGTATATTTTTTTAATCGGTTGTCTGCTCCACCCTGATTACTTTCAAGCCAATTATGGATTTCGTCATTAGCATTTAAATTTGCGCTTTGTTCAATAATGAGCGACATTACGTATGGCTAATTATTAGGCAATGCCTGAATCTCAATTAATTTGTCAAAATCCGCCATCTGCCTTCACATTATTACCGCCGAATTTAATATGGTACACCACGTTTACATAAACGCCTCATACATATTTCGATTCGGATAGAAAACGGCTATTATTATTTTGAACGCTGGTCGGTCTTTTGTGCTCCAAAAACCCGGCTGAATTTCAAAGCTGTTACAATTATTTCGCTGTTGAATAATTGAATTATTCATTGTGGCCATATTAGAATAACACAACGGGAACAAAACAACCGTACACAAACAGTATAATCATTATTCCATTGCGTCCATAATGCATGTTGTATACCCTAGTGACTGCTGACCAGGCGGGATATTGGGTTAAAAAGTCACGCGATCCACTCCAGTTACTGCGTTGGCTTAGATCCACCTGGGTTCTTGGATGTGTAACCAAGTTACAATAATTTCCTGTAGATTTTCTACGATTGGTAAAAGTAATGCTCAATACCCATACTCATTGAAAATACATTTCGATCCTATTTCGTTATTAACGTTTGTGACCTATTTTTATTATGATTTCATTGTTAAACAGCCCTATTTCCTCTTACACCTCTTTTAGTTACAATTCATCTTGTGTAATAATATAATTAATGTTTATTTCTGTCTTAATTGTTAGTTTAACCTTTATCAACAGGAATAATTCTTCCTTAACCTGATGACATAGGAAGGAGACGTATGATTAGACGTATTTGACATAGACGTAAGAATAGTTTTTCTGATGACATTTCAAATGAATTTTGTGGTTAAAACAAAGCATTCATTTAATTTTATCTAATTAAGAGCAATTCACAATGTGACCGGTTTTTATGAACATGCAATTATTTCCAATTTGTCAAAAAAGGCTGTCTTGCTGCTCCATCTAAGCCAGATGAAATGTGACGTATTTTTGTTGTTTTTATTCTAAAGAATTAACTTGATGATGATGGCTAGTTTGTTAGTAAGTTGTTGTAACGCCCAATGCTACAACATTGCTACCTATTATTTTTTATTACGTCAGTATTTTAACAAATACAATTCTCATAATGACGCTGATTTATCGTCTTGTATCTTGATTTATCGTGACGCTTTATTTGTCTTTATGACATGATTGCGCGGTTCAAAGATCCATAAATAATTTGTACGCCCAAGATAGTAGTTTATGGATCCTTATTCATAAATTAAATTTTCATAAATGAATACCATGAATGGGCAGATACTCAATCATCACTTCACAGATGAAATATTATTGAACAAGATCATAATATTTAATTATTATTTTTATATGCCCTCAATTTTCAGAGAGTTTCAATCAGTTATTTGTTTTTATTGCAACCAAGTCAATACGACCTATTTACCTGCACGAAAATAATGAAAAGGTAACGAAACCAATGTCGCAATTTCACAAAGTACGCACTGAACGAATTTCTTAGCTATACAATCTTCGTATTCAAATAACAATAATCATTACTTATTCCTTCATTATATAGGTGTGGGGTCTGTTTAATGAGTGACTGGTGGATTGAGTCATCGAGAGTATTTTCTCTTGAGGTTAATTGAATTGAATTTAATGTTTCAAAGACCCAATCATGTCTGATTACGTCTAAGAGGGATCGAAATGAAAATCTAGTCTCCTTCAACGGAAGCAGTTTTCCGAATAGGCCCTCCATTAGTATTACTCTATGTGGGCTTACTTGGTTTTACTCTAAGTGACCAGCTCAGGTATGGGAGCTCCATGGAATCCAGAGTTAAATTAGCTTTCCAAAAACTGGGCGTATTGTACGGGGCCCGCAGATACTTTAATAATACACAACTGTTAACCCTTCACAAATCGAAAGTGTGCCCCACGTTTGAATTTGGCAACAACCTCTGGTCTGGAGCTCCAAAATACCTGAAAAAAACCTCGAATCTGTGCAGAAACGAGCGGTCCGTTTGATAGCTTCTCCTATCTTAACAAACGGATTGCAATCTTTAGAGAACAGTCGTCGGGTGTGAAAAATCTATCTACCTTGTTCTACCGGTATTACAATGGAAGATGCTCCGAGGAACTAGCATCGTCAGTTGTAGCAGTTGATATTTGTCATATGAGAACGGGTTGCTTCCTCTCGGCCGGATATTCGAATCTTGAATTCAACGGCTCGGCTGTGGAACTATTTGCCGGCCTGTGTGTTTCCTCCTTCCAACAACATAGGTCACTGCAAGACCAATGTTCACTTCTTCTCAAAAAGACCCTCCACACTGCATCTTCAAAGATGACATAGGCCCTGAGGGAAATTATTTTCCCCAGGACCTCCTGTGTGGAATTAATGTTAATTTTAAAAAATCGCTCTGATTGTCGATGATAATGATTTATTAGGTATTACCTACTATCACAAGCAAAATAAAAGAACGAACTTCCGATTGCCTCAATGGGAAGTAATGAATATAATATGGTGCATCACTTCCTAAAGACTCCTCATTCTTTGGCCAAGATACGCGTTCTGTTACTAGGTCGTTAGTTTATTCGTTTGAATCGGATCAGATCAAATCTCTCTGATACCAGGTGCATTATATAGTTAAAAGTGATTAAGATTTAAAAGCTACTGCTCAAAATTTCATTCTGCAAGTGCGCTACTCTACTTTTTTCCTATCTACGTATCTCTTATTGAATGGAAGAATTAAACCATATGATTGAGGCAATTTAATGTACTTATCTTGAGGTTTTTGGTTCATAAATAATACTCTGTTGATTTCCTATGTACCTCTAACATTGCGATATTAGCGCTTCCTTTTCCGTTAACAAGTCACGCGGGCGTACTCAATTTTGTACAACTTGATGTTTTTGTGCGAAGTATTTCCTCTATAAAATCATCGTTGTAATTTCACGAATTAATTGAAGACATGCCTTCCCTGTAAGCGTTATCATAATAAAATATAAACATAGAAATAAATCAATATTACATAACAGATAAAGATGAACAAATTATGAATAAAGTTGTTTTTTACGGTGACCGGCCAACTCAGAATGAAACCAACTCAGAAGCACCTCAGAAAGGTCATTGAGAGTGATGATAAAAATTTGGTTGAATATGTTAAGTTAGGTTAGGGTAACCGGCTATTTTAAAATTATTTTTTCATAGCTTTTAATGACATTTCTGAGATGGTTCTGAGTTGGTTTCATTCTGAGTTAGCATGGAACCGTTTTTTACATTAGCTCCATACAAGAGGCCCTGAGAAAAATAAACCCCCTAAGGCGTATGTCATCTGGGGCATGTTATTTGGTGGACCTTTTGAGGAAAGGAAGGAGATGAAATTCTGGGAAGGAAAAATATATGAGGGGGGAGTGGTAATCTAGAGATCAATGTCTCTAGGAGACGACGTACGGATTCATGTCTCCCACTGCAGTGCAAGGCGATGTTACAAAAGTTAACCTGCCCTGCTGGAGAGATCAATGTCTCCCTCAACCATTCTCTCACGCCACGCTTTTGGTGGACGCATCCGCCGCCCAAACCCTAACAAACCTCACCCCATGCTAAGTCACCAAAAGTAGCGATCCACTTGGGGTGGCCAATAAATCTTTTATCATAATTACGTAATGCACCCAATACTCAGCAATTTTTCACAGATCACTAATATAATAATATTTTTTGACAGTCAATTACATGACTTTAAGTCTACAAGGTCTTTATGACTTGCTGACAAGTACATTTAAAGGATCTTGCACTTTGTATATTACATATCAGAATAATTTTATTACGACCCTTCAAACGCCCACTCAACCTGAAGCCAAATAATTACCTACACATCTCGGTGTCTGTAACATTTCACATTTTGATTATTTGTATTATTTTTGCTATCAAATTTCAATTCTTCCAAAAGATACGAGCAGCACAGATTGTCTGGAGTGAAAGATCTTATTTCATTATGCTGTAACTCGATCTAAAAGAGCAGCGAGCGGTTCTTGGATATCATTTTTCTTGGTGCGATTCATGCATAAAAGCACTCGACCAAAACATGTTTGTTCTCAATGTTCAGATGCTGGCTTCTTAGAATCATTATTGTTGGGTTTTTTTCCCAGAGTTCAATGTCTTTTGTCCAAAACTTGAATTGTATGCATTTACATTTTATTAATACTTTGCCACAATTTTGAGTCATTCTAGAAATTAAGTAGCTAGGTGAGGCTATTTTGGTCATTAGATGCTATTTTGTGACTTAACGGCACGATGCAATCATTAAACATATTTTTTATTCTTCTTGAAATAAGGTTAATTGTTCAACGATTAGCGCTACTTCACAAAACCATTAATTATGGAAAGGTATGATGAGATCATTAAAATTAAAAAAAAAAAAAACTATTAGTAGGTTAGGTAGGTACCGTGAGTTTTTGTAGCAGAAAAATCGAGTTCTTTTTAACTTGAAGGAACATCGTGTCATGAATTATGACGTCAAATGATAATGGTTTATATCGTCTGACATTTAATGTTTTTAAGCGTGCATTCTTACGTCATTTTGACCTCATCGAAGAGTGATGTAATAATGAAGTTCACGACGAGAGAACTGCGGGTGGTAGTTAGAATAACCTTGATTGGTGAATGCAAGTCGAAATGTTTGATAAGCGTTAAGGAAGTTATAATAATAATAACATTATGTTTATATAGCGCAGTTTTGTGACATTTCACTTCAAGTGCGCTTTGTGGACAACAGTTGAGAGGTAGGTAGTAAGAATTGCCAAAGATTATATTATATGAAAACCGAACACCTACCTATTTAGCATATGATCATGATAACGAAAGTCAATACAATAAAATGGTAAGTCAAAAAACCTCCCAACTAAGCTCAACAAAATACGACAACCACTAAACAACAAAAAAATCTGTCATCGTTAGTCTTTCAAATTTTTTTTATTTTCGTGAAGTGTTCGTCATTCTGGAAGTTGATAATTTGTTATTTTGTGTATCACCAGACTTATTGTTAATCCAATCGTATGGATAGCCATACGATTGGATTTTCAGATACTATATACTGTAAAGCTGTTTTTTATTTGCTATTTTTCCATGCACATCTTTCCCGGCTGTGTGTACATTGAATTGTAGTTTTAAATCTAGATTATAACTTCATCAGTTCTGAGATGTTTCTTTTGTTCGCGAGAATTTCCCCGTCGCGTCGTCCAATCGCGATCGGCCAAAATGGGTCTGACATAACAATGCTCCTTTCACACGGCGCGGTTCGGTTCCGGCTACCGTGAACGGTCCAGCGTCCAGTGCACGGGATGGCTCCGCTGATGCAACCGTAAACGTCTTCGTAATGGGCCGTTATCTCATCGGCTGGGGATCCATGTACCTACCCAGTACCCAGTACCGACTAGATACTAGAACTAGACGATGATGCTTCATTGATAATGACTGACCCGCAATCGAGGCGGAAGAGGTAGATTTGCGTTTAGACTTGGATCATTATATTATTATTCGTTAGGCTGTCCATTATCTTCTGACTCCTGGGTTTTGCCCCGATTGTTAGGCATACCGTTGATTGCTATGTCGTAACCTGACCCTATTTCTCATAAACAATGCATGCAGGAGAGGTGCAATCGAGCTCTGGCTGGCATGGCCGTAGGTCGTAGGTATGATTGATTTACCTCATACGAAGATTTAACTATATTTGTAAAGGCCACCCCATAACCTAAACACTTCGAATATGATTTTTTGATTGGGTACAATTTAGAACTTTTCATTTTAAGGTTTTTAATTAGAGCAGTTCATTGTTGAAACATCTCCGTCAAAAGATTCTTCAGTCTACCGTTCTCTGTTCTGTTAATATTTGGTGTTGTTGATGCTTTGCGTAGTTCTCAATAAACGTTGCTTTTATCCATTGTAATAAAACAGCTTTTTATTAATTAAATGTTTTTGCCAAATTTCTTGGCTTTATACCTCAAATATTATTTAATGAACTAGCTGAAGTCCCCGGCGATGTCCGGGCTTTACACAGAGTTGTCAAAATCAAATGTAGACTGTGACCTTCCTCTCGTTTTGATGGTCATGTGTGCAAAATTTCATCAACCTCGGCATTTTTATTTTTATTTTTTTTTTTTTTAACATTAACTCCACACAGGAGGCCCTGAGGAAAATAATTTCCCTCAGGGCCTATGTCATCTGGGATGCTGTATGGAGGGTCTTTTTGAGGAAAGGAAGGAATGAACATTGGTTTTGAAGAGACCTATGTTGTAGGAAGGAGGAAACACAGAGGCCGGCAAATTATTCCACAGCCGAGCTGTTGAACACAAGAACGAGTCAAAGAAACGACCCGTTCTCACGTGACAAATGTCAACCGTGTACAAATATTGGGCACGCGTTTGGCGTGTTTCCCGACTATGCACCGGTGCCGAAGGGATCAATAAGTTAGTTCCTCGGAGCATCTTCCATTGTAATACCGTAGAACAAGGATAGCATTCCCACCCGACGCCTGTGCTCTAAAGATTGCAATCCGTCTGTTAAGATGGGAGAATCTATCAAACGGACCGCCCGTTTCTGCACAAAGTCGAGGGTATTTTTCAGGTATTTTGGAGCTCCAGACCAGAGATGGCTGCCAAATTCAACCGTGGGGCGTACTTGTGATTTGTACAAAGTTGTGTACTATTAAAGTATCTAACTAGGCATAAAACTGTAGATTTGCATACAAATCAAATCCACGCCGCCCGCTTGCTAGTCCGCTCTTCCACCACATACAGACATATATTTCAACTAATTTACACAAAACCTTGACAAATTATATACCAAAACCTTCCTCATGAATCACTATATCTATTGGTGAAAACCGCATGAAAATCCGTTCAGTAGTTTTTGAGTTTATCGCGAACAGACAGACAGACGCGGCGTAGGACTTTAATTTACGAGTAATTTATTCGTATAATATGTGGAGATAACAAAAAACAGAGAATTCGACTTCTGGATTAGTTAGTCTGCACTACGTTAGTCTCACACAACCCTGAATAAAGTTGAATCATTGTAATAGTTTCTACATTACGCGTTACATGCTCACCACGATTACATCAGATACGCTTCTAGATTTAAGACAGCTTTTGATTGAACATGTTTATTATTATGTATAGATACATACCTACCTATATACCTGACTGTTGCAACCTACCAACAAAACACATCGACCGTGAAATGTTTCTTTCGAAAGTTTTTTTTTTATTATTCTATTAATCAATCACCGTGATAATAATTTTATATCCAATAATAACATCACTTATGCAGATAACTCAAAAGCGCACCACCTTTGATCGTAAAAAAATATTGTATGTATATTATTATTAATGGTTTTACTAAACAATTTGATGAAATTTCATGGACATTGACATTTCATGGACACACACCCGCTGGATGACCTCAAATAGATTAAAACTAAATCCGTCAAAGACTGAGTTTCTTTGGACCGCCACAAGCAGACGTCAGCATAACATTGATAACTCCCCAATAACCATTTCAGGAAGCGACATCACTCCAAAGACTTGTATAAAACTACTGGGTGTCAATCTGGACGCTGATTTTTCCCTTAAAACCCAAGTGAACAGAACCGTAAGCACGGGATTTTTTCAATTAAGGCAAATTAAAGCAGTAAGGAGAAACCTGCCAACAGAGGCGACTAAATTACTAGTCAATTCGTATGTGGTTTCACGTTTAGATTATTGCAACGGAATATATGCAAGTCTTCCAAAATATCAAATTAACAAATTACAATCCGTTTTCAACGCTGCGGCAAGACTTATCACCGGCGTATCAAAATATTCCCATATTTCAGAGCATCTCAAAAACCTACACTGGCTTAAATGTCCTGAAAGGATCCAGTTTAAGCTCTGCTGGATGGTATTTAAGTCCCTTAACGGAATGGCACCGGCTTACTTATCGGAATTGTGTATTCCAGAAATTTCCAATCATCGACAGTCAACCCTGAGGTCAGCAGCGTCATCAGCTATCGGAAGGTTAAAGGAACCAAAGCGCACACCAGATACTAAGTTCGGTGAGCGCGCTTTCGGAGTGTCAGGACCTAAAGCCTGGAACGGACTGCCACATGACTTAAGAATGATCACAGACGCGGCGGAATTTAGAGCTAGACTTAAAACTCACCTTTTCAGACAGTCGTATCCATAAACTCAAAATCTTTCACCTTCACTTTCAATGCCCGCGACACCGTAAATAACTAACCTTGAAAAACATAGAAAAAAAAATAATAATGTAAGCGTTTGTGAAGATCATTTCATGAACATTCTCCAGTCCTAAAGATTCCGAAATTCTCCAGTATTTAAAAATAAATTTCAACTATACTTTTGCCACTAATCTCCAATAGTCCTAAATTCTCCAGTATTTTAAAATAAATACCTCTACTTTTGCCACTAATCTATTCACAAATGTAATAGGTACTAACAGCGATGAGGGTAGCAAATAATGTAAAATCACGCAATGTCCAGTGTGTATAACTGTAATGTCCTCCGCGTGCAAAGCCGTATCTTCTCCAAGCATAAACTTATAATTAAAGTGTGTTTATCGGAAGTGACCTGCCAGGTAAGTATGTTTCTGTATCCATTTGTAAATAGTAAAATCAGTTAGAATCAGTTAAATTTAAGCATTCCTAATAAATTGTACAGCGCCCTTGAGGTGATTTTTCACAAAAAACGGCGCTTTATAAATTATCCAATTATTATTATTATTATTGGTGGGTAGGACATTGTTTTATTTTTACAATACATGATCCAAGATTATAATCCTTTGTGATGTTCGCTTCCTGTTCTGGCATTCAAATAACCAATTACGTTTTTCAATTCGACAATTACATTGTCTCTTCATGTACAAAATAAAACGATGTAGGCACTATTATGTAGGTACTTATGTGGTTTTTCTTTTACCAACAATTCGGTCTGTTATTTGCATAGATAACATAAGCATATTATAAATAAATAAACAAAACATTCAGATCAAAGGTTCCATCTCCCCAAAAGTTCATTTAATTCATTTGACACATTACTTTATTTTCACTTTATTCAATTCACCTTATTCATTTATGTAACCTAGTAGTTGTACCTGTAATAAATTTTGTTTTATTTTTCAATGTGCATTTGTTACTTTATATTTTATATTTTCTGCTACCGCTTTCGACACATCCGTGTCATTCACTAGCAAACTTAAAACTCTTCGAAACAAAATGTCTGGAAATTGTTACATAGTTAATGCCGAAGAAATAAAAAAAAACCCTTAACAAAGTCCAAGATTTATCATTGGGTGTTTGGCGACGTCTCCTGTTACGTGCTTTTCCACTTATGTGAGCCTTCTTCACATCAAGGCGGGACATTGGCAGCTTTGATGAAGTGGTTTTCGTGATCCTTCTCACATTTCCTTTATTCCTTTGTGCTTATCACTCCCAACTAGGCTTGCCATACGTCCGGAGGTATAGGTCTTTGTCCGGAATGCGGGGGGAATCCTAAACATAGATAAATCCATTAAGATGAAGTCATAGTAAATAATGCAAAATCATATGTTTTTGTTTTGAAAATTTGATCGCTTAGAAGTATTGTAGATGCTTCAATTAAATACTGCGTGTAGAACATACCTTGGCCCTTAAAAATATCGGTCATTTTTTTTATAAGTTTTTTAATAAGCCTATAAAAAAAATAAAGTATAAGGTCTAAAAAACACACTTTCAAGTCCAAACTCTCCTATTTATAAACCCCTTTTCGGATATGGTTTTATTGTGTAATGTGGCAAATTCAGTTTATTTTATAATAATCGCAAAAAAAGTTGATATTTACACCCAATCTTCCCAAAATAAAATAAAATATGCATTTTCGCGTTGATATTTTACAATACGGCCGCTAGTCGACGAATTCGGTTATTCAAAGTGAACCCTATGGCGTCCACCGAAGAACTACTGTCCACGGCACAGTAGTGAACTAGTGGATCGCCTTAAGTGGAGATTGATATATAAAAAATGAAAAAAACCAAATTATTTTTATTACTAATCAAAGTAAAAACATCACATCTGATATTTAATGCTCCCAGAAATATTGTTCAACACTTCCGAATCTTTAATCATATTTTTTAAATAATTATACTGTGTTAAGATAATCGACTTTACAGACTCTATAGAAAACCTTTTCCTTTCGTTTGACTATTGGGTTCCCATCAAGGAAAAGACCCTTTCAACATTGGCATTTTATGCCTGCATCGCAAATATATAAGAGCATATCTTTGTTAATTCCATAACTTCCGAAAGTCCGAAATTTTTATCAAATGTCAGGAATTATCTCCGGAATTTTAATTTTTTTATCTGGGAACCCTACTCCCAACAGGCTTTTCTTTTCGGATCCATCACTTTAAAAGCGTCTGTCTCGCAAGAATTCGCGACGATACTGACGTCAGTATACTGACACGTGTGTCGTGTAATGGGCTCACAAATACTGAATACTGACGGTTGTCGTCAGCAATTCGCATCAGTAAATACTGATGCGAATACTGATGCATGTAATGGGGGGATGAGGCGAGAGTCTACATGATTCCTGTTCGTAGTCCCGCTTGCTTCCTCACTGAGTTTCAACTATCAATTTATATGTGATTATCTTAAATCGATTGTTTTTCCCGTTCTACGACAATTCGGCAAAGTGACATTTCAACACACCTTTGAAAAGTCATTTAAAGTTTTAATTTTTTTTATAGCCCATAACCTAACCTAACGTAACCTATTTAATTTTCTTCCCTTTTAAACTTTTCAAGAAGCTGTTGAAGTTGTTTAATGATTTTGAGTTGTTCGATTACCGTTTTACCTATGTGGTATTAAAATTAGTAGGTACAAAAATAATACTACATAAGTATAATATGCTCTGCGATTTGAATCAATTTCCTAATTGTTTGTTTCATCTAAATATTCGTGTGTGTATTTTGCGTAGAGAGAATTTGTAAATTAAATTATTGTATATATATGGAAATCTTGCACGTAAGCCGATGTCTATCGGCCTTGTTCGTTCTCTTCTCCGATAATAATAAGCCGTTCGATTAGCTGCAATCATCCTCGGCAATAATTACTGCTAGAGCTCTGACCGCAGTGCGGTGAAAGCGAAATCAGAGTGGCTCAAATTGCCGGTTGAGTAGCGATTGTTTGAAGTTTTTGCTCCCAATGCATTGTTTAGTAAGTTTATTTTTTACGCAGCCTGGTCCGTATTTCAACTTCGCGTCGCTATCCATCTGTTGAATCAAATATATTTCACGATTGTCGTTGATAACCAGTTGAATGTTTGTTGCGTTGTCGAAAGTTATCTCGCATCAATCTGATTACTGGTGTGAAAATAAGACTACCGCATCAGCATTATTAGTCGCTTGTCGCTAACTCGCTATTCGCTATGTGCAACCGGTATCATTCGGACGTGAAGCCGTTATATAATTTGCTCTTTCTGAATGTTGGTTAGCTTTTAATTAATGGCCTGAATTGGTAAACCATTTGTTCGCACAAATTTCGATGTATGCTTGAAATAATACTCTGTTATTTGACCACTTTTCACCGAATTATTATGTAGCACTCCCAGAAGGTAAGCGAAGCTGTGAGTGCGGCCTTGGTTTGCATGCAGCGTGCAGCCTTGGGCAAACTTCATTTTAAAGCTGCAATATAGAGGTAGTCCAAAAAGTTGTCTATGTGGTTATTATCGCTGGATATATAATACTGATTTCGCCATGCAATCAACTAGTGTTGCTGTAGTCAAATCGGTGAATCAGTATAGTAAATTTTAATCTATTTTAGACTTTAAAATATGTTCAAGAGTTAAACCATAAGCGAAGCGGGTAGCTATCTATTAGAGCATGTCACTCCTCACGCGCTTGTGATTATAAATATTTCGCAATTAACAATAATTACTCTTCTCTGGTATTGAATAAGAATGTATGTAAGTTCTGCTTGTGAATGCGGTTACTGTTTTGGTGTTAGTAAGTAGGTACATATTATATAGTGCAGATAAAAAATGTACCTATTTAATCATTTCAAAAATGTTCTGGTTTTTCATTTCACACTTGGCTTCCCTCAGTAAATTGAAAATACTTCGTACGAGCCTTTTATCATTATACTTACATATTATTTAAATTCCATTTCGATAGATTTGGGTTTTTATGAATGCAAATAATAATCAATTTAATAAACTAGTCGTCGGCGTTCATCCTCTTCCTTCTCACGCGTCTTATTGAAAACGATTAAGACAGAAGATACTAGAACCATGACGTCACATACGATTTCTCGCTGGGACTAGTATATATCGCACATTCGGGTTATTGTTTAAATACGTTTTACCACATTAACCAAAGAAGTGTTTTCAGTCGGTTTGCACATGTAAAGGGATGGCGTTTTCTGTGAATATTCGAACATCACGTATTATGTTGATTGCAGCGCTGTCGATTTCCAATACTGACTAATGTTCCGTATCATCGGCCACAGCGACCTGGTTACCTTGGTGAGAACTGAGAACCTAGAAGAGAGATTGCATGTACCTCGTCATAGTGGAAAAATATCACACGCTTTTAGAATGTAGCGAGAGATATTTCATAAATCCCGACGAAAGCCATACAAATCAATACAAATGCGTTCTGTTGTAGCTTTTGTCGCCTATTGATGACAGCAACAACCAAACCAATCGGATCAGTTTTGGATTAACGCAATAACAAACACTTCAATACAGTAATTATTGTTCTGATCGATTTTTATTTTATGAATGTTATTTTCAAAGTTTTATATATGGACTCCCATAAACTTCAATGTCTTAACGTCTGTGTCTCAGTTCATCTCGTGCAGGTTTAATGATCTTAGTCTATTATCCTGGATGTGGGTGCTTCTCCGCCTTTCTTATAATCCTGATCTTGCGTAGGTGGAACACGAATGCCCTAGAGTACATTCTGAAACAAGTAACTAAGAAGATCCTATAATAATATCTGAAATACGTAGAAATCACAAAAAAATCCTCGCGAGTTCGGTAAACGCAAGACCTGTAGCAATTATTTGTTTAATATGATAAGTTTTATCTATTCAATCTCGGAGAGATTCTTTTTGCCTAATTAATTAATTCATCGTTTTGACTTACAAGGAGGTGTACAAGGCACACTTTACTTTCAGCGGTTAAGATTTTTTATTATTTGAGAGCTTTATTGTTGTCTCTGTGTCGGCGTGATGGTTTCGCGATTTTTTCGGTTTAGCAATAATTAGTACGACGTTTTCGTCAAATTTCGTTAATCTTAACATTTTGCCAATAGGGAGATTATCGGCCTCTGAGCTGCTGTAATTATCACTCATCTTGTCATGTTTCATGGTGATTGCAATTTGCAGGATTTTGGATCGCAAGAGGGTAGAACTCTAGCCACTGTCCAATATGGATTCCTATAATCTTATAATAATTAGCAGAGGCTTTGATGTCTCGGTATCAACATGGGATCATCAGACGTGGGTAACCGGTGCATTAATCTCGTACAACACATTAGGAAATCTATTTACGTATATGGTGGCGTGCATTATCTTCGTGTCGTAAGCTTATCCTACCCACGTGGCTCTGACGGGTGTTTCGTTAGTTCATGAATAATATCCGATGGTGTGATGGTTATCAAAAGGCAGTAAACACACAATAACACTCCTTGCAAGAGACATCCGTACCAAAACGTTTGGTCTACGATCAAGAGATACGATTTCAAATCTCTTTTCATTCTATTCATGCCCCATACGGTCTTTCATAACTTCACGATCAATTACAAAAGGTTATTGGAGGCTCCTTTCTTTGTCATCTTTTATGGTTGCATACCAAATCGGATCTGTACATTTTCATAAATATTATTATTTTCCGTCCAAAATCAAAAAAAAATTTATGCATTTTATTATCAGACGTGACTGGGCAGAATGAGTTACTGCAGTTTGTTGTATGTATAATTTTGTAACTATTACGTGGAGAGACAATGTAGTTGTGTATATTTTTTACGAACACCGGTCGTCCCCAAAATTGTAGTGTTTATCTATCATTAAGTTGTACGTGATTTTTCACCATCGGCCTTACGGAATATTATGACAATTGTAAAATTACAGTTATGAAATGTGCTTTACGAAATGATTATGGCATGTAACGGTTTAGTCAAAATGACATTTGGTGTGGTGGCATGGTGCATGGTTTGTCAAGTGACCTTTACTCTTTATTGCAGCAAGACAAGAATAGATTTTTATAATTGAATATCTACATAATATTCATGAGTTTTTTTTATTCCATTTTGTTAGTTTCTTTTGATCATTCAGACGTTAGCGTACGAAGTATATCACGTAGGAAGAATCTTTTTGATAGTTGGTTAACACTATTTTGGTACAATGCAATTTTGTATATAAGTGTGCTGTGCCATAATATGTGGTTAAATAACTCAGTTAGGCGTAATTCGCACGAGACTTTAAAAAACGCCGCGTTAAAACTCGGCGTTGGCGCTTTTATAACGTTCTTGATATGATTGTTCATACGAACGCTTAAAAATCACTCTTGTTTCGTTTCTCGATTCAGTAAGACGTGGAAATGATGTCCGCAAAATTAATAGCAATAGCGATTTGTGTTGCTAGAAGACGACAAAGAAAACAAAAGGCATTCTGGGTTCATCCTCTGAATGAACTGAGATACTTAAAAGGGTAGTTTGTGACACTGTACGAAGAATTGAGGCAATACCCCGATAATTTTTTTTAGTTATTTTCGAATGTTTATTACAACGTTTGACGAACTGTTGACGATAGTGGGGCCTTGAATAACACTTCAAGTTACCAACATGCGTTTGGCGATACCACCTGTACAACGACAAGCTGTTATAAAAACAATTATTACAAAATTACAAAACAATTTATATTTATTAAGAACTTAGGAATTAAATTTAACAATCATCTGGAGATAAGTAAAATTCTTCTGGTGAACTTATATTGATCAATGGGCTCTGAACAGTTATTGAACTTGATTCGTCAGTGTTGGATGGATTTTGGTCAAATATTTGGGTTGAAAGTGGTAAAAAAGCTTTGTGCGGAGTGTGGCCTAGAACTTGGTGTAGTTGAATTAGCGGGGCGATATCGACGATTCTCTAGAATCCTAATTACTTTAGATTGATGTATAGGATTATCGGATGAAGATTGATGCACCGGCGCTGTTTTACCGCTCGTGTGAATAATAATACGAAGTTTCATATGATCTATTCCCTTTAACGCCCAACGCCCAACGCTCACAATGCAACACTGCTCGATAAAAAAACGTCGCGTTTTAAAAGCGCTGACGTATGAACACATACTTGGAAATACATTTGTTCTATTTGAACGCTTTTTTAACGAACGTTAAAAAAGCTGACGTGAGAATGAGGCCTTAGGACATTAAAAAAACGCCTAAAAATATTGTGGTCTTATACAAAAGCGGATAATATTGCACATGATGTAATGTTTTAATATTAATTAATTTAATAATTAACAATAAAAACGTAAGAAATTCTAGTCATAATTATAACAACGGCCTCCGTGATCAAGGAGTAAAGGTATTGACTCGCAATCGGAAGGTCGTGGGATCGAATCCAGTTGTGCGCATATAAATTTTATTTGTTTATTTTGTGTTATTTTCACAATTAATTAATTTAAAAATAATATGTACTTAGTATATTTGCGGCACGTTCCAGAGTGGAAGATACTCTCAGTATCGCCCTGATGTAAGACCACCATTCAGAAATTGAAACGTTGCTAAAACTGGCTTCAGCCGTGATTGGTGACCAGATCTGAATAGCCAGGTACTTTCCCACCTACCTCTTTCCCATCTCCTTCTCCTCCCCACTACCTTCAGCCTCACAACATACTCCAATTGGGGATAGTCTTACTGGCTCCAGACGGGAACTGCTGGTACTCTTGTGAGGTATTCGCACAAAAAAAATCTTTCGTATTAGGTTTTAGAACGATTTTTCGTAGTCATTTTATTGATTTCCTTGTACTTATTATTTGTTGTTTCCGAGTGTTGTAAAATTACTCCATTTACGAGTATATTGTTTTCGTTTATTATGTTCATTATTCTGGCTAGCTAATTTGACAGATTACTATTAGATTTGTTTTTACGCATTTCTTTCCATTAAATAATGAATTAAGTAATGACTGCTATACTTTATTATTCGTGGAAGTAGATTGACAAACTAAGTAGTACCTGCCTAGATACGTCATGATATGATGCATATCGCAGGTCTCGTTAGCGTTAATTTGTTGAAAATTCCGAAACGTGATGTAAAAATCTGTCCCCGAGAAGCATTCGGATTCAAAGTCCAAAATTTGAAGAAATGAGTTTTTGATGCAGACTTGAAGTAAATTATCATGTTTATCAGTGGCAGAAAGATAACAGGTCGTATCATGAAGAAAAATTGGATTTTCAAAAATGTATGCGGATGCAACTACCTTTGATAGCCCATCCAGACTCACGGCGAGAAGCCCCGAGAACACCCGAGAAGCGTGAATGTGAGGAGTTTCTCGCGTTCTCTTTCTCGGGCTCGCCTCTTCTCGGATAGCTGTCGGTAAATTTTTTCTTCGGGTATTTTACCCCAAATATTCCCCAACATTCTTTGAGGCTTCACTGAGTGGTTGGCTAAGGGACACGGAAGCTAAGTGTAGTTTATGATCAGACCGAAAGCCATTCACATTTTTTGTTGGTACTTGCCAATTGATTTGAGATTTATTGTATTACTTATGTTCTCTATTTTATGCCGGTGCTTGCGGGTTTTTACAGATGCAATGCCGCCTCATGGAGCTTCATGAATGAGTTTTTCTTTTGCCCTGTTTAATTTATCTTTGTCTTACTAACCTATTTTTTGCATTTTGTTTTTCCTGTTAAGCACTTGCATACTGCTTACTAACAACGTATGCATGGACACTGGAGGTCTAGATTCGTTCAAAATAAATAAATGTAGCTTCGTTTAACAAAAAAAATTAGAATCTTGCGAGAGCCTTGAAGGAGTAACCATCAGTTACTTATACCAGGGCGGGTAAGAGGTGGATTACCTCCACTGTCGGTAAATTTGGCCGCTTCAAAGGATTTCTCGGGCGAGAAGACTACTACACTCACGTTTTGTCTCAGTGTTGTTTAGTGAGCGGTTGAGAGTAGACGTGCGTTATATTTTTTTTTTTTTGTTTCGAAAGTTTTGTTTCCTTGTGTTAAAAATGTGGAACAATCAACAAGAGTCGCAATTTATCGCTCAGAGCCAAACCTGCAGCATTTTGAATATCGTCTGTAATGTCGTCCATACCGGATGGGAAACAGATCACGATTTAGAAAAATGAGAGTGTGGATAAGTGCTTGTTCTCGCGAGAAGTCTCGGCGAGAACTTCTCGCCGAGACTTCTCGCCGTGAGTCTGGAATCAGCTTGATGCAACAACTATCATTTCAGCAGAAAGATGTAGATGAACTTGCTTTTATGATTTAGTTGCAGTTTGAGTATTATGACTCATATCCTACGTATTATGTAGTATTATGACTCAAATTATACATTACTACGCTTTCTATGGAAGTAAACAATGTTCAAACACTGATCCTTTTATAATACACCACTTGTCATAACAAAATATTCCACTTCATTTTGAAGCAGAGGGACTCAAGTCCTTGTTTTTGTTTGACTCAAGTCAGCGTTTTTTTTTTAAACAATATTTTTAAAGGCCTTACATATAAAGTATTTCGTTTTATTTGTTTTATTGATTTAATAATGACTTTTTTTGTTATCTATCAGCATGGATATCCGATGAAGTTATGCGACCATAATTACAGAAAAAATAGTTTTTTGGCTCTCCTGAACATTTATGTTTTTGGACTTGCATTCGTATGCTTCTCGGGTACAGAAATAAAGTTATTCTATCGTTTTACTTACTTTTTTTCACATTAACTCCACACAGGAGGCCTTGAGGAAAATAATTTCCCTCAGGGCCTATGACATCCGGGATGCTGTGTGGAGGATCTTTTTGAGGAGAGGAAGGAATGAACATTGGTCTTCGAGAGACCCATGTTGTAGGAAGGAAACACAGAGGCCGTTACCTGTTTCGTATCTCTCTCTCTCTCTCTGTTTGTTTTGCCTATTAGCCCATCGCATTTTGTGTGCGTTATCTGTTTCTCTTCCCCATTAGCCATTAGATCCTATATTATTTGAGTTCATATATTAAATCGATTTAAAAGTTTAAGAGGTATCAGGCAGGTAATCAGTATAAATCCATTGGGCAATCGCTAAGAGTGGTAGTTACTTTTCTTTGAGCGCCATTATGTTCTTTCTGCAATCGAATCTAAAAGTGTTTTTCTATAATTTGACTTCTTAGAAAGTACGCCAATAATAATCATTTTGTTACCCAACGATTTCACACGGACTGTCATGATTACAATACCGCAATATGTTGGCCGATTTCGTTTTCATTAAAATTTAATTTTTTTATTATTGTTTTTATCATTATTATCAGGCCTCCACGATTTTTGTCAGAAGGTCAAAATATTTCCGCTTTACAATAAAATCCATATAAGTGGAATATTTTTTATCTTATCCGAAAACTAAAAACTGTTTTTGAAAGATGATAAAATACGCTTTAAATTTTAAAAATCGAAATAACATATAATTTTTTAAATACATTTAAATTTTTTGCATGCAAACGTAAAACTAGTTTTAAAAATGGCTCACCATAAGTTTTTTAACTAAAAATTTTAACAAAACAAAAAAACGACTTCAAAAAAATGCACTAAAAAGTAAAAAAAATAATTTCGTATTCTTCTACAACTTTATAATCAACTTAACTTTTCTACTCATCAAAGTAGGTACGATTGTTATTTTTGGAGTCGGTGTCAACCAAGGTACCCGCGGCCCGGCGTGTTCACTTGACAGCTCCTCTCCCGCCGACACCGACTCCAAAAATAACATGGATCCCATAATCAGAACCTAACCAAACTCTCATCAAACTACCCTTGAAGTACATCCTTTCCAATAAAAAATGAATCATCGAAATCGGTTGGCGTGATATTGAGTTATTCGTCCATTTGTCGCGCACATACTTGATGCAAATTTAAGACTTATATGATTTTCTCATGGATGCCATTGTCAGAACTGGACCAAATTAAAATGGGACCGCACGGGAAGCACCAGCTTTCAAATAAAAAAAGAATCATCAATATCGGTTCACCCAGTCGAAAGTTCTGAGGTAACAAATATAAAAAAAAAAAAAAAAAAAAACAGTCGAATTGAGAACCTCCTACTTTTCGAAGTCGTTTAAAAATTAGTCATAACGAAAAAAAATTTGATAAACGTAGTATTTTTTGTCGTTCCGTGTAAAAATAGTCGGAGGACTTTAATTTATAATATGTAGAGAAATATAACCACGTTTTAAAAATGGCTCACCTTTCATTCCTTCTAACTAAAATTACTGATACACACATGTTTTTATTAGATAAATGTATTATAAACGTTATTGTCACCTTACTTTTTTGCCATTTCATATAATAATTAATTTTTTTATACGAAATGATAAAAAAAAATTGTGTTCGAAAGAGAAAACACCACGCTTTTTGTATTTAAATCCAAAAATTGATAACAAAATAATTAAATATTATGCGAAACTTTGGTTTCATAAAGGTCTATATTTTATTCTCTTGTGGGTAACTTTTATTTTGAATATAAAGCGTGGTGTTTTCTTTTTCTAACACCATTTATATCATATTTCTCACTATGATAGTAATATAAGGGAGGCACAATAATAATAAGACCCTTTATGAGTTGTTCCGAAAATCTAACAAATGACGGGTTAAATCTAGGGAGATTGGCAAAGGAAAAATAAGGATTAAAGAGCATATGAAAGCTTTAAATAATAATAGTTTCTCGGAGTCTGCCAACCATTTAATAGAAACTAGTCATACCTTTAATTTTAACAGTGGAATAGAATTAATTCATTGTAATGTCAATGGCATTCAGTTAGATAAATTAGAAATTTTAGAGATTAGAAAGAGTGTTAATGCAAATTTAAATATTATTAGTAATCAAAAATTGTTTTTAAATGACCCATTATTAAATCTATTCCCCTTTTAAAATTTTTTAAATTGTTCTATATTGCCCCTCGTCCCTTAAACATTATTTTCTTTCTAATTTTATTATTGTTTATGTCGATTATTTTTCTCTATTACCTATATATATGTCTATATTTAAAATTAGTTCTGTCAAAACCCTGAAGAAGTCAGCTTTGCTGACGAAACATGTCGGTTTTATAAATAATAAAAGTGGTAAAAACCAAGTAATTTATTAATTTCAAAAAAATATATATATATTTTTGAGTTTTTTCCGAAGGGGCTTTCGTCCTAATTTTTGATCAGAGGGTCTTTGAATTTTTGTTATAACGTTGCTCTTCTCTGAAAAATCATGTGTACTATAATAGGCCAGATTTCTTTATTTCACTGTTAAAACATATATAATTCTCTGCTATGTGTCAACCACATGTCACTATTGAAGTATGTAAGTATCTTTGTTGTTACTACCCACATATCTATATCTAAATTGTAAGAAGCCTTCGCGTCATTAATGAATGACCTTGTATTATCATTACTCTTTTGTTGTATGGTTTTAAAGCCACCAAACCAAATTTTACTTGTGATTTTTGTAAGTGATATTGCCTAAAATATAACAATGTTATATTCATTCATATTTTACGTACAGTCTGTAACTAGTAAACCTCGTATAACGAATTTACTGATATTTCTAAATCATGTCATTAAATCCATTTAATTGTTGTCAACGTAACTCTGTTATTAATCCAATATGAAATTTACAATACCTCCGAACTCCATTAAACCTTAAGTCAGCGTATTGTTCGTTTAAACTGTTTATTGTGGTGTGTGATTATGTTTATTTCGGTTTTCCGTTCCTGTATTCCCGAAAAGCCGTGTAAGTGCTTAAACTACTTTGGTTCTATAACATTTTGCTTTCCCCCGAACGAAACTAAAATCCGGGATGCAATATGTTCTCCCAGCTGTGGAAAATTGAAAACCAACCGGATTAGCCTGCGCTTTCCTTAAACATTTATGTTTACGTTATTACAACATAAAGTCCCACTACCAGGAGCCAAAGGGACAATGAAATGGAATATGGTGGGGAAAATACACGAATGAAGGGAAGTTTGGAGAAAACATAAATAGGCCACTTGCATGGATTTCATAACGACTTGGAAAAAATCATGTGGATAGATCTTTTTACTAAGATTAAGAAAAAGTTAGTAAAATTGTTTAGAAATGTACAGTTTTTGTTATTTTTAAATAAATAAATCCATTATTTAGGCTCGTGACGTCACTACATGAAAATGTCCCGTCTCCGAAAATGTTCCTATTATTTTTTTAAAATTCCACACTGATTTATTTTTGAATATGGCATCACTTTGATTTCAGGCGAATTTTTGAATTCGTTCACTAGATTTATTATTTGTTCTCTGCGAACTTATCATTTGGTTTCACTTTTTGACAGATGCTCTGAAGAGAACCCCGTACTTTTAACGATCTACGGGGTTCTCTTCAGAACGTTCAGATGATGTCGGTACGTGTTTTAGAGGTATAATGATTATGATGCTGATTTTAACAAAATTAAATTTTATAATATTCTTATTATTATTATTATTTACAATTACAAGTATATTACATTGAATTTAGTAATATAAACGCTGTTCATTATAATGATTTATGGTCAATAAGATGGATCAAGGAAAAAAAATATTTATGAGATGTAATATTTTTGGTATGCCTCGTTATTCTCCTGTGCAATTCGTGTGGAAAACGTTATTTTTTTTTTAAATGATTTTCGGCTATGTAATTATCGTTTTTTCACACCTATAAAATTATGTCCCGTCTTTCCGGTTTATAAAAAATGGTCTGATTTATCGGATTGAAATTTTCAAAAAATCCCCAGGGTTTCAAAAATTTGATTAAAAAAAAAAAAAAATGCAGAATGTCTTAGAATATTTGCCTAAACCGGAATTTTTAAAAAAAAAATGTGATGCAAGTGGCCTATTGCTTAACATTTCACTTCTGAACCTGTGGTCTTATACATTGATTGATCGGTGTGATACTGGAAGTATCTACCACTCTAGACGATGCGTTTACGAAATTATCATTTGCGATTATAGTATAATTATCTTGGGGGTATAATGTCCGAATTTACTATTCGGTTCTCGAACCTAGTGGATATAGTTATACGAGTTTTTCCGATAAGTTAGCCAATTTTTTCTATATAGTGTGCATGTATTTGGATAGTTATCGAAGGGATGGTGAAATATCTCCTTGTTTTGAGCATTAATATAAATCTTTTTTATGTTACCTATTAAATTTCTTTATTCATAGAGAACATACAGTCAAATGTTTTTCTACAAAAGTTTTAACATTACAGAGATTTCAACCACCGCACGGGCACCTGTCCGTTTTATGGTACATTACCTACCTCATGAAGGATCTTTAAACGTGATGAAGCTGGCACTTAGAGATAATAATTATAATAAAATATTTATTATTCTACAGCCGAGTTGTTGCTCAAAGATCTTGTAAACGCAACGTTTTCATGCTCTAAAATAAACGTAAAAAAATGTGTATCCCGGCTATGCACGGTGCCGAGGAGATCAATAACTCTAGGTCATCAAAACATTTTTTCTAATGAACAACGAACACAGCGTTCCTATTTGACACGACATATCCAGGTGTTGACTTCTACGGATGCAGTTTCCCTAAGAGTTGAAAAGAGCCCAAATCCCCCATGAAGACGTTATGATAGTGACGCGATTTTGTTCCCATTTTTGTACATGAATGCAGCCCCACAATGTAGAAGTTGTTTTAGAATGTGCAGTGTTCTAACCTTTGTATTTGTGTTGTTACAGGCGACGGGCGATAGCTCAAGCGGGGGCGGCTCGGGCTCCGGCATGGAGTGCCTGCAGCTGCGGTCCCCGCCCGCGCCCTTCCACTACCTCCTCAGCGAGCAGGCCAAGTCGCTAGTGGCGCTACAGGTAATACATAATATACATATTTATTCATAAACATAACAATCCCTGTGACACATTTATTCATACATAAACATAACATTCCCTGTAACACACCTATTCATCCATAAACATAACAATCCCTATAACACATGTATTCATCCATAAACATAACACTCACTATAACACACTTCATCAATAAACACGACATTCCCTATAACACACTTATTCGTCCATAAACATAACAATCCCTATGACACATTTATTCATACATAAACATAACATTCCCTATAACACACCTATTCATCCATAAACATAACAATCCCTATAACACATGTATTCATCCATAAACATAACACTCACTATAACACACTTCATCAATAAACACGACATTCCCTATAAAACACGTATTCATCCATAAACATAATAATTTCTATAGCACACTTATTCATCCATGAACATGGCATTCCCTATAACACACGTATTCATCCATAAACATTACATTCCCTATAACACAAATAGTTTCTCCTTTCCACCACATGCATTGTCGTCAACAACGAATCTGTCTGCCGAGTTTCAGCTAGACCGGACGTCGGTAAGTGGGTTAATTTCCACTTCCAAGATTCAGGAAAACGGAATCGGAATTAAAATAGACGTATTTGAAAACGTTCGCTTAATAAATACCCTGTCTGAATTTACCCCTATCCACGGATCAAGAGATTTTGTTAGGGTGAAACTAAGAACCGATATGATGTCTTTCTACTCATGGCGATAGTAAGAACTTCCCGATACCACAATCGGTTGGATTATTATGTACCTACAATCAGATTTCACCAACTGCACCCCGAATCTGATTTCATATTTAGTAGGAGGTTAATCCGCCTAATAGGGCTAGAAGGCAGAATGCAGATTGCAACTAGATTTAAAAGTTGTCTTGTCCCTGTAGCTTGTAGCTTTTAGCTTTAAAAAAAATAAAATATAAACGTTGCTATAAACATAAAATTGGTTCAATTTTTTAAAGGAAAAACTCTCTTTTATAATTCTTTAAGGTTGTTCCCATCAACGAAAGGACTAATATATTTTATATCATTAAAGAAGAAGATAAAATAATAATATAAACGAAATATTTTCGTTTATATTAATATTTAACACATCTACCGGATATACCCTGGTGATGGACACTGCAACGATGTTCGAAACGTTGGCTAAAGAAGGAGGTAGCGCAACACGGCATAACACCCCAAAAACAAATAACGAAAATGCTTTTGGCCATGAAAATCTTAAAACGTATTTGAAAATATTTTCGTTTAGAATATTATTATTGTTTTCTTCTTCTTAACTAACTAACTAACTAACCATCACGCCGTTTCCCCGCAGGGGTAGGCAGAGAGGACGGACCGCCAAACAACTCAGTCCTGGCACACACTCTTTGCCTCACTCACATTCATACATCGTCTCATACATTCTCTTCTATTATTCTGACTTTTGACATGACCCGACTCAAGTATCTGATTCACTTGATCGTGCCATGTCTTCCTCGGGCGTCCCCGACTTCTTCTACCATTCACATTCGCGTCGTATATTCTTCTTACACTACTTCCTTCGTTCATTCGCTCTACATGCCCAAACCATCTGAGGGTCCCTTTCTTAATCTTATTCATTATGCTTACATCAGCCTTACATTCTTTGCGGATATCCACATTTCTCACACGATCATACATTGTTTTACCACACATACGTCTCAGGGATCTCATTTCAACAGCAGAATGCTGTTTTCTTCTTCTTCAATGATATAAAATACATTAGTCCTTTCCCTTCTCACGCGCATGTTTGAAATCGAAAAAGACGGAAGATACTAGAATTAGAACTATAACGTCACCTACGATTTCTCGCTGGGACTAATATAGGCGATGTTTGATGTGATGATTCCGACTTAAGGCGCGGTATACGGTATACCTGCTTAAAAAATAGAAGATGAAGAGATATGTAAATACAATGTTAGAGAGAGCGCGCTAATATTAAAAACGATAATATTTCGGCGAAAATTGTGAAAATGTTTAATAAAACACGACCCGTTTAAAATAGAGCAAAAATCTCGTGGGGATTGTCTAAAATAGCATTTAAAAATAACTTTTAAAAACGTGCTAATAATAATTTTCGGAGCATACTTTGCGATTTTTTTCTAGTAAGGGAATTTCATATAATTGCCCATTGCCCGTTCGACGTGGGGAATGTATTGATATTTAATATCTTCAAGAATAACATATATTTTTAAGAGCTTTAAAACTTAAAGTATGTAAGGGAAATATTTAATAAATCGGTAGAAATGCGGGAAGTCGGGCCTTTAAGGACTTAAATACATTATGTGGCTATTAATGGGATGGAATCCAAAGACTATTCTTGCTAAGTTTTTTTCGTTTCAAAGTGATGTTAGTTTTGTGTTAATTAGAACAAATTCATCGCCATCGTCTACCAAACCAATAAGTTGACGTGCCTAATATGCAATTATAATTTCACTATAAAAAATACGAAATCATCAACATTGTCTGATGGAACTGACCAACATTACTGAGAATGTACGGATGTACAATACAAGAGTCCTATCAAATATCCTCATCTCGTCACGAGTAGTCAGCCGCGTTTATCAGGATTTCGAACGTCGTAGAAATTCGGTAGACGTACTATATGTATTTCTATTTTTACAGAAAAAAGCTACCTCTACGATGGATTGATTGCCCGTAATTACTCGAAAGAATTTAATTAAGGGTGCCCATCAGACAAACCAGACAAAACCACACACAATGCAGCACTAACTCAAAACAAAATACATTCATTCGCCGCTCATACAGTGAATTCGACTTACTCATCATGGCACTCTACATTTTCCAACCTAAATCAAAACATGTACTCGTACGTGCTAACAATAAATAACATTTACACTGAATATATCCATCCCTTTTCCCTCTCACTCATTATCCCATCCCCATAGGCTAAAGTTACTCTTTTCTCTTTATATTCTCGATACACCAGTGGAAACCTATTATTGGTTGAATAATTTCCACATATTTTGCCGTACACTATAAAAAATTATAATTGTTGTTTTCCAAATAAAATAAATCAAACTTTAAATTTCATTCAGTTTCATTTCGGGTCCTCCTAGGTCAAATTTGAATACACTATTTTATCAACTTTCTCTCTTTTTTAACTAGTACATTCTTATCTAAAGGCTCGATGACACAGAGCGAGTTTACAAGCTACTATCTACTAATTTTAAAAGCGGGTAAATCGGTGAGTGAGATTGTCATGATGACACACAAAACTGTCCAATCGCTCAGTAGCATAGGAAACTGAGGTCTGTGCTAGCGCCAGTAACAAGAATAACGACGCCTGCGTGAACTAATTCTGTGATGTTTGACAGTCGAAATCAGCTGTTTATTGGAAACCATCTTGAAAAACATAAATAAACCAATCACGAGCAAGCGTGTAGCGAGTAAAGTTGACGACCTTTCAACTTTTTTCGTAGATTGTCAACAATCTGCTAGTTAGCAAGTAACACGATGACACTGAGCGAGTTTACTAACAGATAGTGAATTTCCCAGATAGTAGCTTGTAAACTCGCTCTGTGTCATCGACGCTTTACCTTACCTAACATAAACTAAACTATTCGAAGGTCAGTAATCTGCGTGGCCCTGTGTTAATTAGCAGTTTTTCTTCCAATCTAGACCCCCGCTCCTTGGTGAGATAAATTTGGGTCACTTCGTATTCAAGTAACGTGAGATTTTGCTGGACCCCCCCCCCTCTTTTGAGCTCACGTAATTAATGTATGCCCCCTAATGCCAATTCTTGAGAGATCGAGGATTTCAATTGAAGGTTCAGCCGCATTCATAATATCTTCCTTATTATAACATGTATTGCCAATATTGAAGTACTAGAGTAGACCCACGAAAAATCACGGGATATTATGTTTGTAGGATTTGTGAAATATTTTCTAATGTTAACATATTATTATTTGCCGATGATATGAAAATATATAAAATCATTAAAAATACGTATGACTGTTTGTCCCTACAAACCAATTTTATTAAATTCGCAGAGTGGTGTACAATTAACAAACTTACACTTAACATTAAAAAATGTCAAATCATGAGTTTCTTTAGAATTAAAAACCCTATCAAATATAGCTATTCACTTAACAATCACATTTTATTGTCAGTGCCTGTAATAAGGGACCTCGGAATAACCTTCGACACTAAACTACTATTTACCAACCATATTGATATCGTAACTAATAAAGCTATGAAAATGCTGGGTTTCATTCTAAGGTTATGTAAGGATTTCAAAAATATCCATATATTTAAAATACTATACACAACTCTGGTTAGGAGTCATTTGGAATATAATTCCCCCATATGGAATCCTTTCTACAAAAGCCACGCAAACTCCATTGAAAGAATCCAACGCAAATTTCTGAGATCAATTAATTTTAAATTAGGAATTCCCGCGGATGACATAAACTATAATTCTCTTTTACAAAAAATGCGACACTTATCGTTAAAAAATAGAAGAATTATTAATGATCTTATATTTTTATTTAAAATACAGAATAACTGGTTTGACTCCCCTGAATTGGTATCATGTACCTTGCAGACCAACTCGATTCAAAACACCTTTTCACTGCAACAATAATAATACCAATGCAGGACAAAATTCAATCATAAATCGCCTGCATACTTTAGGCAATGCATTCGCTAATATCGATCACGCCGCCGGTAACCTGGCCTCATACAAAAGATGCATCAAACTAAATTTGTCTGCTAGAACCACGTAAACACAATAGGTACATCAGGTAAACATAATATGCCTACCAAATTAATGAATACCCTAGAAACCACAGGTACCTACTTGTAAAATTTATTATATCGGCGTCGTTGACATCAATAATTAAAAAAAAATAATTTGCTGGGTTAGGTGGGTACACACTTTTCTGAATTATTCTTCACGCAATCAGTTCCAATTTTGAAAATGACACTTAAATTCAAAGCAAATGTGAGTTCATTGAACGTGAAAATTTTCACGCATGAATAATTCGCGCTAGAATAAGATTTCACTCACATACAACCTGAAGTATTATTTTTGATTGTTTATAATATTAGGGAATGTACCCATACTACGTGACACGTTTAGGGGGGGGGGGGGGGTCTTCAAAATGTCACGCTCCATACAAATGAGCGGCGGGTTGCTTAGGATTTTGGTCACCGGGGGGGGGGTTAAAAATTGCAAAAAGTTGGTCACGTAGTATGGGTATATTCCCTTATCTATTGTAAATATGTTACAATAATATACAACGTATTATGAATATTATCGGGTTTTATCTATCTTATCTAAATATTTAAAGATATAGTAATCATATTATGTTATCGGATAAGATAATTGCCATTATTTATTATTGCTAGATAAAAGCTTCAACCTTTGATACAAATATAGATACCCGCGCTACAAATACGTCTTTCTCCATTTAGGTGTATTTCGGGTTTAGTGATAATCGGACAACGTTGACGAGACATTGTTTTTGTATACCATAATCATAATCATGGAGAGTTTAAGTACAATCCGGTACATAAGCCGGCCGTTTGATTGGCAACCCGGTGTGAACTGTTCAATTTGTTTGCAGGAACTTCAGAATGAGGTGGGCGCCCTGCTGGAGTTCCGCGACCTCGTCATCGAGACCTTCCCCAACTTGCGGTCTAAGCTGTCGGGCGGGGGGCCTCCGGGCAGCGGCGGGGGCGGCGTCACCCCCAGCCCCGTGGGCGGCAGCGGCGCGACGCGGCGCGACTGGGAGCCCGGGGTCCGCGTGCGCAGGAAGTTGCCCACGCGCGAGGCCGACTCCCTGCCCCGCAGCCGCAGCGACAGCCACAGCAAGCCGCAAGGCAAGAGCGAGGGGGCCCACAGCGTGGTGCAAGACTCCGGCTTCAGCACGGAGACCTCCTCCAGCAAGGAGGCGCACAGCACGGCCGCCCCTCCCACCCGACAGCCCTCCACCTATGAGGGAGAACTCTGGCAGCTCCTGGACGTCATCCAGCACAGAGGCAACAAGCTTAAAGAAGAAGCCGAAGCCCTCCGAGGAGCCCTAGGGGACCGAAGAGCCCTCAGTCTCAACGCCTTGTGCGACAGTCACGATGAAAATGATCCCGCCGGTGCTTTCCGAAGAGCGATCGCGGTCGGCACATCGCAAGAACTGGCAGCTCTCAGGAGAGAAAGAGATTCGTTGCTGGACCGGCTTTCAGAAATGGAGGCCGAGGCTCTGGCGGGTAAAGTGGAAGCCGAGAGGCTGAGGGAGCACACCCTCGTGACCCCCACCGCCCTTAGGTTGGACACGAAGCACGAGCACGAGGCGAGCACCCTCGAGTTCAGATCGCGCCCCTCGGCCCCTGGCCCGTGCCAGTCTCCGCTGGCCACCAGCCGGCACTCGGTGTTCGCGCCAGTGACTCCAGTGAAAACAGTGAACGGCTTTTCCGACACTCCGGTGAGACCTCGAAGAGTGAGTGCCAACGCGGGAAGTGGTGAAAGTGATGCAGTGGTTGGGTTGGATTCCGATTTGGGGAAATTGGATAGGGTTATGAATACCCCAGTGCGAAATATCAAAGTGAAAACGCCGGATTCTAGGAAAATATCTGCCATACTTCAAGAGAGCAATCCTGTGGAGCTGCAAAGACATCTACTGATATACACCGTTCATAACCAGGTATGTTTTATTTATTTTCAATCCTTTAGTTCTCCCCTACTTCAAATGAAATATACCTAACCTACCCGTATGACAGCGACAGCTTACCGTTCTCGAATAGGTCATGACGTGGTTATAATAGGTTACTAGTTCATTCTCCATAAGTGTCGTCTTTTATACAGCTTCTTCGTATGACTTGGCAGCGCCGTACATATGACATTATCCATCACCGGCATCATAATACTTAATATCATTAGCGATAATGGTTTTTATGAAAAATACCTGGTTGCTTCCCTAACCGCTTGTTTCATTTTATATATTATTATATTTTTCAATGGTGTAAACTTCCCGTACTTGAACGTATAATATTATTTATACAGACGATGTATTTTACATAACATTTTGTTATATAGTTATTATGATTATTCTTTATTAGTATTTTTTTATTATTTTAACGCATTTAATGGTTTCGTAATATAATTTCGTGTTGCTTTGTTCCTACATACTCAGTTTTGATTACATCCGGTTGGCAGCTGTTTTTAGTGGAACAGGCATAACCATTAGTTGAAGTAAACCGCAAATATGTTCGGGTAATTGCTCACTTTTAGATGTATGGAATTTTAACAGACCGCGGAAATTTCTTTTCAGTGATTTTTGGAGAGGTAAAAATGATTGTGGATTTTTCTTTGCAAGCAATAGAAGTGTTTTTGTACTTTCGAATTAACATTTTAAATACCATAGCGGTGTCGAAGAATTAACCGACTGTCCAACGTAAGAGAGTTTTAACCCCTTTTCAATAAAATGCAAATTAAGAGGAATATAAACCCTAGAAATATTCCTATTCTCATGCCTGCAAAATTTTAAAATCGAGCGTCTTTTTGCACGAGGCTAGTAAGCGAAAAAGTGTTTTTATTTATTTTGTGCATAATTTTATAAGAACGAAAAAAAGTTAGAACATGGAAAACCTCAAAAATAGTCTTAGCCATAAAGGTGTATTTTTTAAAAAATTGTTTCTTATATTACTTCATAGTTTAGTCATGAAAAAACACTTTTTTTGTGGTTTACCCTTATATTTTTTGTTACGTAAATAATAATTTTATTGTAACTCCAATACATAGAAAAGCTAGTAAATGCTTCGATTTATCCGTAACATATTTTTTTTGATGTTCGTACTGTAAGCCGATTCGTCGTAAAGATTAATCAAAATAGTATCTAAATAGGATTTCACGTATACTATATTCATCGTAATGGAATATTTCTGAATGCATCCGAAAACTAAAAACTGTTTTTGAAATTTGATGAAGTACGCTTTCAAATTTTTTAAATTCGAAATGAACATATTATTTTTTAAACATAAAAATTTTGATTGCAAACGTAAAAGTTTTAAAAACGGCTCACTTTACGTTTTTTCTAACTAAAAGTCCTTGTAACCAAAAAATTAAAACACAAATTTTTTATAATGCAAATAAATGTATTATAATTAATTAGAAAAGTTTTTCCAAAGTTTAATAAATTTTTTTCAAATTGCAGTCGGAAGCTTTGAATTTGTTTAGATCAGTGGTTCCCGACCTTTTTATGACCAGGGACCACTATGACATTTATTTGTTCTCACAGCGACCACAAGGTACAATAATGATAGACTGTTAACCGCGTAATTAAACGCGTCCTTGCAATTTAACTATCATAATATAATGATATTATAATTTAAAAACAGATGAGGCAAAAATTACAACACTGTGTGAGTCAAAAGACTCGATAAAATACATGATATTAAAAAAAAAATTTCAACTCTCATTTTGCAATTCCATGTGCTCTTCTTGGACTTCTTCAGCTACCTCTCCATCATTAATACCAAAAGGGTTACGAATCAGCTTTTGGATGCCTTTCGGTTCGGTTTTGTAGTACTTAAATGAATAAATGTTTCGTGTACCACATTTAAAAGATCTCGCGGACCACCTGCTGTCCACGGACCGCCGGTTGGGAACCACTGGTTTAGATGTACATTTTAATTATTTGCGG
This sequence comes from Limnephilus marmoratus, assembly GCA_917880885.1. Taxonomy (NCBI): domain Eukaryota; kingdom Metazoa; phylum Arthropoda; class Insecta; order Trichoptera; family Limnephilidae; genus Limnephilus; species Limnephilus marmoratus. Next base: position 31,900,307 of record OU862906.1, on the reverse strand, counting down.
CTAACTTTTATGTTTGATTATAAAGCGTAGTGTTTTCTCTTTCTTGCACCGTTTAGATAATACTTCTAACCGTGATAGTAAGGGAGACAACAATTTTCATGAGACCTTTACGAGTTGTTCCGAAAACTGAACAAATTAGCCCGAGGGGTCAAGAGAAAAATATTTTATTGTCCATATTTGGGCAGATATGTGTGGAATGTGACCAGCAAATTAGCCCGAGGGGTCAAGAGAAAAATATTTTATTGTCCATATTTGGGCAGATATGTGTGGAATGTGACCAGGAAATTAATCAGACCGGGGAAATTTGTTTTGGATGACGTTAGAGAGATAAAGATTGTGAATTTAATCATAGACGAATATTTTTTTTTTATTTGTCTTCTCATTACATTACATAGTATAAAATGAAGTCGCTCAAAATGTATGTGTGCGTTAATCTTTTAAACTACGCAACGGATTTTCATACGGTTTTCACTAATAGATAGAGTGATTGAAGAGGAATGTTTATATGTATAATACATGTAAATTATATTAGAGAAAAGCCGAGAAATTCAAAGAAAACATATTTTTGTGCGATTTAAAACGGCTGGCGGGCCATACTACAGTCACTTTTGAAATTCGTTCTACGGAAGAAATTGGAAAATAGATGTCCTAGAGTAAGTAGGTATTTGATTTTTTCTTTTCAAATATCCAGTGTTGCATTGCAAGCATTGTATAATTAGTAGCGATCGCTGACTATATTATTATATAAATAAAATAAAAAAAAAATAATAGTATAGTTGATTCAAGAGGAAGGTTTATATCTATAATACATGCTTATTATAGTAGAGAAAAGCCAAGAAATTCAAATATTCAATTCAGGCAGCGGGCAGCGGGCAGCTGGCAAGCAAGCGGGTGGTGTGGATTTTATAAAGGTTGGGTAATGGCGTTGTGTTTCGTTAGCCACAGCATCGTGTGGCCGGGTCTGCTAGTTAAAAAATAAACAAGTGTTCAGTTCACACGCGGTGAAAGCGAAACCCTCAGAAAACTAAAATAGACTAGAGTGGGGAGGATAACGATTATTCTAACTCCTTCTCTCGCAGACTAAATCCTATAGATGTATGTGTTTATCTCTTTTTGGTGTCGTTTTTTCAACTTTCAAATCAGAACGGTCCTAAAGAAGTTTTTTTCACTTCAAAAACCTACTAAGAAGGAATCGTTGAATGTCTCACTTCTCACATAGAAAATTTTGCATTTAAACATAATTTTAAAACGCATTTCTGTGCCAATTTAGCACCGTTGTGATTTGGAACTTGATGAAACGAAAAATAGCGACACTAAAAAGAGGCAAACGCGTACATCTATAGATAGCCTGCGAGAGAATGAGATATTATAATCGGTCTCCTCTTTGTGGGATGTTTCGTAGTCTTGACTACTTGAGTTTTCTGAAGGTTTCACTTCTACCGCATGCGAATTGCACACTCTTGTTTCTTTACTTACATAAACTAATTTTGTTGGCGTATTTTGGTAATAAGTACCTTAATGCGTAAGTGGTTTATTATGTGTACGTTCTTATCATTTATGCCTTCGAATTTTTATTATGAAAAATTATCTTTAATACGAGTTGATCAAACCATAATGATGCTTTCAAACCACAAAAGTATTTAATCATGCATCCATTAAGGTGAATTGATCTGGCCACTGGCTCCATTAATTGTTTATATTCATTTTATAGATACCTACTATACTTTTACTATGTTATATTGAGAGGTAGTTTTATAGTTTGTATATTATCTAATATTATGTTGTATTCACTTTCTGCCTTTTTAGGTGCGAAGTATAGAAATAACAATAACCAAAATAATTTCATTTCAATTGATCTTGAAGTGATATCAACTCTGTGAAATCTGTGGAATCTATGAAATTAAATATATATGTGTGCCGATATAGAGTTATGTAGTAGTAATATATCCTCTCTGCTTAACCCTGCCGAGAAACGGCGTGAGAACATTGATATTCTCTATGCGTGAGAATTAATAATTATAGAAAGGGGGGGGGGGGGGTGGTTTCGGAAAAAATCACAAAATATCACGAGAGGGGGGTTATAATGAGATATCACGTGTATTTATTTTTCGTGATAATATTCTGAAAATTTCAAAATACTTTGTACTAAAAAAAATATACGTGATTTTTGGGGGGGGGGGGGGTAGTCTAAAACCTCACCACATATCGCCAGGGGGGGGGGTTAAAAAGTTGCTAAAAGACCTCACGTGTTTAAATGACGACCCCTTTGAGATGATAAAGTGGAGTTCTCCTACAATTTGACCGGTCAGTGACTGAGTTGGCGTCGCGTTTGTCGGGTCGTCGTCGGGTCCCACCCAGGCGTCGTTTGTTAAATTTCTCGGCTGCTGCAAGTCCTCCATCATGATACAAGCAACATTTTCCGCTTACTGTGGTGGTAATAGTGTCAGGTTATTCGTACCCGTTGAATGTTTGTCTTTCTTTTAAAAAATAACGAATGAGCTGTGACATCTGTTTCAAATTTGGTAATGCCAATGGCATTGTTGAACTTCCACCCTTTTTCAAGGATCTTACCGCCCTTTCATAGTTGTCATTATGTTCATCGTATCTGTTGCCAGTTCCGGTATGACGTAATTTGCTAGCTACGGCTGTATCTAACGCGGTCTCGATTCTACTCGTCTCTTGTGCAATATATTAAAGTTACAAAATACGTACGCCGCCGTTCGTTGCCTTCCCCTTGCCATCCTTATGCTACTGAGGAATACCCCTGCCTCCTGGCCGCAACGTGCAATTTTGTACTGCTGCAGTCTTGGATTATTTAACTGCGAAATAAACTTATTGTCATTTGTGGCGGTACCGCACAAGTTATCATTATCTGCACTTAATCCAATCCGAAGATGTTTAGACGGTGAAAGAAGCGGGGAAGGAAGAACGGAAAGAGAAAGATGGGGAAGTATCTGAATATTCTAATCTGGACAGAGTTTTTTCTCAATAGTTAGTCAACAACTGCTCAGATCAGGGTCAGGGGTCTCTTGCGGTGCGTTTCATTCCCACCAGAAAGTACCTAAGACTTTCCCCATTTTGTGATATTAGTGAGGTTGAAAAAAGTGGCGGAGGAAAGACAAAGAGGTAGACGAAAGTTAAGAATTATATAAATATTTATCAATGCTTAGATTCAGAGTCTGGATGTTGGTCTCTACTTAAAACGATACTGAGATTATCCTTCCACTGGAATGAGATGCAAATAAATATTCATACAATATTATTTTTCATGTGACGAATAACAAACTCACGTTTGATCCCACTCTTTCTGAGACAAGAACTTTTACAACTTGGGGAACGTACCCATACTACGTGACCAACTTTTTGCAATTTTTAACCCCCCCCCCCGGTGACCAAAAACCTAAGCAATCCGCCGCTCATTTGTACCAAATGTGACATTTTGAAGACCCCCCCCCCCCCTAAACGTGTCACGTAGTATGGGTACGTTCCCTTATCGTTATTATTGACAAGTCAATGTCGCAAATAGTTCTTCCTACTGTAAAATCCTTTTTAAAGGCCATTGTTATGCCAAATAATGCACCATGAAGGTTACACTTCGTATTTATCGTTTTAGTAGATACTCTTAGTATGGCCCTGGTGAAAAACTGCCGTTAATAATAACCAGGTACTCCCAACCTTTAGATTCCCATCTCCTCCCCCCTCCCCCCCAACTCTCTTACGCCACACAACGTACCGCAATTATTGGGGATTACATAGTCCCACTGGTTTGGAATAATAAAAATAATATACGATGTAAATGTTCTGCTCCCTTGCAAATAATTTGTATGTATGGGCAGTTGAAGGCCACAAATAACACCCCAAATCCTCACTTAAGCCCCGGCAATCCTAATGTCTAACATATTTCTCTTCAACACTTTAAAAATTTCAAAAAATATATATATATATTATTTTTGAAGATAATACATACATACATACGAGCCGAAACGAAAACATTTTTTTTAATTTTTTAAAAAAAAATCGTGTCGCATATTTGGGGCCATCCATGAATTACGTCACACGAATTTAATGATTTTTTGACCCCCCCCCCCCCCCCGTCCCTGTCACACATCGTCACATTTGTGAGACCCCCTCCCACCTAGTGTGACGTCACATATTTTTGCAATTTTTCGTATAAAAAAGTTTTGCGTTTTAATAATTTAGATCTTTACATGTGACTTCACAGAGCTTATGACCCCCCCCCCATGGCCCTCATACCCCTCATCACACAATGTCACACTACTTTACTCCCCCCGCCTTAAGCTTTGACGTAATTTATGGATGGCCTCTTTTTGTAAACCAATAATTATGATTTTTTTATTAAAATAACATTGAATAGATTTTCAGAACACTGAATAATTTTTCGGAAATGTCTGAAATAAGTAACAGTATTTAAATTATTTTTAATTTTTCATAAAAAAAATCCACTTAAATTGCACGTCGTAAAGACTCACTCATTTTCTTAGAAATATTTCGACGACGCAGATCAAAAGAGAAGAAAAAAGGAAAAAATCGTATTTAACTCATTTTTGGATATTATTGTCCTTTATGACATTTTAAAATTGTGCTATCGATAAAAAATCTCAAAATATGCTACGAAAAAATCATTTAAAGCTCATTTTGTTCTGTTAGTAACGTGTTATACAACTTAGGAAACGTACCCATACTACGTGACCTGTTCGGGGGGGGTCTTCAAAATACCACGCTTGGTACAAATGAGCGGCGGCGTCCTTAGGTTTTTGGTCACCGGGGGGGGTTAAAAATTGCAAAAAGTTGGTCACGTAGTATGGGTACGTTCTCTTAGGCATTTGTCGATGGATTTTTGCTATTATTCATTAAATATTTTCACAATTTTAGCTTAATTATTATCATTTTTTTAATATTAGCGCACTTCTTCTAACATTCGTATCTATATAGCTCCCTTTCAAACCATCTTCTTCTACTTTTTGAACGCTTACTACGGAGCTTTATGAAAAGATTTCATCAATATTTGGTACTGTTACGATGCACGAATACGCCCCTGCAAATTACTCGGCCCCCCTCTCAAGTTGTAGCGCACGCCACTGTATAGAAAACAGTTTCGCTCCCTCTCCGCTAGCTTGCGGCGCGCCAACGGCGGTTGTAGCAGCCGGCCGCCGGCATTCTTCCCCAGCGCCTGCCTTGTGCGCACGTATAATGTGAGGACCGTTCCGCGCCCATTCTGGAAAGTTCCACGCGGGAACAATGGAACGTGTTTTACCTCGTGATACACGAGGACACCAAGAATGGCCGAATTCTTTCCCGACACTGAAGATACAAGAGTCCAGACACTCACTGTGAGTACCCAAGCCTTTATATCCCCCCATATTTGCGTGTGTTCGATGTAAATTCACCGCGGAGATAAATAACCCCTTCCCGAGTGAGAGATTGTAGGGACAGATTCCTCCATTTTAGACAGAACTGTTGTTGCTACCCTGTACTACTCTGTATGCATTATTGTAATATTGTGTTTACGCAAGTGTTTTACCCAATATAACTGCTGTTTACCCTGGCTACTAGCCCGTAGAAATTTGAGCTATATTTCAGGGAAGCCACACCAACGCCTCACAGATCCTACCACCCTGGTGGTGAGGGCCTCTCCCGCTTTGCTGACCATCCTGAGCTAGTCTGTCGGCAGAATGTAGGGACCCCAGGTAAGGTCCGCTAACAGTACATAATTTAACAAATCTTCTGTAGTTCTTTCGTCAAGTGTTGCAGTGTGCAGTTTGCATACCTCTCAGATGCAGCGTGGGCTTCCGTCTCCAGCGAGTTAATGCAAATGCCGGATTTGTAAATAAGCATTACCGCACGTCGATAATATGGATGTGATAGGCTCCCAGGTCGCCCACGCTTTTCGGCTGATTTAGAGGCCTGAAACACGGCGCAGCTTTTGATGCAGTCGGCCGCATAAAAAAAAGAAAACTTGCACTCGTCTAATTGAGGACAATAGCAATTTTAACTATGGGTTTGCTGAAAGATCGACTTGTCAGCCTGAGCAAAAACATTCGACCGGCCACCGCGCTGTATTTGCACCGATTTTTGGTTCGCAACGTGATTTCCACCATGAGCTACAATAGAGCCTGTTATGTATGAATCGAGACGTCGCGTGTTGCCTGTTATTTATTTTTATTGTTAAACAAAATCGGAAAAGTGGTAAGCTGTGGCGTGATGATATCTGCACAGATTTTTCTGCCGCTATTTTCGTCTCACAGTACAATTTCCATCGTAAGCTTTATCGTTTGGAAATTTATATTTAAAATATTGTTGTAAAAAATGTCTGGTCCATTTTTTTATTTTGTTCAAAACACTGTTTTCTTTATAAATTTCTTGTTCTCTATTATCTTTCTCTCTATTTCCATTCATCATTTTTAAAGGGTATATCATCACGAATCTGACAAACTTTAACCAGTGATTCCTGACCTTATTTGGAGTAAAAAAAATAGATGAAATTTTGGTCTCTGGTGATTTTTTCTGGTTTTTACATTTTTTATTATTTTTCTTTTGAAATTCGAATAAACAAAAGATCTTTCACATGTCGTCCCTCAGCCGAGTACCAACCCCCCACCCCGACACTAAATGTCCAATACCATCTGTCTTTTTAGTGAAAAGGGGCTTTAAAATTGCTATATATAAAAAAACTTCCACTAGGCTTGTTGAAAAAGTATCGATATATCGATATTTTTAATTCAATATACCTATCGATATTTTAGCCGATATATTTTGATCCGATATATCGATATATCGATACAAAATAATATCCAATATCGAAAATTGTATCAAAAACGATATTTTTTAAAATTTATGTATTTAAAATCACTATAGAGTCCAAAACCGCATAGGAACGAACGGAAAAAGTAACTGTATTGGGTCATGACATCTGGCGGTTGAAATTTTAACTATTACTAGCTTACAAATCTATTGTCTTTGCATTAGTATTTGTGATCACCAATACTAATCTCATGTGTGTAGGTACATACATAGAAATGTATGCTATTTTTCGCCATTTTTTTCTAAGCTACTCCTTGTGTTGGTTCCCCATTGTCTATGATTATTGACTATACCTTGTTCCAAACAAGTCCTTTTTGACAGATTAATACGCCAATAGAATGCTACTAAGACGCATACAAACTTTGTATGCGTCTCAGTTTACATATAAGTTAGAAGACAGCTTTTTAGTTTTTGATGTTTTTTAATATAATAGTGTTAAAAATACCTTCATTTTTAATAAGATTTTTGTACATTAAAAAAAGCAAATTGTGTACAAAAATTCTTCTTCTTCTTCTTCGATGGCACTACAGCCCATATCGAGCTTTGGCCTCCTGCAACAGTCGCCTCCAATTCCTCCTGTCCTCAGCGGCTGACTTCCAATTTGGTACCTGGAGAAGCTGTGCTGCATCCCCTCTTACTACGTCTTCCCACCTCAGTCTGGGTCTACCCATTTTTCTCTTTCCACCTGGGTGTCCAGTCAAAATTCTTTTTGGGACGCGTGTATCCGGCATTCTCTGTACATGCCCAGCCCATCTCAGCCTGAGGAGTCTCATAATATGTGTTGAGATGCTAGGTGCCTTATATATATCATACAATTCTGTATTGTGCCGGATGCGCCACTGTTCACCCTCTTTCACGGGTCCACATATTCTTCTCAGCACTTTTCTTTCAAAAGTATCCAGCATTTCAGCCATCTTTACCGTCAGTGTCAGCGCCTCACATCCATATGCCAATACAGTTCTAACAATGGTCTTATATATGGTTATTTTGGTTTTTCTGTGGACACTACGTGACTTAAACACTGGCAGCAAAGAGAAGTATGTTTTGTTGGCTGTTTTGTTGTACAAAAATTACTATTGATCATTTTGAGCTGAATACACTATTATTTTAAAAACGCAAAATCTCTAGAAAATTTGACCGATATATCGATATTTTTTCCTCGATAAATCGACGTTGATATTGATATTTTAATAAATATCGATACATCGATATATCGATATTTTTTTTCACTTTCGACATCCCTAACTTCCACTTTATTTATTTACTTACTGATAACAGAAAATGGGAGGCTAGACTTTCTTTAAAATATTACTTTAATTGCCTAAAATTCTTGAACGGGGAAGCGTGTCTAATTTCATAAAAAATACAGATTTTAACAAGTATTCGAATCTTAAATTTGTGAGTAAAGAAAATATCATTTTTTTAATCAATGAAAACCGCTACTGACAAAACGGGTTGTTTGAAAAAAAAGTGTGCCCATCTTTAGTATCTAGTCGCTATAAATAATAGTTAAAGAAAATTTGAAAACCAACTCCTTAAATATCACTTTATTTTTGTCGAAGCCGGTTTGGTGTACGTGCCTTCTTCGTGGCAAATATCAATGCCTTGTTTACTTATTTACCAGTGTAAATTATAATGTTTGTGCGTGTTGTTTGTTACCCTTGAGATAACTTGACTTGCCACGATGAAAACTGACAAATTTTATTTTACTTACTTAATATATTAAAACTTTTCAAATATAAAAATAGTCGTCCGGTAAAACAGATTATCCCTCCTACAACATGGCTCTCTTCAAGACCAAGACACTCTTCCTCTCCTCAAAAAGACCTGCACAAAGCGTCTCTAAAGACGACATGGGTCCTGAGGGATCTTATTTTCTCCAAGGCCTCCTGTGTGGAGTTGTGTAAACAAAAAACATTAGTTCAAATTTTGAAAATGTCGCTCATTCGTACTCCCAAGGAAATGAGGTTGTTTATATTTATATTAGTATCATAGACATCCAAATTCAATAGACCAGAAATAACAGGTGAGGGGAAAAATCAACTATGGCGGTACGAAGAGGGGAAGATGACTGTCATTGGTTGAAAAATTAATCTGACAGTATATAGGCATCTCGCATTATAATATCATCATTTAGTTCTTAAAAGCAAAATCTGCTTTGAATGAATAGACCTTTTTACATGGGAGCGCGAATTGCTTGCCACGATAATAAAATATTTGCGTAGGCCAAATGTACACCCCAAAAAGATTCGCCCGTTTTCACATAGCAATATTTTTTTGCCGTGTTTAGTTAAGACACTTTTACAAATGTTTCATAATTTACTTACCCCTGTAACCAGCGACGAGCACACTAAGGAACCGCCCACATTTATGTGCACACTGATATGTAGGTATGTTGTATAGCACAAGCTACTGTTTTGGCGTGTTATTTTTTCGTTAAATGTATAGATGTTAGCTTCGCGCTGCCCACGGCAAGAATGATGACGTCACACATTTTAGATTCAAGCGATTCTCTATCCCCTCCACATGGGGCGAACTGGCGCCAAGGAGGAGCTCCAGCCGGTTCCATGGCGAGGGGGAAATAATACGTTTTTATCACTTAGGGCAGGTCCAGATATATTCATATGTCCGTGATTAGTATCTATTTCAGTTTTAAAGTTTGTCATTGTCAATAAATATTCTTATCCATCCGGAGCGATCTTTCATCTAGGTACAGGTTCCGTTTAATGACTAATGTCCAAATAATTTAGAGCACCTTAGTTACCTTATAATTCTGTTTATACTGTACATCTGTGTTTGCTCATCTCATTCCTTTGCCAGATATTATTACAGCGGCACTTGTAGAACACTACTTCGACAGCAGTAATTTAGTTTTATCCATTTCCAGTCAAATTTTAAGTTCATGTAATACTTTGTTACTTTTCTAAGCTGGAGAAAGTTCCCGCTAAAATATAGTTTCCTAACCCAAGCAGCGCTGGTTAAATACTTTAAAGTTTTAATAAAAAAAACCACATTATCAAAAATTTACCGACAGAGTTGTTAAGTATAATGTGTGTAGCCGAGGCCAAATGGTATGTAGTAGATACGTTAGAAGTTTCTGCCAATCAAACGGTGTCAATGAACGGTACCATGATTGTTCCCAATTGAAAATTATTTTTGTTATTTAACTTTGAGACCTGATATCTAGCACTAATATGCAGTGGAGTCAATGATTGTACTTGGTGAACCGATAAAAGTAGCTTAAAGTAATTCGTAAATAAGCACTTAAATAGTGATATGGAAAGTTATCTGTCATATTATTTTGCTATTATTTATTAATTTATATTATATTATAAACAATAGATGTGTATTGTTGTCTCCCTCCCTCTAATTGATTATCTATTGTACCGCTTTCAAATACTTTGTCTCTGTCTAAATATGTTCTTTCTCCCTCTGTCTATAAATACCTGATCACTCTGGCTTAATATTTAGTTATTATTATATCCTGAAGAAGCTAGGTTATAACGAAACCGGTTGATATATAAAATAATAAATTCGTGGGTTAATACAAAGTGTTTGTTTTATTTTTATAATATAATGTTTAACCACAAAGTAATTGCTTCTTATGAAAAAAATTATATTATATTATTATTACTGAAAGAACTGTTTAGGTGTGCATTATGTGTTTTTGTTAGTGTGAAACCATGCTCGAAGTCAGTAGTACCAGGGCTGGGCAGTATTTGAAATACTTGTAATTGAAATACGTATTTGAAATACAAATACGTATTTGTATTTGTATTTCAATTACTTCCTAAAAATGTATTTTGTAATTGGTATTTCAATTACTTGCTGCTAAGGTATTTTGTAATTTGTATTTCAAATACTTATGGCTACAAAATACATTTTCAAATACATTTCGCGATCTTAATAATGATAATGAAAAATAAACACACATAGATAATACATAGACTAAAAACGCTAGAATCCTGTACTAATGTCCTTTGCTATTGCACTCTTACTAATGATTATTTGTAGTTCTCTTAGTAATACATTAATAACGTGAGCTCAAAAAGGGGGGGGGGGGGGGGGGGGGGCTCTAGCAAAATTTCACCTTACTTGAAAAGAATAAACGAAGTGATCCAAATTTATCTCACCAAGGGGCGGGGGGAGTCTAGATTGGAAGAAAAACTGCTCACGTAATTAATGTATGCCCCCTTATCATTGCTTTATAATGTACTGTACAATGTATGTTTTTTTTACGTCATGCTAGTTATTATTATTGTCCTGTGCTATAATAGCACTGTTATTGTACATTTTGTATCATATTATAGTATACTTGTCATTGCTTTTATTGTACATTTTTGTATCATAGTATAAAATCAAGTACTATATGAATAATTTGACTGATTACTAGATTATTTTTAAGTTAATTACTGTAGAGAAGAGCAGAGAAGTGGAATAACACAAAATTGCGCTACACAAATGTCAACCATTTATATAAATATAAAAATGAATCCTTGTTTCCTTTGGTCACGCCATAACTTCAGAATGACTACCTTTTTCATTATTTTTTTTTAAAGTTTTCTAATACTTTATAGAAGGTTCTTACGGAAAGAAAAATTAAGAAAATTAAGCAGAAAATTGGATAATTTCAGAAAACTTAATGACTATTTTAACTTCGCACGTCTTACAGTTCGCGCGTTTGATGAAATTGAATTTAGCAGGCAGCTGTTTTTTTTTGTAACAAAAGAATTGTCTTTTTAAATCAAAGATATTTTAAATAGATACCTATGTTAGGTACCAGATTTGATTGATTGTTCTTAAAATATAAAATAATTCATATTTGTAATATGTGAAAAATGAAAATTTGAATAAAAAAAATTCTGGCACGCGAGTTGTTTGAAAACTGAATGTACTGGGGCTAAATATATGAAACGCGGGAGGCGTTTTATGAAATTGAATTTAGCAAGCAGCTGTTGTTTTTTGTAACAAAAGAATTGTCTATGGATTTTTTAAATCATAGATATTTTAAATAGGTACATATGTTAGGTACCTACCAGATTTGATGATTGTTCTTATAATATAGAAAAATGAATATTTGTAATATGAAAAAAAAAATTTGAATAAAAAAATTGTAATAACTGGCACGAGAGTTGTTTGAAAACTGAATGTACTGTGACTAAATATATGGAACGCGGGAGGTGGTTGGTGGGATGGGGGAGCGGGAGAGGGGATAGGGTAGGCAGGGAAGGTGGAAGGGGAATGCAAGAGGGGAAAGGGATGGGGTAGGGGAACGGGGACGCACATGAAGGGAGGAAAGGACATGCAGGGAGAAACAATTTGTTAATAATAATAATTATTATAATATTATTATTATTACAGAGCCGAACCCTCTGATATGAAAATATCTGGAGTCGGTGAATTATATTCCCATTTGGTCTCTAGTAGGTTGACATGTTGTTCTTGTATTGTTTTGTATTTATAATACTTATATAGTGCAATTGCATAGCGTGGATTCACTAGATGATCATTTGGGAAAGTGTATGGAAGGGTTTAGTTTTTCCTTCTTTTTTTTTTTTTTTTGGGGGGAAAATTTAACCCGGACATTTAAATCTGGTGCGTTTATAATTATTATAATCTAATCCTATACCACAAAACTTTACAACTGGAGCGGAGACGAGATGTGTCTCCTGAGTAATATGATTAGTCAATTTTAGTACGTCTCTGTTTCACTCTGCCCAGCTTTGCTTCTATGGAAACGCACCCTTAGATGGGCACTTACGACAATTTATTGCACCCAAATTTCTACCAAAACCAAATGTATTTTGTATTTTGTAATTTGTATTTTGTATTTGAAATTAAAAAATGGTTAAAATACTGTATTTTGTATTTTGTATTTCAAATACACGACTTGAAAGTATTTTGTATTTCGTATTTTAAATACATGCGAAAAAGTATTTTGTAATTTGTATTTTAATTACAGCAACGCATGTATTTTGCCCAGCCCTGAGTAGTACCCACATACTCGTTAATACGAATGTATGTCATGTTACGATTGTTTTGAATTAAAATGGAAGATGAGAGTTGGGATCAACTTGTGAATTATAGTATCTGAGCGATGCGATTTAGACCCTTCGCGCATGTGTTCCATGACAACTCAAAATCAACTCAACTCAACACCTCTTTGAAAAATTATTAAAAGCTATGATTTTTTTTAAATAGCCAATAACCTAACTTAACGTAACCTTTTTAACCAGTTTTTTAAATATATGTTTGAAGTGAAACTTCTTTAGCCCCGTTGTGATTTGAAATTAGGATGAAACGGAAATGACGCATTACATTACCTACGAATCATAAAACTGCGCCCATTGACCGCTTTGATTATGGTCTCACTTTTCAAGGCTCCTATTGGTTGAGATATGAAACGGAAATGACGCATTACATTATCTACGAAGCATCAAAATGGGCTCATTGGCCGCTTTGATTATGACCACTCTTTTCAAGGCTCCCTTTGGTTGAAAATCTGTGGGCGAAGGTTCAAACGAGTGTGAACTGCACTCGATTATTTTTTTCATCACTTTTAATGACTTTTCAAAGGAGGTGTTGATTTTTTTGTGACACAACCACAGGTAGCCTACCTATATGCTACTCTTTAATGCTGGTTTCCTTACACAGCGCTAACCGAATTATACTGAACTTGATCATTTTTTTTCATTTGCAGCCGTGGAATTAACACGATATCAAGTGAATCTAGCGATCAAGACAATCATATTGTTCTTCTTTATCTTTATAAGCATAAAATAACAATCTAAAATAAGATTTTGGATCCACCCATCAACAAAATATAAAATAATTGTAGGGCATTCGTCGCCGTCAAGGAACTGCATAAGAATGATGTCAAATTGTCTTTTTTTCTAAACTCAATTCACACCTTCTCCGCTAAATCCTTTCTTATGTAAATTATTCCGGTAAATTATAGTTATACGAACATGGATATTTTCCCACCTCCAGAATGCATTTAACATTCAAATCATATTTGGACGCTATTTCTGTCAAACCCGTAGTCGACGCGTAGAGTCGTGTACGATCACTAGCAAAATTGTATAACGGATACTCAAAAGCGGCGCGTATGTTACGAGGACGAAACTCGAGTGGCTTGTAAGTATCTCTATGTACGAATGGCCAGCATATTTGACTGTGAAACTTTATGTTTTTTATTTTTTACATAAATTACGCGTGTTTCAAACCCAAAGCAGTTTTAACGACCCAGAACAAAAGCTATTTCCTGCTACCTTCATTAGGTATTCCTATAATAAAGGTAAGGTCTGATGTGGCATGCCATGCTATTGATGGATTAATTATTATTTTCATTCTCTAGGTTTTTTCACTTCCTTTTCATTGTTTAATTCTTTATTTATTTTCCTAGCTATATCTCTTTTCTACACCCTACACCAGGGTTTCCCAAACTCTTTCTGCAATGGAACCCTTTGCAAACCCGTAAATTTTAACGGAACACTTGGCTTATTTTTTAGGTTGGGTACAAAGTTTTAGGGTAAATTGCCAATTTCAAAAAATTCGTAATAGTAAAAATTTAAAAAGAATATATTATTAAACACATTATTTATTTAGTATTCAAACAAAAAAATGGAATGTAAACAAAAAGTAGAATAAATAAAGCACCTAACGACTTTGACGATTTTGGATTTGTGAGTTGCGAGATCAGGAACAATAATAGTTTGTTTTGTAAAATTATTGGGGTACTCTTCTGACAAACTCGCCCAGAATACATTTAAAGACTGATTTTGTATTTTAGTTAGTCACTAAATAAATCAATTAGATTTTCATATTCACTTGCGCTTAAGCCTACCGATTTAGCTATCACGGAAAATGGATTCCGAATCCAGGAATCGTCCTTACTAATTTTTGGAAAATATTGCAAAAGAATTGTTTTCAAGTTATGCAGGTGTTCTTAAAAATTCTTTGGGAACCTCTTCATCCACTTTAAAATTCGTAAGATAGGATAACCATCAAAATGATTAGATTGAACGGATAAATTTTTTTAATTTTTAATTTTAATTTTAAATACATAAACGGCTATACTGCCTTTTTTAAATAAACATATAATAGAGTACAAAAGTAAGAAAAATAATATCATTACATAATAGTAGTTTTAAACTTAAAAATAACATACAATTATTTTGTGTATCGCAACAAAAAATAACAAAAAAGAACAATGAGAAATATCATAATTTCATTTCAACATGTCCATATTGCGTATACAAAGTTACATTATGGAAAAATAATTTTTGAGTGCATGTTTATATTGCGCTAATTTTAAGAAATAAATGTCGCCGATGTTAGCATATTCATTTCCCAAAATGTGTAATCGACTGATTGGTAAGTAATAATGTGATAATGTATGTGTGTTATTATAGTAGAACGGTAGAGTCAGTCTATTGTTAGCGCGACCAGGGCAATGAAATCGTATTAGTTCTATTTAAGAAATAAATGTCGCCGATGTTAGCATATTCATTTCCCAAAATTGTAATTTTGGGAAATGAATATACTAAATATAAAAAATAAAAAATTGTAATTTTTTTTCACTTTTTAACCAACATTTACGGCACCATGCGCGTTCATAGTTCGGCTAATTGCTAACAAGGACTGATCGATTTTTTCATTATTTTTTTTCCAGGTAAAGTCGATATCGTAAAAAATATAGTTGGGTTCCTTGGGAACAGAAATTTCGTGGAACACATGCAGAACCGATATCCCGTTGTAATTGTTTCCACATCGCACAGATGTTCATATTATTGACTCTTAACACAGTATTATGAACCATAGTAATAAACTTCAGTGATTTTTTTTCAGTATACAAAATGAAAATTTACTGCAATAACAGCATAAACGGCTTTTTCAACTTCCATAAAACTTAGTTTCTCTACCTGGAAGGGTCTAGCACCTAACTTAAGAACCATTGTAAAGTATATATGCAAGTAATAATTTCTTGTGAATAATATCAGTAGTGTTTAAATATAGATATGTGTATCTTATATTAAATAAAATTGTTCCGACGAATTGTCGCGGAACCCCTATTCAGGTTCGGCGGAACCCTGGTGTTCCGCGGAACACAGTTTGGGAAACCCTGCCCTACACCAATTAGTAGATTTTAGTAGCGTTCTTAACTATACTGTAACCTACCTATAACTTTGTCACATCCGCAAATTTTAATTGCCGGTGCTATGATTTTTAATTAATTCAACGTTTTTTCAGTTCAATCGTACACGGCTATAATGCGGTTACCTACTGTTTTCATTACAAACTCTATCGATTGTTTATTGGACGATTGGTTGGATTTGGGTTTTTGTCATCAAAATTCTAAAGCCGATTTGTTCGGCCGCCGCTCCCGGCTGGCGGCTTTGTGATTGGTTCACGTGTTCACAATGTGTGTCCACTGTCTGTCCTTCCGTCAGGCCGTTTCCGTCCAACAAACGCTATCAATCTATCACTTAATACCCAGAATACCAATTTATCCCAAATACACGGGTACCAATTTGTCATTTGTAAACACGCATTATAACGTTTATCGTAAGGGAACGTACCCATACTACGTGATCTGTTCAGGGGGGGGGGGGGGTCTTCAAAATACCATGCTTGGTACAAATGAGCGGCGAGTTGCTTAGGTTTTTGGTCACCGGGGGGGGGAGTTAAAAATTGCAAAAAGTTGGTCACGTAGTATGGGTACTTTCCCTAAAGTTGACTACCTTTCAACTTTTTTCATAGATTGTCCACAATCTGCTAGTTAGCAAGTAATACGATTACACTGAGCGAGTTTACTAACAGATAGTGAATTTCCCAGATAGTAGCTTGTAAACTCGCCGTGTGTCATCGAGACTTAAGAAAGCATTTCTTTTTCTAAAACAACAATTTGAACAGAAAACTTCACCTGTTTTTATGAAACTCATTAGGGAACGTACCCATAATACGTGACCAATTTTTTGCAATTTTTAACCCTCCTCCACCCCCCCGGTGACCAAAAACCTAAACAACCCGCCGGTCATTTGTACCAAGCGTGGTATTTTGAAGACCTCCCCCCCCTCCCCGAACAGGTCACGTAGTATGGGTACGTTCCCTTACTCGCTACTCCCTCAAGATGGCGGCCCATGAACAGCTGATTTCCTTACCGACAATTAGTTCTCGCGGGAGACGTAATTCTCGCTACTGGCTAGCGTGTGGCGCTAGCTGCGACATCAAGATTTTTTACAAAATTTCGACCGAATTAGTTCGCGCTGGAGGCGTTATTTTATCTACTACTATAGCTACTGAGCGAGTAGACAGTTTTGTATGTCATCATGACAATCTCACCGCTTTTAAACTTACCGGCTCGTAGCTTGTAAACTCGCTCAATGTAATCGAGGCTTTTGAAATTAAAATTGTAAATGTTGATATGTTTATTAGTTTATCGTCGACATTCGTCATTCGTCGGTGTTGTTTATTTGATGAGTTGTGAATATATTACTAGTATATTAATCATACGAGCAGTAAATATTTACAAAGGATTTATATTGCTTCATTCTATTTCGGTATTTTTGTACTCGTTTGACCTAGAAAAGATAACCCCCGTGTTCAGATTCTATACGTTTAACAAAAACACTAAAACACAACATATTTTCGTGGCAGGCAAAATTTGTCCTCTTATTTTTGTACTTCAAATATCTCTGGTTCTGTGTTATATTATAATGAATATTTAAATTTTTGATTAATTTTTCTATGGTTCAATCACATCTTTGTGCACATAGTTTATATTTTATAGCTTGCTCATTTTCTATGTCCTTATTATACAATAATGTGTACATCAGGGGTGGTGACATTCATCCTGCGACAATTCATCCTGCGACAATTCATCCGGCGACAGTTCATCCTGCGACAGTTCATCCGGCCGACAGTTCATCCTGCCGACAGTTCATCCTGCCGACAGTTCATCCCGCCGACAATTCATCCGGCGACAATTCATCCTGCCTGATCATTTAGAAGATTTTTTCTTCAAGTAAATATGCAAAGAGGATATACGGCCCTCCTTCTTTAGCCAACGTTTCGAACAGCGTTGCAGTGTCCATCATCAGGGCAGATCCGGTAGATGTAACGAAAATACTTTTGGCCGTGAAAATCTTAAAACGTATATGATAATAAGGTTCAGTAAACTATTGGTTATATGAGCAAGTTAACTAGCTGCGGAAACTTTAATATGTAATATCTGCCTAAAATGCATTAAACTATTGTCAAAACGCAAAAAAAGATCGGCCGTCAACTGCATATAATTCGCTAAACATTATAAATAATCGTACTTACTCCGTCCGAACTGCCGCACTATCGGTTGTTTGAGGCGCGCCTCCAGCTAAACCATACTGGCTGCCGTTCATTTCGATTCCGCATGACTTCCCCACCCCCCTCCGCCTACATGAAATCAGCGGCTCTCCGAGGCGGGCCCTCCGCCTGCCTCCTGACTCTTACAGGGTGGCCACAAAACCTGGAAAACCTGGAATTATCAGGGAATTTTGCCGAACCTGGAATTATCAGGGAAATGTCAGGGAATTTCAAATTTTTTTGAGAATATCAGGGAATTCCTAAAATAATACTAAATTCGTTATTTTGCAATTTGTGAAATCCCAAAGTTGTTTTATTATTGTTTTACTGCGGTATTTTAAATAGATATATAGTTATCTATGTCCTAATACAATCCTTACATATAAATACATACACTTAAAATAACACATCTATACCAACTCGATCACATATCTTCGCAATTTAATTTTAAATGCCTTTATACTCTCTTCCAATTTTATTTCTTCTGGTAATTCTCCAAATATCTTCAATGTTCCGTACATCAATGGCTTTTGACTTTTTTTTGTTTTTTTTCCTGAAGGGGGGAGTCTTAGTTCATTTCTTTTCCTCGTCTCATGTGTATGTTTACTTTGTAGTTTATCAATTTTTTTTAGGAATTCAATAGACCTATGATTATTTTGTAGATTAACAATATAGTATTGAAGTAAATAATTTGTTTAAATGACAAGATATTTAACTCCTTCAACATTTTCTTGACTGAAGTTTACCTATTTTTCTTCAATATAGTTCTCATAGATCTGTTTTGTAGAATTGTCATTTGTTTCATTAATCCGTCGTTGGCTAAGAATAGAATGCTGCTACAGTAATTTATGTGTGGTACAATGAATGCGTTGTACACATTTTTACTGGAGACTATGTCAAGGAATCTTCTTATTCTTCCCAACAGCAAAATTTTTTTGGCAATTTTTTTAATAAATGATTTTGTATTTTGAGCGAAAGTCAATTTGGAGTCAATTATTACTCCCAAATATTTAATTTCAAATACTTCTTTCAAAACTTCACCGTCTATCAATATGTCTTTTTTGTTTGCGGTACTCGTTTTCCAATGTTAGTTTTGTTTACATTCAATTTTAGTTTATTTTTCTCCAGCCATATTGATATATTATGTAGGTCTTCATTTAAATGATTCATTATGAGTTCATAATATTCTCCTGCTATATATATCAATGCGTCGTCTGCCATACTTTTACGATATCATTAATGTACATTATTAAAAGAATAGGTCCGAGAACAGACCCTTGTGGTACTCCCGATGTAATCTTCATTGGTTCGGAGATTGTCTGACCCACTTTTGTGGTTTGATATCTATTAGTTAAATAATCCTTCAACCATTTCAATGAATTTCCTTTTATTCCATTTTTAGATAGTTTTTTAATGATTATATCTCTATCTATCGTTTCAAAAGCTTGAAAAAAGTCTTCAGGCGAAATATCATAAATTTGTAACAAGTGTATTTTGTTTTTAATAGATTATTGTGATGAAAGAAATAATAAATGCTATGGATGACGGAATTCCCTTTATTATTTATCTAACAAACGATATCCCCTTTTATCGAATTAAACATATCAGGGAAAAATGTAGAAACTGCCCTGGAAAACCTGGAATTATCAGGGAATTTTGAAATCCGTTTTTTGTGGCCACCCTGTTTCCTCATCTCATGTTGTTGCTCATCTTTGTAGTTTATCAATTTTTCTTAGGAATTCAATAGACGTATGGCCATTGATTATTTTGTAGATTAACAATATAGTATTAAAGTAATTAATTTGTTTAAATGCCAAGATAATTAACTCATTCAACATTTTCTTCACTGAAGTGTACCTATTTTTCTTCAATATAGTTCTCATAGCTCTGTTTTGTAGAATTGTCATTTGTTTCATTAATCCGTCATTGGCTAAGAATAGAATGCTGCCAAAGTAATTTATGTGTGGTACAATGATTGCGTTGTACACATTTTTACTGGAGACTATGTCAAGGAATCTTCTTATTCTTCCCAACAGCTAAATTTTTTTGGCAATCTTTTTAATAATTGGTTTTGTATTTTGAGCGAAAGTCAATTTGGAGTCAATTATTACTCCCAAATATTTAATTTCAAATACTTCTTTCAAAACTTCACCGTCTATCAACAATATGTCTTTTTTTTGTTTGCGTTACTCGTTTTCCAATGTTCATAGATTTAGTTTTGTTTACATTCAATTTCAGTTTATTTTTCTTCAGCCATATTTATATATTATCTAGGTCTTCATTTAAATGATTCATCATGAGTTCATAATATTCTCCTGCTATATATATCAATGCGTCGTCTGCCATACTTTCACCATATACTTTTACCATATCATTAATGTACATTATAAAAAGAATGGGTCCGAGAACAGACTCTTGTGGTACTCCCAATGTAATCTTCATTGGTTCGGAAATTGTCTCACCCACTTTTGTGGTTTGATATCTATTAGTTAATTAATCCTTTAACCGTTTCAATGCCTTTCCTTTTATTCCATTTTTAGATAGTTTTTTTAATGATTATATCTCTATGTATCGTTTTGAAAGCTTGAAAAAAATCTTCAGGTGAAATATCATAAATTTGTAACAAGTGTATTTTGTTTTTAATAGATTATTGTGATGCAAAGAAATAATAATTGCTATAGATGACGGAATTCCCTTTATTAGTTATCTAATGAACGATAACCCCTTATATCAAATTAAACATATCAGGGAAAAATGTAGAAACTGCCCTGGAAAACCTGGAATTATCAGGGAATTTTGAAATCCGTTTTTTGTGGCCAGTCTTAGTATTGCACCTACTGCGTTTGGTAGCTAGTAGTAAGTAGTTCTTAGTATTGCACCTACTGCGTTTGGTAGCTAGTAGTAAGTAGTTAGGCGACCGGAAATTCTCGTGAGACCGGCCACCATGCACTGAAATACGAAAACATAGATTTGTAATATTTAAATTGAAGTAGCTTTAGTAAGCTTCTTTCTACAACTTATACATTGGTGATAAATTTTGAAAGTATTTTTCTCTTTTCTTATCTATTTTTTAGGGAGGCACAGACTCCCTTGTCTCATTGCAAGAACCGCCACTGGTGTACATGTATTTTTATTATAATATGTCAATGTTATATTTTTTTTTCTAAATTCTACTGAAATATCACGATAAAAGTGACTGGCCCGGTGCATGAGTGATTTTTGCTTGCTTGATTCTTTTTTAATTTTAATTTTATGTGTTAAGATTTTTTATTAGCTGGTGAGTATTATTTTATCTGATGAAGTGTTTCTATAACTAACCAATCTCGAAATCTTATTTTGTGCATTTTTATAGTTCTAAATAAATAATTAAATTTCGCGCTTAGGGTATTTTATTTAGTCATCCATTTCGCGTCGTAATAAGTACTCTATACCTGTACTTCATTAATGAAGCGTACGACCGAGTCGACAGGAAAAAGCTATGGAAGGTGTTGTCCAAGTATGGAGTGAATACAAATCTCATACAGGCAATTGCGTCTCTGTACGAGGGAAGCGTTGCATGTGTTACGGTGAACGGTGATTTTACGGGGTGGTTTGACATCACAAAAGGTGTTAAGCAAGGCTGCGTAATGTCACCATGGTTATTCAATCTATACATGGATAATTGTATGCAAGAATTGAAAGATGTGGGATTGGGCGCGAAATTGAATAGTCTGAAAGTATGTTGCCTGTTGTATGCTGATGACGCGGTGCTGATTTCTAACACTATGGAAGATCTACAGTCTCTAGTATCTAGGATGAACGAAGTATGTATGAAGAATGAGTTAATGATGAATGTAAGTAAGTCTAAAGTCATGGTGTTTGAAAGAGAGAGTACGAAAACAGTGTGCGATATAGTAGTGAATGATGAATACTTGGAGCAGGTGGATGAGTTTGTTTATCTGGGTAGTAGGTATGTTTACGAGAGATGGGAAGGCTGATAGAGATATTGAAAGGATGGTAAATGCCGGTAACTCCATTAATGGAGGACTGAATGCCGTTGGAGCTAATAAAAAACTTTCAATAAAAGCGAAGCTAGCAGTCCACAATGGAGTCCTGGTACCTACCCTGATGTATGGCAGTGAGGCATGGAACTGGCAGAGGAAGGATGAAAGTAAACTGAATGCTGTTGAAATGAGATCCCTGAGACGTATGTGTGGTAAAACCATGTATGATCGTGTTAGAAATGTGGATATCCGCAAAGAATGTAAGGCTGATGTAAGTATAATGAGCAAAATTAAGAAATAGACCCTCAGATGGTTTGGGCACGTAGAGCGAATGAACGAAGAAAGTAGTGTTAAAAGAATATATGATGCAAATGTGAATGGTAGAAGAAGTCGGGGACGCCCGAGGAAGACATGGCACGATCAAGTAAATCAGATACTTGAGACGGGCCATGTCAAAAGTCAGAATAATAGAAGAGTATGTATGAGATGATGTATGAATGTGAGTGACGCAAAGAGTGTGTGCCAAGACCGAGTTGTTTGGCGGTCCGTCCTCTCTGCCTACCCCTGCGGGGAAACGGCGTGATGGTTAGTTAGTTAAGTTTAAACGTGAATAAACAAAATTTTGTCTAATGATCTAAGAAGGTAGAGAGGGTCATGCTGCGCAAGTAATGAATGTCTCGGCTTGCTGTTGGTTTTACCATTAGGACGTCACTGACCGCGTCCGGAGTCCGGATCAGTTCCCGGCTAGATGTTTCATGTTGGCTTTTGTCTCAGGCGGAAATGTCTCGCCATGGTGGATGAACTCGCTGTAATTAATTTATGCTTAGTCGGTTGATCGAATGCCTCGGAGTCCTTGAACCTAATCTGTCCCAAGGCTTACTTACAAAGATGCCAAAGCAGAGCATTTACTGAATTTTAGTTATTTCATCAATTTTATTTAACCCCTCAGGCCTCGAGCCTATTTTTTTGCAAGGTCAAAATATTTTCGTTTTGCAATAAATTCAAATAAATGGAATATTATATTTCCGAACGCATCCGAAAATTAAAAAACTGTTTTTGAAAAGTGATAAAACACGCTTTAAAATTTTAGAATTCGAAATAATGTAAATAAAGGTAACCTTTGAAATATAATATTTTTTTAATGCAAACAGAAAAGTTTTTTAAATGGCGCACCTTACATTTTTTCTGACTAAAATTATTTATAAAGACAAAAAATAAAAACAAACAAATATTTTATTAGGCAAATGTACGAGTAGGTATTACAAACGTTACCGTCAACTAACTTTTTTGATTGTTTCATGTAAAAATAATTCATAAATAAATTCCCGAAATTTCTTTTTGTTTCAAATTGCAGGTCGGAAACTTTGGTTTCATAAAAGTGTATATTTGAATTATTTTATGTTTATTATTAACCTGTCAAGAGCCAGGGTTTTTTGGAAAACTTTTTGGAAATTACCTTAAGAACAAGAATGGAGGAAGCTATTCTGACTTTTTCCTTAGTACAGTTTCTTTATACAAAAAATTTAAAATCGCATCCAAATTATTTGAATCAATATTCTTTTTTGAAATTTGATCCGCCCGCATATACGCGTTCCTGGCCTGTCACAGGTTAATTTTTTAAACTTTATGAGTAAAATCTCAAATTATAATATTTAATTAAATGAAGACAATATTAGCGAAACTCAATCGAAATCTGGAGACAGAAAAATCAGAAAAGATATTGGCTCCGCTGGGACTCGAACCCAGAACCCTTTTCTTACATGGAAACAGCTCTACCGATTAAGCTACGGAGCCCATATTAATTCGGTCACTTTTAACTGTATCATACTTCGACTAAGAACTACCAACATTATCTTCACTTACTTAACGCACATATTATTGGCTGCTATCTTTATATATGATTACAAGATTCAACTCGAACTAAATGCAATCTAGATAGTGTCTGGATAAATTTTTATCCATTTTATTTGTAATACGCGACATCTATTGACTTTTTCTGCAAGTCTAGGATGAATATTTATTATTAATTTTTTAAACTTTTTGAGTAAAATCTCAAATTATAATATTTAATTAAATGAAGACAATATTAGCGAAACTCAATCGAAATCTGGAGACAGAAAAATCAGAAAAGATATTGGCTCCGCTGGGACTCGAACCCAGAACCCTTTTCTTACATGGAAACAGCTCTACCGATTAAGCTACGGAGCCCATATTAATTCGGTCACTGTATCATACTTCGACTAAAAACTACCAACATTGTCAACCATATTAAAGTGACCGAATTAATATGGGCTCCGTAGCTTAATCGGTAGAGCTGTTTCCATGTAAGAAAAGGGTTCTGGGTTCGAGTCCCAGCGGAGCCAATATCTTTTCTGATTTTTCTGTCTCCAGATTTCGATTGAGTTTCGCTAATATTGTCTTAATTTAATTAAATATTATTTAATGGTTAACTTGTAGATTTTAATATAACTCGTGGTGTTTTCTATTTCTAACCCCGTTTAGATTTTAGATCATATTTCTATGTTTCTATCCATGATAGTAATGGAGACGCAACGATTTCTATGCGACCTATGGGAGTTGTTTCAAAAAGTGATAAGTAAAATTTTCAAAATTTTAAGCAACCCCCGACACAAAAAAGAGCTGATGACCTTGAAACGCATAGACAGATTTTCTTGATTTGTAGCTAAGAACCATCTCGATCACGTCAGCTTAAAAAAACGCGTCATAATCGGTCCATTCGTTTAGGAGCTACGATGCCACAGACAGACACACAGACGGCGGTCACACTTATAACACGCTCCTTGCGTCGGGGGTTAACAAATTAGCCTGAGGGTTTAAATTCTTGATTGTACGTAATTGAAGTTTTCAGCAAAATTATTATTTTTACTGATACGTTCCAAAAAAACCTTGTCATAAAATTTGGTTATTCAAATAAAATTGTTGAATTGTTATAATTCAGAAATCAATATATGTAGGAACAATAGGTGCTTAAGTGTTTTCCGGAATTATATCGGAATGTTTAGGCTAGATTAGATTTTTTTAAAGATTTCGATAATACGTTAAAGGTATACAGGTTTATATGATTCTATAATAAATATGTCATACTTATGATTTTTTGTAATATGTGTATCCAATTTCTACGATAATGGTATCAAATCAAGGCAAAATTACCCATTGTCCATCAGACCAAATAAGATTATTTCCGCCATTATCTCGGCTGTACTTTGTGTGTTTACCTTTTTATAATATATTGCACAATGTACATTGCCTTTGGTATTGCAAAATCATCTTGGAAATCGTTTCATTCATATGAATAAAGAAATCCCAGACAATTCGGAATCTAGCAATCAATTGCTTGACGGTTCGTTTGGGGAGGCGTCTACTAATATCTACAGGAATTCCAAAAACTGAAAAAATCTGACTAATTTCTATGAGAACCAAAGTGCGTACGAATATCTACAGCTCAAACTGCTGACTAACATCTATGAGAACCAAAATGTTGACGAATATCTACAGCACTGAGCACTGGCAGAGGTTGGATTTGCAATTATGTATAGCATATTAGATTTGGGTTTTTGGTTTTAACAGCTTTCTTTATTTCGAGTGCTTCTAAATTATTTAGTCTGTTACCATGACCATTTCTATGTCAGTTAGGTTAGGTTAGGTTGTGGTGCCGTGTATTTCGAAATAAATAAATATCTTTGTATTATGACCTTCATGTTTGTTCAATAAATTATTGTCCTCGTAAACAGCAAAATACGTAATATTATGCAAAAACTTCATCCACGTACTTTAAACGTTTAAGCCTTCACGTAATTAGTAATTACGTAAGGGGTCGTCCATTAATCACGTGATTTTTTTAGCAACTTTTCAACCCCCCCCCCCCCCTCCCTTGGTGATATGTGGTGAGGTTTTAGACCAACCGTACTCAACCTTCGGCCCGCGGGCCGCATGCGGCCCGCCAAGCTTTCATGCGCGGCCCTAAACACATTTTTATCAGGAACATGATTTAAAAAAAATTCTATCATTCTAAATTTTGTATATTTTGAGATTTGTTTCGACTTTGACGCACAGATAGTGACAACCGAAGAGGATTGTCATTATAGTCCTCATCAGTTCTGGTATCAGTGTGTTGCTATTGCACACACTACATTTGTTCCCAAAAAGCAATTTCCAGAAAACACTAAATCAATTATATGCATAAAAACTGGTTAATATTGTATAACAACTATTTAAAGCGATGTACTAGAAGTCAGGTACCTACTTGCAAACTTTAACAGCATTTTTGGCTGCCTTACAAAGTATTGTCTTGTTATAATTTAATTACCCATAATAGCGGGAGTGTCTTCAGAATGCAATCGAAAAATGTCCGAAAGAGCGTTTCAATACAAATGGGAAGAAGAATATTTCATTGTTTGGGGGGGTATTATTTTTCGTCACATCATTATATATTTCGTCACATCAAGTATATGTATGTGGCCCGAAGACAAAAAGGTTGAGTATCGTTGTTTTAGACTAACCCCCCCCCCCCCCCCCCCCAAAATCACGTGTATTTTTTTGTACCAAGTATTTTGAAATTTTCAGAATATTATCACGAAAAATAAATACATGTGATATCTCATTATACCCCCCCCCCCCTCATGATATTTCGTGATTTTTCCAAACCCCCTCCCCCCTTTCGAGCCTCACGTGATTAATGGACGACCCCTAATTGAAGTAATTTATGCTTTTCCGTACAACCTCTTGCTCAGCTGCCCTCTGTAGATATTAGTTAAACCTACGCTCTGTAGATATTAGTCAGCTCTGGGACCGTCATAGATATTCGTCCGACCTTAGCTCTGTAGATATTAGTCAACACTCTGAAGTTCGTAGATATTAGTCCAACATATGAGCTGTAGATATTCGTCCGACATACAGGCTGTAGATGTTAGTATTTGGAGTCTTCGTTTGGTACTACTAAATATAATCAATCTCACTTTATACTCAAAACCGTCATATCACCCTCGGGTATCACATTTGTGTTGAAGTTGCGTCTTCGGCATTTTGAATTTGGTGAATTTCATCAACTTCCCTGATGCTCTTTTTCCAATAAACTTTCCTGCTGGATTTATTTTGTAAACTCATATTGGTCACCCCTTTATAGGTGTCGAATAAGGTAGATTTGTGCGTCAGTTCCTTATGTGTGTGGTTATACTTGGACTTCGGATGTGAAAGACTTCTTTTTTTCTCTCAAGGTTTACATCTCCAATACATTCAGTTCGACGATTGTTTTGCTTCCACTATTTCGCTTCCGTGTATCTAAAAGAGTGAATAATAAAAAGCAGAACATAAATCTAGATAGACCCCTTTCCCCTGTAAGAAAAGCTTTGCCAATTATTCTAACGTTTATGTAATACCCGCCTGTTCTTTTTGTGTTTTTGGTTTTTCCAAGTTATTTGCATATTTATTAGAGCCGATAGCCAACTTTCATGCATAATAACTAGTACCGTTCTCAATTTTATTCTATAAGTAATAAAATCATATTTATTTGCTTCGATCGCAGATAATAAACTTTCTTGTTTTCTTTAGTTTTCTTTGTGGTGTATCCATTTGGTGCACATGTGAATTTACTTGGCTTCTGAACAAATGTACATATTATGGGTCAATTTTCCTCAAGCAGGTACTCGACCTGAATAAATAAATAATTTTTCCTACCCTTCTTTCACATATTACCCTACTTTCAATGTCAGTCGCGTGCAATTACGTTGTGTAGTAACAATTATGATTTTCAAAATGATTTTACAGTTTTGTTTTGTTCAAAATGTCTTCTTTATTTTCAGTTAAACATAAACTTAATCTCAAAATGGACTTGATTCACCATTATTCTGGTAGATTATATTTTTATTTAAACTGCGTACATACTGCGTAGTTGTGTTGCTATTTCTTTATCTTCATTAAAGTTTTTATTAACGAATATATTTTTTTCTGGTATTATATTAATTTTGGCCCAATGCATTTGCAGTTCTTTTCCTATCGGAATCGGTAACTAGTGACCGACCGAAGTTTCGGTTTCGGTTTCGGCAAAAAAATCTAGTTTCGGCATAAGTTTCGGTTTCCGCAGAAAATCTGCCGAAACTGAAACTTTTTTGGACATCTTAAAAATCGATTGTTTACTGTTATTTGGCTTATTTTTTACACTTATTCAGACAGTTAACACGTGTTAAATTAAATAAATAAAATAAAAACAATAATTGAAGTGAAGTATGTGAAAAAAATAATGTTTTTTTTTAATATTAAATACTTCTGTAAAACAAATAAAATTTATAAAAAATGATAAAACATGTTAACTACTTCTTGGAATTTCTCGTTCGGCTGACTTCGGGTAAGTTCGTGGCTCGTATGTCACCCGCCATCATAAGCAAAATAGTCAATTAATGACGTCCTTCCTTCGAACTTAAAATAGAATAAACTTAAAATTTTCAATACCGATTCCTTTTTTTAAGAAAATTTTTGTAAAACTGTCACTTCATTTTTTTTTCACTTTCATACAATTTTATTTTATAATTAAATGTGTATTACGTCACAAATTGGCGCGAAATAAATCCGTCACTTATGATCGGGCTTGTAAAATATCTGAACAACATAGCCCATATATTCCTAAGGCAATTAGAAGCATTATTTCTTTAACTTTCTATATCGATATCTAACTTTTAATAATACCTACGCGGTCGCTCTGGGACAATCTGGGTCTCCTGTTATTATAACGGCATATGATGGTTTGGGACAACTTGGGTCTCCTGTGATTAGACGGGTTAATATGTTTTGTTATTTTTTATAAATTTTAAGTAATATAAAAAAAAAAATATTTTTTCACATACTTCAATTATTGTTTTTTATTTATTAAATTTAACACGTGTTCACTGTCTGAATAAGTGTAAAAAATAAGCCTAATGACAGTAAACAATCGAGTTTTAACAAGTCTAAAAAGTTTCAGTTTCGGTGGAAAGTCCTGCTTCGGTCGGACACTATCGGTAAAATGTATTTTTGCCCGAGATTTGTTGTGTTTTTAATGGTGCAGTTTTATATAAAAATATCTTCTATATATGCATGGTATAGGAACAGAGTGTTTGATTTTCTGACTTTTAATTCCTTGATTATGAGTTCTGAAGGATATTAAAATAATTAGTTTAATTATTTTAGTGATATTAACACACAACTTCGAAAATTTCTAATTATGTGGGTAACCATGGAAGTAAAATATAAACACAATTTTGAGAAATTTTTACTTGAATCTCTCAACTGTAAAAATTACTGATACCAGTTAACAATTTTCTAAGTTCATTCACCGAAGTGATCGATGTATTAAGATGTCTTTGTTCGCTGTATTTATGATATGTATTTATGATGTGCATTGATTATCCGCGTATGGACATAAAAATGCTTCAATGTAAATGTTGTAGTTTGTAAATACACGATTACATAGTGAAGTTTGATTTATTACATAATCCCCAATCGGTATGCACTCATCGTTTCTATTTTTAATGATATGCATTGTGTGATAGTGAAAATGGTGAACAATGCCTGGGAAGATAATTAAATGAAGCTAGAGTATAAATTACTAAATTAAGATTAGATGAAACAAATATTTACAATTTAAAGATGCTTACGTGATTTTTATAAATGAACATTGTACCTACGTTAGGGAACGTACCCATACTACGTGGCACGTTTGTGGGGGGGGTCTTCAAAATGTCACGCTTGGTACAAATGAGCGGAGGCGGGCTTAGGTTTTTGGTCACCGGGGGAGGGGGGGGGGGTTAAAAATTGCAAAAAGTCACTTAGTATGGGTACGTTCCCTTATTTGTCCCACAGATTTTAAAACGGTGGAGAGTCAGAAGTCAAAGGCGGATTTGTTTATTTTATTTTGTTAAATGAATTTATTTTAATATATTAATGTTTAAAAAAAATAGTAGTAGTAAAAAAAGTAGATAATAATAAGTAAAAAAAAAATAATAAATAAGTACTTTTTTTAATCGACTGATACCAGACAAAGTGCGACGTGTGACGTGTTGGTAGTTTTTCGTATTCATATACGTAACTTGCTCGACCAGGTTTCGGTTTTCACTCGTACCTATGTATGGGATTTATCATTATATGATTTTTTTTTTTTACATTAACTCCACACAGGAGGCCCTGAGGAAAATAATTTCCCTCAGGGTCTATGTCATCTGGGATGCTGTGTGGAGGGTCTTTTTGAGGAAAGGAAGGAATGAACATTGGTCTTGAAGAGACCCATGTTGTAGGAAGGAGGAAACACAGAGGCCGGCAAATCATTCCACAGCCGAGCTGTTGAACACAAGAACGAGTCGAAGAAACGACCCGTTCTCATGTGACAAATGTCAACTGTGTACAAATGTTGGGCACGCGTTTGGCGTGTTTCCCGACTATGCACCGGTGCCGAAGGGATCAATGATGCTAGTTCCTCGGAGCATCTTCCATTGTAATACCGGTAGAACAAGGATAGCATTCCCACCCGACGCCTGTGCTCTAAAGATTGCAATCCGTCTGCTAAGATGGGAGAATCTATCAAACGGACCGCCCGTTTCTGCACAGAATCGAGGGTATTTTTCAGGTATTTTGGAGCTCCAGATCAGAGGTGGCTGCCAAATTCAACCGTGGGGCGCGCTTGCGATTTGTACAGGGTTAGCAGTTATGAGACCATAGTTACAGAAAAATAGTTTTTTGGCGCTCCTGAACATTTACCCTGGAAAATAATGGAGGCCCTGAGGAAAATAATTTCCCTCAGGGTCTATGTCATCTGGGATGCTGTGTGGAGGGTCTTTTTGAGGAAAGGAAGGAATGAACATTGGTCTTGAAGAGACCCATGTTGTAGGAAGGAGGAAACACAGAGGCCGGCAAATCATTCCACAGCCGAGCTGTTGAACACAAGAACGAGTCGAAGAAACGACCCGTTCTCATGTGACAAATGTCAACTGTGTACAAATGTTGGGCATTATTAATAATATACAATACAATATTAATAATAATAATAATTGGATAATTTTTAGGGTGCCGTTTTTGTGAAATATCATCACCTCAAGGGTGCAATTTATTACGAGTTCTATTTAATTTTATTATTTTCAGATAAATACAGAAAACACACTTACTGGCAGGTGGCAGGAGGTCACTTCCAATAAACACACTTTTATTACAAAGTTTATGCTTGGATGAAGATACATATTTGCACGCAGAGGACACTTAAGGCCCCGCATCCGAGCTCAAAAAGAAGAAGATAGAGAGATATGTAATTATGAATCTTAGAGGAGCGCGCTAATATTTAACGCGATAAAATCGATGCGAAAATTGCGAAAATGTTTAATAAAACGCGACTCGTTTAAAACAGAGCCAAAATCTCGTGGAAGGTGTCTTAAGTATTATTTAAAGAAACATTGTGATTTTTTCACAACTATTACTTGTAAAATAACTGAAACAAACGTGTTTATAATAATTTTAGGAGCATACTTTGCGATTTTTTTTCTATCGAGGGAATTTTATATAATTTGCCTTTCGGCGTGGAACGCGTATATTATCTTAAAAAATAACATATATTATTTAAGAGCTTAAAAACTTCAAATGTTTAAGGGAGGTATGTAAGAAATCCGTAGAAATTCAGGTAGACATCGCTTGATTTTACATTTGCTTCATTACTGATTAATATTTATTATATTTATGAAAAGATAAATGGCAAAAGTAGAATTGCTATTTATTTTGAAAGTCTGGGCAATTTAGGCCGCTTTAGGACCGGAGAATTTTTATGAAGTAACCTTAAAGTCTTAGATTAATTGATAATAATGTTTTCAACTTTAATTATATGCAGCCCTGATGGATCTAATTACAAGAAAAATCTGGCGGTAGTACCTACAAGTATATCTATAGATGTAAGTCAAACTACTGATATTTTTTTTTAGTTTTACATACCCCACGAAGTTTTTGCCTTTTATAATATGTCATATAACATCTTTATTATAATATAACATCTGTACAAACCCCGATTTAAAACAGGTTAATAAGAGTGTATGTATCATTGTAAAGCGTCATTGAGGTAATTTTTCACAAAAACGGTGCTGTACAAATTATCAATTATTATTTTTTTACGCACCAGATTTAAATGTCCGGGTTAAATTTTCCCCACAGGAAAAACTAAACCCTTTCACACACTTTCATCATCTAGTGAATCCACGCTATGCAATTGCACTATATAAGTATTATAAATACAAAACAATACAAGAACAACATGTCAACCTACCAGAGACCAAATGGGAAAATAATTCACCGACTCCAGATATTTTCATATCAGAGGGTTCGGCTCTGTGGAATTCCTAATTGAACCTATAAACCCTACTGATCCCTCAATGTAAATATTTAAAAAATCTTTTGTAATCCTACACGTATTTAAAATGACTGATTTTTGCATTTTTATATATAAATTCTTTGACAAATCTAATATGCCTATAATATTATTATTAAGAGCGTTTAACCAGCCAGCGGACGAAAATCCACATTTCGTCGAAAGTTGTTCTTCCGATCGTGCAGGGCGGTTACAATGAGAAAGATTGATTATTCTCCGTACCAGCTTTTTTAAATTATAACTCAATATCGAATTTATTTCAATCCAAATTAGCTTTAATTTATACCTTCATCCAAAAATGCTGAAAGGCGTGATGATAAAACTATTAAAATAGTGTACTTTTTGTAGTTATTTTTTGATTATAAGTATTTATCATTTTTCAATAATGTCTAAATTTAATAAGAATGTTAAAAAAATCTGAAATATATTAGTTTGTAAGTGCGCAAATAAATGCACAAATGGACCAATTTTCGTCAAGAAACACATGTACGTACATATTTTTTAATGATTTTATTGAAACTAAAATTAAAATTCTAATACATAACTTTGCTAGATAATATATTGATTTATTTTACTGCATGATTACATTATTTGAAATGGGTGTGGTATAATACAAAAACTTTTTTGAAAATTTAACAAATCTGCCAACGACCTATGGAATAACCTTATTATACTAAAAATTAAAAAAAAATCTAAAAATTTATTATATAACTATGCTAGATAAAAGAACAATCTTTCGAAATCCATTTATAATTTTTTGTGGAAAAGAGTCAATACGTCTAAAAACTTTTTTGAAAATGACGTATTTCCGGCTTTCTCTGGTAATGCCCTCTTAAACTTAAAAATAACGATCACCTTCAAAAAAATTTCTATTGAAAACAGTACCCTCGGGACAGATTATGTTTTAATTCCAACCCTCTCTCATTTGTATATTACCTACCTAACTGCTTGTTTTGTTCGTTATAAATAGTCCGTAATTTTGATTTAAGCTCGGCCATATTCACAACAATTTAAAATACCTACTTAACTGCTTGTTTTGATCGTTATAAATAGTCCGTAATTTTGATTCAAGCTCGGCCATATTCGCAACAATTTAAAATACCTACCTAACTGCTTGTTTTGTGCGTTATAAATAGTCCGTAATTTTGATTTAAGCTCGGCTATATTCGCAACAATTTAAAATAAACAGAATGGGAATAATTTCTTTGTAGGTTTCTCCTTGAGTTAATAAAATGCATTGTTTGTTCGATTGGCGAGCCTCGGTGCTCGTATTGTGTTTCATCACTGAAACCGTCTGGTAACTGGTAACGAGTAACAAAACGCGCTCCGCCTGAAATTTCGTTACACAACGATAAATCATTATTTCTGTTGAAATAATACTGTCATTCTCTTCCAATTTTAGTCATTTTAGCAGCTGGCGTCACATAATCCACCTGGTAATAAAACAATGACTATTTGGAATCGCATTTTTCAACTTAATTTTTTTAGAAAAAATAACCGATATTAAAATATGAGGTTATTTAATTAATAAACTCTTTCAAGTGGCAAAAATATGCAGGTGTCCCGTAAGCAATGGATCAAACCAAATGGATGATGATAATAAAGGATGGATATTTACAATCAAAATGACCAAACATATTTTGATCCAATCCTTATTCCTTTCAATGTTATTATCCAATCCTTATTCCAATCAATTACTAGCTGAAATCCCCGGCAATGCCGGGGCTTTACATAGAGTTTTCGAAATCAAATGAAGACAGTGACCTTCCTCTTGTTTTGAAGGTTACGTGTGCAAAATTACATTAACCTTGGCATATAACTGTGCATTTGCAAACAAATCAAATCCACAGCTTGCCAGCCCGCTCGTCCACCACATACAGACATTCTCCTTTATATATTATATATTTCAACCAATTTACCTAAATGAATCATCTGTGGTGAAAACCGCATGAAAATCCGTTCAGTAGTTTTTGAGTTAATCGAACAGCCGGACGCGGCGGAGGACTTTAATTTATAATATGTAGAGATTGCATTTCATTTTAAAATACGCAGTATGCATGCCATTTAAGAGAAATTTCTTCAAAATAGTAGTGTTTTTTGAATTTTTTTTCTTCTAATTATGCTGTTGATTGATGTATCTATCCAATGAAAATATTTTAATTAATGAAGACATTATTAGCGGCACTCGTATCGAAAATCTGAAACAGAAATATCATAAAAAGATACGGTCTATAAGATACGGTTCGATTCCTAGATAAGAATCTAGGAATCGAACCCAGGATCTAAGCCTTGCCGGGGTGGTGGTGGTGGTGGTGGTCTCTAATGGGACCCTATACTATTCGGTCATATTTTACTGTTTCATACGTACTTCGACTGAGAACCACCAACATTATCGCATATTTTAC
Source organism: Limnephilus marmoratus (assembly GCA_917880885.1). Taxonomy (NCBI): domain Eukaryota; kingdom Metazoa; phylum Arthropoda; class Insecta; order Trichoptera; family Limnephilidae; genus Limnephilus; species Limnephilus marmoratus. Next base: position 31,865,367 of record OU862906.1, on the reverse strand, counting down.
TGTTTCATACGTACTTCGACTGAGAACCACCAACATTATCGCATATTTTACTGTTTCATACGTACTTCGACTGAGAACCACCAACATTATCGCATATTTTACTGTTTCATACGTACTTCGACTGAGAACCACCAACATTATCGCATATTTTACTGTTTCATACGTACTTCGACTGAGAACCACCAACATTATCGCATATTTTACTGTTTCATACGTACTTCGACTGAGAACCACCAACATTATCGCATATTTTTATTTTTTGCTATTTTTATGTATGATTGCAATGACGTTACATACTATATTAGACGAGGGGTAGAAATCTCAAAGTGGGAAGACAATCGCAAGACAATTGTACCGGTCTCGATATCTAGTACTTTAGTACTAAACTGCTACGCGTCGAGTAAGGTTGCGTCTTACCAGCACTTACCAGTAAGTAGATTGCATTTTAAAAAGTGTCAAAATGCCCTCCTGTGTGATGAGAAAATGTTTCAATTACACTGCAAATAATAGTAAAGGCGAAGTAATAACACTTCATTTGTAAGTACACGCAAATTACTTAATATTATCGATTATTATAAATATTACAATAAATTTTCATGTTTCCCGCTCGCGGTTTTACACGTCATTACGAGACAGAGAACGTTGCATCAAAAAGTAACGAGCATAACAAAGACAACCTGCTAACAGTAGGTCGGTTCACACAGCGTCCCGCACAAGTTTTCTTCTATTGGGAAAGATGGGGTAAAACGTACACAGGGTAAATCGTTAATTAATTTAATTATGTTTGAATTGTCATAACTCATAACGCTCGAACCGAGCTTCCTTGCTGACAATGACAAGACACTATAATTTAATATACGTAAACACGCTAGTTGTAGTTAAGCTCTATTAATAATTATAATTTACGCTGTGACTTTATAAACGTAAAATGACAATTAATTCAATATAAATTTATTATGACTTATCAAATATGAATTTTAGGTTTCCCCGTGATCAACTACGACGACAGAAATGGACCACTGTTGTTCGCATTCAAAGATGCGAACATGATTGGACACCTTCGCTTTACAGCACAATATGTTCAGTTCATTTCAATAAAGACGATTTACATACCACGGTCAAAGGAAAGCGTTTTATAATGTCGTTGATGAAATTGTAAATAGATTTGTATACTCATTTGAACCTATGACCTGTACTGTATAATAAAATATGTTGTTAACAATACTACTATAATAGTACCAATATTGTATTACTAATAACTCATATAATTATAATAAAAAATATTTGCCCGTGTGTCTTGTTTTACCCGCCTTTACCCTCCCCTGTGCGTAGTGTAACCGAGTGAGAGTATCTTGTTATCTCAGTCACACCCGTGATGTGAAAGCAGTATTCGGCAAAGAAATTAATACGCCGCCCGCTAATGTATCCGTGCCATTCATACATACACATTATTTGATTGTCTATCTTTATCACACAGGAATAATAATAATAATAATAATAATAATTTTTATTTTAGTAATTTGTACATTGAAGTTTACAAATTTCTAATTGATTAAAATATTTCATATTCACTATATTTTTTCAAGTTTTATGTAGCTCCTACAATACATCTTGAACTTTCCAATTGGTGTGGACTTTAAAGTTTCTGGTAGTGTGTTATACAACTTCATTCCCTTGAATAAACTTTTGAATTGAGAAATTATTGAAAATCGCTGAAAACAAAAGAGTGTTCCTTACTTTCCACATTATATTGCGAGTATGTGAGACTATAACGAGTCTATTTATTTTATATAACGTCATTGTATGATTGCCTTTTCATTTTGGATAAATTTGTGCATTTTTTATTTTAATACGCCACCTCTTTTGACTTTTCTGCAAGTCTAAATGAGAAAAACCTCAAATTGTAATATTTAAATAATAAATACAATATTAGCGACACTCAATCGAAAATCTGACACATAAAAATCAAGAAATTATACGGCCCCATCTAGGAAGGGTGCAGCACCTTAGGGAACGTACCCATACTACGTGACCCAATTTTTGCAATTTTTAACCCCCCCCCCCCCCCCGGTGACCACGTGTAGTATATTCCAAGACCCCCCCTCCCCCTACAGTTTTCTTGTAGTAAATCATAAATTTGGTTTTGATACATTTCTTGCTAACAAAAAGTTTTTAAAAAATTGATTGGCTTATATTTGTCTTTATTAATACGGCGCTTGCTGCATGACGGCAAGAGTGCATGCATACCTATAATTACAAGTGGAAAAAATATTAAAAAGTTAATGGAAAAAAATATAAATAGATTTCTAGATTGAATACGTGATAAAAACCTAAGCCCCCCCCCCCCCCCGTGACCAAGCGTGGTATTTTGAAGATCCCCCCCCCCCCTAAACAGGTCACGTAGTATGGGTACGTTCCCTTAGCCTAGCCTTAATTAAATATTAAAATTTGAGGTTTTACTCATTTAAGTTTAAATAAAAATGAAAATATTTTAATGAATTATGTGTCTACTGGGTATTTAAAAAACGTACAAAAAAATATGAAATTGAAAGGGTTAAGAATTGTGACACAACGTATTGGGTTATTTGGATCGCAAATTACCTCCCAAATTATCATGCCACTTCGTTTGACCTGTAGCTTACGGAACATCCTAAACATCATCCCCTACGGGGGGTTAAAAATTGCAAAAAGTTGGTCGCGTAGTATGGGTACGTTCCTTTACCTCCACGCGTTTCCCGGCAGGGTTAGGCAGTTAGGATAGACCGCCACACAATTCTGTCTCTTCATACAGCCCTTGTTTCATTCACATTTAAGAGGGCATTACCAGAGAAAACCGGAAATACGTCATTTTCAAAAAAGTTTTTAGACGTATTGACTCTTTTCCACAAAAAATTATAAATGGATTTCGAAAGATTGTTCTTTTATCTAGCATTCGTATGTAATAAATTTTGAGAATTTTTTTTAAATATTAGTATAATAAGGTTATTCCATAGGTCGTTGGCAGATTTGTTCAATTTTCAAAAAAGTTTTTGTATTATACCACACTCATTTCAAATAATAAAATCATGCAGTAAAATAAATCAATACATTATCTAGCAAACGTATGTTTTAGAATTTTAATTTTAGTTTCAATAAAATCATTAAAAAATATGTACGTACATGTGTTTCTTGGCGAAAATTGGTCCGTTTGTGTATTTATTTGCGCACTTACAAACTAATATATTTCAGATTTTTTTAACATTCTTATTAAATTTAGACATTATTGAAAAATGATAAATACTTATAATCAAAATATAACTACAAAAAGTACATTATTTTAATAGTTTTATCATCACGCCTTTCAGCATTTTTGGATGAAGGTATAAATTAAAGCTAATTTGAATTGAAATAAATTCGATATTGAGTTATAATTTTAAAAAGCTGGTACGGAGAATAATTAATCTTTCTCATTGTAACCGCCCTGCACGATCGTAAGAACAACTTTCGACGAAATGTGGATTTTCGTCCGCTGGCTGGTTAAACGCTCTTAATCTTCTCGTACATGCTCTTCTGTTTTTCTGACTCGCTACACGACCGTATTTTATTCACTTGATCTGTAATGTCCGCGGTCGTCCCTGACTTCTTCTACCGCTAAATTCCGCGTCATTCTCCTTACACTCATTTCTTCGTTCGTCTGCTCTGCGTGCTTAAACTAAAACCTTATATTCCTTCCGGATCTCTTAATTTTTAACACGAGCCAATGACAATAACAAAAATTTAAAAAATGTAATCGTAGGAACGATGGCTTTTCATTCTCGAGAGTTTAATGAATTCTAAAAATTTGTAATAGGTAATAACAGCCACTAGTAGTTTGTAGTTTTTCTATAGTATGGTAAATAGCGAACCTTATTCTTAGATACTAATGATTCCGCTTTAATGAAATTACAAACATACTAGTTTACATAATTGTCAACCGTTTGGGAAATTTTCTCAAAAATGTAGATAGTTTCTAGAAATGTGTGATAATGTTGACAGTGATGTCAATTTACCTCAAATCCCTCAAACCACAACTGCGAAAAAATATAACATACTGATAATATCAAATATCTAGGCTTAACAGTGGACTTTAAATTAAACTGGGAACTTCATATTGACTTACTAATTTAAAAAATCCGTAAACTAGCATTTATTTTTAAAACTATTAGAAACATTATGTCACTGAAACAACTAAAAAATGTTTACTACGCTCTATGTCAAAGCCTTTTAACTTATGGAATTTCTGCTTGGGGGGGAGCTGCCGACAAGTACATTAAACCGCTTAACACAACTCATAAAACATTAATTAGGATCATGTTCAAAAAACCTTATCTTTACTCAACGGAAAACATACTTATTACTAATAACATACTAGATATCAGGAAGCTGTTCATTAAAAAGATCATACAAATGAACTGCATAAAATCCTCACCATGCCACATAACTCACCCAAAAACACAAGAGCTAAATCGTGTAATCTACTTCTAGTGCCTAAAACTAAATCAACTTTTGCCCAAAAGCACGAATCTTACCTCGTACCTCACATTTTCAACACCTTCCTAAAAGAAACCACCTACTATGCCACAAAAAACAACCTAAACTGGTTATACAAACATTTCAATACATGGTTACTACACAAAAAAAGGGCATGCATCACCAAGTTATTAGTAATCTCATCTTAGTCTCTAATCCTCACTCTTTGTTTACATATATGTGTTGCTTACTTATAGAAATTTTATCTTAATTATTAATACTGCTTTTGTTTTACGAATGCTTATATTATTATTACCTCATATGTATATTATTTTGTTCAAATCTTATAGATCTAGATTTAGACGCTAGTATTACTATGTGTATTCATTTTGTTGATATTTAATAGCTCTAGATTTAGATGCTAGCATTACTATGTGTATCTGATGAATTTTTGGTTTTAATTTGTAAATTCCTTGATAACTGTATTTCAACTCCCAATAATTCTTATTTGATTATATGTATTTATGTTTTAATATGTATCTATGTGCTCGATTATGTACACGTATGCGATTGCCCAATTCAAAATAATGAATAAAAAAGTGACCTTTCATAACTCACAGATTTTTTAATTAATAAAAAAATTGCGCACTCTTTGGCAAGGCAAAGTTAAAAGCCGGTGAAATGTTAATTGAATTTTCGACTTCACAATCAATACAACGAAATCTTTTTCTTATTTGGCTTCTCTTTTGGCGTATTAAAGCCTTGTAAAATGTTAACTGAAATTTATTGAAGTTGCGTTTTCGAGAAATCATACTTTGCTAATTATGAAATAAATGCTCGGCTCGTATTTCAATCATTTAAAAAAAAAATATATATATATATATATATATATATATATATATATATATATATATATATATATATATATATTTTTTAAATGTCATGCGTCATCGTCCCGCTCTTATTCGTTGTTTATACTTTGTAATATAAAAGCGTCATCCTGTTTGTTTTAGGTGAGACTGCCCTCCCATTTCCCCAGATGAAAGAGTTAAAGTAGTTTCTGGCTACTAACAACCAAGCTGCTGTTGGTTGGGATTTGGGATCGGTGTTGCCATGTGCATGGTTTTTACTGTGTTTTCGTGCTTTTTGGGTCATTTCTTCCTTCATAGTTTTTTCAAAAAGTCGAATAGTTTTTTACCGGTTAACAAAAATTGGATACTTTTGTTAGCATGGGTCACGTGAAATCCTGACAACAGGAATGTAGTTCTGCATGCGTTCACAATTTATCTTTATCTAATTCAAATTTGTCAATAAGTTATATTAATGCATCAACAAAAATAAATTAATATAAATCATGTAGGTAACTTTACTAAGTACCAACACTAGCTCCTATAAAATGTAGAAAAAAATATTATTACACTTTTTTTCTCCTTCATCTCGTCGACCTGAAAAACTCGTATTTTAAATTAATTTTTATTTTTTGTATTCCAATAAGTAGGTAAGTACTACACATTAAACTTGATAAAAAAATAAGTAAAAACTCTTTCTTTTTTTTATGGTGTTTTTTTTTTATCAAAACATTTTTTTTCCTATTTTTCATAGAAAAAATATTGTTTTAATAAAGAATATAGTATATATTCTTTACTTAGGTACAGTTATTTACTTATTTATATCTATTAATAAATAAAGAAAAATAATGTGTAAAAGCCCAGCCGGGCGGGAAATTCATAATAAATAAATAAATATTTTACTATAGATTCTCAACTAGGTACTTAAGTACTTCAGATATCTTTACTATCAGACTGAAGAGAGATAGCTTTTATTATTTTATTAAAAATGATTTTTTTTAAACCAAAACTATTATTAAATATTTAACTGACAGCCCTGAAACAGTTAGCTAATTAGCAATACCTGCTTAATAATTTCAAACAAAGATAACTTTGAAGGTAACAATAAACTCAATGCAAATTTACTCTATTTAGTGCTTCCCCTTTGTTTAGGTACATCTTTTTTATTCTAAATAATCCTATCTAAATTTTATGTTCTCGGTTATTATAACATTGATATTATTTTTTTTGTATAGTAACAGTAGTTTAGTAACACATAATAGTATCCTTTACCTAAATACTTGCTACTTTGTTAAATGTTCATTTCTACTTTGTTATTATTGATAATCCGCTAGTTCTCAATAAAAAGTTTACGACAATCATTTTTTTTTGTTCTTCAAAACATAGTAAATCGTGATTTTTTATTCCTGATACGTGGGATTTTGACGTTTGGGACAATATGGCAACACTGGTTGGGATCTACTGACTGTATGCTGAACCATGTTATAATGATCTCTTGTGTGTGGACAGGACAGCTAGAACTAACCAACCTCTCATTGCCCTTCTCACAAACTATTCCCGGCATCCGGCCTCATGTTCCCGAAACTTCTCATATTGAACGGCTGGTCTTTGGTTTAGGTTCAATCAGGGTCGGACTTCAGCGCTTTGAACAAAGTTTAAGTGGCGCCCCCTTAAAATGAAAACTTATAAACATATTTTCGGCAGTCAATAAAATCGCAACAATAAAAATAATAATCAATATTTACATTGTTCAATTCCATATCTATTTGTTAACAATCTAAGTACTGTAAAACAAACCCATGACGAAATAATAACAAAACTTGAATAAAACTTTCACCGAACGTGAATTTTTCAGATCTCGGATTTTAACTCGAATTTAATTCAAATTCTTTTTAATTTTTTTTTTAAGAAAGACAAAAATTCCCGGGTTACCCGGCAATATTTGAAAATCTTCTATCACCACAGAAAGCGGAAAATGTTGTTTGTGTTGTGATGGAGGACATAACCAGCCGAGGAATTGAACACGCGAGGCCCGGCGTATTTACAATCCCTACCGCGTTTCAGTCGCTTTAAATTTTCAATATCAAAATTTAAATATTTATAAATAAAATTAATAATTTCTAATATACACATTGGAAAGATTATATTATCTAGATTTTAGAACAATTTTTCTTTTTGCAAAGTGATAAAAAATTATCAATATAGAGGTGTATTTACAATATATGGGAATAATATTAAAATTTAAATATTTAGAAATAAAATTATTAATTTCTAATATACACATCAGAAAGATTATATTATCTAGATTTTAGAACAATTTTTGTTTTTGCAATGTGATAAAAAATAACCAATATAGAGGTATATTTAAAATGTAAATTGTCGTTACCCCGACTGAATCGGTATAGGTTTTGTAAATACGCGGCCCGGGTAGGACCCAAACGCGATGCAAACTCACCCACCGACCAGTCCAATTCTGTGAATCAACCCATTCTTAAATTACAAGCACACTTATTCTACATGAATATTACTTCTCAGTCACATAAATCGGTCAACCACATAAAATGGTGTCAGCAGCGTACGGCGGGTGATTGGCGTTTTACCCTTGGGATTCTAAGGCTGAATTTAGTCTTAGGGTACGATCAGGTACAAAGCGGGTTTCGGTTTTCAGATTAACGGCGTTCAGTGCCCTGTTCCACCGGCGGCAGTTGACGCCGAGATGTGGACAAACAGAACGCGGATAAAATTTGCGCTACCTGCGCGGTAGCCTGACAGCAGCTGTCAGTTTTACGAAATGTCGAGTTCGTAGACGACGATTATTTACTCTTGGAGAATCCTTTCTTAAAATTAAGAAATAAAACAATGGTATTTGGTAATTGGTATCTTTAAATATGAAAAGAAACCTCGGGAGAACATGATAATATGTTAAGTACGTGCCTGAAAGAAATTCACTTGTGACATTTGAGGTTATTTCAAAATTTTATCTTTTTGATTTCATTCCATATCTTGTCAACAACATTTCTGGTGATATGGAATGTATTTCTTTTATCCCAGATTGGCGATTGATTGAAAATAGCGGCAATTAACAGGTCGCTCATTTTGATATCAGATTCTGACCGGCGTCACCGGCGTCACCGGCGTCACCGGCGAGCAGGAATTAAGAATTCATTCCGGTAAAGCTTATCGGCGCCGCCTCGCGCGGACATAAATCTGAACCTGCCTTCACTATGCTCGGCCTGATACGTTGACATACAAACATTCTTGTCAGCACGCCTGCGCCAGTCGGCCGCCCATGCGCCGACTAATCAGAAAACCGAAACCCGCTTTGTACCTGATCGTACCCTTACGCTGACCGCACGCGTACCGTCGGCGCTGATGGTCGAGATATATGAACTTCTAGGAAGCGTTTTTGAATGACGCGTAGCTATCAGCGCGCAAGGTGGTTAGCGCTGATGGCTACGGCGCCGCGTAGCTGTCGGCGCTGACGATTGCACGAGCGCCTCTGCTTTCAGTGAGCGTTCTAGTGTCGAGCGGAGCGGACGTCGTCAGCGTGTACAGTCATGGCGAATCGTTTTAATTTTTTTGGGATAGGTTGTACAAAGCAGCAATAACTAATACACTCTGCGTTTTAAGTCTTCGTCTGTACAGTAAGGCGGTCAGTACGATACTGAAACGAGCCACGCTGATCCTCAGCGCTGACGAACTACGCGCTGATCTATGAGCGCTGACGGTGAGCGTGAGACTAAATTCAGCCTAAGAGTTAAGGTTTAAACACATTACAGATAATCTGAAATATTTCGGTCGTTCTTTATGAAGTGATTTAACCGCCCCGGAGCTGATTTTTTTAACGATATGTCGGCGCTGTCGAAATTATCCAATTATTATTTATAATTAATGTACATGACTTTGATAGATATAACATATAACTAATATTTATCTAAAGCTTATTACTTGTGTTGATAGAAGATAATAACAATCGTGGAGATCATAAGGATTACCGCGCTTATTTTGGAAAAATGGTAGCGAATTCCGATAATAAAGGGTATCTTTTGCGACAGCGTGCTAAAATAAAATAATATTAAATCCGTATACGACACGTCATGTTGTGACAGTTTTAAAATAATGTTCTATTCCGTATCGCTCTAACGAGTTTTTCTGCGCTTGTGTTAAGACACCAACTCTTAAAAGTAGTTACCCTAAAGCGCGCCTTCCACTGCGAGCGGAAAAGAGTTGAGCGGAGCGGGGTGGGAGATGAGCGAAATAGCTTTGACCTTCCACCAAAAATGAGTCGCTTAGAAGATAGGTGTTTGCCTTCCACTGCCCATGCGAGAAATGAGCGGGCGAGATGAGCGAGGCGAGCTGAGCGAGGTCGACGAAAAATGAGAAATAGTTTTGCCCTTCCATTAAAAACGAGTCAGTATCGCTTTGATTTTTGTGATGTCAAGTACTGATTCTAGTGAATATGATTCTGACAGCATGTATGCAATGAAAAAAATGTTACGTATGAATTAAATGCACATTTATAAAAAGAATCTCATCTCAAAAATTAAAAACTTTAAAAAAATAAATTTACTTTCTTATTTCCGCCAATATCATCTCAATAATGGTTTTCTAAGCCGAATCCTTTATATTGACAATCTTTGCTAGTCGTATCCTATAAACGAAATTGGTAAACGGCTTCAATAAACACCTCCATCTCGACAAAAATGCAGCGCGGCAATTGAATTGGCTACAGTTCTTGAGCGGAGTCCGCTAGAAACTAGTCTGCGATGGTGTGCGCGAGCGGTCTCTTTCGGACCTATTTTAACAAGTTCGGTCCGCTCCGCTCTCCTCGTTCCTGATGGAAGCACTTGTATGCAGTTAACGTGTGCGAGTGGAGCGGAGATCGTACGGAGTTCGCTCCGCTCGCATTAGCGGAGCGGACTCGTTCGAAACTATTTAACTCGTTTAGTCCGCTTCGCTGGCCTCGTTCTTGATGGAAGCACTTGTATGCAGTTAACGTTTGCTAGTCGAGCGGATTCCGTAATGAGTCCGCTCCGCTCGCAGTGGAAGGCGCGCTTAACGCCAGAGATGACGGCGCGTTTTGCCGCGTATTCCTCGGAAGATGGACAAATACGAAATTAAGAATGTTAGAGGAGCGCGCTAATATTTACAGCGACAAAATCATTGCGAAAATGTTTAATAAAACACGACTCGTTTAAAATAGAGCAAAAATCTCGTGGGGAGCATCTCAAGTATCATTTAAAGAAACATTGTGAAGTTTTTCACAAATATAATTTATAAGATAATAGAAACAGACTTGTTTGTAATAATTTTCGGAGCATACCTTGCGATTTTTTTCCATCGAGGGAATTTTATATAATTTGCGTTTCGGCGTGGAACGCGTCTAGATATTATCTTTAAAAATAACATATATTTTTTTAAGAGCTTAACAACTTCAAATGTTTAAGGGAGATATGAAATAAATCGGTGGAAATGCGGGTAGCGGCGCCTTAAGAGAGGTCGGTCGCGGGAAAATTTGCAAATCGAATGCCATCGCGTTCAAACATCAAAATAATACGGTCAGTCGCGGGAAAATTTGCAAATCGAATGCCATCGCGTTCAAACATCAAAATAATACGACAAACGGATAGTCATTTATGAACGCCTAATAGGCTTTTTAAACGACTTCAAAAAGGAGGAGGTTCTCAATTCGACTGTATTTTTTTTAATTTTTTTTTTTATGTTTGTTACCTCAGAACTTTTGACTGGGTGAATTGATATTGGTGATTCTTTTTTTATTTGAAAGCTGGTGCTTTCCGTGTGGTCCCATTTTAATTTGGTCCAGTTCCGAAAGCATCTATGAGAAAACCATATAAGTCTTAAATTTGCATTAAGTATGTGCGCGAAAAATGGACGAATAACTCAATATCACGCCGACCGATTTCAATGATTCTTTTTTTATTGGAAAGGATGTACTTCAAGAGTAATTTGTTGAGAGTTTGGTTAGGTTTTGATTATCGGTGTAAAGCGCCCTTGAGGTGATTTTTCACAAAAACGGCGCTATACAAATTATCCAATTATTATTATTATGACAAATTAACGAAACTCGGCCGAATCTCTTAATTTGATCCTAACGTCGCTATTGTCAAATTATGTCTGTCTCATATGAGCAGCACGTTTAGTAGTTTTACCCATATTCAGACAAATTAGTTAGTGTACTTTAGATTCACTAAAAATCAAAAAATAAACAAAAATTTTAACAAAACAAAAAAACGACTTCAAAAAATGTACTAAAAAGTAAAAAAATAATTTCGTATTCTTCTACAACTTCATAATCAACTTACTTTTTCTAATCAATATGTAGGTACGATTGTTATTTTTGGAGTCGGTGTCAGCAAAGGTACCCGGCCCGGCGTGTTCAAAAGTACTTGACAGCTCCCCTTGTCTCGCCTCGTCAAGTCGCTTGTGCGACACAAGCACATTACACCTATAACTATGTACGTAGTTACAAACCTACCTTGACTGACACCGACTCCAAAAGTAATAGTAAAAGTAACTACATATTGATGATTAGAAAAAGTAAGTTGATTATGAAGTTGTAGAAGAATACGAAATTATTTTTTTACTTTTTAGTGCATTTTTTGAAGTCATTTTTTTGTTTTGTTAAAATTTTTGTTTATACATAAGTAGTTTTAATAACTGATAAATAGTAACTCGTGTTTTTAAGAAGGTAATTAATCCATTTAAACAGGCATAGACAAGCGACAGAAAGTCACAGAAATTTGACGGCCGATAACGCACGACGGACGCCTTCTGATATCTGACGAATATTGTCTTTATGTCTCGTAAAGCTGTCTTAATGCAAAAGATAACACAAGACATACAGAAATACCTTTCTGGTTAGCGATTTTTACGATTTTCCACCCTAGTTGCATGTTCTACTTGCGCCTATGATAGATCCGGCACTGAAGTCAATGCTACTGGAGTTAATAAGGGAGCAAATGCCCGGTTCCCATTATTCTGGTAGTTGTACGGGATTCTGAACAGCGCTTCATAGAAAATTCATGTTTTGTGTTTTACTTTCCCTTTCAGCTTACCATAACTATGCTTTGTTGTATTAATTTCATCTTTGATCTACACTCCATAGGGAATATTGAATATTTTCTAACATGGGTTTCTTAACCTTTCTGAATCTATGCGATATTATTACAATGGGACTTAAATCAAACAGATATCTACACGGGCTTATTCCGTTCACATTGGCATTATGAAGTTATGCGGGAAGCTAAATTTACTGAAAATAACATGTTTCAGGGTTTTATAAAATTGATAAATAGTTTCTAATCTTAATATGATCGTGCTCCATTCGTTTTAGATTTAAAAGTTAGAGGTTACTTAATTACATTATACGTCTAGTTTTCCACAACTATTTTACTTGTCTAATATTCTTCTTCTGGTGCTCTCTCTTTTCCGAGGTTTTCTATCATCAGGCTAAACTACGCTTATTATAACTGCACCCTGTAACAACTTAGCAGAACTGCACTCGTAGCAGTAGTTTTGGTTTGAAGCCACGAAATGCGACGTCTTTTTCTACTACCATCTTCCATAACTATTTCCCTGCATTATTAACTGAATAATCGAATTCATTTCGCTGTGACGAAGATATTGAAGTTCTCTTATTTTGTACAAATCGCAAGTGCGCCCCACTGTTGAATTTGACAGCCACCTCTGGTCTGATTCCCCTCGGATTTAAATCGTTAAGAGCACAGACGTCATGAGGGAATGTTTTCCTAGTTCTACCGGTATTTTATTGGAATCCCTTCGGCAACAATGCATAGTTGGGAACCACGCCAAACGCGTCTCCAACATGTGTACACGGTTGACATTACTTGTCACGCGTGAACGGCTCTTTTTTACGACTCGTTCTTGAAATGAAGTACGCTCGGGTGTGGTACAATATTCCGGCGTCTGTGGTTTCTTCAAGATCCATGCTGCCTCCTTTTTACTCAAAAAAGACCCCTCCACACAACATCTCCAAAGATGAAATGGGCCCCGAGGGAAATTATTTTCCTCAAGACCTTCTGTGCGGAGAAAAAAAAGCGCGTCAAACTTGAGTCGCATCAAGTCAAGATTAGGATAGTAAGTATGTATAAGACAATGAATGTGGATTGTAGAAGAAGCAACGGAACAGAGTTGTGTGGCGTTCCATTATTATAAATTTAATAAAAAACTGATTGAAGCATGTCATGTCTCTTTCTCTCTCTCTTCGTGCATAATGTTTAGTCATAGGATGTCGGGATAGACCGTATGGCTTTCTGTTTGCTTTTTTTTACATATCTGGCTACCGGTAATAGAATAGTTCATTGTTTACCCTTTACCCCGCTAATGTGTGTGCTTAACTTTAGTGTAGTTGAACGTGTTTGTGTATTCCCGCGTTCCCAGTCCCGTGTATAAACACAGTCAATGATTGCCTGTGTACCGTCTCAAGTACACTTTCCAATTAGTTCCGTACAAACGCGTTGTTTGACGATTCGTTCTTGACAATGTTTACATCTGCATACAGAATTTGTAATACAGCCAAGCTATTGACAAATGGTAAAAAGAAAGCATTTTGCATTTCTAAAGGTATACAGTACCTACTGTTAGATTACTGTAAATTGTGGAGTTTGTAGCACGTATTGAACACTGTAAGAAAAGGGTTTATTTTTTGTTGTTGATACAATTCAGTCTAAAAACAAAATAATAAATAGGTACATCTTTTTGTCGATTCAATTCAAATTACATTGAAAGAGTTTGAGAAATTGAAAAGTATTGGTAAGTGTAACTTTCTTGGTTTTTTTTATTTTTATTTATTTATTTTATTTTTTTTATTTAATATAGATATATAATTGTACAGTGGAGTTATAGAAATTACATAACGGTACAGAAATTATTTAAAATTGCAATCTCACCAAATAAGAAGCCAGTTCTTGTGCTTGATGAGCGAGTTACACTAATTATAAATGAAATAGAATAACATTATGCAATAAGTAAGTATATAATAGGATCAATTGAGACTTCTGGGTCATCTATATGTATGTAGGTGTACATACATAGGATACGGCTACATACTAAAAATTGTGCACTTAGGAGAAATTCGAAAAATCGAAATAAAATAGAGATGAATATATACTAAAAATAAATAGAAAGAAAGAGAAAAACAGGTAATTATTTAGTTAATTATTCCTGATGAAGTGTAGCTTCAGTTTGAGTTTCAGTTTATTGATGTCTTTGGTTTTTTTTATTTCAATGGGAAGGTTGTTGAAAAACTTTGTTCCTAAATGGATATAATTGTTTTGCATTAGTTTGGTATTAAATTTTGGTATTTTGATGTTGTCTTCATATCTTTTTGATTGGTGAGTTTTAAATTTCTTGATGATATTATCTTTGTAAATTTGGATAATTGCATTTTTCTTGAAGATATTCTCTACTCGAGGCACCGTGAAATCTGTGAAAAGTGTTTCTGTTGGATAAGTGGAGGGTTTCTTTAGGATTACTTTAATGATTAGTTTAGTTTTAGACAGTGATTCTCAAAGTGAGCGATATCGCACCCACTGGGGGCGTTCGAAAATTCTAGTGGGGCGGAGGTGTTCTCAGGGATATCTGAAAGACAGTTTTTTTAAGTTTTGTTGTATTTAATAATATATCATTATTTAATTTAAACCTACTAATAATTTCAAACAATTTACACGGAATTCAATAAGGGCATTGGTACCTAATAAAAATCAAAGCGGTTTGCCTAAAGATTTTCATTAAAAACACCTGGGTATATAGGAAAAATAAAATATATCGTCTGTAAGTGACTTCACCACAGTTTGAAAATGCCTTCAGAAGGCGAAACAGCTGTCACGCGTAATGATAATCACATGGCATAACTTGTTTATAAATAAACACATTTTTAATTAAAGTAGAGTTCTTAACATTAAACTATTTAATTTAAAATTATGCAACGTCGTAAGAATCATGTAGAGGTATACATATTATGAACCAAGTCATAGGAATGAATAGATTTTTAATAGTAGTTAACTACTAATAATATACCGCAAATTTGGTGGTTAAAAATTTATTTAGTCTAAGACTTGCGGAAGAGGGAGATAGCGCCGAAGAAAAATAGGTTCATATTCATGAAAAGGGGTAGTAAACTAAATAAGTTTGGGAAACACTGGTCTAACGGTATTTTCCTTTCTTCTTTGAAAAGAACACTAAAAACTTCTTGTTTACTTTTAACGTAATTTCTTTCTGCTTTAGCTTTATTTTTCTTCTTCAAGTATTTTTTGTTGTATTTATTTTGTTTTCTTTATTTTCAGCTCCTGCAAACTAAACTAGAAACCGTGGGTCGCACCAAAGGCACCTTGGTGGAGAGACTTCACCGGACGAGGGAGGAAAACGATGATCTCAGATTTCAGGTGGGTTCCATTATTACGCGTAATTTATCTATTAAATCCCTGCCTTGAATTAAACCACATATGTATTTACTGTTGGATTGACGTCTGCCGCCGTTGTTCAGAGTAGGCCTCTGTAGTAGTCTGTTGTTCCGGTTTTATTTATTTTTTATATGTATGTCATTAAAATCTGGGCTGAATCGTGAATGCAACCAAAAGTAATCTAAGATCTCCTTAACCAGAAAATCTGTAATCCGGAGCGGGAAAAACGCAAAACAACTGTATACAATTCAAATAAACCACATAAATCTCAGCTACAAATCTGTCTAAAACAGCAAAAACCTCTCATACAGTGAGCTCCTATGTTATGAAATTTACAAAGATTTTTGCGTGCAAAATGTCTAGCTCGATGTAAGCGTGCTTTTGGCTTGCAGTCGTTGCAGACATAAGCTATGTATGAAGCTTTAAAATATGTATCTTTTGTATCGTATTATCGCATTATTTGTAACAAATTGTATCAATTAGAAAAAAATATTGTAGAAACTCGTGCGTAGCTGATAACAAACGATTAATTACTCATTTTAAATATTATTTCGTTGGGTTTGTCAATCAATTATTGGTAACAATTCTACATGGTACTTGTAAAGCATGATTCGTAGCTTAGCATTTATGAGTTCTACACATTTAAAATTTCTCCTCTTCTTCTTCGATGGCGCTACAGCCCATATCGAGCTTTGGCCTCCTGCAACAGTCGCCTCCAACTCCTCCTGTCCTCAGCGGCTGACTTCCAATTTGGTACCTGGAGAAGCTGTGCTGCATCCCCTCTTACTTCGTCTTCCCACAACATTTAAAATTTCTCCTAGACATCGCAAAATCAAATCAAAACAGATATCATAAAAACTAACAGCTGCCAATTGAATAATCGAATTATCAGCTTTTTTCGCGACTTTCTAGGAGCGCTTTCATTCTTAACTTACTTATACAGGAAAAATATGGCCAGAATTCGTGCAAGCTTGCAATGAAAACAAAAGCTAAAAGATCGCATCTTTTGTATGGTCTGCGGTTTGGGCTTAAATTTTGGAAAACATTGCATCTTGACATGGCTAACTTTGCATGCGGTCAAAGGCGGAACACGTGTACTAGTTATTTTTTAAATTCATAGATATTATTGTATCACAAAATCTACAATAGCGCTTTCCACCAGCAGCTGCAAAGTTAAATTTATCAATATGTGCAGCTTGACAGAGTTAACTTTGCAGACGACCAAAAGACTGAATGTGTTTCTTTTTTGTTATTCGGCTATCGACAATTAAAATATCTTCAATTTAGTTTCTTCAAACTTTTTTTTGTTTGATTGTGAAGTATAATACAAAATAGAAAACGTAAGAATAGTTAGTTAAGCATTATTTTCAAGGTTTTGGCATTCGTTTTTCGTTGACTTCTCTGTAATATTCCAGTCAATATTTTGAAGTTATCGCCAGTTTAAATTATTGTGTTTTTTTATCTGAATATGTCCCAAGTGTCTCAGCTGCTCCCGTCTGGAGCCAGTGAGACTATGGCATTCCCAATTGGGATATGTTGTGAGGCTTAAGATAGTAGGTAAGGAAAAGATATGGGGGAGAGGAAGGTGGGGAAGTACCTGGCTATTTAGATATGATCACCAAACACGGCTAAAGCCATTTCAAGCAACGTTTCAATTCTGTATGGTGGTCTTACACCAGGGCGATACTTACTAGCTTTTTGGAAAATTATTTTCCATGAAGAGTTTATAATTTTTGATTTCTTTTTGTTTTTAATACGTTTCTGTATTTTTAACGATAAATTTATAGTAATAATCTATATAAATAAAAATAAAAAGAATCGCCGAAATGTATGTACCCGCATAACGTTCGAACGACTGCACCAAATTGGATAATTCTTTTTTGTGTGTTCGTTATTGTCAGGACAAGGTTTATATAAAACTTTTGGTGAGCTCTGGCGTTATGAAATTTGTATAAAAAAAATTCTATAGATGGCACGCGAGCTGTTTGAAAACTGAATGTATGGAATGCGGGAGGGGGGGAGGGGGAGGGAACTCGGGTAGGGGGTTCGCGGGAGGGGGGAGGGGAACCTTGGAGGGGGAGGGGTTCGCGAGACGGGAGAAGAGGGGGAGTGGAGTGGGGAGTGGGAAGGTGGAGGAGACGGAGTGGGAACGCGAAAGGGGAAGGGGACGCAGGAGATGAAGGGGAGGCGGAGGGGGAACGGGACGAATGGGAAAAGATACGCAGGGAGAAACAATTTTTTTATTAAATGGCATAGCAACGCATGCTGGGTACCAGCTAGTTATTAATAAATTTATGTAATTTAAAAAATATAATAATTCAGTTAATAGAGCTGAAGGAACTCTCAGTATCGCCCTAATAAAAGTCCGCCATTGAACTAAACTTTGCTTGAAACAGATCTAGCCGTGTGCAGTGATGAGATCTGAATACCCAGATTGGCACTTCTCAACCTTCCTTTCGTTCATCTTACTTCTATCCCATACTTTTCAGTGCTGTAACACAGTAACACACCCGAATTGAGGATTCCATTGACCAGTTGACTCCGGGCAGAGTCGGCTCTCTTGTTCGGTATTCAAAGCAGTCGGAATAAAGCCTTAGTTCTAGTGTTGAGTACCTCATACAAGAGGCACCTCAAATGTCCCATGCAAACACGTAAAATGTCCCCCCACCTCACAAAATGTATTTGTACCAGCTCTTTTTCTTTGTACTACTACAAATGTCATGTCATTGTCGCGCATGGGACAAATACGAAGGGGGGGGGAGGGGCAAATATGAGGTGGTTGGTTTATTGGACAACATTCATGTCATGTTACGTATGGGACAAATATGAAGGGGGAACAAATTTGAGGTGTGAGGTGGTTGGTTTATAGGACTACATTCATGTCATGTCACGTATGGGACAAATATGAGGTGAAGTGGTTGGTGTATTGGACTACATGTCATGTCACGTTGCCACGTATGGGACAAATATGAGGTGAGGTGTGAGGTGGTTGGTGTATTGGACTACATGTCATGTCACGTTGCCACGTATGTGACAAATATGAGGTGAGGTACGAGGTGGTTCGTGTATTGTATGACATTTTTGTATTAGAACCGTGAGGTGGTTGGGGTGAGCCATTCACATATATTGTGAATACCGCACAAGCGTCCCAACTGCTCACAATTTTTGTGTAGGTACTGCCGCCCCGGGAACCACATTATATAACCAACACCTCTGACATAGGTCACCCCAAGCGGTCCGCTACGAGAGGGGTTGAGGGAGTCCCTTTGACTTCACTGCACCACTGGAGGGATGGATTAATAAGCATCCCCAAAGATGACATAGGGTCTTAAGGGATTTTTTGTGGAGCTGATGTAAAATAACACCTTCCCTGAAATTCTCGTCCTCCCCCCCCCCCCCCCCGTAAGCGAAAATATTTTGTAACACCTCACCTCAAATGAGGTGGGACACCTCAACACCTCATTTCGATATTTGAGTACCTCATACAAACTCATCCTGATGTCGTGTCCTACCCAACACTACTTAGTTCAGGGATTAATTTTACACTGGTATCCCCAATATCATCTTACATCAGTAACGACGCCATTGACTACAAAGTTAACCATGTCTACCTGAATTCGACATTTAAATTGTATTTTTTGCCGCCAAACAGCGGTGCTAAATGTTGCCAGACTGCGGGCTGACTGGCACTATTTCCGTGTCAGTAGCGACCTCGCGCATGCCCCATTTCGAACGATACTCCAAACGAGTTTCGCCTTTTTTACAGTACCTACCTACTACTGCAGCCGGTTGTAACAGTAGGTAGGTACCTACTATGACAATGTTATAAAAATGCTATGTAATTACCAACTTTAACACTCAACTGGTATACATATTTTCAGCTACGTATACGGTATACGTAGGTATAATTGGATCCAAATTGAATTATGTCATGTAAACATTGTGTTGAGTAATTTTTATTTTTTTATTGAAGTGAAAACTTTTTTAGCACCGTTGAAACT
The DNA here is from genome assembly GCA_917880885.1 of Limnephilus marmoratus. Taxonomy (NCBI): domain Eukaryota; kingdom Metazoa; phylum Arthropoda; class Insecta; order Trichoptera; family Limnephilidae; genus Limnephilus; species Limnephilus marmoratus. The sequence goes on along the minus strand of OU862906.1, from coordinate 31,845,588 downwards.
CGATAAAACGAAAAAGCGACACTAAAAAGAGACAAACACATACATCTGTAGGATTTAGCCCGAGAGAGGACGTAACACCGAAATAACAGTTGACACTAGACGCGTGTGCTTCTACAGTGCAGATGGATAATTTATATAGCCCCGTTTTCGTCAAAAATCACCTCAAGGGCGCTGTACAAACAAATACATAAAAAAATTAATTTAACAATGACTTAAAACTAACATTTATAATTATAACTAGTGACTTACATCTAAGACTTATGACTTATGAATAAGATTCATAATTGCTAACCTAAAACTAGTATGACCTAATGACTATAATGTTTACAACTGTGACTTAAAGTTAGACATAAACAAATAATGTACCCATTACGTGAATACTGGGCACGAGGTGTATGAATATCGAACTACTGTTGAATTACAGTCGATCATGGGTTTTCCAGGGTCTATTTTGACCCATGTATACCAGTTAAGTGTTAAAGGTTTTAGGTATAAATCAATAATATCCAAACTCATAAATTTAATTAATATCTGTCTACCCATTTATTGGGGTGAGGGTCGTTTGGTTATTTCGTATCCCGCATGGCATTATTATTTTCAATTAATTTTAAACTGGGGTAGTGTAAATACGCAGTAACCCCCAATGTGGCCAAATTTCCCTTTATTAGATTTACGTCTAGACACTACTTTACATGTCTATTTTTGATGACACAAACACATAGATTTTAATTTTTTTTACTTATTTAATTATAAACTTTAACAAAATATTAGAAAAAAATTCATTGAATTCACCTAAACAATAATTAGTGTTTAATAAATGATCACACATTATTTTCAATTTGGGAGGCGGGAATTGGTACCGCCGCCCCGGGAACCTTTATTGGATAACCAACACCTCTGCCATAGGTCAGTCCAAGTGGTTCGCTACGTTTGGTGATTTAGCAGGGGTGCCGGGTTCATGGGGTGAGGTTTGTCTAGGTCTTGGAGGCGGATGACCCGGACATACTGACCCCCAGATTGCTACCCACCTCTTAAACCCTTTTTATTTCCCAGAACTCTCCTCTCCTTCCTTTCCTTAAAAAAACTCTCTTCACAGCATCCCCAAAGATGACATAGGGAAATTATTTTCCTCAGGGCCTCCTGTGTGGAGTTCATGTAAAAAAACATGCTAATTTCGGTTGTCTGTGCTGTGCGTTAGTTAGTCTTTGTTATTGTTATACCGCACAAGAGTCCCAACTGCTCCTGCTCCTAATTGGGGTATGTTGTGAGGCTAAAGGTAGTGGGCAGGGGAACGAGATTGCGTCGTACACCAGGGCGAAACTGAGAGTATCTTCCACTCTGGAACGTGCCGCAAATATACCTTTCAATTAATTAATCGTTAAATAACACAAATTAAGCAAATAAAAAATATTTGCGCACGCCGGGATTCGATCCCGCGACTTTCGGATAATTTCTATGTTAATTCATTAAAAAGTATGTAATGATATATTTGCGGCACATTCCAGAGTGAAAAGTACTCCCGGTATGTGGTGTCAGACCACCATACAGAATTGAAACGTTGCTTGAAATAGCGTTTGCCGTGTTTGATGATCATATCTGGATAGCGTATTTATCCACCTTCCTCTTCCCCATCTCCTTCCCCATCTCTTTCCCCTCCCTATTCTCTGAACTGCCACACTTTTCTTATTTGTTTCGTTTTATGTAGCTATCTCTATCTCTACACCTCTACATATTATCAAATCTCTACATATTATAAACAAAGTCCTCCGCCGCGTCTGTCTGTTCGCGATGAACTCAAAAACTACTGAACCGATTTTCATGCGGTTTTCACCAATAGAAAGAGTGATTCACGAGTAAGGTTTAGGTACCTATATAATTTGTCATGATTTTGTTTGTTTTGGTTGAAATATATAATATATAAAGGAGAATGTCTGTATGTGATGGACGAGCGGGCCTGCAAGCGGGCGGTGTGGATTTGATTTGTATGCAAAACTACAGTTTTATACCGAGGTTGATGAAATTTTGCACACGTGACCTTCAAAACAAGAGAAGGTCACTGTCTACATTTGATTTCGAAAACCCTGTGTAAAACCCGAGCGTCGCCGGGGACTTCACCTTGTAAAAGATAAAACAAGAAAGTGCTACATTTCATTCAATTAATATGACTATAACCAATCTTTGTATTTATTTGGTCTATGGTTTACTACGCCTTATACGCCGCAACTTATTCGTGCATAACAAACGAAGATAATTTCGATAGATGTCACTTTTTCTGCAAAATAATGCAATAATTGAGTTGTGTTCGGTGTACAGCGAATACTAAATATTATAGTGCATTGTAGGGATGTGAAAAAATCGATTAATAATCGATTTTTCTCCAAGAAAAATTGATTTTAATTTTCTGAAAAGTCGATTAATTAGTAATCGATTTTTTTACACTGCCAATTTTTTCATTCGCAGCCCTGCTACGCTTAGTCATTAGTCCGGAATCCGAAGCGAGAACCTCTATGAAGTTTATAAACAAAACATTACATTAACGCCATCTGTGCGTCTACGATGACATTTCGTTTGTGCTTTGATAGCAGTTTAGTTGAAGTTTCTAATCAAACTTGTCACTAGATGAAGTCAGTAGAGTTAACGAACAATTTGTAATTTGTGTTGATTATTTTTAAAAAAAACTTATAATTTCGGTTGATTATTTTAAAACTTATAATTTCTGTTGAGTATTTTTTAATTCATAAAACTGTGATTAAATATATTTTACGCGTTTATTATTTGACAAATTTGGGGAAAAATCGGTTATTATAAGGAATTTCCATGCTAAGGAAAAGAATCGATTATTTAATAATCGATTATTTATGTAAAAGCCACATCCTTAGTGCATTGTATAACATGGTACATTATAAAATATGGTACCTACTTACATTGTGTGTATTATACGAATACATTTCATTGTCAACGGCCCGTGACGGGTTTCCACTGGGCCTGATTACCGACTGATAGTTTCAGTCAGTATTAATATTGGTAGGTACCAAAGCTGTTTCCCTGTTACGTGTCTCTCACGTACTATTTTTTTTACAGACATTGTGTATTAAAGCGTTTCAATGATGCCTGTTGTAATTTCCTGTTGACGTGCAATGTTTACATTGTTTACGCCCAATAATTGTTCAACCCACCACGCTTCGACAAAATTATCGTAAAAGTATTTTGCTTCAATTATTCTATCGACTATTGAATCTATACATATTATCGCCAATAATAAGAAAATTCTAATCTAAGCATACCTATTCTATAAATATCTTATACTTAAAATTAACACCTTTATTTACCCGATGCAATCGGCTTGAGTCATTCATAATTAAAAAAATAATAATTTAACGTTAAGATAAAGAATTATATTATAAAAAATAAAACCTAATGCATAATTTATCACGTTGTATTAACTTATCTACGTTATTTTCAGTGGCGAAATGTGAAATTATTTAAGAAAAATAATTAATAAAATAAAAACGTCACCGGAGATCAAAATGTCACCTACATTTTTTACTCCAAATATGTAAGGGAACGTACCCATACTACGTGACACGTTTAGGGGGGGGGGGGGTCTTCAAAATGTCACGCTCCATACAAATGAGCGGCGGGTTGCTTAGGATTTTGGTCACCGGGGGGGGGGGGGGGGGTAAAAATTGCAAAAAGTTGGTCACGTAGTATGGGTACGTTCCCTAAGCTCGAAATCGCCTTTTGAAATCTGTAGGGGCGCCGCCACCGGGCTGAAAAAGAAGAAGATGGAGAGGTATGAAATTACGAATGTTAGAGGAGCGCGCTAGTATTTAAAGCGACAAAATCGATGCGAAAATTGTGAAAATGTTTAATAAAACACGATTCGTTAAAAATAGAGCAAAAATCTCGCGAGGGTTGTCTTAAACAGCATTTAAAGAAACACTGTGATTTTTTTCATACGTAATAATAATAATAATAATAGCCTTTATTCAGACAGCAAATTACATTACATTGTTTATAATATTTATAACACTTATCATGCATCGACTCCCTGTCTGTATGTTACTAATTGACAAAGGCCTCCTTCAACTGTCGCCATTTCTCTCTGTCATTAGCTACTCTTGTCCATGTACCACCTGCTATGGCTTTGATGTCTTCAACCCACATAACTTGTAAAATAACCGAAACAAACGTGTTTATAAGAATTTTTGGAGCATACTTTGCGATTTTTTTCTATCGACGGAATTTTATATAATTTGCGTTTCGGCGCGGGGAATGTCTAGATGTTATCTTCAAGAGTAACATATATTTTTTAAGAGCTTTAAAACTTAACGTGTTTGAGGGAGATTGTAAGAAATCGGTAGAAATTCGGGTAGGGGAGTCTTCATGGTATTGACTCGATCCAAAGCTATGCACACACGTATACTCGCTGTATATATAGATATACCACCATGATGCTCAGTTAAATTGTAAACTTCAGTCCAACAAAGTTGGCTGGATATCGAACAAAATACCATCGAGCCAAACGGTACACACTGAGACATGTTCGAACGCGCGTAAAACTATCGAGCATGAACGAGCGTGAGTACGGGCCAGGACATCATGATTTGGAACTATGCTCGTTGTTGCGTTCACACGCTCGAGCAGCTCGACGTAAGACTCTTCGGAAATACCACCAATACGCTTAGTCAAATCAAAATTTCGGTTTTTGAATCATTTTCGCATATACTTGCATATCGAACAAATAAAGCAAATCAAGCATAAAGAGAGTAGGTACACACGTTGAGACGTGTTCGAATGAGCGTAAAACCATCGAGCATGAACGAGATAAGATACAGCATAATATACCTACCCGTGAAATGAATGCCTTCAGCAAGAATACTATACTCTGTACTTATAGAAACCAAAGTCATTGTATTGTATTAAATTCGCTCTTGTTACATTCGGTCGTGGCGTAATTGGCACAGTTGGTTTTGGCTGTGGCTGGCGAATGGCATGTAATCGAGACGCGTCGCGTTCAGGTAGCGTCGCGCTGCGGTCCAGCTCGAATTTCCCTCGAGAGTCGGGTTGCTTCATCGGCGCCAGTCATCGTAATTGTACTTTGTGATTATTGTACTTGTATCGTTACAAGTACAATAATCACAGTATTATTGTATCGTTACACAGTATGAGGGGACATTGAAGGTCTAGATTCGTCACATTAAATGTAGAGCCGTTTATTCAAAAAAATTAGATTCTTGTGAGAACTCCGAAGGGGCGACCATAAGTTGCCTATACCGGGGTGGGACAGTGGTGGGTACTTCAATGTACTTGTATCGTTATTGAGTTCGGGATCGAGAATCAGATACCTAATCCAACACTTAGTTTGAATACCTAGACCTAGGTAGTTGGCAGCTGACTGTATTTTCTTTGATTTTCTTCTATTTTTTTTTTTCAATTACGCGAGTCCTTGCAGATGTATTAAAATTGTAAAGAAAAATCAACCATTATGCAATACATGGAAACGGGGCGAGAATGCAAAGATGAAAATATTGCTAACAAAGAAAAACTTTAATTAATTACACTGGTCAACAGTGGTTTTGGTGCCGAGTAGCTGTATTTTTTTAAAACTTATACTGAATACAACAATAGCAAAAATTTTGGATTCCTACGTGTAGTTTATTAGATTTTGACTTGTACATTCATAAATAAAATTACGTAAAAAAACAGCATTTATTACGTTATTATGAACTTAAAAACTTTCTTTATCGCGATTTTCCTGAATGAGGTGTAGTAGGACAAGCACGTTGCACCCTCAACAGTAATCAGCCATCATATGGTGATCCCATCGGCCTTGGTACCTTTCTTCCATAGTTTTTAGGTCCTGGTAAAATCCCTCCCCTTGTTCTTCGTTGTAGGATCCAAGATTCTCTGGAAATTGAACAAGATGACTGTGTAGGTAGTGAACTTTAATGGACTTATTACATCCTAAGTTTTTAAAGTTATCTAACATGTCGTTTACAATTTCAGTGTAGTTACTTGACTTGTGATTTCCGAGAAAAAAATTTGTAACTTCACAAACTAAATCCACGCAGGTCGTTCTACATTGAATTTAAGTCCATATCATTTATTAATATTCTTATTGTGCGCCATCGAAAATACCCGCTTTAAACAAAAAAAAAAAAACTATTTCAAACTTTATTTTTTTTAGTAACAGTCGTTGAAGTGATTTTTTTGTTCTTTTCATTGCGTAGGCACTCCGAACCTCATATGATTTCTTTGACCACTAACCCACTGTATCAAGTGCTCATAGCACATTTTACAAACAATCTGGGGTACCCACGGCTTGAACTCATCCACAATTTTCAACTTAAATTACGAAAAATAGGCACTTTTATAAATTCTGTTATGGATTTCCTGATTTTTTTTACTGTATATTCACCGCAAATATAACAAAACACATTTGGATCATTGAGACAACTTCTTCGCGATGAAAACATTATATAAAAATAAATTTATTTATATAAATGTACTGATGATGTATGAATGAGACGATGTATGAATGTGAGTGAGGCAAAGAATGTGTGCCAAGACCGAGTTGTTTGGCGGTCCGTCCTCTCTGCCTACCCCTGCGGGGAAACGGCGTGATGGTTAGTTAGTTAGTTAGTTAAATGTACTGATAAGATAGCAAAACGCACACAAGAAAGTGCTAATTGCAGCCAATACTCAAAACAGAGGGTAGATCCAAAACTACACGTAAGAAAAAAAAAAAATATATATTTAGTGTTGCCAATGTACACCTAAATACAAATCTATCAACGGTATTTCGGCACCAAGTTTTTTTTTGAAATTTGTTGATCAGTGTTATTTATTATTTCGAATAACTTATTGTAAAATGTTCTATGGGTAATTGGACACTCAAACTATGACCATTCACGAGTATTAATTAGAATTATACTTACCATTACTTGTGATATTATTGCCTACTTTAATATTATTACGTACTGAGTATAACAAGCATACTATGCCCTTGGCGAGCTGTGAAGCTATTACTAGTAAGGAACTACTGTAACGAAAACCGTTTTTCTGAAGTTCTGATTTATACTCGTAGTTCAGTTTTAATCCGTATCACCCTTCGAAAGAAACTATCGGTATAAAATTAAAATGAGCCAGCAAACACAAAAACAACAAAGTAATTATTGCGTTTAATTCCAACTGCCACGAAGGTCGTACCACACTCCACCGCTGTTACTTTATATTTTTTTAGTCACCTGATCGGCCAGCGACCAATGAAGCGTAAGCTGTACCCAACCGGCGCGGCCCCTCCGCTCTTATGCTACTCCGCTACACTGAAACACTGATACTCTGCTGCCCTGGTTCTTTGTTATTCTAGTACCTTGGTACTTTGCTTCCCTGGCACTTAGCTACCCAAGTACTTTACTCCCATGATACTTTGCTACCCTGGCACTTAGCTACCCAAGTACTTTGATACCCTGGCACTTTGCTATCCTGGCACTTAGCTACCCAAGTACTTTGCTACCCTGGCACTTAGCTACCGAGGTACTTTGCTACTCTGGTACTTTGCTACCCTGGCTGTACTATCACCCAACTGTAGAGAGTAACCGCTCGCTGGCCATGTTATTCTCTCAACTTTTTGAACGGCAGCTGACAGCACTGTACAATGTACAGTGTACATTTCGACTATGTCCGGGCTGCGTATTTACAAATCCTATACCGATTCAGTCGCGGTAACGACAATTTACATTTTAAATATACCTCTATATTGGTTATTTTTTATCACATTGCAAAAACAAAAATTGTTCTAAAATCTAGATAAAATAATCTTTCTGATGTGTATATTAGATATTAATAATTTTATTTCTAAATATTTAAATTTTAATATTATTCCTATATATTGTAAATTCACCTCTATATTGATAATTTTTTATCACTTTGCAAAAACAAAAATTGTTCTAAAATCTAGATAAAATAATCTTTCTGATGTGTATATTAGAAATTAATAATTTTATTTCTAAATATTTAAATTTTAATATTATTCCTATATATTGTAAATTCACCTCTATATTGATAATTTTTTATCACTTTGCAAAAACAAAAATTGTTCTAAAATCTAGATAAAATAATCTTTCCAATGTGTATATTAGAAATTAATAATTTTATTTCTAAATATTTAAATTTTGATATTGAAAATTTAAAGCGACTGAAACGCGGTAGGGATTGTAGATACGCGTCCGGGCTCCGCGCACCATGGCGCTTGCACAGTTCTCTAAAATTTTATATTTTCGTAATTATATTTAAATGTCAATACTCGTAGTGTAGTTTTCTCGTAGATATATTTTAAAGCTCCATATTATTTCTGATTCGCAGCATTACTTTACTACGTAGGTACTTTACTACGCAGGTACTTTGCTACTCTGGTACGCAGCTTCTTTGGTATTATGATACCCTAGTACTTATTTGCTACTCCGCTTCTATATTATTATGGTGTTCGCCTACTCTTGACTACTGTATCACGAATCACGACTCTGACACCATCCGCTGAATCCGCTGAGCCCCTGCAGTCTGCCACTGCCTACGTGCAAACCCGTCTGCCCTTGAGTATTTCATTAAGATCTTCAATATCGATAAGGCTTGCTATATCCTCACATAAGACTCTGTTCGATCAACACTCCTCAATCAAAAACTGCACTGTAGTAAATAATACCTAAAATATAATTTATAACATCATCGTTAAATCCAACCCAGGGCAGCGATTTTATTAAATAAGTAACGTTCTTAATAAAAAATTCTTACAAATTTTAGTAATTAATTGTAAAACATTTTTTATTATGAGATTCTATATTAGGGAACGTACCCATACTACGTGACCTGTTCAGTGGGGGGGTCATAAAAATACCACTCTTGGTCACAACGGGGGGGGGGGGGGGGCTTAGGTTTTTATCACGTAGTCAATCTAGAAATCTCGCGTTTTTTTTCGAGCTACGAGGGGAGGTTTTTAAGTTCGCGGAATGGGAAGGTAAGTGATTAATGGGGATACCGCTGACTTAGGTACTAATTGAACAACTCATTTTTAGGATAAACACCGGGTTTTATCGTTATTAGGTCATTAGTCTTTGAGCTATCGTCGACCAAACACTTCAATCGGGAAGAAATTGTGAAATGTGGAGAAAATTGAGTTCCGCGCTGTTATAAAGTTCCTTTAAGTTAATTTAAAGATCGTAAAAATGTATTAGGGTAGTAGATGAATATGTTGAAAAGGAAAAATAATTTTGGTTTTTATTTCCACTCCTTACCCAATCCGCAAACTTAAAAACCCACCCGCGTACATTCAAATAAGTGAAAAAGTTCAGGGAACGTGTTTGTTGAAGATGATTGAGATGAAAAATGTTTATAAAAATAACAAGACTTTCGTTTCCATAAATTACGTTCCGGTTTCAATATATTTTGACATAAGTTTTATCTTGATAATATTTTTTCCACTTGTAATGCATGCACTCTTGCCGTCACGCAGCAAGCGCCGTATTAATAAAGACAAATATAAGCCAAATAATGCATTTATTATTTTTTGTTAGCAAAAAATGATTCGAAACCATATTTATGAAATACTACGTGAAAACTGTAGGGGGGGGGGGTCTTAGAATATACTACACGTGGTCACCGGGGGTGGGGTAAAAATTGCAAAAGTGTGTCACGTAGTATGGGTACGTTACCTTAGCTTTTTTCGCAATGTAACATTGCTAATCGTATTCACATAAAAAATACCCGATGTCAATTGATATAAATGCTATTTTAAACATTTATAGAAGTTACCTTTAGCAAACTTTATCGCCTGTCTCTACATACAAAAAATAGTACTTTTTTTTTTAAATTTGCCTGCCTCGAATGAGGCACCTCAGTAAGACATGTAACAAAAAAATTATGTATCTAATAAATGTGTGGGTGTATGTGTATCGTTGTATCCGGCACTGAAAGTTAATTGAATAAAATTGCTACCCGCGCGGAAAGCTACTTTTATGTATACATAATAGGCCACTTGCATCACATTTTTTTAAATTTTTTTCCGGTTTAGGCAAATATTCTAAGACATTCTGTATTTTTTTTTTTTTAATCGTATTTTTGAAACCCTGGGGATTTTTTGAAAATTTCAAACCGAAAAATCAGACCATTTTTTATAAACCGGAAAGACCGGACATAATTTTATAGGTGTGACAAAACGATAATTACATAGCCGAAAATCATTTTAAAAAAAGAACGTTTTCCACACGAATGGCACAGGAGAATAACGAGGTATACCAAAAATATTACATCTCATAAATATTTTTTTCCTTGATCCATATTATTGATCATAAATCATTATAATGTACAGCGTCTATATTACTAAATTCAATGTAATATACTTGAACTTGTAAATTGTAATAATAATAAGAATATTATAAAATTTTATTTTGTTAAAATCAGCACCATAATCATTATACCTCTAAAACATGTACCGACATCATCTTCACGTTCTGAAGAGAACCCCGTACCCATTAATTGTACGGGGTTCTCTTCAGAACATCTGTCAAAAAATCAAACCAAATGATAAGTTCGCAGAGAACAAACAATAAATCTAGTGAACGAATTCAAAAATTCGCCTGAAATCAAAGTGATGCCATATAGAAAAATAAATCAGTGTGGAATTTTATAAAATTAATAGGAACATTTTCGGCGACGGGACATTTTCATGTAGTGACGTCACGAGCCCAAATAATGGATTTATTTATTTAAAAATTAAAAAAACTGTACATTTCTAAAAATTTTTACTAACATTTTCGTAATCTTGGTAAAAAACTCTATCCACACGATTTTTTCCAAGTCGTTATGAAGTCCATGCAAGTGGCCTATTGTTTTCAGGTACCTGTCAACAGTTGAAATGAAAGTAGGTACATGGTTTTAGCACATGTACGCCTCAGGGATCCCATTTCTACAGCCAATCTACTTTCATCTTTGGGGGCATACATTAATTACGTGGCTCAAAAGGAGGGAGGGGGTCCAGCAAAATCTCATGTTACTTTAAAAGAATAGGGGGTTAGATTGGAAGAAAAACTGCTCACGTAATTAATGTAAGCCCCCTTTCCTCTGCCAGTTCTATGCCTCACTGTCATACACAAGGGCAGGTACCAGCGCTCCTTTGCGGACTGCTAGCTTTGCTTCTGTAGACATTTTTTATTTGGTAGTGCCAATCGCGTTCAGTCCTCCATTAATGGAGTTGCATCAGCCTTCCCACATCAAATGTACTTCTCAAATACATCTACTTCCTTGCACTGTCCCAACTCATTGCCTAGGTAGGCTCTTGGGGTCGGCTATTCTGGTTCTCAGGCTATAACTTCTTCTGTTCTGGGTATAGTTTTCATCCAGGCCGTTTCTCTGTAAAATTTTGGAGAATTGAGTAATACAGGAGTTCTTTGATCTTTCTCTGGATGACTGTCGATGAAGACATTGTGTGGTCTGGTGGTCTCCGTCTTATGTGCCCGTACTATTTCAATTGTCGTTCCTCCAGTTTTCTGTTTATGTCCGTGACACCCAGGCTAACACGAATGCGTGAACTTTTAATCTTATCTTTTAGTATATCTTTTAGTATACTCCTGCCGACCATCTAAATCATAAATACATAAAAAAGTGATAAATTGGCCCTCCGGTTAAAAATGTTACTCATCACGGATTTAGATAGTGTGAATTATGACTATTGTGTTGTTCATGATTTAGATAGTGCGAAGTATGAATATTAATTATATTGGATGCGTTTTAAGATTTTCACGGCCAAAAGTATTTTAGCCAACGTTTCGGACAGCGTTGCAGTGTCCATCATCAGGGCAGATCCGGTAGATGTCTACCGGACCCACATCTACCGGATCTGCCGGATCTGCCCTGATGATGGACACTGCAACGCTGTCCGAAACGTTGGCTAAAGAAGGAGGTAGCGCAACACGGCCTAACACCCCAAAAACAAATAACGAAAATTAATTATATTGTTCATGATTTTATAGTGTGAAGTATGACTATTGTATTATTCTGTATTGTTCGTGATTTAGGTAGTGTGAAGTGGGACTGTTGTATTGTTCATGATTTTGGTAGTGTGTGAAATGGGACTATTGTATTGTTAATGATTTAGGTAGTGAGTGAAGTGTGACTACTGTATTGTTCATGATTTAGGTAGTGTGACTATTGTATTGTTCATGATTTAGGTAGTGTGACTATTGTATTGTTCATGATTTTGGTAGTGGGTGAAATGGGACTATTGTATTGTTAATGATTTAGGTAGTGAGTGAAGTGTGACTATTGTATTGTTCATGATTTCGGTAGTGTGTGAAATGGGACTATAGTATTGTTCATGATTTAGGTAGTGTGACTATTGTATTGTTCATGATTTTGGTAGTGTGTGTGAAATGGGACTATTGTATTGTTAATGATTTAGGTAGTGAGTGAAGTGTGACTATTGTGTTGTTCATGATTTTGGTAGTGTGCGAAGTGGGACTATTGTATTGTTCATGATTTAGGTAGTGTGTGAAGTGTGACTATAGTATTGTTCATGATTTAGGTAGTGTGATTATTGTATTGTTCATGATTTAGATAGTGTGTATTTCCATTGTATTGTTCATGATTATTGCTTTCACCGAAGCTCGTGAATTAGGTACGTGATATTGTTTACATCACGTTTTCTTCTCGCACAGGTATAAAATAATCTGAACCCTGATAGACTATTGATAATCGCTTCTACCCAGACTAGATTCTAGATGCAACAATACACGAGTAACATCTTAAATTACACACGGTGTCCGAAAACTCGTGGTACAAACTGACGAATCTACATCACATAGAGATCTAAAAAAATGCAAAAAAAATCGGTGGCATTTTTTAAAAACCATTTTTCGGCAAACAAAGGATTAAAAAACTTACGGAGCCGGGTTTACGCTTCGACGCCTTAAAAAACATTAAACAGCTGATACCTATCCCCTGTCGATCGATTTTTTTTTAAATTTTACATAAAAGTTATAACTGACTTGATTTACTCGAAAATGCTGAAATGCTCAATGCTCAAATCAAAAAAGTTATACCCTGAAATCGACTCCAAATGTGATGTTGATTCACCAGTTGTCCGCTTGTACTACGAGTTTCCGGACACCGTGTAATATGAGAATTCAGTAGCCATACCTAATATTTATTTAATAAGCTTTAAATTTATCAGATGCTGGTCCAGCCAGCATCTGATAAATGGAATTATTATGATTGGGTGATCAAATACCAGCATTATTAGTTACTAGCGCATACTCTTGAAAAATCACGGGATATTTTAATTGTGGGATTTGTGTAATTAAAAGTATTTACCTTTCAAAAGACTTTAATAAATTTACATTTCTGATAAACACAATTTCTTGAAAAATTACTAAATTTGTCAAAAGTTATAATATTTCAAATTTGCATATTAGATTTGTCAAAGAATTTGTATATAAAAATGCAAAAATCAGTCATTTTAAATACATGTAGGATTACAAAGGATTTTTTAAATATTTATATTGAGGGATCGGTAGGATTTATAGGTTCAATTAGAAATGCCACAGAGCCGAACCCTCTGATATGAAAATATCTGGAGTCGGTGAATTATATTCCCATTTGGTCTCTAGTAGGTTGACATGTTGTTCTTGTATTGTTTTGTATTTATAATACTTATATAGTGCAATTGCATAGCGTGGGTTGACTAGATGATCATTTGGGGAAGTGTGTGAAAGGGTTTAGTTTTTCCTTTTTTTTTTTTTTTCTTTTTTTTTTTTTGGGAAAATTTAACCCGGACATTTAAATCTGGTGCATATAATTAATAATTTTAGTAGGTGCCTACTTCTTCTTTCCGACAATCAGTTCCAATTTTAGAAATGAAAGCAAGTCATTGAACAGAGAGACACACCACGATATTACCGAATTATTATTTTTTAATATATTATTGGTTTTTTGACGTGTCATATTGAATGATATTAACTCTGCGTACGATTTTAATTTTGATTTTATATAAATTTCCAATTTATTTTTTACTGTCAATGATCATCTGTTCACTTTCGATGATATTTTTTACCATTTTTAATTTTGTTTAGCTCTTACGTGAATATTTTGAAAAGGGGAAGAAAGAATCTCTTAGCTCTACATTAAAAATAAAATAAAAATACAAGTGTACAGTTCACACGCGGTAGAAGTGAAACCTTCAGAAAACTAAAGTAGACAAGAGTGGGGAGGCTACGAAGCACCGCACAGAGAGGAGACCGATTATTCTATCTCATTCTCTCGCAGGCTAAATCCTATTCATCAGTGGTCTTCAACCTTTTTGAGCCGGCGCGGCGTATCCCTTGTCTCTTACTACAAATTTGTTGTTCCCCGTACCCTATATCTATCTTTTTTACATGTGTCATGAAAGACGTGTTTCATTTGTAATTTTTATAACTCTCATTATTACATCAATTTAGCAATCAAGTCACACTAATACAATTAAGTAACGCAATTTTATACAGAGTGTAACACGACTTCAGGCATTTTAATCCGTGATTCTCATACCCCCAAGGGTATGCATACCACAGGTTGGAAACCACTGCTATACAGGTGTTTGTTTCTTTTTAGTGTCTATTTCGTTTCATCGAGTTTCAAATTACAACGGTGCTAAAGAAGTTTTCACTTCAAAAATTGAATATTGAATTTTTAAAAATTGCCCTGACCTAAAAATCGATACATTTTTTTAATATTTTTTTTATAAGACAGACAATCATTCTCAGCTTAGGGAACGTACCCAAACTACGTGACCAACTTTTTGCAATTTTTAACCCCCCCCCCCCCGGTGACCAAAATCCTAAGGAACCCGCCGCTCATTTGTATGGAGCGTGACCTTTTGAAGACCCCCCCCCCCCCCCCCCCTAAAAGTGTCACGTAGTATGGGTACGTTCCCTTACGAGAATATTTGAAAATCTCCTACTACCATCAATATAATCGGGATGCTGCTTGTGCAGTTATGGAGGACCTAGCCAACAAAGGAATTGAACCCACACCGGCTGGGCGAGACTGATTTTAAAAAAGATGTGTCAATTTCGTATTTGACAATTGAAATGTTTTGTGTTTGACAATTGAATGCATTTTAAATCCAGATGTTCTGTTTCCACTGGCTTTGACTTGTTAATGTAGAAATAATTAAACGCGGCGGATTTATGTTATTTATGTATAAACCTCAAGACTCTTTTTGTTGTACATTATTTTATATGCCTTATGAATTAAATATTTATAATTTCTTTTACAGTTGGAAGAAAAAACGATTGAATTGGAGGGAACCAAAGCCCACGTCCGCTTGTTAGAGGGCGGAGCACGAGGCCTGCGCGAGGGCAGCTCCAGCAGCAGCGGGGGCGGAGGGGGTGGGGGTCCGCGCAGTATGCGAGCCCTGCAGCCTCTGCCGCTGCACCTGCAGTCCGACGAGGAGGCCGACGGAGACCAGGAACACGACCGCATCACCGACACCCCGCGCAAGCGGCCCAGCAAGATCCCCCTGCCCCCCTCCAAGCTGCCCACCGGCCCTCTCATTCCTAAACCCCCCACCGGACGCTCCAAGGACACGCCTTCCTATCGCTCTCGCAGCGGGGACTCCCTCGGAAGACCCGGCTCTTCACAATCCTGGAGAAACAAAACCGACCAGAGCTCACTGTCTGGCAGCAAAAGCGGCAACTCTATATCATCTTCCAAAAGCCCCGGGAGAAATTCCAGCTTCATCACCCTCAAAACCAGCAGCCGCGATTCTCTGGGTAGAAGCCACAGCGTCAAGCCCAGCAAGGATTCCCTGACCGGCAAAGTCCGCAACAACGACTCGCTGTCTCGCATCCGAGACTCGACGATAAGCGGCTCCAGCTCGGTGGTGTCCAAGAGCAGCAAGAAGGAGAAGGAAGGGTCGGGGGTGGGCTGCGTGTCAGGCGGGAAGAAGTCGGCGGTGCCGGTGCGACGCGCCAGCAGCGGTGCCGGCACTCGGATTCCCGACTCTTCGGATGCCAAGGTTCGCCAGCATAGACCTTTCTGGAGCCATTTCTTCAAAATTCTCGACCCTACTACTACTTCGTAGAAAATTATACAAAAAAATATCCTGCCGCGTCCAAACTTGCCTTCTTACTTCATTTGATTTCATAAATCCCTCCGATTTTTATATAGATCCTAATCATACGATACTACTGTGAATAAACATAATTGTTTCGCGAACATTTGGTTGGTGGAAATTGTGTGTGTGTTACTAACAGCATCCCGTCAGTGTTCCCATGTCATGTAATATTCATGTGTCAGCACTCCCTGTCATACTCGGCACTACACTACACTGTTGTGAATAACAGAGTTCTGTCCCCCGTGGACTCGGCCGGGCCCTGTCAAGTGTCCCTCTGGTGCCCTTCCGTCAGAGTAAAGTCCGCTCTATCCAACAAACACCCTGCAGAAGTTTTGCCTTTAAGCTGATTGTAAGTTTTATGCTTGTTTTCTTTTTTATTTTCGTTTTTATTTTTTGCTTTTATTTGGTTTTTCTCGTCAATCGTTGCTTTCCACTTATTTAGTTGATTAGTTATTTTGTAAAAGCACAACACCCAAGTATTTCAAAATTATATATCACATCATATTTTCATTAATAATGACACATTTTAAATAAATAAAAAGTTAATGCAACTCGTCATATCAGGGGTTTAGAAACAAATATGATAAGTGTTTGTCGCTCTCCATTATTGTTGGTGAATATGATCAAAAACAGTTTGGTCGTCTTTGTTTCTATATACCACCAAAAATAAAATATGTTGTGCAACTATGCAATCAAAGGCGTTGTTTAATAATAACATTTTAATTTATCACAACCACCTCTTCTTCTTCCAACTTGAAGAATATCTGTGAATCTTTTATCATTGACACGCTGTTCACAATATCTGTCAAAATGCTTTAGTGTAAAGTCTTCTTTCCGAAGTTATATTTTGCTGTGCGGTTCAGAGATTTAAAATTACATAATTGTTTCAGTTTTAATTTTAAAAAAAAAAATGGTGTTTAAATAATAAGTACACGTATTCATGAATTATATTTTGTTTTCACTCTGTAGATTTTCTCTTCTGGGTAAAATTCAACTCTTTTATGATAGAAAAGACAAAATTTCCTGGTTTACCTGTAAGTTTTTGTAATATGAGCCCGTGTATTCCTTCTATTTGAGTTTGCGATTTAAAAAAGTTTTTGATCTGTTTTTTTGCTTGAATTTTCCTGGTTTTTTTTTTGCTTGTACCTATCATTGTTTTCCTCTGCTTCACTCAATATCATCAAGTGGTCAGCGTGATGGTTATAAAATATACAATTGGTTGAAAGTAACCAACACACATTCGGTTTTCCTTAATACGACATGTAAAGACTTCCTGATAATGTTTTGTTTTCCCAAAAATGTCTTCAAAGATGCTACTCATATACACTTGCTATACTTCCTACAGTGTCAGCTGGAGCTGAGTTACAAAATTTTCATAAAAGTTACAAAATATTAAAAATCATTACCATCAATATAAAGTACAAAAAAAAAACATTAAAAGGCTCACAAAAAGTTTCCTCTCAATAATAAAAATAATACATTTTAATGTTTTTAAATATTGTTTTAACAATACTAAAAATTTTCTGGATAAGTTTGATGTGAAGGATGATATTATAACACTTGCTATTATAACTTTCAAACAATTCACAAATATTGTGTTAACACAAATTCTACCACTGCACAAATGGTAATATGTAATGAAATTTGACTTGTTTTTTATCACTTTTAAATTAATCATTTCTTTCACATTTATCACGAGAAAAATTTCTGCACATTGCACAGAGTCTATTAATACGTTGAAATTAATTGAACTGCATGGATTACAATATAACATCTCGTACAATAAGTAATAAGTAGACTCAGTAAGATTATTGAGGTGCACTTTTGTGTGAAGATTTGCACCAATTAAATTGTTTTTTTGTTTTTAATGTTAATTAACAAAAACTAACATAATTTACACTTTAATTCTTACAGTAAATGATTCTGTTTTACACATTTGAATATTTTTGTCTTAATGCAAGGAATTCTATCTGTTAAGAATCTAAAAAATTTTTGGAAATTGGGTCACTTCACTGATATTTCTGATGTAATGATGACATGTTGCAATTAACATTAAAATTATCCACAGACGTATGTTTGTTGCTGTTGATAAGAATATTTGTACTTATTTAAAAAAATAAATATAAATGAGAAATAATAACAGTGTTCAAATAACACATATCAAAAGTCAATATTATAATTATAATGTGTATATTTCAAAATGTGTATAATATATTCTTGTGCCAAAAATTTGTATAAAATCTTATTTATAATTTTTGTGTGGTTGTGGTGTTTTGCCTTTATTGTTCTTGCTTCTAATGTTGTAATTTTTTGTATGCAGCGTTCAGCTTGTCATGTGGCGCTGAATCCCTGGGTGAATTGCATTATGGACGAGAGGGAGATCTATCATGACTCCCTGAACTCGAGCGGGACCAAGAGAGACTCCCTCCTCCCGATGGAGCCGCAGATACTCCGCGACTTCATCACTCGCAGCGACCAGCTGGCCACGGACAAGAGACTCTACTATTTGTCCTCCGACTATTTCCACAAGAAGTTAGAGAGCATAGGTTCAAACAAAAAGGATCAGGTTGATATTGCGTATCAAAGTCCCAACAATTTGAAACTGTTTCTGAATAACTCTCAAAATCCCAATAACATGAAACTGTTTCTAAACAACTCTCAAAGGACTAATAACTTAACAACCATGGACGTACACACTGATCGTGGTTCCCCTTCTAAATCTGATGTTCTGTTTTATAACCAGCCGTTCTGTCACAGTTTTGAGTCGGTTTGGAGCAGAAAGCCCCGCCAGTATTTTGATAGCATTAACAATTCCAATGTCCTCCATTCCAACTACAGTTCTAAGTTACACTCTGTGACCAATGACAGCGCTAAACGGGAGGGACTCGCGGAGTGTGACTCTTTGGAAAGGAAAATATCCTTTGATGAAACATTTTAAAATGTCGATCTAGTTTCATCTACATAATATATTGTTAAGTAGACGTGATGAATTTTAACCTATTCGCTGCTAACCCATTATATTACGCGTGCCCCACTGCTACGTACAGTATACGCCCGTATACATTGAGAATGCGGTGAAAAGGTTAAGTAATTCTTGATTTTCCTAGCCATGTTATAAAGGACTTTTGTTTAGTTAGTTTATCTTCTCTATGCTAATTCGATAAATAAATGTGAACATATCAATTAAGCCACCATTACAATAATAATATGAATGTTTTATTCTCGATGAAGACAATTTATTTGAAAAAGATAATGTGAATGCTTTTAAATGACTCAATACTTCAACGCCCGTCCGAAAAAGTTAAGCTTATTGTTATGACGCTTACAAAGTGTTTCCTGACGCCACTAATATTTGTGCCTAAATAATAATCAATAATGGGTTTGACATATTCAAACTTTTGAATTTTTTGACTGAAATTTTAGGCATTTTAGTGTTTTTAAAATTACCATTAGTAATTAAAAAGGATAATTTTTTTTTTAAATTACGATAATTTTACCAAAATTTTGATTAACTGAAGCAATAGAAGACTGGTTACTTGCTCAGTTCCCTATTTCCAGAATATGAAGAAACAATCTACTGCCGAGTTTGGATCCATATTTAAATAATATCTTTCATAAACCATCAAGCATAGTCTAAGATCGTATATCTGGTATCATAGTAAATATTCCAATAAGCATTGTATATCTCGGGTAATTAACGTTGTACCCATTGTATTAATCATCGTACAGTCAATTCGTCACTTTTTGGTAGTTAGATTATATTTAATAATTTTGTTTCTTTACATACATTAGCTTTTACAGAGTTCCAACAGAGTAGAAATCCTTATACATATTGGAATTCTTATAAACAGAGTTTAACAGAAATAAGTACACATGGACATCTGAACTTCTAAATAATATTGTGTTTGCTCAATTTGCCTCAATCAATCAAAATTCTAAATGGATTTTATTTTGAAATATAGTTATTTACTCATGCGGAATGACCTTCCATTTCTGTGTACTGATTTTGCAGCTATAAAAAGAGTATTCTCAACTTCAGCTATTATCAATTAGTCTCATTATTTGAATTCCTCCTTTGTCATTTGGAGACATGGAAATTAAATAAAATGAATATCCCATTCTGTGCATTATCCTTAATGCACGTTTTATTAAAAAGCCTATGGTTAACCCTTACAGCATTCCTTGATGAAGTTTTCTGTGATTGTAAACTTGTTTTTATTTTAAATTACCTATTTGAAGGACTTGTTGGGCGTATCTCAAGGGATATATATGCCTCTTCAGTACTGATTTTTGTTTATTTATGAAATGAAACATTCTGTGATATGTATTCTATTTCACTAACTCACTTAGGTAGGTTTTGTGTAAGGAAATGGTGTGTAACTATGTAAATAAATATATTTATTATTAGCCTTATTCAAAAGCAATTGATCCTTGCAACATTTTATGCTCCTTGACTTTTTTATATATTTTCTCTATCAACTTTTTTGTACGTATGTAATATGTACAATTTATTCCATTCTCAAAATGACTTAACATCTTTTTTCCTAATTGGGTGGTATTTGCTTAAGTTTTTATTTAACTGTAAGTTCACAAATCTTTGATTTTTCTTGCTTTATATGGCTACAAACTTTTTATCATAATTTCACAAGATTCATTTTTATTTATTAGTACTTTAACTGTTGCAAAAACTGCATTTTTTGTGTTGCTTTTTAAAAATTAATTGCTTTTGATACTAGGTTTTTTGTTAGTGCAAAATATGATATCAATTATACCTTTCTCAATTTCGGTATTAACTTTTCATTTTTATTTAATTGTTTAGTAAAACACATTTATATTTTACTTTTTTGTGATTATTTTTAATATTGCTATGAATTAAATTGATATATTGAATGGCTAATTATCTAGAAATATATATTTTAATCTAATTATGTATGTGATGGCTCAACTTTTGAGATATTCCTCCTTTTCTTTGAATAACTTAAGAATATTTTAAAATACATAATCTATACCGATGTTGCTATTTCCAGTAATCCATAGACTCTTTAGGTTGCTTATGTGTTTAATTTAAATACAAAAATAATAATGTAGCTAGCAATATAATATCTATTTCTGTTAACTTATGAGACACTTTTGTAAATATGTATTTCCCTATTTTATTAGAATTATTGTTCAAAAATATTACAGAATTTTTGAAATCCCATGATTAAAAATAATATAGGTAGAAATTTATGAATGCAAAAAAATATAGGATGTTATGAAATTGTCACTATATTTGTCAATAAATTGTATTTATACTATACTTTTAAGGAAATATATCTGAATTCAAAATATACTATTGTGCTGTCATTGATTCTTATTTTGCCACGCATGTTCCCCAGTGTTAGCATTACATAAGTACGGCTTGTGGAATTCTCATTCAAAATTCTAAATATTTTAGAGAGAACAAAGACAAAAAAATCTGAAATCAAAGTTTTTGCAAATGTTCTAGGGATGTTTAGATCAGGCGAGCAAATGCTCATGGCGCATTCTTCAACAATCAGTGGTAGTATTCGCTACACCCTGTCTGACGGCGAGAGCGATATTGTGATTTCAAGTGCTGCATTTATCGTTGACTCAATTATCGAAAAAGAAAAGAAGGAAGAGATCACTCAATCCAAAATTAGTATGAACAAGTCAACGCGAGTTCCAAGAACTATTTGAAGAGACCGCCACGGGGAGCAATCGCATCCGAACATGAAGGAATGCTCTAGGCAACTGTTTGGGCGCGCTTGTGGCGTTTACTTCAAACGAACGAGCATTCTACTAAATTTTGGCCAACACACTCGGAGCACTGAAAGAATGCTCTACAACTGTATACACCAAAATATTTTGCAAGAGCAAACTAGAATGAGCATTTGTTCATTTGGTTTAATCCCACCTTGATGTTTCATACATAGATGAAATCTATCCAACACACTATCAGCAACAGTTACAGGTTATCGGTAGTTTAGAGAGGGACAGCCAAAAAATATATGATCTGAAGTTCCCACTTGAGTTCCAATATCCGCCCTAATGAATTTTGGTCAAAAATTAGGTGTGAATGCCATCTGATGTGGTTTCTCACAAGGAATAATAATAATAATAATAATAATGATTTATTGTCTTCATTTCTTAATAACAAATAGAGATAATGATATCCTCACTGGGATCTCCCGTGCTGAGGATTTCATTTACATATTATAATTTAATTATAAGAACAATATGAATTTGACATAACATTATATCATGTAGTATTTTTTTTAATAATTATAAAGTTAATAAGATAGTTTTTTTTATAATTCAGTTCACTAGATTCGGTTTTAGTCTGTATTTGATTTCAGTATATTTTCTATTTCTGATCTCCCTATATTTAGTATCCAGCTTTTTATTAAATAATAACAATGCGATGCCATTGTTATTATTTCCAAAAGTCTTCTAGTTTCTATATAAATCGTGTTTAAATATGAGTCTATAATAATTAAAACATGTGTTTTAAATATATATTAAACGTTTAAATATAAAGTAACAATTGTATAAAGTTATTATAAAATCGTTCTAACGTGTAAAAAAATAAAATAATTGGAATCATGAAAACTCACCAGCCTACTATGCTTTCCTTGATTTATTACACTGCACGTTTTTCTTGATTTACTCGAAAGTAAGAAAATCAAGATTCACTTCTAGACCACAATGGGTCGAGGATTACTATTAGTGAGTTTTAAAAAGGTTAGAAGGAGCACAGCAATGTCCAATTCTGATTTGAATAAGTGAGATTTTTTTTTTTTGAGAAATGGGGGAATTGTTGAAATCATGGTTTTGATGGCTTAGCAAGCTCCCTTGGATTTTTTTTTTTTTTTTTTTTAAGTTTCTTTATTCTTTAAATGGTTCGTTACATAAATTGGAGATTTTTCGACCACCATACTAGGCACATGCCCGTGTTGTGGTGGTCGATTTTCGTATTTAGTATATTAACAGAAGCAATATAAAGAAATGTGCGAGAATGTAAAAAATAAAATAAAAATATACATATTTTATAAAATAATATTAAAGAAATTTAAAGAATACAAATGAAACAATAAATGACTATAGAGTATAAAAGAGTATGGAAGAATATACTTGAATATAAAGCACTGACTTTACCGACCAATTGACTAGCAACTTGCCAATATCCTGCCAAAACAGTGCGGGATCTAATTTCAGGATGGAAAAAATGTCAGATTGGGGAATGTGGTTTACATGGATAACAATAGAGTTGGATGCTTCTTGTTTTGCCAAGGAATCCGCAATATCATTACCCATGATGCCAACATGTCCAGGAATCCAAATAAGGATTATGGTTTTTCCAGGGCTTTGGATGGAGGCTATCAAAACTCAAATAGGGAATACAAAGTGATCAGCAGGACGAAGAAGATGACTGGATTTAGATTTTGGGAAATGAAAGAGTCAGAGAGAAAATTTATTATTTGAAATTCAATTATTGCATTACACTCGGCTGAAAATTGTTTTGAAATTGAATGAAATATTCTGTATTTGTAAAAAGCACAACTTTGTGGCTCGCCATAATTTACAATAAAAAACACAAATTTGTTTTTTATTGTGAAATATTCTGTCATTAGAATTATTGTGGTAAACGCTAATACTAATACCACAGTTAGGAGTAGGAGAGTCTGGAAATTTAGAACCATAATAAATAAGAGTGAAGAGTTTTTTTTTTTTTTAAGTACATAAGACAGGCATGATGCCCAAATTTTTAAGCTGCTCCCGTCTGGAGCCAGTGAGACTATGGCAACCCCAATTTAGGTATGTTGTGAGGCTGAAGGTAATGGGGAGGGGAAGGAGATGGGGAAGAGGAAGGTGGGGAAGTACCTGGCTATTCAGATCTGGTCACCAAACATGGCTATGTTTATGGTTAACGAATCTTAGGAATTTATGCTGAATTTTTGCAATGGAATCAGAGTGAATTTTGAAGTGAAGGAACCAAGTAGAAGAATTATATTCGACTTGACTTTGAAATAAAGAGGAATGCAGGATTTTAATGTTGATATATGCTGGGTATTCGCTAGTTAGATCCAGTGCCGTAAATAGGGTGGTGCCACCGGTGCCCAGGCACAGGGCGTAGACTCTGGGGGGCGCAAGAATGACCAGACTAGGCAGGACTATTATTTTTTTGTTTTGCTCCTGATTGCTCCTGATAAGTTCCCGGCCCCGCTGCGCCCCTAGTGCTCGATTCCAACACATACGTACCTACATGCCAGTATCATCAAAAACGTCTACAAAACTAAACAAAACATCAACATTTACAGTTTACTGAAACTTTGCAGGGTATTTTATTATAGAAGTATGAAGACCAAAGTGGCCTAAAATTAAATCTTAAGCATCAGGGTGGGCAACGCATTTGCACTAACGAACATGCGTTTGAGTTTTAGTGAGTGAGACACAAGTGGGTGGTATAATTGGCGAAGGGTCCACTAAAATAGGGCGCAATTATAGAAGCTCGCACAGGGCACAGAAAAGGCTATTTACGGCACTGGTTAGATCGAGCCAAACCGTCGAACATGAATGGAAAAAAAGTTGGAACCAACAGGCTTACGACCAGTGGCAGCTCGTGACTTTTGGGTGTGCTAGAGTGCTGATATTAAAAAAAATAGCATTACTGATGTTGTAGCCGAAAAAAAATTTTTTTTTTTTTTTTTTGAAAATCAGTTTATTGTATGAAAAATTTCAGAAAGTTTCAGTTTGGCGGTGTGCCGTACCGATTTCCTGAAAAATCTTCATACAAAACACCGATTTTAGAAAAAAAAAAAAATATATTTTTCGCATACGACAACATCCATGACGCTATTTTTTAAATATTAGCACCCTAGCACACCCAACAGTCACGAGCCGCCACTGCTTACGACATACTACGTAACACACCATAGTTCCTTCAAAATGCTTGGAAATGCCATTGCACATACACTTCCGCGCACGGGTCAGTCGACCAACTTAATCAACACCTCTGCCATAGGTCACCCCAAGTGGTTCGCTAGGTTTGGTGATTTAGCAGGGGTGCCCGGGTTCATGGGGTGAGGTTTGTCTAGGTCTTGGAGGCGGATGACCAGGACATACTGAACCCCAGTTCCCTACCCACCCCTTAAACCCTTTTCCTTCCCAGAACTCACCTCTCCTTCCTTTCCTTAAAAAAAACCTCCACACAGCATCCCCAAAGATGATACAGGCCCTGAGGGAAATTATTTTCCTCAGGCCTCCTGTGTGGAGCTCATGTAAAAAAAAATATATATATATATGTATTGGCTCTTCTTGGGTCTTCTTAACTCACCTTTGCTTTCATTGCATCTTCCTTCAAACCCTCACCTATCGCTGGCCTGCCCCGGTTCCCCCTGCATCTTAGTGTCTCTTCGAGTCCCTTCCTGTCTCCTCCTACCTTCTCCCATCTGCTCTCGCTCCCTCCCGACTCATCTTGGTATTTCTTGCGACCTTTTGCGGAGCTTATTCCATCTTTATACGTGGCAACTTAATATGCTAATACTCAAACTAGGATGGGCTAGAATAAAAACATTGATTGGGTATTGCTTTGCGGGTTGTCTATTTCTTGTCTCCTCTGGTCTCTTCCTGCCCATTCTTACTTCATAATGCCTCTTCTTGGCTCCTTCTCCTCAATTTCAGTCTACTCCTATGCTTAGGGAACGTACCCATACTACGTGACATGTTTGGGGGAGGGGTCTTCAAAATGTCACGCTTAGTACAAATGAGCGGCGGGGGGCTAAGGTTTTTGGTCACCGGGGGGGGTTTAAAAATTGCAAAAAGTTGGTCACGTAGTATGGGTACGTTCCCTTACAAGTTCTTGCTTCTACTAGTCCTTCTTGGTCTTTTCATTAATTTTATACAAAACCGGGACCAGCTCATTTTACACTAAAAAAATAAATTTTTACGCCAGTAGATAGGTAATAATTAGATGTAATTAATTCCGTGAGCGGAAATTGAAAAAAATGTACACTATCGTTAATTTCTTAAATTTAAAAATACGAAAATGTCATTTTTCAAAGTGCAAAAGCGGTAATATGCACTTTTTCACGAAAAAACACTTTGCAGAAGTTGAATAATTGTTAGAATTACGTATTTCGGAAACTTTTTGCATTGGAGGAGGCGGAAAATGATGCATTTTAAATTTCAATTGCGTAAAATCAAAATTCACTTCGCGTCTTCGAAACTGACATGGCGATCTGTCACACAAGCCCGCTAGACAAACCCTGCGTAGCCAGACAAACTATTTAAAAACGTAGGCTGTTTTTTAAAGTTAAGATAATATTCACAAGCCCGCTATACAAACCCTGCGTAGCCAGACAAACCATTTAAAAACGTAGGCTGTTTTTTAAAGTAAAGATAACAACATGGAGGTCATTGAAAAATGACATTTTCGTATTTTTGAATTTAAGAAATTGACGATAATATACATTATTTTCAATTTCCGCTCACGGAATTAATTACATCTAATTATTACCTATCTACTGGGGTATATATTTATTTATTTTTGTCCAAAATGAGCTGGTCCCGGCTTTGTATAAATTTACCAAAAATGTTTGAGTTTGTATGCACCTTTATTCGAGGACCTTCACAGCATCTTCACAGGCAGCATAAATAAACCAGTCATTACAGGCAGATTGGTATATTTATGTTCACAGGTCTTTAGACCCGAATCCGAGGACTCATACGAAATACGAATCCGAGGACGTCCTCGGATTCGAAATGCGAAAAACTGAATATGTACCTATAATCTATGCGTTCTGATTGGTCAACCGTCGAAATTTTGGGCCAATCGGAGAGAGTCCTCATTTTCGTTGTGAAAAATATCGTGTTTAATTTGGCTAGTGTTTCATTAGTACGGGTGTGTGACCACCAGGGCGGCGCCGCTAATGCTGGAAATCACACACAGACCCTAAACCGAGGACTCTCTCAAAGTCCTCGGTTTCGTGTTAAAAGGTGCTGATCACCGGAATGGCGGAATGTGAACACCAGGAGGCGCTGCAAGCTCGAGTGTCAAGAAATCTCACCTACGCCCTAAACCGAGGACCCGTCGCGTCGTTCGAAATTCCTACGAGCATGTGAATATATGATAAGTATCGCACTATATCGATTGTGCCGACAAGGAATTCAGTTTTTGACATTTGAAACAAAATTCAATATTGCGTTTAGTTCGTATTGTGAACTATGTATGTTCTGTAATACTGTTTAATTCGCTGTACGGTGTTGTAATATTTAATAAATAATTAGGACACATGCTCAAGTATTTGATTAATCCGCGACATATATTCTTCTTTCCTTTCACTCCATTCTTCGTTAATCCACTCTATGACCCTATTACCTACACCTCACAAAAACTCCTCTGTCTGAATTAAGGAACAATAAAGTCGATAAAAATTAAGACAAGGGAAGAATATCGCCACCTGGATGGGTGATGTTGTCAAGCAGGTTAAGGGGGAGCTGTAGGAAGGGTTTTATTAATGCGGATCTTGAAGAGTCGGAAAAAATTACTGAAAAAATTACCAAACGCAGAGTAAGTAAGTAGATCCGTGTATTTTACGTATGTGTAATCCTTAATACGTGGACAGGCCTCGGATATGGGAAGTCCTCAGTTACCGGGTGTGTATTCCGGTTTTTTGAGGACCGTTTTCTAGGTGCTTACCGGGTGTATGATGAAACCGAATAGACAGCAACGATCACGATTAACTTGAATATACGTATAAGTGTAGAATACATGTCTACTTTATATAATATAACAGGACCTCGAATTCGGGTAGCCAGTTGAAGTCCTCGAAATCGGGTTTGGACAAACAAGGGTGTGCACGTCGGTGTGTCAGTTGTTACTATGAAGTATATAGGTATGAGTAACTCGAATTGTTTTTGCTATAGTATTTGTATTCCAAGACCATTAGAGCTCGTTCACATTGAGCATATAAATATAAAAGATCATAGCACGCCACGTATCGCTCTCCATACAATCCCTTCAGACCGTTCACACCTGAGCGCTTTATGCGCACATCAACCATAGACAATGCACATCTTACGCCGTAACCGCTCCTGAGGCGATATGCCAACAGTTAAGCGCCCCCCACTCCGACGAAAACAGGAGAGGGGGTCATTTTAATTACGGAGCTGCCAAGAACGGTGGGTGACAGATGTCAACTCCATAGATTCAGTACAAAAAATGCGCGCTCCGTGGCCGCTCGCTAATTCAACTGACCCCCTCTCCTACCATAGGAAGAAATATTTTATCTGCGCCGTGTGAACGCCACGAAACATAAGCGCTCGCGGTTCAGCAGATACCTGCTAGCGGTTATATTAGATGTCTGAACACCCCTTTAAGGGCGGCTTGCACCAAAAGTTAAATTTGATTTAAATATCAAGTTAAACACATTATTTGATTTTACTGCTTCAAGTGTACCCTTTATGTATTTAACTGCGATGTAGGTATATTATTGAAGTAATATTGAAAGGATTGAACTCGTATCTCCTTTGTAAATAAACATACTTTGGTAAAGGGGCCGTTCAAGTATTACGTAACGCACTTGGGGGGGGGGTCTTGTGAAACGTTACTGTGCGTTACGAGGGGGGGTTCAAACAACGCGTTACGTAACATATTTTTCTTTATTTAGATAAAAAAAAACAGGGAATTAAAATCTTCCAAATTGGCAATCCTTTTCGCGAAATCAATATTTTCGCAATACATGGGGGGTCAAAAATCTTCAAAAATTGCGTTACGTAATAATTGAACGCCCCTAAACCTGAAAGCAATAAATTAGTTTTGAGTGGCTTCTCGGATTACACTGGTTGATTTTTGTTTAGTCTGCTGTCACAATAAATCACTATAACTGTCGTTGTACCTCAGTTCTTTACAAACACGCTATACTTTGTGTGATTTTGAGGACTGGGTTGTTCTTTTTTTTAACCTACATAACTTTTACCACTTTGTCACATTTCCACCCCCCCCCCCCCCGTCACATTTGTTTTTACTATAAATGAATTCTCTCTGGATCTCAGAGGGGAAATTGTAACAAGGGGGGGGTGAAATGCAGATCCCGCCAAATGTTGAGGATTTTAATAAAAATGCACTTTCTAGATGGGAAAAGTGTGGAAAAGTTGAATAAAAAAGAAATTAAGGCGCGCTCGGCAAAATTGAGGGAGATACAGCCGTTTAAAGAATGTATGGAATGACACTTCATTAACCGATATTGTCAGCCATTTTGTTCATAATGTTGGTATCTCAGACTTGCTTTAACGAAGGTTGATACGATTGTAGCTAACTTCGTGTGATATACACGTAATTATGAAAAACAGAATTAATAATGGTCACAAACCATGTTACACAAACCTGGCGTAGCCGCTAAACTACTTGAAAACAGGGATGTTTTTCTTGCGTTGACGTGAGCAGGCGCTATAAAGGGGCACATACCATGTTACATAAACCATGTTACAACAGATGAGGATGATTACGAGTGTTACCAACTTTAAGGTAATAATTTGGTTTTCAAAATGGCTGATAGTATCGGTTCATGAAGTGTCATTCCATACATTCTTTAAACGGCTGTATCTCCCTCAATTTTGCCGAGCGCGCCTTAATTTCTTTTTTATTCAACTTTTCCATACTTTTCCCATCTAGAAAGTGCATTTTTATTAAAATCCTCAACATTTGGCGGGATCTGCATTCCTCCCCAAGGGGAAAGGAGGCCTGAAATGCCTATCGGGGATGACAAACACGAGCTGCTTGTATACCTATTTCGAATGACAACCCACGTGACAGAGTTGACGTATGACATAAAAGTTGTAGGAGACAAGTTTTTGAGATTTTTTAAAAATATTTTATTAAACATCATATAAAATAATAATCGCTTTTACTTGATAGGTTATAGCTTTTGGATAGTTCAATTTGTTTTACTTTGCGGTTTAATTTTACCTATTTTCGTTAGAAAGTTATTAGTTATTTAGTTTCAAGGGCGGATCGATCCAGGAATTTTTTCTGAAGGGTGGGCACGAGGGGCGGACGGGCAAAAAAATCAACAATTACTGCTAGAAATAAACTTGAAGTATCATACTTCAAGTTTATTTTTACAACTTCAAGTATGTATAGGAAGGTTTATGAAAGTGTCAAAACAATAGAAAAATTAAATGTTTAATAGAGACAGTTTTCTTACCTACTATGATGTAATCTCCACAGTACACAAAAATACCTTCTGGGGGGGGGGGCACATGCCCCCGTGTCCCCCCCCCCCCCTAAATCCGCCCGTGTTTAGTTTTTAAAAACTATTTCAAAGCGCAGTTGATCGTCGGGTTGTTCTTTTTAACCTACATAAAGTTGTCTCCACCAGAGATTGGAGTTAAATTCAACACAATAACCAAAAACCCATAATAAAAATAACACAAAAAACCTCCAGGCATAAGAGCTCGTTCACATTGAGCATATAAATATAAAAGATCATAGCACGCCACATATCGCTCTCCATACAATCCCTTCAGACCGTTCACACCTGAGCGCTTTATGCGCACATCAACCATAGACAATGCACATCTTATGCCGTAACCGCTCCTGAGGCGATATGCCAACAGTTAAGCGCCCCCCACTCCGACGAAAACAGGAGAGGGGGTCATTTTAATTACGGAGCTGCCAAGACCGGTGGGTGACAGATGTCAAGTTCATAGATTTAGTACAAAAAATGCGCACTCGGTGGCCGCACGCTAATTCAACTGACGGGTGAAATGCAGATCCGGGCACCACTTGGAAATTTAATAAAAATGCACTTTCTAGATGAGAAAAGTGTGGAAAAGTTGAATAAAAAAGAAATTAAGGCGCGCTCGGCAAAATTGAGGGAGATACAACCGTTCAAAGTATTTAAAAATTCACTTCGCGAACTGATATTGACAGTTCGTTCGCCATGTTTTCATTGCTTATATTGGATCCCAGACCTAATACAGAATTAATAGTACGCCAAAATCACAAACCATATTACACAAACCTAGCGTAGCCGCTAAACCACTTGAAAACTGGGATGTTTTTTTGCCGTGACGCGAGCAGGCGCTACGAAGGGGGCACTTTCTTTTCTATCACAAACCATGTTTAGCGTATTAGGTTATAAAAAAAATGGCGGGCGGACGCGGGCGAACTGTCAATATCAGTTTGTAAAGTGAAATTTTAAATACTTTGAACGGTTGTATCTCCCTCAATTTTGCCGAGCGCGCCTTAATTTTTGTTTTATTCTGCTTTTCCACACTTTTCTCATCTAGAAAGTGCCTTTTTATTAAATTTCCAAGTGGTGCCCGGATCTGCATTCCTCCCCAACTGACCCCCTCTCCTACCATAGGAAGAAATATTTTATCTGCGCCGTGTGAACGGCTCGAAACATAAGCGCTCGCGATTCAACAGATACCTGCTAGCGGTTATATTAGATGTCTGAACACCCCTTAACGCTGCATGCAAGTGTTGCCAACTCAGTGGATTTTCCACAAAAACTTGTGGTTTTCATACTTCATTTAGTGGCGAAATATTTCTTTTAGTGGCTGGTGCATTTTTCTAGTGGTTTCGAAAATTTTTGTTTCTTTACTAAAATTCACTCGGCCACTAAGCCACTTATATGTTTAATCTTATACATACTTCTTCGATCTACTTTCTTTAATTTTAAATGGAATTTACGTTTACTGTATACTAACAAGATGCGCAGTGTACATGGGGATGTTGAGAGACTATTTAGTAGTATGAATATAATAAAAACAAACAGGGGAATAGAATGAAGTTAAATCTTTTGTTTAGAATTAAACCCAGGACGCAAACCAATTATGCAGTTTGAGTTACTATCAAAGGTTGGATTGCGATCCAAGAGTTGTCTGATTTGTTCGTTAGATGTCGATAGAATCATTTTTTGTTCTTTGTCTTTCTCACACAACGAACAAGGGAAATATAGATGTATGAAATCCTTATAAAAGGGTTGCATCGGTAAAATTAACTCACTTCTTTACGAAAACTTGCACTAAGAAATTAAAATACTACTGAACCCTTGTCCGTTGGGTGGGGAAAGTTATTGTCGTCAGTTATAAGTTTATAAATATCAAATCATAACAATAAAAATTCAAGAACTTAAAGTTAAAACAAAAAAGTGCTTCATTTATAAAAAACCAGTCTACCCAAAGAAATTCTCCTGAGTGAAGACCTCAATTTTTTACATTTGGTCCTTCGAGCCGGATTGATCCCATGAGCGGATACAAAAATCAATGAAAGCCAGACATGAACCAGCAATAAACTAGGAGAATTCTGATGAAGCGGATCTTCAACAAGGGCAAGTGACCATCCCATTTTTTTATCCATTTCTAATAGAAAAAACAAATTCGGTTAGACCACTTCGGTATTTTATTGTTGTATAAAAATTAGCAACGGACTAATCGTTCAATTGATATTGGCAAGATTTTTTGTGGCTGGCTATGATTATAGTGTCGCAAAAAACGTAAAAATCGGAATTGTGGTTTCATTGTTTTGATTGTTTTTGAATTTGATGTTTTTTGATACTGTCGATAAAGCAGGCGACGGGTACCGTCGTTGTTTTATTTGCAACTGAAACTAACAAAGTTTTTTGTGGGTAGTCATATGATTATGCTACGGCAAAAAACAGAAGGATAATTATTATAATACATGAAATGTATTAATTGATTATTCAAACAATCTGAAAGCGATCGTTGGACGTTGGTTTGACTCCGAAGTGTTTTTCCAGTCGGTAAAGCAGGCGCACGCCATTTGTAAAGTCAGATCGAGTCGCGAACTTTCATAACAAAATAATAACAATAGATTTTCTTGTTGTTGAATACATGCATCTAGTGATCTAGTGTTTTGTTAAAACAAAAGAAACAATCAAGTAAAAGACAGTGCAAGTTTTTTGTGTTTTAGTGTTTAGCGTGGTTAGAAGTGAACCACAACAGAGCAATCAGTGAGTATTGATTGTTTGTTATTTACGAAATCATGGATTTAAAAGTATTAATTGCACAGCGCGGAATATGTAAAGCCAAATTAACCAGATTCAAAGATTACTTAGAGAATAATGAGTTATTACTTTCTGAGGTCGAAATACGCATTCAAAAATTCGAACCATTACTAGACATCTTCGAAGCGTTGCAAGAAAAAATTGAAACATTATCGCAGGATGAATTGGAAAAAGGGAACGAACGAGAAATGTTTGAAAACTCATATTATAAGGTATTAGCAAAAGCCAAGGATAAATTAAGCGAAACCGGTAAAATCGTCCGTTCCAAAGGCGCCAAGCTCCCAATTTTAGAACTACCCAAGTTCAGCGGAAATTATGAAGATTGGTTACATTTCAGAGATGCATTCATTTCATTAATTGACAACAACGACGAATTAGATGTTATTCAGAAATTCTATTATTTGAAATCTTGTTTGTATGATGATGCGGCAAGACTGATTGCGTCCTTACCTACAACTCGAGATAATTATTTCATTGCGTGGGAAATGATCACGGATAGGTTTCAGAATGACAGAGTAATAATAAATAAACATGTTAATGCATTGTTTAAATTGCAAGAAATAAAATCAGAAAATCATGTGGCATTGCGAAAATTATTAGATGAAGCCCAATTGCACTTAAAGGCATTAAATAATTTAAATCTACCCACTGAAAGTTGGGATATATTGTTAATTCATATTTTGTCAAATAAATTGGATAGCGAAACCAGAATGCGCTGGGAACAATATCCAATAAAAAATAAAATCCCCACTTATGAAGAGTTCATGAAATGTCTATACGAACGAGTGCAAGTTTTAGAATTCTCAGCACCAAACGACAAGCGACAGAATCATGCCAAGGGATTTCCTTCTAATTTTAAGAAAGAAACTTATGTTTCGTTATCATCGCAACATTTAAAATGTATTAATTGTAATCAAAATCATAGAATTTATAATTGTCAAAAGTTTTTAAATCTGGGAATAGAGGATAGAATGACAACAATACGTCGGTTGAAAGCTTGTCTGAAATGTTTGTCGGTAGGGCATAAATTTCAGGATTGTAAAAGTAAATATAATTGTCGCAAGTGTGGTGCGAGCTCTCACAACACTTTGTTACATTTGCAAAATGAAGACAAAATGCAAAGTCATCAGGGAAGCGATACTTCTTCAAGAGAACCTCTTGTTAACAATCATGCATCGAAAACATCCAACAATTTCATTTTATTATCAACGGCGGTGATTAACGTGAGAAATAATAAAGGAAATCCAATTAAAGCTAGAATTTTGTTGGACTCCGGAGCACAGTCTAATTTCATTAGCCAGGAATTCGCTTCTAAATTACAATTAAAAATTAGAAAAACTGATATCCCTATTACCGGAATTCATAATAAAATACAGCATATTAAAAACATTGTGGATTTAGAAATATCTTCCAATTATTCACCCTATTCAAAGAGGATTGAATGCCTAGTATTGTCGGAGGTGACCAGTAATCTGCCGCAAATCTCATTTCAGAAAAAAGGCACCGGCATCCCCCAAGGATTGCAATTGGCAGATCCAAACTTTAATGAAACCGGCCCGATAGACATGTTGATCGGGGCTGACACCTTCTGGGAGACTCTGCACTCTGACCGGATGAAGATTCAAGATTCCGGACCAATATTGCAACGAACCGAATTTGGATGGCTGGTTTCGGGACACATCTTCACTTCAGAAAAGAGGCCAGTAAAAATTTGTAATCTTTCACTCAACTTAATACATAAGCAAATTGAAAATTTTTGGAAATTAGAGGAGCTAAGTCCTATTAAACATAGGAATCACGAGGAGCGAGCATGTGAAGAAAGCTTCACAGCTACTCATGAAAGAGATGGCAGAGGCCGTTTCATTGTAAGTTTACCACAACGCCCCTGTGCGAAACAGCTAGGCGAAAGTCTCCCTATGGCGGAGAAGAGATTGTATAATTTGGAGAAAAAATTAGCCTCAAACCCAGAATTAATGAAAGATTACAAGAATTTTATGCAGGAGTACAAGGACTTAGGTCATATGACGCAATGTGAACCACCGTCACCAAATCAAATACACTACTATCTGCCTCACCATGCGGTGATCAAAGAATCTAGTACAACTACTAAGACCAGAGTCGTAGTCGATGGATCAGCTAAATCCTCAACTGGAATTATCCCAAATGATGCCCTCATGATTGGGCCGACATTGCAAAAGGATTTATGTGCACATCTGTTGAATTTCAGAAAACATCAGTACGAGTTAACAGCCGACAAAGAAAAAATGTACCGGCAGATATTAGTGCAGCCGGAGGATAGGGACTTACAACGTATCCTTTGGAGAGACGCACCCAGCGAGGAGATTCAACATTATCAGCTGAATACAGTCTACGGTCTGGGATCATCATTCTTAGCCACAAGATATTTGGAGCGGCTAGGAAATGAAAATCAAGGCACAAATCCCAAGGTCAGTCGCATTCTTAAAGAATTTTTTTACATGGATGACTTAATGGCTGGCAGTGGTGAAGAAGATTGCTTGCTAAGTAGAAGCAAACGACGGATGTTATCCTACATAGCATCCATTTTTAATCCCCCGGGTCTGATGAGACCTGTAACGATAGTAGCGAAGCTACTAATGCAACGTCTGTGGCAGAACAAAACTCAGTGGGTTGAAGATATATCTCCTGACATTTGGAAAGTTTGGAGAGCTTATATGGAAGAATTGCCGCAGATAAATAATGTGAAGGTACCTAGGAGAGTCATTTGTCAAAAGCATGTGATATCAGAAGATAATGCTGCGGATGTACTATCCAGAGATATTAGGACTTCTCAATTATTGACATCCACCATTTGGTGGCACGGACCCGATTGGCTAACTCTTGCACCATCCAGTTGGCCATGCGGAGAATCTACGTACATAGATCCACCTGAGGTGAAAACAAAAGCTGTAGTGTTGGCAACAGTAACGCAGGATTGGGACATTTTTAGGAACTACATCTCTCTACTAAATCCTTATGTACATAATGATTTACCTTGCGTAGGCGGCAGGCTTTCCGAAGGAAAATTGCTGTCAATAAATCAACGACATCCAATCTTGCTGCCACCACATCATAATTTAACCAAATTAATTATGAAAAACTACTATCATTTACACTTGCATGCAGGTACTCATACCTTATTGGCAATAATCAGATTGAAGTTCTGGCCAATAATAGGAAAATTTAGTGAAAATGATAATAAGGAAATGTGTAATATGTTTTAGATCAAATACAAAGACTATGCAGCAAATAATGGCAGACCTTGCAGCCGAAAGGAGCTTATATATTTTTGTTATTAATGTTTTTCTTATGTATGTTTATTTGTATGTGTGGTGTCAAAAGCCATACACTTAGAACTTGAACTGTCTTTGAATACAGAAAGTTTTTTTTTAAATGCCTTGAAGCGTTTTATCGAGCGTAGTGGAAGGCCGAGTAAATTATTTTCAGATAATGCTACTACCTACTATCGGAAAATCATTATCGGGGCTATCAATTCAATGGGGGTACATTCCGACAAGGGCGCTGCACTTTGGAGGCCTTTGAGAAGTCAGAATGAAATCTGTTTAAATGTCAGTTGAAACGGCTAGCAAGTAACTCCTTATTAACATATGAGGAATTTAATACCGTTTTGTGTCAGATTGAATCTTGTTTAAATTCTAGACCTCTTACCCCATTGTCAAATGATCCAAATGACCTAAACTCCCTCAGTCCCGGTCACTTTCTTGTTGGTGAAAGCTTAGCGGCGATTCCAGAACAAGATCTACAAAATATTTCAGTCAACAGGCTGAATAACTATCAAAAGTTATCCTTACTAATACAATGTTTTTGGTCGAGGTGGCGATTGGAATACCTGGCGCAGCTCCAAAGCAGAACGAAGTGGACCAACGGACCTAATGCGCAACTAAAACCAGGCGATATGGTGGTCTTGAAGGAAGACAACCTACCACCATGTGTGTGGAAACTCGGACGTGTAATTGCAGTCCATCCAGGAGCTGACGGGAGAGTACGTGTGGCAACTCTCAAAACCTCGCATGGAACTACTCAGAGGGCCATCTCAAAGCTGTGTCTATTGCCAATAGACGATAACGAGGAGCTGAAGATGTCAACATCCCCACCCAACGGACCAGACGCTGTGTAAGCACATAATGCAAAAAAAAAAGGAACTTGTGCTTTATGAAAAAAAACAATGAGTGCATAAAACAAGATAAACCAATAAATAGTAAAAAAAACAATATAAAAATTTGTACGTTGAAGGTAAAAAATAATATAAAAATTTGTACGTTAAAAGTAACCATAAAGGACAAAAAGAAGATATAATAATAAATTAAAAGTAAAAATCAGTGTACAAAATGTGGAAAAATGTGGAGCAATAAAAACTTGAGTGTGGTAGGGAGTGATATAAAAAATAATAAAACAAAAAAAGGATTGTAGATCCATATATTTAAAAAAAAAAAGGGATAAAAACACTTAATGAACACTTATAAACTAACATAGCCTGCTGGCTAGAATTGCAAACTGCATATATAGATATATCTGGAGACATTGTAATAATTCCAAATGTGGCAATGAACTATGGAAGGAAGGATGAATTATCTTTATTAAATTTTTTCCCGAGGAAGGAAGGAAGGATGACCAGGAAACCTGCCGCGACATGATTGTGCTGTCTATATTATATGTTTATATGTAATTATTGTTATGGTTTCTGTTTGTTTTTAAAAAATGTAGTTTGTTTTTGGAATTATCTTAGTGTGTTATGTTATTGAATAACTTTAAAATTAATTTAATGAATTTGAATTTGATTTGAGCAAAGTCAATATTTAATTTAGGCTCATAATTTGTTTGCATAATGTTATTTGTATAATTTGCAGAAAAATGGATTCGATATTTCAAAATAAATATCTGCCCATTTTGGGGCGGAGGATGTTTAGAATTAAACCCAGGACGCAAACCAATTATGCAGTTTGAGTTACTATCAAAGGTTGGATTGCGATCCAAGAGTTGTCTGATTTGTTCGTTAGATGTCGATAGAATCATTTTTTGTTCTTTGTCTTTCTCACACAACGAACAAGGGAAATATAGATGTATGAAATCCTTATAAAAGGGTTGCATCGGTAAAATTAACTCACTTCTTTACGAAAACTTGCACTAAGAAATTAAAATACTACTGAACCCTTGTCCGTTGGGTGGGGAAAGTTATTGTCGTCAGTTATAAGTTTATAAATATCAAATCATAACAATAAAAATTCAAGAACTTAAAGTTAAAACAAAAAAGTGCTTCATTTATAAAAAACCAGTCTACCCAAAGAAATTCTCCTGAGTGAAGACCTCAATTTTTTACATTTTAAATGTAAAAAATTGAGGTCTTCACTCAGGAGAATTTCTTTGGGTAGACTGGTTTTTTATAAATGAAGCACTTTTTTGTTTTAACTTTAAGTTCTTGAATTTTTATTGTTATGATTTGATATTTATAAACTTATAACTGACGACAATAACTTTCCCCACCCAACGGACAAGGGTTCAGTAGTATTTTAATTTCTTAGTGCAAGTTTTCGTAAAGAAGTGAGTTAATTTTACCGATGCAACCCTTTTATAAGGATTTCATACATCTATATTTCCCTTGTTTGTTGTGTGAGAAAGACAAAGAACAAAAAATGATTCTATCGACATCTAACGAACAAATCAGACAAAGACAAAATGCAAAGTCATCAGGGAAGCGATACTTCTTCAAGAGAACCTCTTGTTAACAATCATGCATCGAAAACATCCAACAATTTCATTTTATTATCAACGGCGGTGATTAACGTGAGAAATAATAAAGGAAATCCAATTAAAGCTAGAATTTTGTTGGACTCCGGAGCACAGTCTAATTTCATTAGCCAGGAATTCGCTTCTAAATTACAATTAAAAATTAGAAAAACTGATATCCCTATTACCGGAATTCATAATAAAATACAGCATATTAAAAACATTGTGGATTTAGAAATATCTTCCAATTATTCACCCTATTCAAAGAGGATTGAATGCCTAGTATTGTCGGAGGTGACCAGTAATCTGCCGCAAATCTCATTTCAGAAAAAAGGCACCGGCATCCCCCAAGGATTGCAATTGGCAGATCCAAACTTTAATGAAACCGGCCCGATAGACATGTTGATCGGGGCTGACACCTTCTGGGAGACTCTGCACTCTGACCGGATGAAGATTCAAGATTCCGGACCAATATTGCAACGAACCGAATTTGGATGGCTGGTTTCGGGACACATCTTCACTTCAGAAAAGAGGCCAGTAAAAATTTGTAATCTTTCACTCAACTTAATACATAAGCAAATCGAAAATTTTTGGAAATTAGAGGAGCTAAGTCCTATTAAACATAGGAATCACGAGGAGCGAGCATGTGAAGAAAGCTTCACAGCTACTCATGAAAGAGATGGCAGAGGCCGTTTCATTGTAAGTTTACCACAACGCCCCTGTGCGAAACAGCTAGGCGAAAGTCTCCCTATGGCGGAGAAGAGATTGTATAATTTGGAGAAAAAATTAGCCTCAAACCCAGAATTAATGAAAGATTACAAGAATTTTATGCAGGAGTACAAGGACTTAGGTCATATGACGCAATGTGAACCACCGTCACCAAATCAAATACACTACTATCTGCCTCACCATGCGGTGATCAAAGAATCTAGTACAACTACTAAGACCAGAGTCGTATTCGATGGATCGGCTAAATCCTCAACTGGAATTACCCTAAATGATGCCCTCATGATTGGGCCGACATTGCAAAAGGATTTATGTGCACATCTGTTGAATTTCAGAAAACATCAGTACGAGTTAACAGCCGACAAAGAAAAAATGTACCGGCAGATATTAGTGCAGCCGGAGGATAGGGACTTACAACGTATCCTTTGGAGAGACGCACCCAGCGAGGAGATTCAACATTATCAGCTGAATACAGTCTACGGTCTGGGATCATCATTCTTAGCCACAAGATATTTGGAGCGGCTAGGAAATGAAAATCAAGGCACAAATCCCAAGGTCAGTCGCATTCTTAAAGAATTTTTTTACATGGATGACTTAATGGCTGGCAGTGGTGAAGAAGATTGCTTGCTAAGTAGAAGCAAACGACGGATGTTATCCTACATAGCATCCATTTTTAATCCCCCGGGTCTGATGAGACCTGTAACGATAGTAGCGAAGCTACTAATGCAACGTCTGTGGCAGAACAAAACTCAGTGGGTTGAAGATATATCTCCTGACATTTGGAAAGTTTGGAGAGCTTATATGGAAGAATTGCCGCAGATAAATAATGTGAAGGTACCTAGGAGAGTCATTTGTCAAAAGCATGTGATATCAGAAGATAATGCTGCGGATGTACTATCCAGAGATATTAGGACTTCTCAATTATTGACATCCACCATTTGGTGGCACGGACCCGATTGGCTAACTCTTGCACCATCCAGTTGGCCATGCGGAGAATCTACGTACATAGATCCACCTGAGGTGAAAACAAAAACTGTAGTGTTGGCAACAGTAACGCAAGATTGGGATATTTTTAGGAACTGCATCTTTCTACTAAATCCTTATGTACATAATGATTTATTTTGCGTAGGCGGCAGGCTTTCCGAAGGAAAATTGCTGTCAATAAATCAACGACATCCAATCTTGCTGCCACCACATCATAATTTAACCGAATTAATTATGAAAAACTACATTTACATTTATTTATTTATTTATCAGTTACACTTGCATGCAGGTACTCATACCGTATTGGCAATAATCAGATTGAAGTTCTGGCCAATAATGGGAAAATTTTGTGAAAATGATAATAAGGAAATGTATAATGTGTTATAGATCTAATACACGATGCAGCAAATAATGGCAGACCTTCCAGCCGAAAGGAGCTTATATATTTTTGTTATTGGTGTTTTTCTTATGTATGTTTATTTGTATGTGTGGTGTCAAAAGCCATACACTTAGAACTTGAACTGTCTTTGAATACAGAAAGTTTTTTTTAAATGCCTTGAAGCGTTTTATCGAGCGTAGTGGAAGGCCGAGTAAATTATTTTCAGATAATGCTACTACCTACTATCGGAAAATCATTATCGGGGCTATCAATTCAATGGGGGTACATTCCGACAAGGGCGCTGCACTTTGGAGGCCTTTGAGAAGTCAGAATGAAATCTGTTTAAATGTCAGTTGAAACGGCTAGCAAGTAACTCCTTATTGATATATGAGGAATTTAATACCGTTTTGTGTCAGATGAATTTTGTTTAAATTCTAGTCCTTTTACCCCATTGTCAAATGATCCAAATGACCTAATTTCCCTCAGTCCCGGTCACTTTCTTGTTGGTGGAAGCTTTGCAGTAATTCCGGAACAAGATCTACAAAATATTTCAGTCAACGGACTGAATAAATAAAAAAAAAAAAAATCCTTGCTAATACGATGTTTTTTGATCGAGGTACCTGGCTCAACTCCAAAGCAGAACGAAGTGGACCAGCGGACCTCATACGCAGCTCAAACCAGGCGATACGGTGGTCTTGCAGGAAGACAACCTACCACCATGTGTGTGGAAACTCGGACGTGTAACTGCAGTCCATCCAGGAGCTGACGGGAGAGTACGTGTGGCAACTCTCAAAACATCGCATGGAACTACTCAGAGGACGATCTCAAAGCTGTGTCTATTGCCAATAGACGATAACGAGGAGCTGAAGATGTCAACATCCCCACCCAACGAACCAGACGCTGTGTAAGCACAAAATGCAAAAAAAAGGAACTTGTGCTTTATGAAAAACAAAAACAATGAGTGCATAAAACAAGATAAACCAATAAATAGTAAAAAAAACAATATAAAAATTTGTACGTTGAAAGTAAAAAATAATATAAAAATTTGTACGTTGAAAGTAAAAAATAATATAAAAATTTGTACGTTAAAAGTAACCAAAAAGGACAAAAGGAAGATATAATAATAAATTAAAAGTAAAAATCAGTGTACAAAATGTGGAAAAATGTGGAGCAATAAAAACTTGAGTGTGGTAGGGAGTGATATAAAAAATAATAAAACAAAAAAAGGATTGTAGATCCATATATTTAAAAAAAAAAGGATAAAAACACTTAATGAACACTTATAAACTAACATAGCCTGCTGGCTAGAATTGCAAACTGCATATATAGATATATCTGGAGACATTGTAATAATTCCAAATGTGGCAATGAACTATGGAAGGAAGGATGAATTATCTTTATTAAATTTTTTCCCGAGGAAGGAAGGAAGGATGACCAGGAAACCTGCCGCGACATGATTGTGCTGTCTATATTATATGTTTATATGTAATTATTGTTATGGTTTCTGTTTGTTTTTAAAAATGTAGTTTGTTTTTGGAATTATCTTAGTGTGTTATGTTATTGAATAACTTTAAAATTAATTTAATGAATTTGAATTTGATTTGAGCAAAGTCAATATTTAATTTAGGCTCATAATTTGTTTGCATAATGTTATTTGTATAATTTGCAGAAAAATGGATTCGATATTTCAAAATAAATATCTGCCCATTTTGGGGCGGAGGATGTTTAGAATTAAACCCAGGACGCAAACCAATTATGCAGTTTGAGTTACTATCAAAGGTTGGATTGCGATCCAAGAGTTGTCTGATTTGTTCGTTAGATGTCGATAGAATCATTTTTTGTTCTTTGTCTTTCTCACACAACGAACAAGGGAAATATAGATGTATGAAATCCTTATAAAAGGGTTGCATCGGTAAAATTAACTCACTTCTTTACGAAAACTTGCACTAAGAAATTAAAATACTACTGAACCCTTGTCCGTTAGGTGGGGAAAGTTATTGTCGTCAGTTACAAGTTTATAAATATCAAATCATAACAATAAAAATTCAAGAACTTAAAGTTAAAACAAAAAAGTGCTTCATTTATAAAAAACCAGTCTACCCAAAGAAATTCTCCTGAGTGAAGACCTCAATTTTTTTACATTTGCATGCAAAGTCATCAGGGAAGCGATACTTCTTCAAGAGAACCTCTTGTTAACAATCATGCATCGAAAACATCCAACAATTTCATTTTATTATCAACGGCGGTGATTAACGTGAGAAATAATAAAGGAAATCCAATTAAAGCTAGAATTTTGTTGGACTCCGGAGCACAGTCTAATTTCATTAGCCAGGAATTCGCTTCTAAATTACAATTAAAAATTAGAAAAACTGATATCCCTATTACCGGAATTCATAATAAAATACAGCATATTAAAAACATTGTGGATTTGGAAATATCTTCCAATTATTCACCATATTCAAAGAGGATTGAATGCCTAGTATTGTCGGAGGTGACCAGTAATCTGCCGCAAATCTCATTTCAGAAAAAAGGCACCGGCAT
This sequence comes from Limnephilus marmoratus, assembly GCA_917880885.1. Lineage (NCBI taxonomy): Eukaryota > Metazoa > Arthropoda > Insecta > Trichoptera > Limnephilidae > Limnephilus > Limnephilus marmoratus. The sequence goes on along the minus strand of OU862906.1, from coordinate 31,802,012 downwards.
CCCCCAAGGATTGCAATTGGCTGATCCAAACTTTAATGAAACCGGCCCGATAGACATGTTGATCGGGGCTGACACCTTCTGGGAGACTCTGCACTCTGACCGGATGAAGATTCAAGATTCCGGACCAATATTGCAACGAACCGAATTTGGATGGCTGGTTTCGGGACACATCTTCACTTCAGAAAAGAGGCCAGTAGAAATTTGTAATCTTTCACTCAACTTAAAACATAAGCAAATTGAAAATTTGTTGAAATTAGAGGAGCTAAATCCTATTGAACATAGGAATCACGAGGAGCGAGCGTGTGAAGAAAGCTTCACAGCTGCTCAGAAAAGAGATGGCAGAAGCCGTTTCATTGTAAGTTTAATACAACGCCCCTGTGCGAAACAGCTAGGCGAAAGTCTCCCTATGGCGGAGAAGAGATTGTATAATTTGGAGAAAAAATTAGCCTCAAACCCAGAATTAATGAAAGATTACAAGAATTTTATGCAGGAGTGCAAAGATTTAGGTCATATGACGCAATGTGAACCATTGTCACAAAATCAAATACCTTATTATCTGCCTCACCATGCGGTGATCAAGGAACCTAGTACAACTAGAAAGACCAGAGTCGTAGTCGATGGATCAGCTAAATCCTCAACTGGAATTATCCCAAATGATGCCCTCATGATTGGGCCGGCATTCCAAAAGGATTTATGTGCACATCTGTTGAATTTCAGAAAACATCAGTACGCGTTAACAGCCGACATAGAAAAAATGTCCCGGCAGATATTAATGCAGCCAGAGGATAGGGACTTACAACGTATCCTTTGGAGAGACGCACCCAGCGAGGAGCTTCAACATTATCGATTGAACACAGTCTACGGTCTGGGATCATCATTCTTAGCCCCAAGATGTTTGGAGCGGCTAGGAAATGAAAATCAAGGCACAAATCCCAAGGTCAGTCACATTCTTAAAGAAATTTTTTACATGGATGACTTGATGGCGGGTGACAGTGGTGAAGAAGATTGCTTGCTAAGTAGAAGCAAACGACGGATGTTATCCTACATAGCATCCATTTTTAATCCCCCGGGTCTGATAAGACCTGTAACGATAGTAGCGAAGCTACTAATGCAACGTCTGTGGCAGAACAAAACTCAGTGGGTTGAAGATATATCTCCTGACATTTGGAAAGTTTGGAGAGCTTATATGGAAGAATTGCCGCAGATAAATAATGTGAAGGTACCTAGGAGAATCATTTGTCAAAAGCATGTGATATCAGAAGATAATGCTGCGGATGTACTATCCAGAGATATTAGGACTTCTCAATTATTGACATCCACCATTTGGTGGCACGGACCCGATTGGCTAACTCTTGCACCATCCAGTTGGCCATGCGGAGAATCTACGTACATAGATCCACCTGAGGTGAAAACAAAAACTGTAGTGTTGGCAACAGTAACGCAAGATTTGGATATTTTCAGGAACTACATCTCTCTACTAAATCCTTATGTACATAATGATTTACCTTGCGTAGGCGGCAGGCTTTCCGAAGGAAAATTGCTGTCAATAAATCAACGACATCCAATCTTGCTGCCACCACATCATAATTTAACCAAATTAATTATGAAAAACTACTATCATTTACACTTGCATGCAGGTACTCATACCTTATTGGCAATAATCAGATTGAAGTTCTGGCCAATAATAGGAAAATTTTGTGAAAATGATAATAAGGAAATGTGTAATATGTTTTAGATCAAATACAAAGACTATGCAGCAAATAATGGCAGACCTTGCAGCCGAAAGGAGCTTATATTTTTTTTTTTTTTTTTTTTATTTTTATTTTAACTTTATGAGTAAAACCTCAAATTGTAATATTTAATTAAATTATATATTTTTGTTATTAATGTTTTTCTTATGTATGTTTATTTGTATGTGTGGTGTCAAAAGCCATACACTTAGAACTTGAACTGTCTTTGAATACAGAAAGTTTTTTTAAATGCCTTGAAGCGTTTTATCGCGCGTAGTGGAGGGCCGAGTAAATTATTTTCAGATAATGCTACTACCTACTGTCGGAAAATCATTATCGGGGCTATCAATTCAATGTGGGGTACATTCCGACAAGGGCGCTGCACTTTGGAGGCCTTTGAGAAGTCAGAATGAAATCTGTTTAAATGTCAGTTGAAACGGCTAGCGAGTAACTCCTTATTGATATATGAGGAATTAATACCGTTTTGTGTCAGATGAATTTTGTTTAAATTCTAGTCCTTTTACCCCATTGTCAAATGATCCAAATGACCTAATTTCCCTCAGTCCCGGTCACTTTCTTGTTGGTGGAAGCTTTGCAGTAATTCCGGAACAAGATCTACAAAATATTTCAGTCAACGGACTGAATAAATATCAAAAAAAAAATCCTTGCTAATACGATGTTTTTTGATCGAGGTACCTGGCTCAACTCCAAAGCAGAACGAAGTGGACCAGCGGACCTCATACGCAGCTCAAACCAGGCGATACGGTGGTCTTGCAGGAAGACAACCTACCACCATGTGTGTGGAAACTCGGACGTGTGATTGCAGTCCATCCAGGAGCTGACGGGAGAGTACGTGTGGCAATTCTCAAAACATCGCATGGAACTACTCAGAGGGCGATCTCAAAGCTGTGTCTATTGCCAATAGACGATAACGAGGAGCTGAAGATGTCACCATCCCCACCCAACGAACCAGACGCTGTGTAAGCACAAAATGCAAAAAAAAGGAACTTGTGCTTTATGAAAAAAAAACCAATGAGTGCATAAAACAAGATAAACCAATAATAAAAAAAAAACAATATAAAAATTTGTACGTTGAAAGTAAAAAATAATATAAAAATTTGTACGTTAAAAGTAACCAAAAAGGACAAAAGGAAGATATAATAATAAATTAAAAGTAAAAATCAGTGTACAAAATGTGGAAAAATGTGGAGCAATAAAAACTTGAGTGTGGTAGGGAGTGATATAAAAAAATAATAAAACAAAAAAAGGATTGTAGATCCATATATTTAAAAAAAAAAGGATAAAAACACTTAATGAACACTTATAAACTAACATAGCCTGCTGGCTAGAATTGCAAACTGCATATATAGATATATCTGGAGACATTGTAATAATTCCAAATGTGGCAATGAACTATGGAAGGAAGGATGAATTATCTTTATTAAATTTTTTCCCGAGGAAGGAAGGAAGGATGACCAGGAAACCTGCCGCGACATGATTGTGCTGTCTATATTATATGTTTATATGTAATTATTGTTATGGTTTCTGTTTGTTTTTAAAAATGTAGTTTGTTTTTGGAATTATCTTAGTGTGTTATGTTATTGAATAACTTTAAAATTAATTTAATGAATTTGAATTTGATTTGAGCAAAGTCAATATTTAATTTAGGCTCATAATTTGTTTGCATAATGTTATTTGTATAATTTGCAGAAAAATGGATTCGATATTTCAGAATAAATATCTGCTCATTTTGGGGCGGAGAATGTTTAGAATTAAACCCAGGACGCAAACCAATTATGAAGTTGAGTTACTATCAAAGGTTGGATTGCGATCCAAGAGTTGTCTGATTTGTTCGTTAGATGTCGATAGAATCATTTTTTTGTTCTTTGTCCTTCTCACACAACAAACAAGGGAAATATAGATGTATGAAATCCTTATAAAAGGGGTTGCATCGGTAAAATTAACTTACTTCTTTACGAAAACTTGCACTAAGAAATTAAAATACTACTGAACCCTTGTCCGTTGGGTGGGGAAAGTTATTGTCGTCAGTTACAAGTTTATAAATATCAAATCATAACAATAAAAATTCAAGAACTTAAAGTTAAAACAAAAAAGTGCTTCATTTATAAAAAACCAGTCTACCCAAAGAAATTCTCCTGAGTGAAGACCTCAATTTTTTACATTTGACTGCCATATTGAGAGTACGCTGTGGTTTGAGGTTGGAAGGTAAATGCTGCAATGATTATGAAATTCCAGTAGCAGTTGTAAACCAAATCGGTACCAAAGAGTCATATCAATCTGAAACTGACGATTATGGTGCAGGCAAAAATGATTCGTCTGAAGAAGACTTAATTTAGAATTAGTCGTTATTGAATAATTTTTATTTTTGTAGTAATAAAGGAAACTAATAATTATTTCTAACCATATTTTCTTTCATTAAACTTTATTTTAGTGGAAAATTTAGCCGGTGTGAGTGTAGTACTATATTTTTAGTGGTTTTCTGGTGGATGTAAAGGGTGAATCTGGTGGAAAGCTGGTATAACACTGTTGGCAACACTCATGCTAAACACTCAAAGTCTCACAGTGAACTGTAAACGTATTGGTCTTTCTGCGTGGCGGCCTGAAGTGGCGCGGGACTCGGTCGTTCCGAAGTGGAAGTGTGCAGGGTGATGTCTCGGTTCTCGGTTACGTGATTGAAACAACTAACCCCGAAAAATCTTTCGCATTTCGATATTTCGAAATCATCTTTCTCTATGTTTGTAAATATTATTTCAGCTGTCAAGTTTGCTTTGCTGTGCTGCAAAGATCAAAGCGAAGTTCGTGCTTTTTATTTGCGTCCGTGATAATTTTGAAAGGATTTGTTAGTTTTTTGTTAAATTAAATATCCTTTGGTTTGACAGGATAGTAAAATATCAGCAATAAATCAAAATGTGTGGAGGTTTTACTTGTTCTAAAAATGCTCTGACGGCCCTTAACATTTTGTACATTGTACGTAAAGTTCGACTAAAGATGAGATTATTATGGTATCACATCCTTAGTCATTGATCAATATTTTTTAATCGTGTTATTTTTATTAATAGGCAGTGGCATTTGTGCTGATTGGGGTGGCTGTATATGGAAGGGCAGCTTCTTTAGTGACCAACCTTCCCATCATCGGCGGCATTTTAGCATGCGGAGTTCTATTAATCCTCATATCCATTTTGGGGTTAGCAGGGGCTGTCAAACACCACCAAGTGATGCTCTTCTTTGTATCCTTTTCACAATGGTCCACAAACGTTCTGTTTAATTATGTGGTCAAATAATATTATACATAAGACAATTGATTTGGTAAACATGAGTTTCCATCTCAAGCATATGGTTTTCCTTTGCACATCAATATTGTTGGTATTCTTGAGCCTTGTCAAACATGATAAGACATGATAATATAATGTTGGTCTTGATCCTTGTCAAATATATTGATACATAATAATGTTTTGTTGGTCTTGATCCTTATCAAATATCTTGATACATAATAACACAGGTCTGCGACTTTTTTTCTTATTTGAAATAAGAGGTAATTCCCATATATTTTTGTTTGCTGAATTCGGGAAAATTATCAAAAAATTCCGTCACGTAGGGTTTTTCCGCAAAACTCAAAATACTGTGGGATTGCCTATCTTAAGCCGCAAAACGGGGTTTATTGCCGAAATATATATTTTTTATTAATTCCAACTTAGGGAACGTACCCATACTACGTGACCAACTTTTTGCAATTTTTAACCCCCCCCCCCCCCCGGTGACCAAAATCCTAAGCAACCCGCCGCTCATGCTCATTTGTATGGAGCGTGACATTTTGAAGACCCCCCCCCCCCCCTAAACGTGTCACGTAGTATGGGTACGTTCCCTTATTATAAGATAATTTTATGTTTTATTGACTGAAACAAAACATTTAGTAACTCATGACGATATAATTAGTCAGCTTTGAATCACATATATCGGGATTTTCCATAGTAAGTATGATGAGAGTATGCCGGAATTCCCAAGGTGCCCACTCCCTTCCATGCCCTTAATTTATTTCTGTTCCAACTTTCGTAATGTGCTTTTCAAAAATGACTTCAAGAGGTTGTGTAAATTCTTCTGAGAGTTTTTGCTATATTTGTGGTGAATTTGTAATGTAAAAACAACAAAGAAATATTGCTGATTTTGTTAAAAAAGTGTATATAGGGGACCAGGACAAATCATCCGCATGGAGTTTGTTCAGGGTGTGTTGAAGGACTTAGAATGTGGTCAAAAGGTAAAGTTAAATCTTTTCGTTTTGGTGTTCCCATGATCTGGAGAGAGCCTCAAACTGCTACTTTTGTTCATGCAATGTGCAAAGGTATAGTACTAAAAATAAAAACAAATTTGTTACCCAAACATGGATTCGGCACTCCGCCCAGTCCCTCACGGACCTGGCATTCCTACACCACAAGCACCCCAAATCCTTGACGATTTGCCATCATCAGAAAGTGAATCAGAAGAAAGTTCTAGTGACGAGTTGGCTGCAATAAAGGCATTCAATATAAGTTTTGATTTGAATGAAATTATTGCACTATTTTCCATCTCCGATAATTGAAATAGTTGTTTCTCATTGTCATTAACCCCTCAGGCTAATTTGTTCGGTTTTCGGAACAACTCATGTAGGTCTCATAGAAATCGTTGTGTCTCCCTTACTACCATGGTTAGAAATATGGTCTAAACTGTGTTAGAAAGAGAGGGTAAAGTTCGGTTTAGGGGCGGCGTTCCTAGATAATAAAACTAGTTATTTTTATACTAACTATGGGCCGGAAAATCCGAATCTAAAAGAATTAGGCATCGGCAAGCAATATTAACTGAATTACACGACTTTTAAATTTTCTATAAACACAAAGGAAAACAAGCCATTTTGAATGCATTGACACTACAAGTCATAGAAAAACAAGAAAGATGTTACACCACATAAAATTAAGTGTTGCCATTAAGCAATAATATCAATAACGCATGCATTCAAAATAGTTTGTTTTTTGTGTTTATAGAAAATTTTAAAGTCGTGTAATTCAGTTAATATTGCTTGCCGACGCCTAATTCTTTCAGATTCGGATTTTCCGGCCCATAATTAGTATAAAAAAAAAAAAAATTATCTAGGACTATCGCCCCTAAACCGAATTTTTTCCGAAAGAGAAAACACCACACTTTATATTCAAATCTATGAATATGAAGCGTATTTTCTACAATCAAAAAAATTATGGAACTTTGGGAATTTATTAGTTATTTTTAAAAGAAACAACCAAAAAGTGAATTTGACGATAACATTTATAATACGTTTTGCCTAATAAAATATGTGTGTTTTTTTTATTCTTTATCAGTAATTTGAAAAATGTGAGGTGAGCTATTTATAAAAAAGTTTTAATTAACATTAAAAGATTATATGCTTATTTTGAATTATAAAATTTTAGAGCGTATTTCATCAACCAGTTTTTGTTTTGTGATGCATCCAGAAATATTCCATTTATTTGGATTTTCTTACAAAGTGGAAATATTTTGACCTTCCGACAAAATAGGCCAGAGGTCTCAGGGGTTAAGTCAAATAAAAGTGTCATTTCAAGATAATGTGCTCGTAAATTTTACCAGAAAAACAAATAAAAAAATATTTTTCTTAACATAATTTCCTCAGTACATGGTTATCCTGTTTATGCTGTTTTTGATTCAATTCTCTGTAGCTTGCGCTTGTTTGGCTGTGAATCCAGATCAGCAAGAGAAATTGGCTCAGCAGGTATGTACCATTGTTTTCAGACTACTAAACTAAGGTCATCACTACTTCAGATGACCTTTGAAATGTCATCTTACTACGTCTGACTCGTTTAGAAATTATCAAGGATTTTTATAATACTTAGGTATCTTTATTTAAAGCGGTATCATTTTGTTGTTTATTTTGTGATGTTATCACTTTCTTTGATATATGTGCTATCAGTTTTGGAAAATATGCAAGGAATTAATGTGTCACTGTATTACAAATTTATGAATGACTTTTATTTTTATAGCGAATCACTTGTTAAAAATCTGACAACATCCTGCCCTCTGTACATGGTAAAATTTGATTAACTCCACGTTTTTATTAGCGAAATATTTATGTTTCTTTGACCACAAACTTTTATTAGAATTTACATTAAAAAAAAAACTATGTTGTAGTTACTAGTCCTAGCCCGAGTTTAACCGTTTTAGTGCTTTGCTTATTTTGCAAGACATATATAAACAAGCATGGTATCAATAAATATGCAATAACTTGGACAAATATCAAACAATTTTAACAATTCTTTCTGCAATAATGAACTCCAGTAAAAAATATTATGACTAAAAAAATATGTTCATACAGACCAATAAACGCTGATTCTGAATATATAAGTTTTTTTTTATAATATTAAACGTAGTGTTTGTAAAAAAATATTAAATAGTGCATTTTTTAACGTCTCGTTAAAATACACTGTAAAGTTGGTACGATTGAATGGTTAGTGCTGACGTCACGCGTCACCAGTCATTGTATCACATTGTATTGAAATCAATTGACATGTAGGTATGGCACAAGCCATCAGTATTAACAACATTTCATGTTATTCTTTATTTCGTACTGTTTATAGAGATTTAGTTGTAGTGTTTATTGAAACAATATTTAAGCCTAAATAATTCAGTATCAAAAATAGAGGTATCTCTATTAGTTTATCTCTATTATTTAAAATATTGAAAAACTACTGCACAAAAAAAATAATGAATGAAAAAAGTAATGCTTCTTCTAGGGAGAATACTCCGAACAACGGAACAACGGATTTCAAAATGGCGGCAGTAGATCAGCTGATTGCCCAATCCCATACTAATTTTTCGGGAGTGATGACGTCACATGATTTACCATATTTCCGGGGGGTCTCGAAAACTTAAAACTTTGACAATTATTTTAACTATTAAAACTAACTCTAAAAATAAAAACAAAAACGCAGTTATTTAAGTTAGAAGGTCATTATTCATAAAAAAAAAAATAAAAAAATTGGACTGGAGTTCTCTATTATAGTAGTAAAGAATGATATTTTATGCTTCTAATAAAAAACTGCGGTAATTGTTCGGAACAAACGTCAACGGTTAATACGCACTTTTTTTTGATAAAACTTTTAGATTCTTCTTAATTACCATAAAAGACAATTATTCGCATTGGGGGAGGTTGAAAATGTTACGTTTTTAATTTTATTTACGTAAATTGAAAATTTGCTTTCACACTGTCAAATCACTCTGTTTGCAGTTCGGAACAAACGTCAACGGTTAATACGCACTTTTTTTTGATAAAACTTTTAAAATTAAGATAATATACACAAGCCCGCTACACAAACCCTGCGTAGCCAAACAAACCATTCAAAAACGTAGGCTGTTTTTTAAAGTAAAGATAACATACACAATCCCGTTACATAACCGTTGACATTTGTTCCGAATATTTACCAAAACTGCACATTTACAACAACAAAAGATATTAAAAAATATAAAAATATAAGATTATATCACTCCATAATTGTGTTTACCCTTGCGAAGTCAATATTTTTTTACAGCGAGCGCATATGAGGTTAGACCGCCTTATCTCATTTGTTTTGCTGCACACTACACTGGCGTAAATTGGGCCCGGGCAGTTTTTCTAAACAATTTTTTTTATTGGATGAAGCTGGTTGTATTGGTTCACTGTTTTTGTGCGCCATGTATTCTTTTCAATATCTTCTATAATTTCAGATGTCTAGTCATTTTTTTTCCTGTCGTATTGGATTTATAAAAACATAAGCGTTTAGCACCATCATTCCGAATATGTTGACTGGAACTTTTTTCCAGTATTTTGGTGTTCTTCGTTCATTCAAATACACATACATTTTGTCCGATTCGTCCACTACTCTCATGTATATGAATCATTGAAGGCTTTTTTTTTCTGATTCTGATGCATTGCGATGTACAATAATGTCATTTCCGTCGTCACTGCCTCCATTTATCGGTCTCGTCGTCCGTAGTGTCACTGTCATTTGGTAGATCCCGATCGTCTGCAATAGAACTAACTTCCGACATGGTGATAAATATCGATCCCCTTTAGGTTATATTAATTTAACAGGATAAACAATAAATACAGATATCAAGACATGCGTCAACCGCAATGTGACGCGCTCAAATTGAACATGTGCTCTCCTGAGGACCGACAAACGCTAGCTGAAAATTGCAGAGCTATAGCGCTGGGCTGCACTCTAATGGTTAAACACATCCTGTCTTTTACTAAATAATTTAAAAAAAAAATTGTGGTATCATAATTAATGTTATAATGTATTACTTTTCCAGGGTTGGGCAACAGTTGATAACGATACCAAAACCCAGGTTCAGCAAACCTTTGGCTGCTGTGGATTCCACGACAGGGCGCCCACTAATTCTTCCATGGACCACCCCACCTGTGATCTCGTAGATGTGAGTCAAAATAACTTGCATGTTAATTCAATCAGGAAACAAACCTTGGTAACCTTGATTCTCCTTACAAAACACTTCAATGAATGTTACATCTAGTTCACTCTTTTATGTGGTGGACGTTAGACCAAAATTTGTCCATTAGGACTATTCTTTCTCCAATTGAACAATAAAAGTACAAAGAGTCACATTTGTCAGATTGTGAAATTGATCAATTTTTTATTTTATTTTAGTTTATTAAGGAAAATGCCTACATATTTTTTTAAAATAATAACAAGTTACGTGGTTGCCATGAACCATCAAAGTTTCCAAGTATAATTAATAGATGGCAGCACTTCTCTTGGAAGATTGAACAATTTGAATAATTTGATGATATTTTGCATATTGAAATTGTCAATTTGATGATTTGCGCATTCTATCAGACAAACGTAATCTTTCTATCTATCCTACCACAATACAATGTAATATTTTAGTGAAACTTCATGAAACATGTATGCAACATCCGCGAATGGGATAGCCGCCTGTTGATGTAGGCCAGGGGTCAGCAAACTTCTCAAGTGAGAAGAGCCAATTTGTTAAAGAAATAGGATAACAAATATATCAGAGAGCCATATTAGAACGGAGGGGTGTTGTAATCGTACTGTGGTAAATGTGGTGAGCTGAGTTGGTAACACTGATTCGTTCGGCGGCTGGTTGAGTTAGCTCCACACAGGAGGCCCTGAGGAAAATAATTTCCCTCAGAGCCTATGTCATCTTAGGGGATGCTGTGTGGAGGGTCTTTTTAAGGTAGGGAAGGATAGGAAGTTGTGGGAAGGAAAACGGTATGAGGGGTGGGTAGGAATCTGGGGGTTAGTGTGTATAGGAGCGACGGATGTATGAATCCATCTCTCCAACTGCAGTGCAAGGCGATGGGTCGAGAGAGTCCGGCTGGAAAGGTCAAAAGACATCCCTCACCCAGTCTCTCGATCCGGCCCGCCACGCAGCAGGTGGGCAGACGCGTCCGCCGCCAAGACCTGGACACCCCATGAACCCGGGCACCCCTGCTAAGTCACCAAACGTAGCAAACCACATGGGAGACCTATGGCAGATGTGTTGGTTATCCAATAAATGGTTCCCGGGGCGGCGGTACTTACACCCACCTCCCAAATAGAAGCAGAGGTGAAATTGCAATTGAAGTCTGAAGAGCCGCAGACGCCTATGCAGCGAGCTGCAAATCTAATCCCTGATATAGGTGACTGGCGTGTAGATAAGGTTAACGTAGATATATTCACTCTTATAAATAAAATTGTTTTTTATTTCAGAAAATTTGCTGCAAAGGCGGTATAATCACAGAGTCTTGTCAATGTCAGCCTTGCATGGAACAGCTTCAGGCAAAGATCAACTACGCTTTCAAGCTTTGCGGAGGAATCGGTCTCTTCTTTAGCTTTACCGAGGTACTTGTTCTCTAATCTACGTTTTACCATTTAAACTTTTATTTTTATTTGTTGGTGAAAGTTTGTTAGATTGGTGATTGAATGGAATACTAACAATTTAATGGTTTTTTTTTTAATATTTTTACTACCATTTTCAGATAATAATGATTCTTGATTGGTTTGAGCCTTGAACAGCTTTAATTAACTAATTTCTTTCTTCCTCGAATAACTAATTTCTAGGGTTAAAAAAATCATGAAATTCGTATGTTGTAATTTTTGGATGGCCCCTAAGATGATTTTTATTCTAACAATTAAAACGGTGTATTCAGATCCATTAGTCACTAAATGCTAATTGTTGCCATATTTGCGGAAATTCCTTTCTAGCCAATTTTTCATGGACCTAAAGATTTACGTCTGTATTTAAAATCACTATTACCCAGGGCTGTGCAGTCCAAAGGGGCTGTACATTTGTGAAGAAAATTGTTTTATTTTCCACAAATGAATCCCTTTTCACACTAAATGAATGTTTATTCATCTTTTCTTAGGGCATGTACAGTTTTATGGACTGTATGCCCCTACTATTTCCAGGGTCACTATATCCATATCACATATACTGTGGTTGTTCTCTAAATGGATGTGGTGATGGCTGACTATGTGCCACCATTATTTCCAAGGTTACCATATCCAAGTCGTCTAATGGATTTAATGTGGTCATATTACCAAGTTGTTTAGTAAATGGATGTGGTGGTTGCTGACTGTACTCCCCTAACATTTCCAAGGTCACCTATTACTGTGGTCATATTACCAAGTTGTTATGTAAATGGATACTGTGTTTGCTGACTGTATGCCCCTACTATTAATGGATGTGGTTGTTGCTAATACATACTAATGGTGCACATATGACATGTTTATTTTCCAGTTTGTGGGAGTGTGGTTGACTGTGCGCTATCGCAATCAGAAGGACCCAAGGGCTAACCCCAGTGCTTTCTTGTAATTGTGTTAAACATGCAAACAAAACCACTACTGTCTTACACATTCCATGACAAACAAAGGTGCTAACTGGTTTTACTCACTAATCATTTTATGCTTGACTTTCCGTTTTGATTTGTGTGCTAATTGTTTAATATATTTGAGTGCCTATTTAATGTTGTGATTAGATTAGTTGCTTTGTCCTGTTTGCTATATACTTCTTGCTTATTTTATGCTTTGTCTGCTCATTTTATGCTATTTCCACTGACATGCAGAGTTTTTAATCAGGATAGGCGGTAGGAAAACAGCTAATAAAAACCTATCACAAATGTGGTAAGTTTTCGCTAAGAATGGCTAAGCTGCTGGCTTTAGCTGATGTTGGTTGGTTGGATCCAAATAACTGCTTTATTCTGTACTAGCTGGTCCCGGCATGCGTTTCTTTGCCATTTAATAAAGAAATTGTTTCTCCCTGAGTGTCCTTTCCCATTCGTCCTGTTCCCCTTCCGCCTCCCCTTCTTCTCCTGCGTCCTCTTCCCCCTCTCGCATTCCCACTCCGTCACCTTCACCTTCCCTCTGCCCACTCCACTCCCCCCCCTTCCCCCATCCCGCGAACCCCCCTCCCGAGTTCCCCTCCCGCGTTCCCCTTCCTGCTTCCCCGCCTTCCCTCTTCCCTTTCCCGCTCCCTCGTCCCGCCAACCCTCCTCGCGCGTTCCATGTATTCAATCCCAGTACATTCAGTTTTTAAACAGCCCGCGTGCCACCTTTTACAATTTTTATTCATATTTCCATTTTTCATGTATATTAAATTTGGTACCTGACGGTACCTATTTAAAATATCTAAAATTCTTGATTCGATTCAAACTATTAGGAGAGTACCTACTTTAAATAAATATATTAACTTAAAGATTTTCAAAAATAGAATCCTGATTTATTAACCACTCATTTGCCGCTCGTGCGCCGGCGTGTCCTGATTTTGACACGCGATTTTGACCCTTATGTATAAAGAAAGTGTATGAAGAACACGGTCAGAATCGCTTGCTCTATTATCGCTCTTTACCATAGAGAAAACCGCAATTAGCTTGGTGACTCCATATTTTTTTTTTTTTTTTTTTTTTTTTTTTCTTTTTTTTTTTTTTTTTTTTTTTTGTGTATTACAGACTGTGTCCATTTACAATACACATGTAACATTAACTACATATATATGATACAAATAACAAGTTATAGATTTTTAGCATTAACATGCCTCTTGAATTCTTCAAGGCTACTATTAAAAATATCGATAGTCTTGGAGGCGTTGTTTAACAGCGCCATACCTCTTGTCATGCTATGCCGAGCCAGTACGTCCGTTCTGCCACGTGGGATACAAAGCAGATCATGGTGACGTCCCTGGCTGTAGTTATTCGGTACGAACAACTTATAGCATTCCAGAAGGTATGGGCTATCTATTAAATTATTAATAATTTTGTACGCCGTTACTGCAAGGGCCCCACTCCTCCTCGAGTGGAGACTTTGGTAGCGCGTTTCGGCAAGCAAATCTTCGTGATGCATGAATCGCGGGTACTCTCCGTGCATTCTCAAATACATGTATCTCAAAAACTTTTTTTGAATCTGTTCTAGTTTTTCAATATATTTTTGTTGGTATGGGGCCCATACAGCAGAGGCGTATTCAATTTTAGACCTTATAATGCAGTTGTACAAAGTCATCATTGCCTCGGGATTGGAAAATTGTTTGCAGAGTCTTATGACAAATCCGAGAAGCTTGTAGCATGATGTCGTCAACTGCAATATATGGTCCGAAAACGTAAGTTTGGGATCAAAGACTACCCCAAGGTCCTTGATGGATTTTACTTTTGACAATATATCATTTTTGATGCAATAATCGAATTTGATAGGGTTTCTCGAACGTGTATACGACATAGCGACACATTTTTTTGTATTAAAAAATAATTTATTTTCATCAGCCCATGATGAAATTGAATCTAAATCAGTTTGCAATTTGACACAATCTTGACCATCACAAATTTTCTTAAGTAATTTTAGATCGTCAGCAAAAAGCAGGCAAGTGGAATGTTTGATGCATTCTTGAATGTCATCAATTAAGATTATAAATAGTAGAGGACCTAGGTTTGACCCCTGTGGCACTCCAGAGAATGCAGAGAATTCTCTAGACCTGTATCCGTCGATGCAAACATATTGTTTCCTATTCCTTAAATATGTGACAAAAAAATTTAGGAGGGGTTTGTCGAAGCCAATTCTATGTATTTTTCGTAGCAGTACGTCATGATCAACTCGGTCGAACGCCTTGGCGAAATCAGTGTAGATCACATCAGTTTGATGTTGAGCATCTAATCCTCTTGCTACTCTCTGTGAGAGTTCTAGAAGATTAGAGACGGTGGACTTATTTGATAGAAATCCGTGTTGGTTTCCCTGAAGAAACGGTTTAATTTGTTTGTTTAGCTTTTTGCAAATTATTGTTTCAAATATTTTTGGGAGTATCGACAGAACTGCTACTGGTCTATAGTTCTGGACTTCCGTTTTTGTTCCAGATTTATGTATCGGGCTAACCTTGGTTAGTTTCCAGGATTTAGGAAAAGTGGAAGTTGAAATACTGAGGTTGAAGATAAAGCATATTGGGTTAAACAAATGTTCTTCCAACATGATAATGATATGAGGTGGGATTCCATCTGGCCCCGTGGCCTTGTTGGGCTTTTGTTCCCGAATACACGCTTTGACTTCCTCAGGCTTAATTTGTTCCAGAGATATTGAACCTGTGTTTCTAGGCACCTCTGCCCGGAGACTTTCAACATCTAGGTTAGGGCTCATATGGTTGTATACCGACTGGAAATAGTCCGCGAATCTCTCTGAAACTTGTTGGGGACATTGGATTATTTTATCGACATTCATAAGTCCAATAGGAGTGCCCCTACCTGATTTTTGTGATCTAATATATTGCCAGAAGTTTTTGGGGTCTTCTTTGATCCCATTTTCAATATCGGATAAATATTTGTTCTTTTTTACAGTCATCTCTTTTTTGAGATCGGATCTCTTTGCAGAAAATAATAAATAGTCTGATTTATTATTAGTAGCTTTGTACTTCCTGTGAAGAGATTCCTTACATTTGATTTTTTCTATAATATTTTTATCGAACCAAACTGGGTAGTTAACATTTGCTTTCGATAATTTTTTTTGCTTTTTATAATTTATATTAATGATTTACCGGAGCGCGGGAACGTGCGCAGTTCTTGCGCATGCGCGGGAAAAATTCTTTGGTCTTCAACTTTGACCTTTCTATGTACGAAATTTCTCAAGGACGCTGTCAGAATCGCCGGACATTGGGTGTCATGGCTGCCGCTTTTTGCGAACGCTAATTGGTTACAACCAACCCCATTTACTCGCGGCATTCAACGAGTTAATCATTATTTTGCAAAATGTCATTCTCGAACACGCGAACTGTCAAACTTGCGATAGTCGTTAGGTTTTCTGAAATTATCCAATTTTCTTAATTTTTCTCTCCGTAAGAACCATCCTCGTACTTCAAGGAATATTCTAAAAAAAGAATTAGCGAAATCGATTCAGCTGCTCTCGAGATTTGCTTAGCAACACATTTAGCGATTCATTTTTATATATAAGATATTACAAGCCAATTACTGGATGTATGAAATTATGACCGCTCCATTGCAAGAGTTTGTGATAGTAAAGTTGTACTAATTAATAAAGGTACCAACAGATGTTTTTTTGCTGCACACATTTGTGATTTGTGCTGGAAGGCATGGCTTTTATCGAACACAAACGTATCATCCTTGAATGAGCATCACGCACGTATGTGCATTTTGTTGTTTTGATAATAGATATTTTTGAAAGTGTAGATTGATGTGTTCCTATAATTTTATAAATATTAATACTATTTATATTTTTAAGCAAGCAAGGTACGGTAAGTGCTTATATAGGCATATCCAAACGAGGGCGGGGTGAAAAGTTTTTGGCCTGACAAAGAAAACATCAATTTTTTTTGTTTTTATTTCTCAACGTATCTCCATGAATACTAATACATTTTTCATAACGGCGGTGCTCTAACATAGTAATATCAACTTTATATTGCGATTTGTCGAGTTCCTCAAAATACCCACCTACAGCACCAATGACTTCCTCGTTGCTCTGAAATTTTTGTCCTCCGAGCCATGTTTGAGCAAACTTAGTACTAATGTAGTAAAATGTGTTTTTTTTTTGCCGTTTTTTTAATTTTATAGTGATTACTGAAGGGGTTAAGCTGAATCCATTTATTGTTTGATTTGAAACGGCGTTAAACCTTTCAAATACTTTGAAGTATTTTATAACCGCGTCCTTTCCGATTTTTACATTTTCACAAAAATGACAAAGGCATCTTCAAAAGGGTGTCAAATGTTTACTAACAGAGCTATTGACCTGAATTTTGGGAATAGTGAAGAATAGTATTATAGATTACCAATACAAAATTAGACCTGCTGGCAAAATCTATGTATCACCCTCGTATATGCATATAGACTACTACCCACGGCCACTATCTTGCAGCATTTAGCTGCCTGCCGTTATTATATTTAGTTCCTACCCGGAGAAAGAAGAAGTTATGCGGGCTACTAGCCGCATGTTTGCAAGAGTGACGATTGTTCTAGAGTCATTTATAATTTTAGCATGTTAATAATTAAACTGTTATCTTCGAGCAGTTTCCACGACCCGAGTTTTATAAAATTACCATCATAGAGTCTTGTCAATCATGTATCTGAAATGATTAAATTTACATATTTTAATTCAGTGTTTCATTACAAAATCATTGCCCTCCATAACAATTGGGGAAGTCGCCACAATGGATATTTTGTCGAGTGGATTGTTCAAATCTGTCTCTGAATTCATCCATGATGAGAGCGTCTCGCTATCTGAATACAATTCGATGTATGTAGATTTTTGGCACTACACACCGAGTGTCACAAACAATATCGTGATACGAGAGATTATGAACTGTAAATCTTTATTTGTGTGAGACAAGACAATTTACGGAATTTTTTTAAAGTATCTCAAAAAATGGCAATTGGAAAGGAATTTATGTGATTGATTATGTGATTGATTTTACATGCCCACCTAACTTTTAACCTCGGCCTAATTTATTATTATCATATATTTTATTACCTATAATACATATCAAGACCTTCATTACAAGCTAATTTAGATGCTTTTATTCTCTAATACGTTACATTCACTCCGACACACTCTTGTATTTGTTACAATCTGTTTATTTTATATAGGGTGTCCGGGGGTAAAGTGCATTAACTTCGGGAGGTGATTCTACATTATGGTAGGAGTAAAAAAGATAAATAACTTTTTCTGAAATTCCAACTTTTTTTTTCCCACACAAAAAGAGATACCTACTAAAAATCCTTAGTGTAAGGTATGTAAGGTAGCACTTACCCAAGTTAGCTTGCCGGGTGCATTTGTTGCAACGTTGCTTGGTGTGATTTGGCCTGTATCCATGGAAACCGTTTGTAAACATAACAAGACCGAGAATTTGACGTTTATACAGATCGTATGTTTTAAACCAAATGTAAAAAGATAACTGCACTTAAATAACAATTGAAGACACGCTTTTAACGATTAAATTGTTATAAACTAATTGAACACTTAACTAATGTCATCGCTTTTAACTAGTTTAACAAATTTTCGAAATGCCCACCTTCAACTTGTAAGCAAGCTTGTAAACGTAAATTAATTATTATCAATTCGTACGTTGTGGCGTATTTCATTAATGAATGTCTGCCCGTTCTTTGTTGGTATAGTAAGGCATTTACCTAATAATTCAATAACAAAATTACGCGGTATTGGGACAATAATTCAATAAACACCATTTTTACAGCTAGGCAGGTTAGGCGCGTCTACAACTAAGTAAACAAAAGTAAGTCTGAAAAAAACACGCACTTAATGAAGTTGTTCCTTTAAGTCAGTCTTAATAAATACACACTAGATAAAGACACATTAAATCAACAAGTTTGGACTAACAATAATAAAGTTTTTAAAGTGAAACACTACTACGCGAATAAAATTGTTGCATTCGAATTCAACACTGACACTGAGCGCTTGGAGCGGGGATTCGGCATTCGGCAACAGTGTAAAATAATAAAGCTGCCCACACACGCCGGTCTAATTTTATCTTTTTACCAGAAAACTACCCCTAAAAGTTGGAATTTCGAAAAAAGTTATTTATCTTTTTTACTTGTACTATCATGTAGAATCACCTCCCGAAGTTAATGCACTTTACCCCCGGACACCCTGTATATACTATAACAATGAAACTCTCTTATAGGGTGCTCCAGAGGACCAGAAAAATAGACTTTGTAAACATGATAACTTCTTAGGGAACGTACCCATACTACGTGACCAACTTTTTGCAATTTTTAACCCTCCCCCCCCGGTTACCAAAAACCTAAGCCCGCTGCCGCTCATTTGTACCAAGCGTGACATTTTGAAGACCCCCCCCCCCTCTAAACGTGTCACGTAGTATGGGTACGTTCCCTTATGTGGAAACCTTACAAGTGGATTTTACTGTGTATGGAAAATGATTGTTATTTATTTGCATATGCTTAACTATTATTTGCTTATTTGATAACCATTATTTGAATAGTGTTTGCTGCCATTTGCTTATATTAACTAGTAATTGCAAGCATGCGTACCTGTGCACTTGTGTTTATACATTTTTATAAGTGTGTAGAAGTTTTAGGAGATGATTTTACATATTAGCAAATTGATTAATTTTAGCCCGATATCTATAGGTTCTGTCGAAATCAAGTTCATATCTGCTTTTATTTTTTCGAGGTGTACGAGTATGCTGGAAAATAGAACCCCAAAACGTCATTTATTTCGTACACAAGGAACTCTATTGTTGATTTACAAAACAATCATTTTTCTAATTGGATTCTATTTAAAACTTGTTTGGCTAAATCTTATAGATGGCAGTCATTGAATATAATGATTTTTTTATAATATCGTTGATTTAAAAGTTAAGATATTCTTTCAACTAGATGGCACTAACTCAGTGCGATAAACAATTTGTTATGAAAATAATTGAATAATGTTCAAAATTGCCCCAGGGTTGTTGATATTTGTCTATAGTAGTGGAATTAAATTATTTTAACTGGCCACAAATAAATTCACTTTTTCTCTGGTAACTTTAACTTTTGGTCGTTAGGGGGATAATAATCGATTTCCCCTCACTTTTTGGATTTGCATCTCCTGGGCAGGATGTAAATCCGACAGTCGAAAATGTGGACTTAAATTTATTTAATAATATGTAAAATATTCAATCGGCGGGTTGTTTTCAAGTATATTTAAAATGTGAACGAGTTTCCTTTATTCCCAGCCGATACATGGTTATCGCGACTGGAGAATTCTTGTTTACGGGTATTCCAGTATGGAATCCCGTGGTGCAATAATGGCGGCTTGACCGACCCAGTGTAATCTGCGATTATATTTATCATCCGTCATCCGACGAGATGGATTCTCAATTATACAAAGGGACACGACCGTCCGTATAGTCCCCGCCGATTATTTTCACAACCTGATGGAGGACATTTCCAGTACTGCAACCACATGATGGAGGACATCATGTACCAAACGTAATAATCACCCAGATGGATGGAGAAGCTTGCAAACCTGGCGCGGAGGCAACGTGAGGGAGAAAAGGGGCCCCTCACGGTGCAATATTATCGCATCCGGCATCGGCATTACGGCATCCGGAATCGTCGCATAAAAATAATAGGTTTTAGCTAGCTCTTAGTATGGTCCACAGGTATGTTTATATTCCAATATAATAATCTTGTTTTACATCCACTCTTTTATTTCTTATTTTCCAAGCTTCACAACAATGATTAAAATAACAGTGCCCACGCTCTGACGGGAGTATTCATGCCTACCGACACAGTCAGCATATCTCGTACCCACGAGATTTGGCGTCCAAAAATCCCATGGGATTAAAGCTGATAACTGTGTACCTTCATATATATAACCCTGAATAATTAACATTAAATACACCCACTGTGCCATGTTTCTACCGTAACATGGCGCACCAACTGGTGATAACGAAAATATTTTTTTCATTGTTGTGAATCTTGGAAATATTAATTTCATTATATAAACATGCCCTTAACATATTTTTAAATTTGCCCTATGTTTTGTTTTGCTTTGCTTTTAAAATATTAGTGTCAGAACTTTATTTTATACCTGTAATGATTTTTTTAAATGTTTTCAATCATAAATGCACTGTTCATAATACCTACATGTCAAACATAACCTCAATTCCTCAATAGAATTGTTATTGTCATTTTATTAAAATATGCTTAGAAATTTGGTCATAGACAATATGCATTATAGAACTCTATAAAAAAAAAATTAATCCAATGAATAGTGGTTATTTTCAAAATAATTTCAATTATCTATGGCAATTTCTTGCTTTCAAATTTACCTATGGCTTTCATATGTCAAAACATATTTATGTTTTTTATAATTCCAAACATGAAAAACAGTTAAAATTTTCATAAAACAATAATATTATGAGTTTAAATAACAATATAAAATTAATATCAATAATTATGCAAATATTTATAATGATTTATTGTTAACTAAGTGACATTTTGTTCATAATTACGGAGGTACGTACATTAAATTTATCAAATCATTGCAGTAATATTAAAAACATTTTAGTTGAAAGGTATTAGTTAAAAGTATTACAAACATTTTAAAATATATTTGAACATTATTATTCAAGCTTTATAAAATTATATTATGCCGGTATTCATACAAACCGTGTACATTGTCAAAACAAATGAAACATGATGAAAACAAATATTTTGTATTATTATGCAATTTCAAAAATAACCTTTATTAGGAAACCATTTATACGGGATATTATTATTATTAATGTTTAATTAGTTACGAGACGAAATTAATGTTATTTACAGCTGACATCTGTCACAAATATATTATTGATCGTTTATTTACAAATAATGTCAAACTGACGTTTTAATATTCATTTAAATGAGCAACATACATATTCATTTCAATGGAATAATTTTTTTTAAATTTAAATGGGGTACATACATATTCAAATAAAATTTCATATTTTAATTTTTAAATGAAAACAGGGTTATCGAATAAAATATTTTATGTTTCAATTTTAAATACAGGGTTGGCGCAAACCAATATTTTCAAACATCAGGGTTGCCAAAATTATTTTTTTTAATATAAACAAAAATGTATCAAGAATATTTATCAAATCAACAACAACGTTCAACAGCGTACAACAACAATAAAATCAACAATAACAACAACAACAAAAATAACAACGTTTATTTTTCTTTTTAAATCAAGGGCATCATTTTTAATAACAATTCTGAAAATTTTTTTGAATTTAAGTACAATCAAGTAATTGTCATCGGTGACACAAGGAATAAGGTGATATTTATTATCATTCTTTTTATAAATAAAGGATAATATTCACGAAATGTGATAGGACTTGGAGAAATTATCGGACAATGACGAAACGTCATTATTATCATTGGAAGGGGGTTGACGGAGGTATATTCGGTCTGATCAACTGGATCCTGGTGATCAACTTACCATTCCTAATGGTCCAAATTAGTTCCAAAGGTAAGGGTGGGCTTGTACCCCAACCGCAACGTATCGATCCGGCGTCGATTACGTTTACCTTACATGACAGACAGAGGGCGAGAGATGCTTGCTGTCTGCTCATCAGGCCATGAGTTGCTGACTCTGGTACGGAACATGTGTGCAACATCGTCAGTAGGAGGGCAGTGGATCCGTTGCCTGTAGATGGATGATTCCTACGGGAGGCGGAAGGATTGCCAGCCACTGGTCCATGTGCATACTCAAAGTACTACGTGGTGTGAAACTTGTTTGAGTGGTTCGGGTTGTTCTTGGAGTTTTATGACCAACCCTGACACAACATTCAACAAGTATTCATAAACTCTATTTAAAATCGAGTTTTATGTTTTTTTTTCACACGGTACTATTTGTAGTGATTTCTGGTAAATCACAATTATTTTCTCAAATATAACAAGTCTAAATAAATACGTGCACACCTTTATATTGTCATAAGTTATGCTCTACGTCAGAGCCAATAAAATTCTAGCCCATTCAAATAGTCACACATTACTCAAATACATCATGATTCTTCATATCAAGTATCAAGCATCATTGAAATAAGACTAAATTAAAGTCTCATTAAAAAAAATAAAAAAATCTATTAAAAAAAATGTCTCGTAACTTATCAAAACTCTCGTAATCAAAACTATTGTAAACAAACAAACCAAAAAATATGTAACTTATCAAAACTACGATAAACAAACGAAAAAATATATGTAACTATTAAAAAATGTATTTTGTACAAAAACAAAGCAAAACAAAACAAAACAATTAATTATGTATTGTCATTGTATAACTTCTTTTTCCAACTATTTTTATTTTTAACTGTGAGACCTAGTTAGTATAGGCAGGTTTTCTTTTTCATTTAAATTCAGTGAAAAGTGAAGGTTGTTCAACCATTATAAAAAGTGTTTATAATCCGATAGCAGGATAAAGTGATGCCACAGAGCATAATCTAAAAGTGAATGATTGAAATGATATTCTCACTACAATGTTTTTTATTTTTGTATTTAACTACAATGATAATTGTTTTTATTTCTATTGTATTTCTGTTTTGAAATTTATTGTTTTTAGGAACCGGTGGACCAATACAACTGTTAAGCTTTTAGTCAGCATAGGACGTAGGTATGTTCGGGGTCGAACATTTACGCGAGAACGGGGAAAATGTTATGAAAATAATTGAATAATGTTCAAAATTGCCCCAGGGTTGTTGATATTTGTCTATAGTAGTGGAATTAAATTATTTTAACTGGCCACAAATAAATTCACTTTTTCTCTGGTAACTTTAACTTTTGGTCGTTAGGGGGATAATAATCGATTTCCCCTCACTTTTTGGATTTGCATCTCCTGGGCAGGATGTAAATCCGACAGTCGAAAATGTGGACTTAAATTTATTTAATAATATGTAAAATATTCAATCGGCGGGTTGTTTTCAAGTATATTTAAAATGTGAACGAGTTTCCTTTATTCCCAGCCGATACATGGTTATCGCGACTGGAGAATTCTTGTTTACGGGTATTCCAGTATGGAATCCCGTGGTGCAATAATGGCGGCTTGACCGACCCAGTGTAATCTGCGATTATATTTATCATCCGTCATCCGACGAGATGGATTCTCAATTATACAAAGGGACACGACCGTCCGTATAGTCCCCGCCGATTATTTTCACAACCTGATGGAGGACATTTCCAGTACTGCAACCACATGATGGAGGACATCATGTACCAAACGTAATAATCACCCAGATGGATGGAGAAGCTTGCAAACCTGGCGCGGAGGCAACGTGAGGGAGAAAAGGGGCCCCTCACGGTGCAATATTATCGCATCCGGCATCGGCATTACGGCATCCGGAATCGTCGCATAAAAATAATAGGTTTTAGCTAGCTCTTAGTATGGTCCACAGGTATGTTTATATTCCAATATAATAATCTTGTTTTACATCCACTCTTTTATTTCTTATTTTCCAAGCTTCACAACAATGATTAAAATAACAGTGCCCACGCTCTGACGGGAGTATTCATGCCTACCGACACAGTCAGCATATCTCGTACCCACGAGATTTGGCGTCCAAAAATCCCATGGGATTAAAGCTGATAACTGTGTACCTTCATATATATAACCCTGAATAATTAACATTAAATACACCCACTTAATAAGAGGTGTAAATGTCATGATAACTGATCACATAGTAGGTACAAACACAACACAACACTTCCAGTGCCAATACCCTGATATATTAACACCCTGTTTAATAATTACCCTACATTTAATCATAATAACTTACAAAACCCTACATTAAATCACTTTATAACATGACACCCAACTCCTCTTTTTCTACCGTAACAAATTTTATTGTTAAGGAGTGTAGTTGATGGCAGGTAACAACATGATGGTTAGGGGTAAAAGTCCTCGACCTCGAATCCGGAAATCGCGAGTTCGAAACCCAAACGTTTCCAAATAAATTTTATTTAATAAATTTATTGTTATTTCTCATTTAATTCGTATAAAAATCAACCGTACCTCGACGAATGTCTAGATATTATCTTCAAAAATAACATATATGTTTTTAAGAGCTTAAAAACTTCAAATGTTTAAGGGAGATTTGCAAGAAATCAATAGAAATTCGGGTAGCGGCGTCTTAAGGGATAATGGGTTTTTCATGAGTTTATAGGAAATATCCCTAACATAGGGTTAAACCAAAGATATTCAAATACAGAAGAGATATGCTATGGTGTCCGCGCAACTGTCAACGGACTACGCGCTAATTAGCGTAGTTTTCATACAAAAAGAATTGGTTCATTTCGTTGATTTTTTGAAAATGTGCATTAATATTGGTTAACAATATATTTTAAATAAGGAAAGAATTCGTTCATTTAGTTTAACGTTCGTTTGGTTTATTCGTTAATTATTTGTTCTTTTAGTTTATTTGTTAATTGGTAAACAATATCGGCGACACCCGGAAGCGCAGACCCACATAGTAAAAACAGCAGATAGCACATCTACTTATATTTCAATATCTTTGGGTTAAACTAAGTAATTGTTTTATTTAATTAAATATGTCAAACCACAAAGTGACAGAAAGTAGCTTATATTGTATTAAACAAAACCAAACATAGAAAACTATGGCACATATCTATCATGTCATGAGAGGCACCAAGTTTCTTCAAGAAACGTACTAATATGATCGAGAGGAAGTTGTTGGAAGTAGCTTATATTGTATTAAACAAAACCAAACATAGAAAACTATGGCACATATCTATTATGTCATGAGAGGCACCAAGTTTCTTCAAGAAAACTATGGCACATATCTATCATGTCATGAGAGGCACCAAGTTTCTTCAAGAAAACTATGGCACATATCTATCATGTCATGAGAGGCACCAAGTTTCTTCAAGAAAACTATGGCACATATCTATCATGTCATGAGAGGCACCAAGTTTCTTCAAGAAAACTATGGCACATATCTATCATGTCATGAGAGGCACCAAGTTTCTTCAAGAAACGTACTAATATGATCGAGAGGAAGTTGTTGGAAGATGTTATTGTTAAATTGACTGTTGTTTTGTAGTGTCGCTTAATTCTTCAAATGCGTGGTGTTTTGATGCTTGTGCCCCTGTACGCGGCACTTTTTCATTTACACAAGTTTGCAATACAACAGTTGTGACGTCTGGGGACATCGGGTTAAAGTGTTACTTTAGTTCTACATCAGACTTTTTTATTTAAGTACTTATACAATGTTTTGGCAAGTGTAGCAATTATACTTTAATTTCTTAGTTAATTGCCTCGTAACAGAGGTCGACATCAATGGGTATTATTGCTTATTATATAATATGTACATAATTTAAGGTGTGCATTTTTTTGTTATCGGTTTGCTAATGTTAAAATATGTTTGATTTTGCAGCTTTTAGCCGTATGGTTAGCCAGAAAATACCGTAACCAGCCTGACCCGGAGTATCGACCTCCGCAATCTCTTTTCTCTAGAAATTTTGATTATTAACATTGAAAAAATCATCATGATTAAGTTGTGCAATATTCCTCTAAAATTCCCATAAAACGTGTTTCTAGAGCTTTCAAAAAACTTATTCATGTTTCATAAACCTAAACATAATTATATACATACAAGTTATATATTATGCATGTAAGTACATTTTTATATATTATGTTGTCTTTTCCGCAGTTAAAAAATGGGATAAATTTTTAATTGCCCTTTACTTTTGTCTACATTCCTATAGTTTTTCATCATGTTAGGAAGATGAAAATACTTTCTCAAATACTGACAAGGGCAACTATGATTTAATAAATCATATATTTGTTATGATAATATTTCACCCTGCTAGTAAAGAAATTGATTTCAATTATTTTATGACTATATGCAGAGTAATTCTTTACAATATGTATTTTTGTTTGCTTATTGTTTTTTGTATTTCTTTCATATCTTTTTCTAGTCAGTGATAATAATTTTTAAGGAAAAACTCATATGCAATTAAGATTTTTTAAATTAATCATTTAACAATGGTAGCTTCCTTTAGACACTGTTTTATACCCACAGAATGTAACCTCAGAAATAGTTGCTATTTTTATGTGATTTGATTGCAAATTTGCTTGATTTCTCCTCTGAAATCACGTATTTCATCAACTTTATTGGTTACCAAAATATTGTGTACACGTCTTCTCATTACGATTAATGAATAATTAAATCTTTTTTTGAAATATCAATAAATCATAAGTCTACCACAGTACTGTAACTATTATGATTAAAGATGTTTTTGTCTTGAATACTTTGGCGTACACATACTAAAATTTAAATCATTGGTATGTATTTCACAACTATTCTTGAAGTAGTTTAGGTACCTATTTAATGTATTTACGTCACATTGTGGGCCGTCTGTTTCAAAGCTTGCTAGAGCAAAAGAAATTGCTAAAGTGAAATTTCACCGAAATGCGTGTTTAAATAGATTTAACTGCCTGTTTTACGTCACTTTTAACTTTTGCTTTTACTCTCTGTAAACTGAAAGTTACTCTAGTGTTACTCCACTATTTTGACATATTTGACAGTTCTGTTGGAGGTAAGGTACGCAATTGCACGCTTCAACATTGATTATTATTAATCCTGATTAATATTATAGAAGATGTTGAGTAATGATGAATTTTTCATCCTTTAAGTCTTGCAGCGAAAATCAAAACAATTCGACCTCATAAGTACACTCACATTCGTACAGCGCATTGTCCTATTTAACATATTGTTACTTTAACTGATGGTTAAAATGAAAATTTTGCTCAAGATTTAACTTTCTGTTGAAACAGACGGCTCTTAGTTTTATAATATTTTAGATGACAAAAATATTTTTATCATTTTGTCGTAGGGACGTTTTTCACAATCACAGAGATTTTGATAAATCTCATGACCATTTGGTATCTGTAATAACTGAATGAAAACCACTTTATCCTCTTCCAAGTTAACATGTCAGTTTACGTCTTCATATAAATATAAAGTGATCTCACAAATAATCATGTTTTTCCATGTCTGAAGTCAGTATACGAAAAATGGAGCAATATTTTATGTAACCACAACATAGGCTTATATTAAATTGATTTAGCTTTATTTAACAACTCGCTAGTCTTTGATGATGATGTATTTCTATACAAATGATTGGTGGACAATCGTCTAGTTTATTTAGTTCATTTATAGAAGTTCCGATAAAAACAATAGCATTTATTTGCAGTAGAACCGCAGCACATGGCAAATGAATATGAACACATGGCATGGATAGTTGAGAGTCATAATTTAGATAAAATAGTGTTTACCAATATAATAAATAAATTCTAGTTTTACCAATGAAAAATGTTATAAGAATATATTTTCTCACTTGGCTCTAATAATTGATTCTTGATCACTGTTTATGAAATTAGATAGTGTCGCTATTATAAATTAATAGAAATTATTTTAAGACAAATTTAATACAAGATAGAATGATGAACAAATTATTGATCGCAATGTAATGTTAGTAGGTCTTTAACAAAATCTTAGATGCTTTTTTGTTCAACATACGAGGGCTGTCCGTAAAATAAGGTCTCCAAGGCGTTGCGGTCGCGACGAACCATTTTACGTGAGATCCAACAACACTGACACTAGCCTGGTTTCCCTACGCCAAATCCCCACCTCGCTGCACTCTCTGCAACACTTAGGCTCAGCGCGGCAGCCGTTCGCGATGGAGCTTCTGCTTGCAGCACCCACCAATGAATTACGCTCTATAATTAGTTTTTTTATGCAAAGAACAAAACCCCGGTAGAAATTCATTTTCAGTTACAAGTTACAGAAAACAGTGTATGAGTGCCCAAAAGTACAGAGAATTTAAAAGCCTGCCAGATGACCATCGTTTTCAGACGAAAAAATTGCTGAAGTGGAAAAAACAATGATTGCAGATTGACAGGGACCGTTGTGATATTCTGTCAATATCAGATATATCAGTCTTACTTTTGACAGAACATTTAGGAGACCACAAAGTCTGCCCAAGGTGGGTCCCAACCGAAGATCACAAACAACAATGGGTTAAAGCAGCCCGCGAATTCCTTGAGTGCTACGACATCAATGGCGAAGAATTCTTGGACTCAATTGTAACTTGGGACGAGACCCAGATACACCACACGACACTAGAGACAAAGGAACAATTCCAGTGGCGTCATTTGGATTTGCTGAAGCAAAATTTAAAAACATCTTACAGAGTGTAACTCACACCTGGCGGGTGCGGCGAGTGGAAGCTCTATCGCGAACGGCTGCCACGTCAAGACTAAGCATCACGGAGGGTGCAACGTGGTGGGGATTTGTTAAGGGGAAACCAGGCTACACGCCAGTGTTGCAGGATTGCACATAAAATCGTTCCTCGCAACCGCAGCATCTTGAAGACAAGCAAAAAATTTTTTTAGTCCTGTTGTCGTCCATAATGCACATCATTCTTCTGCTGCAGTTAGCTTACTTTGGCAGCGCAATATTAAAAAGTTTACTGCTTTCAAATTGAGTTATTTTTGAAAAATAATGTTTGATACATAAATTAATATCTTTTATAAGTTAGTAAATATTTGTAGTAGAGTTGAGATTTTTCAGAATTGATTGATTCATCTTAATTTTTTTTAAACTTTGGCTTGCCACATATAAAGTTGTTGTTCTTTTTGAGATTGAAACAATGTTAAGATTATTTGACAATATTTAAGATTTGATAATTGTAATACAATATAATATATTATATTCTGTAACTTACCACGTATTAATATTAAGATTAGAATTTATTTGTGACTAGTAGGATTCTATTTATTGATAATTATAACTGAATCTTATTTTTTTTACGCTCAATTTTTCTAACCTTATCAAAAAAACTACTATGGAAATCAACATTGTCAGACACTTGCCGAAAAGCAAAGGTTTGTTACACATACTGTCACAGAAATTTAGTCACAGGACACATTTGTGTTTTCTGAAGTCAATGAAAGTAATAAAAAAAGGAAAACTTGGGTGGGACAATACTAAGTAAAGAAGTAGTTGTGTTGTGACACAGGCTACATACTACTACGATATCTCCTCTAAACCGACGTCAATAGACATTGGGCCTTACTAATAAACGCGTTTAAAATTTTACACAACTGATAAAGTGTCATAATAATTGTTTTTATTTTTTTTTTTACATTAACTCCACCCAATAGGCCAAGAAGGAAAATAATCCTGTCAGGGCCTTTGTTATCCTTAGGGATGCTGGGTGGAGGGTATTTTTAAGAGAGGAAGTTCTGGGAAGGTATGAGGCATGGGTAAAAATCTGGGGGTCAATGTGTCCAGGAGTGATGGACATGTGAATCCATCCCTCCGCACTGCGGTGCAAGACGATATTCCAAGTGAGTTCTGCTGGAGTTATTTATCAGTTTTATAAAATTTTAAATCTGCTTATTAGTAAGAGGGATCCGTTAATATTTTAATAAATCCAATCATTTGTTTCAAAAAATTAATGAGGAATTCATGCAAACGATTCATAATAAGTGAATATATTTAATTAATTTTAGTTGGCAGCCAAAATAAAACAGGTCTGCTAGTTTATTCTCCAGTGCTGCTTATATTAAATTCTTTTTCTAATCACATTAAATTTAACTGCGTTTGGCATGGAAAGCATTTTATTCATACTAACTGTTTGAGTATCTTATATGTATCTTTCAATTTTTGAATTTCTGAAGTATGTAATTGTATTGAAATTTTCACTGTTGTTCGTAAAAATTTAATTTTCATAAACTGTTGATAATAATTTTTTATTTTATTTTTTTTTTTGGCAACACTGATTAAAAATACATATAAAGTTACATCGGTTACATAGTTACATAAGTTTTTAACAAAAAATTGCCTTTCCTTACCATAAAGAGACAGTGATCTTGTGTTTGGTGAGGGAATTCTAGCCCAATGGAAAATGTAGCCCATTGAACATACAAACAATAATAAATCATGTTGGTCTGTAGATCATAGTTCCAGTTCAAATCGCATTATTATATATTGTGTTTAACGTAATTATTAATATAAGAAATTAATGTTTGTTTTGTTCTCATGATCAATTTGCAGTGAGTTATTAATTCTATTTGTATTTAGCTGTGCTTCTACTGTGTATCCGTGCTTTTTGCCATATTACTGCTTTATACAAATGGCAACATTACCGATCATAGAAATAAATTAAGATAATTATTCCATAGATACAAAATTATAATGTAATCGGGTTTATTAGCTTTCATGAGTTTCAATCTAATCTTTTGCATTTTTCTGTGGTTATCAACAGAAATAATTATATTATGTTTGATGAATATATTAAGGAAATTAAATAATTATTATTTAATAACGATATTGTCAAGCAAGAATTTAACAAGTGCTTTTCAAATTAACCACTCCGACCCCTAAGCTTGTTTACACGACAATATAACAATAGCAGTCAAGTCCAATAAGTTTGTTTTCAAGCTAACGCGTTTGTTCCCACAGAAATCATTATAACTCCGTTTTTGTTCTAGCTACAACCCTAAAACAAAAATGAGAATATCTATAATAAAACACGCTACACATCTCTATTTAATGTTGTCCATAGATATAGGTAAAAAATATTTATTTTGTAGAAACAGTTTTCACTCGCCAAAATGCATACGCGCCCGTCAGACAGTGTTAATTTTTTATTAAATATTTTTGTATGATGGTAAAAAATGAGGTAACAAAATTGTTTATTATACATTTGTACGATAAAATAAGTGTTTTTTTTTTTTACATAATCCGTGATTATAGTACTTACCGTTTTCACATAAAAACGTCATGTGAGTCATTTTTACAATTTTTTCATGTTTGCATTCTAAATTTTAATATTTACAAATGTTAGTATTTATTTATAATAATAAAATTTGAAAGCTCGTTTCACAACCTTTCAAAAATAGTTTTTAGTATTCCGATACGTTCGGAAATATTTAATTTATTGAGCTTTAATTGCGAAGCTGAAATACCACAAAATTTTTATAAATCTGACAGTTCGTTTAAGACAAAAAACTTGCACAAAGGCGATAGACCGGAGTGGTTAAAGGCAGGCACTTAATGAGAAAAGTAAATCTAGTAATGGTACTTTTTCTAGTTCACGCTAGATCATCATAATACTATTTTCAGAATTACAATCTAAAACTCTTTATTATAGAATTTAAAACCATTTTTTTTCTATTAAAATCAGCATCACTTGTATTATAAAGTAATTGATTTATAATATTAGAGGTGACTGTTGGAAACATTGTGGAAACCATATTGCTTTAAAAAACATATAAAACTTTGTGTAAATCACTTTCGTGAAACTTTTTACACGACTTTCGGTTTCAGATGCAGTTGTAAGGCTTTTTTTTAAACTTTAGTTCCACACAACGGGCCCTGAGGAAAATAATTCCCCTCAGGGCCTATGTCACCTTTGGGAATGCTTTCTTGATGGTCTTTTTAGGAAAGGAAGGAGAGAAAGTTCTGCTAATGAAAAAGGTATGAAGGGTGGGTAGCAATCTGGGGGTGAGTGTGTTAAGGAGTGACAGACATAATCCATCACTCGCACTGTGGTGCAAGGCGATATTCCGAGAGTCGTGCTGGAAAGGAAAGGTCTCAATGAACCAGTTTCTCCCAATTCGGCATGTCACACAGTTGATCGGTAGATGCATTCGCTGTCAAGACCAGACAAACCTCGCCCTATGATCCCATGCACCCATGCTAATTCACCAAATGTTGCTAATCACTTGGAGTGATTTATGAGAGAGGCGTCGGTTATCCAATAAATGATTCCCTAGGCGGCGGTACCCATATCCACCTTCCAAATTATATTATTGACAGGAGTGGAATATAGGTTAATTATTTGTAATTTACACCTGAATAAAAATGCTTTTTTTTTATTGGTGCCCTTTTTTACTCATTTAACCTGTGAAAGGCCAGGAACGTGCCCGCACGCGAAACTCGAATTTCAAAAAAGAATATTAATTCAAATAATTTGGATGCGATTTAAATTTTTTTGTATAAAGAAACTGTACCAAGGAAAAGCTCAGAATAGCTTCCTCCATTCTTGTTCTTAAGGTAATTTAAAAAAGGTAAGGTAAAAAACCCTGGCCTTTGACAGGTTAAAGTACGCTCTAGCGTGTTTAAATCGCACTTTATGG
The DNA here is from genome assembly GCA_917880885.1 of Limnephilus marmoratus. Taxonomy (NCBI): domain Eukaryota; kingdom Metazoa; phylum Arthropoda; class Insecta; order Trichoptera; family Limnephilidae; genus Limnephilus; species Limnephilus marmoratus. The sequence continues at coordinate 31,769,077 of OU862906.1, read as the reverse complement.
AACGCGCGTTTTTTAAAGTTACCATGGCAACATCAACAAATCAACAAAATGTGAAGTCTAAATGTCAACTTTTAACTATAAATCTGACAGGAATATTTTAAACGTCAAATAAAACATTACAAATGTTTCAAAAATTTTATTCAAAGTTTACATTCTTTTTTACATCGTTTACATTCTAATTATTTAAATGGATGTGAAAAGAGCAGTTCGTATAATTTGAAATATTAATACCTCCGTTTTTAAATCGGAGGAAATGCTGTTCAAATTAATAGTATTCTCGGAAGTCAATGAGGCTGCACTTCCATTAATGGCAGTTCCAATAATGTTTGAAACATTCTTCTTATTGCTAATGCTCTCTTCCACGTAACCAGTCGCCACAGCTGGATTTCCATCCTACTTGTCGTTGGATTTGATCAATTGTCATAATGGTAGCGGATGTACGTCGAAACGCATGTCCTGTATATTTCTCAGGATCGTTTAATTTAAGATAGCGTGCGATTTGTAAGGGGCATGATCCAAATGTGTTAATACCAACCACTTGATTGGTGCACTTACCCTTATCATACCGTAAGAAAACCCTGTCTGTACTTACATTTTGGGGTCACAATGATAAATATTGCTTCATAAAACGCACATAATTAATTGCACCACTGTCGGCAACAGTAAAACGTCGAGCCTTCACTGTTTTAGATGGTCGGATGGTAATAAGCAATACACTTCATTCTTCTTTGATATCATATAAGCGTAAATCGCACAATTCACATCTTCTGCAAGAGCCAAAGATTCCGCAAATGGCTACCACCTTCAAAAATAAGTACGTAATGTCCGGTGCTTCCGTGAAAAACTTCCGCAAATCATCTTCTTTGAATACATACGCCTTCTTAGCAACGTCATCCTTGCTAATTGCCTTCATGAATGCATGCACTTTCACAAATGATTTTAAATCAACCCCTTTATATATCCTCAACAGACATTGCAATTTCGAATGTATAGCCCACATAGTCGATGCTTTGTACTGTTCCGACATTTTCTGAAGGTAAGCAAGCACAACTCGTTCATCTACATCTACTACGTTTTGCTCCTCCATCCTTGTTATGAACCTTTCATATTCTTTTTTATAAACGTCTTTGGATTTTTCAGGTATTAACCGCGATTCTGCTTTGGTATTTAAATTATCAATGTTAGAACTCATTTTACAACACACAATAACTAGTAAAAACTGTGATGTCAACTATTAATCTTATGTGACAGATTGCAAATTAATGTTTGTGTTTTTCATTTCCATGACAACAAGATATTGTGATGTCACATCACGAATTCATTAATAGTTCTTATTTCCAAATTTTTAATAATAATATCAATATTTATGTTTTCAAAGTGTACCAATAAAAAAAAATAGCGTTAAGTATTCGTGGATAACTGGTCTTTAAAACACTTGCTTTATTTCGAGCACTCGGCTACGCCGTCGTGCTCGAAAAATCGCGCGTGTTTTAAAGACCTGTTTATCCACTTATATTTTAATAAACTATTTTCTACCAAAACTGCTGATCTGAAGTATTGAAAATCTTTTAGACAAAGTTTTATATTTTATTAAAATATTGCATCATTGCTGTTCTTGTTAAGATTTTAAAAAATCATAGCAAACATTTCTTTAGTAGGATTATTGTTAAGAGAATGACTGTAATTTATTTTAAAGATTATCATTAGGAAATATATGTGATATAAAACTTACACATGATTCATTTATTTTTATCTGATATCTACTACTTTCTGATAAGGTTAGGTATTAAATTTGTAGCCTATCTGATTTGACTACCAGTAAGTGCCTTAAGATGACTGCCCCAGTTGAGATGTAAGTTATTTAAATATTTTCTTTCCATTTATTTTTATTTATTCTTATTATTTATTTAGATTGCAGCTCTAAAGCAAATGGAAAAATTCATCCCGATATTTTTTTAAACTGGATACAAACCTCCAATTTCTCAAGTGTGTAAAATACATTACATAAATGATATCAGATTTTTAATTTGGTGATGTGATTTTATTACTATGAAGTAGTTACATACAATACAGCAGCGGTTTTCAATTTTTTTAAATGGGCAACCCCTTTTTAATAATTAAAAAAATCTGACCACCTTGTGACTCATTACTTTTGATATGTTAAGGTTAAACATCTCGTACGTTATAATATACGCATTCACAGATGGCGCCAATTAAATTATTTTAGGTTTTTAATACTTTTTGCATGTTACGCTTTAAAATATTAAGATAAATTAATTGTTTGCGCCCGTACATTTCTAATATGAATATAAATAAATAGTTTTGTCCATAAACAAAGCCAAATCTTTCAAGAGAGGCTGAAAAATTCAATTTTGTATCGGTGACCCAATCCAATATTGTATTTTTCAGTCTTTCTCGAAAGATTTGTGTTTGTTTATGGACAAAACTATTTATTTATATTCATATTAAATAATACGGGCGCAAACAATTAATTTACCTTAATATTTAAAAGTGTAACGTGCAAAAAGTATTAAAAACCTAAAATTATTTAATTGGCGCCATCTGTGAATGCGTAGATTATAACGTACGTGATGTTTAACCTTAAGGAGATACTTAAAAGAATTCATTATGTACTCTTTCATAGATGGCACGAGTTTAATTATTTTAGGGAAAAACTCTTTACGTGTTATGCTTTAAAATATTACGTTGTATGAATGTAAACGAGGCAAGGAATGTGTGCCAAGACCGGGATGTTTGGCGGTCTGTCCTCTCTGCCTACCCCTGCGGAGAAACGGCGTGATGGTTAGTTAGTTAGTTCTTGTGTATGTATGGGCGTAAACAATTAATTCATCTTATTGTAATGCATTACTTGCGAAAAGCGTTTTTCCATAAAATAGTCAAACTCGTGCCATCTATGAAAGAGCCGATTATGAAGGGTTGAGTTGTGATGCGAATCAGTTTGTAGATGTTGATTCGTATGCGTTGGTTTTCTATATACGGTGTGCCGTAGGCTACCATCTTTTCGCATCACCACCACATCTAGAAAAGACAAAATTAAATCTTTCTTTTCCAGCTCTATTGAGAACTTAATTTTGCTGTAGAGTGAATAAAGATGGTCCACGAAATCGTTCAGTTTCTCTGTTCCGTGAGGCCAAATGGGGAATACATCATGATAACGCCACCATACTTTAGGAACAGCTGAAGCCATGTCGAATGCCACTTCTTCAAACTTCTCCATAAAAAATTTGGCTAGTACTGGCATCGACGGACTGCTTGTTGCAACTCCTTCCACTTGCTCAAAAAGTTCACCCTCCTCACCCTTCCTCTGGAAATAGATGGAGTATATAAACTCAGCTGTTCCGGATGTGATAAGGTTTAAGCAGGCCGATCGATGATTTGCAAAAGGATATCAGAACACTTTCGAGCATATAAACTCGGACACTCTGACAAATCAGCAATCGCCGAGCATTTAATTGAAACTGGCCATTGCTTTGGATTTGTTCCTGAAGTCCTGGTAGATGCAAAACTCATAGAGCATGCCTAATTACGGAGGCAATTGAAATTCACAAAAATCTCAATAATATTAATAGAGACGAAGGAGCTAAGCTCAATAATTTTTGGTAACCGGTAATTGGCGGCTACATCAAAGCTAAACACAGAAAATCATTTTGAATTATACTGTAACACCGAGTCATAGAGGGGTAGGGCTGGCAAAAGTGGTATCACATCTACTTACATAAGGGAACGTACCCATACTACGTGACCAACTTTTTTGCAATTTTTAACCCCCCCCCCCTCCCCCCCACTCGGTGACCAAAAACCTAAGCCCACCGCCGCTCATTTGTACCAAGCGTGACATTTTGAAGGCCCCTCCCCCCCCTAAACGTGTCACGTAGTATGGGTACGTTCCCTAAGCGCAAACTTCACCACTGTCAATTACACATCTGCCCCGATGATGGACACTGTAACGAAATGTTGGCTAAAGAAGGAGGTAGCACAACATGACATAGCATCCCAAAAATATTTTTTGTATTTCTTGGGCACTGACCATGACACAATTTCTAGACATTTTTGTTTTGAAAAATTTTAATTTTCGATGTACATTTGTTATTAAAAATTTAAAATTAAAGTAACAAATGTACATCGAAAATTAAAACTTTTCAAAACAAAAATCCCAAAAATAAATAACAATAATACTTTTGTCTGTGAAAATCTAAAATCATATCCAGTTCATAATCTGTTCTTTCATACATATAGCGCAAGTTTAATTATTTTAGGAAATAATTTTTTTAAATATTAAAATGAATTGAACTCAAATCTTTCAAGAAAGGCTTAAATATGCAATGTTGGATTGAATCACTGATAAAATATTGTATTTGTTTGTTTATGGACAAAACTATTTCGTCCGTACATAGTCTTGCGTATGTATGGACGAAAACAATTACTTTTTAAATTCAAATTACTTTTTAATCTTAATATTTTGAAGCATAACATGCAAAAAGTGTTTTTTCTAGAATAATTAAACTAGCACCATCAATGAAAGGGAAGATTTTAAATCTTTTTTAAGTATCACCTTAAATTGGTGTAAACTTTTTGTAAATATTAGACTTTGTACAAGTCTGCTTTTCTTCCATGGTTGCGATAAAAAACTAAATAAGTAACAAAAGAAAATTGAAAGATGACTTCATATTCTCTTAGAGCTAAGGTTCAACAAATTAATTTAAAAATGCGCCTGTCGCATTAATTTTCGCACAGTTAAAAACCCGTTCTGCAGGTTTTTGCTGCTAGGCCCTGCGGGCGGCTTTTGGTTCGGCTTTGCCCAGTTAGTGTTGGTGAGTATTTTATAAATCCGGTAGGTACTGGTTCCAAAAATAGCCCGTTCCTCTAATCCACTGTGATCCAGTGATAGCTAGTAACCGGGACAGGCCATGACTTCATATGTAGTATATAGCCTCTTGATACAACTGAGTATTACCATCAACCTTTCCATATACGAAAAGATACTATAAATTCACAAATTTGTAGTACTTATATCAAGCGACAGGCTGGCGAGAATCTATCAAAATCTGCACAGAGTCAAGGGTTTTTTCAGGTATTTTGGAGCTCCAGACCAGAGGTGGCTGTCAATATCAACCTTTGGGTGCACTTGCGATTTGTACAGGGTTAGCTGTTGTGTACTATTAAAGTATCTGCGAGCCCTGTACGGTATGCTCAGATTTTGGGAAGCTAATTTAACTCTAGCTTCGATGGAGCCCCCGTACTGAGCTGGTCACTTATAGTTACACCAATCATATCAATGTAGAGCCTGTTCGGAAGATTGCTTCCGTTGAAGGAGATTAGATTTTCATTTCGATCCCTTTTAGACATGAAACATTAAATTCAACGAGATTATTTTTACCCCAAGAGAAAATACTCGAAGTACTGTCCATTCTTTGCTTCAAAGCCCTCCTAGCCGTTGGAATTTGTGCGCCCTTTGGGGGCTTGGTCATGGACTGTACTGTCACCTGCGTAACAATGGATCGGTGCACATGACAAGGTCATTGATGTGCAACAAAAACAAAGTCGGAGACCGAACCGATCCCTCCCAGCACTTATTGAATGTGAGGAAGAGGTGAAACCATCAGCAACCGTCTGAATCGACCTCTCTCTCAAAAAGTCGGCAATCCACGTACGCAAGGATATGGTAAGTCCGTAAGATGGTAGTTTGTTGACAAGTCCTCGGTGCCAAACCCGGTCAAAGGCCTAGGAAATGTCCAGTGCAACTGTTTGGGTCTCACCGAAATGTTCCAGGCACCGCCCCCAAACATGCGTCACATACGCGAGAAGATTGCCAGACGAGCGGTTCCGCCGGAATACGGAATTGACGGTTATTAATAATTTTGTTCTTCTCGAGGTATGCGAGCAGTTTGTTGTTGATCACCTTGGACAGAACTGATGTGATCGCTATGGGGCGGTAGTTGGCCGGGTTGGAGCGGTTACCCTTCTTTGGAATAGGATGGATGACTGCTTTTTTCTAACCAGAGGGCACGGAGCCAGACTTTAGGGAAATTTTAAAAAGCTTCATCAAAATTGGAGCTACTTCTGCAGCGCACCTCTGCAATACCAGGGCCGGTATTTCGTCAGGCCCACTAGCTTTATTAACATCAAGCCCTCGTAAAACGAGTAGGTACATCACGTTGCCGGATCCTCTTTTTCAGGAACTCTTTGTGAGTAACAGCACCTTGGTCATCGAGAGTTGAGTTTTCCGCAAACATTTTTCCTAATAGGTTAACCTTTTCTGGTGCGGTGTTTGCTAGCGAGCCGTCAGGTCTGGTAAGGGAACGTACCCATACTACGTGACCAACTTTTTGCAATTTTTAACCCCCCCCCGGTGACCAAAATCCTAAGCAACCTGCCGCTCATTTGTATGGAGCGTGACATTTTGAAGACCCCCCCTCCCCCCTAAACGTGTCACGTAGTATGGGTACGTTCCCTAAGAGGTGGAAGACTGTATTTGCAGAAATTGCGACCTATTTAGTCCGCAAGCGACCAGATGCTGAAATTAAGCAATCCGACATTGGGTTCGAGTTCAGTGCATCTTCAAATTCCCTAATCACTATTTGGAACTAAATCGGTAAATTACTCAAGAAATTCAAGATGAATGGCCCAATTGTGAATTTGGACATTAGATTTCAACCCACATCCAAAATCCCTTGTACCGACTGTGACAGGAATCGGTTAAAAGCTACGAGATTATTGTGCCCATCGAAATTATGTATTTTGACATTATTCGTCTTTTCCTCTTTTGGGTGGTTGGGTTTTTTTTTATTGCACTCGCACGATATCCTTTACTTTTCCTACTATAATGGAAAAAAGTTTAAAAAAATCGGTACTTAAGTAAAACAGATTTCAATTTATTTATTATCTGATAATATCTAATATTTAATTTCTACTACCCTTCGATTGAATGACACCCTTCTCCTCAATAATTCATCCTACAAAATATAAATCGTAAATATTTTCGTATTTACTGAGATTACGGAAGGATTTTTAGTAAAAATGTTTATAATAGGCTCAAGGAGTGTACCGGCGAAGGCGTTTTCGAACATTTTACCTAAAGATGTAGGTATTTCATGGTTCCATGTCAACTCTGAATCAATTCAACTCAACACCTTTTTGAAAAGTCATTAAAAGCTATAAAAAAAGAAAAATAGCCCATAACCTAACCTAACGTAAACTATTTAACCAATTTTCAATATATTTTTTTCTCAAAGGAGGTGTTGCGTTCATTCTACGTTGTCCGGTCACCGTATTTCATATTAGATGTTAAAAGATTACGTTTTAAAATTTTCATTCACTTGCAAATTTAGACATTTTTGTAACTACGAGTATAGAATCATTATCATCATTACATTATTTTATTACAATTACAATTACAATTACAATATAGTATAAAATGAAATCGCTCAAAATGTATGTGCGCGTTAATCTTTTAAACTACGCAACGGATTTTCATACGGTTTTCACCAATAGATAGAGTGATTGAAGAGGAATGTTTATATGTATAATACATGTAAATTACATTAGAGAAAAGCCGAGAAATTCAAAGAAAACATATTTTTATGCGATTTAAAACGGCTGGCGGGCGCTAGGGTTGCCATCTTCTAAAATAAAAAAGCCTGACTCTGCGCTCTGTAAGGCCGGACATTTTGCCCTAAAAGCCGGACGTACGTACATAATTTTGGACATAACTTTTATACATAATAATAAAAAATCTGTTACAAGTTACAGTTGTTTATTAATCACGCATTAACCAATTTAATAACAACAATCATTAATCATCATCAGTTGACATCTGTATAGAATATATGTAAATAACAAAATAAAAAATATTGAGTCTTCTGTCTGTAGACATAGGTACTCGTAACATACTAAAATTATAAAACAAACAAACAAAACATAACTTTTTTTTCTGGTTAAACAGTTGACTAAAAATTTTCGTTGAATAGATATAAAATGAAACATACCTACGTTTTTCCAAAACGTCGTTTTCTTTGGAAATCATTTAATAAAATCCTTGACAAGTCATTTTTCAATTTATGCAATATGTACACCATCTTAGCAATTGTTTACAATTTATTGCGTTCCTTGGTCCACTAGGTTTTTTTTTTTTTTTTTTACAGTGAATACCGCACAAGAGTCTCAACTGCTCCCGTCTGGAGCCAGTGAGACTGTGGCATCCCCAATTGGGGTATGTTGTGAGGCTGAAGGTAGGGGGGAGGGAAAGGAGGTGAGGAAGAGGAAGGTTGGGAAGTACCTGGCTATTCAGATCTGGTCACTAAACACGGCTAAAGCCATTTTCAAGCAACGTTTCAATTCTGAATGGTGGTCTTACACCAGGGCGATACTGATAGTATCTTCCACTCTGGAACATGCCGCAAATATACTATATATTATTTTAAATTAATTAATTGTGAAATAACACAAATTAATCAAATAAAATTTATTTGCGCATGCCGGGTTCGAACCTGCGACCTCCGGATTGTGAGTCAAGAGTCTTACCTACTGGACTACGGAGGTCGTCAAAGGTGTTTATTAAAGAGAAAACTCTTTGAAAATAATATTCCGCCATTCAGAAGTTCGGAAGACAAAACCCGCGCGAACCAAAAAAGCCTAACAAAAGCCGGACAGGCCGGACATACAAATGTTTAGCCGGACACGACCTAAGAAAGCCAAACATGTCCGGCTAAAGCCGGACAGGTGGCAACCCTAGGCGGGCCGTACTATAGTCACTTTTGAAATTCGTTCTTTTGAAATTGGAAAATAGATATCCTAGAGTAAGTAGGTATTTGATTTTCCCTTTTCAAATATCCAGTCAGGGGCGGCCCTAGGGCGGTGCGAGCGGTGCGACCGCACACGGCGCCGTCGTAAGGGGACGCCGAAAACACCCGACCACTGTGTTATGTTAAGATCTCTATGATACAATATTGTCTATGGGAGATCCGGAAATGGGATCACCCACTTTGTACTCTCTGTTCAAGATGTCAACAAGTATTCCAAATAAATGTTATCTCAAATAATAAATCTTTTAATGTTAATACCTAACATTATAATACACTGATCGACTATCTATCGATCGTGCGCTTAAATCGTGTGGTCAACCGACAAACCCGAATGTCCCTACAGGAAGCAACCTAGCACGATTTTTAACAGATCTTAGTCTAGAAGATAGTCTCTCACAGTTTGATTTCATAAATCCGTAGTATCAACTTTCAGTAGCCCTGAAGAAGGAAACCTAAGTTCACATCCTCTGGTCAGACAAGAACTCAAAGCCGCAGCATTAAGACATCCTAAATTGGCTAAACCTCCTATCTGGGATCCTCGAGTGGTGTTGACCAGTGTTGCCAACGTAGTCGATTTTTCGCCATTTAGGCTACTCAGGACGAGAATCGGCGATGAAAAAATCTAAAAGACGACTGGTCGCCTATTAGGCTACTTCAGAGACAAGTTATTTAAATCAGCCGAATCGCAAATAATTAAGAAAAAAATACAATAATGCTGTCGCTGAAGGAATTTTCAGCGTAATGGGGACAATCAAAACCATCATGGACTTAGCAAACGCATCGCAATTGCTGAAAAACTGCTCGAAATTTGTGAAGCAGTACCGGACTTATTCGTCTGCTCAAATAACAGCTAAGGAAATAACTTCCCAGGCTGCGAAAGATTCTATGCTTAAGCCAGTCCGATCCTGAAGAAAGAAGCGATTATTTAAATATGAAGCTGCAGATGAGACACCAACAAATCCTGAAGAACTGTTTAAAATTAACGCCTTTTACCCTGAAAATGCATTGGTCACTTGGTTTGAACAATTATCTAAATTCAATGATACATGGTCTTTTTTGTATAACATCAAAAAATTCCTGATAAGTCTTTATTAGAAAAAGCCTGTGCAGATTTGCAAATCATTTTAACCGACGGAAAAATTTGATGTCTCTAGTTGCGAATTGGTTGAAGAACTTTTGAGCTTAAACCCATAACTAAAATATCTTGCCTCAGCAGAGCCGCCATAAGTTCTTCAACTTATAAAAAAAATGATTGGCAGGATATATTCCCAAATGTACGGACAGCGTTTCGGATTTTGCTGACCATCGCTGAAAATGTGTAAATTAGAGCGTACTTACGTTCGGCTATGTGTCAAGAAAGACTATCAGATCTTGCAATTTTATCAATTGAGAATGATATTGCCCAAGGGTTAAATTATTCTGATTTTATAAAAAAATTCGCAAGGGCAAAAGCAAGAAATGTTGTGTTCTCGTGTTTTTTATTGATTTCGCAGATTTAATTAAATAAATGTTATCAAACATAAAACATTACTTAAACGACTTCAAAAAGGAGGAGGTTCTCAATTCGAGTGCATTTTTTTAATGTTTGTTACCTCAGAACTTTCGACTGGGTGAACCGATATTGATGATTCTTTTTTATTTGAAAGCTAGTGCTTCACTTGTGGTCCCATTTCAATTTGGTTTAGTTCTGACAATGGCATCCATGAGAAAACCATATAAGTCTTAAATTTGCATTAATTAAATGGACGAATAACTATATATCACCCCAACCGATTTTGATGATTCTTTTTTTTATTGGAAAGGATGTACTTCAAGGATAGTTTGATGAGAGTTCGAATAGGTTCTGATTATGGGATCCATGACAAAGTAACGGAACTAGTCAATTCTTAGGAGCAAATTAACGATACTCGACCGAATCTTTTATAGGCTATCCGGATCTTTGAGTCTCCTACCGTCAGTGGTGTAGAAAGGAGGGGCGGGGGGGAGGTGGATCGCCCCGGGTGCCACCCGAGGGGGGGGGGGGGGTGACACTCGAACGTGGATTAAAAACTTATGAAAGTGCAAAATTGCCGTAAAAAATATTTTACTCGTGAACACTGACTTTTATTTAGCTCTATGGCTCGGTTGGTCGGAGATTTTCGAAAAAATGTTTTTCCTTATTTTCGTTCCATAACTCGATCGGGGATTTCCTTGAAATATTCCTTGTGTCATTCCAATTTAGTTCGTTAATTGTGATTGACTAAACTCGTGAAGTGAAGTATTTGCGCACTTGAAGTGAAATGTCACAAAACTGCGCTATATAAATATAATGTTATTATTATTATTATCTATTGATTGACGTGAATAAGTGAAAAAGTTGTTATTCTGTTAGTGTTTTTGAATGTGTTTTAATTTTGAGGATTACGAAATTTTTGTTTACACATTTGACTCTTAGCTAGTAATGTTTTTATATTTTAGGAAGTCGAAATTTGTGTTTTGAATTTCTCAAAGTAAATTTTAAGGGGGGGGGGGGTGACACCACGTTTTCCTCCCCGGGTGCCATCCATGCTAGCTACGCCATTCCTTACCGTAACTTCGTTATGGTCAAGTAATGTCTGTCTCATATGAGCAGCACGTTTAGAAGGTCTACCCATATTCCGACAAATTAGTTAAAGTACTTCAAATTCACTAAAAATAAAAAACAAGCAAAAAATTTAAAAAAAAAAAAACAACTTAAAAAATGCACTAAAAAGTAAAAAAATAATTTCGTATTCTTCTACAACTTTATAATCAACAAACTTTTTCTACTCATCAAAATGTAGGTACGATTGCTATTTTTGGAGTCGGTGTCAGCCAAGGTACCCGGCCCGCCGTGGCCTCGCTCTTGCCTCTCGCCTCGTCTAGTCGCGCGTGCGATACAAGCACATCTCACCTATGACTATGTATGTAGTTACAAATCTACCTTGGCTGACACCGACTTCAAAAATAACAATCGTACCTATATATTGATGAGTTGAAAAAGTAAGTTTATTATTAAGTTGTAGAAGAATATGAAATTATATTAATTCTTTTTATTGCAATTTTTGAAGTCGTTTTTTGTTTTGTTAAAAAAAAATTCTGATATTATTTCTCATCTGTCCTACTAGGTACTTCAATTAAAGTTGCATAACTGCACAGAAAGAGCTCTATTTTTTGTTAGGAGGGGAGGGGGGGGGGCGCCACCAAGAGATTTCGCACCACCTAATAATTTAGCTAGGGCCGCCCCTGTATCCAGTGTTGCATTGCAAGCATTGAATAATTAGTGGCGAGTTAATTAGTTTATATGTATAATACATGCTTATTATAGTAGAGAAATGCCGATAAATTCACATATTCAATTCAGACAGCGGGCAGCTGGCAAGCGGGTGGTGTAGATTTTATAAAGATTGGGTAATGGCGTTGTGTTTCGTTAGCCACAGCAATGTGTTGCCGGATATGCTAGTTTTATATAAATTATTTCTAGTATAGTTTGTACGCGAACTTTACAATGTGATGTTTGGCGCCTTTTTTAAAACCTGACGTTTAATAGCTACACATTTGACTCAGGCGCGTAGCTACCTAGGGGCTACGCGGGGCAGTGCCCCGGGGCCCTCAAGCTCAGGGGGCCCTCGAATCCAGCGGCGGCCCTAGGGCGGTGCGAGCGGTGCGACCGCACAGGGCGCCGCCGTAAGGGGGCGCCGAAAACACCCGACCACTGATTGACTATCTATCAATCGTGCGCTTAAATCGTGTGGTCGGTGCGGAGAGCCAGCAGTGTTGCCAACGTAGGCGATTTTTCGCCATTTAGGCTACCCAGGATGAGAATCTGCGACAAAAAATCTAAAAGGCGACTGGTCGCCTATTAGGCTTCTTCAGAGACAAGTTATTTAAATCAGCCGAATCGCAAATTATTAAGAAAAAAAAAATACAATGATGCTGTCGCTGAAAGAATTTTCAGCGTAATGGGGACAATCATAACAATCATGGACTTAGCAAACGCATCGCAATTGCTGAAAAACTGCTCGAAATTTGTGAAGCAGCGCCGGACTTATTCGTCGGTTCAAATAACAAGTAAGAAAATAGCTTCCCAGGCTGGGATAGATTCTGCGCTTAAGGGCCCGCTACCCGAATTACTACCGATTTCTTACATATCTCCCTTAAACACGTTAAGTTTTAAAGCTCTTAAAAAATATATATTCTTGAAGATAATATCTAGACATTGCCCGCGCCGAAACGCAAATTATATAAAATTCCCTCAATAGAAAAAAATCGCAATCGCAATCAAATGCTCCAAAAATTATTATAAACAAGTTTGTTTCAGTTATTTTACAAGTTATATGTATGAACAAAATCACAGTGTTTCTTTAAATGCTGCTTAAGACAACGCCCGCAAGATTTTTGCTCTATTTTAAACGAGTCGTGTTTTATTAAACATTTTCGCAATTTTCGCATCGATTTTGTCGCTGTAAATGTTAGGGAACGTACCCATACTACGTGACCTGTTCGGGGAGGGGGGTCTTCAAAATACCACGCTTGGTACAAATGAGCGTCGGATTGCTTAGGTTTTTTGTCACCGAGGGGGGGCGGGGGGGGGGGGGGGGGGGGGTTAAAAATTGCAAAAAGTTGGTCACGTAGTATGGGTACGTTCCCTTAGCGCTCTCCTCTAACATTCGTAATTTCGTATCTCTCCATCTGCTTCTTTTCGGGCCCGGTTGTGGAGCCTTAAGCCAGTCCGATCCCGAAGAAAGAATCGATTATTTGAATATTTAGCTGCAGACAAGACACCAACAAATCCCGAAGAACTGTTTAAAATTGTCTTTTACCCTATGATAGATACTCGTACAATTGAAAATGCATTGGTCACTCGGTTTGGACAATTATCTAAATTCAATGATACGTGGTCTTTTTTGTATAACATCAAAATAATTCCTGATAAGTCTTCATTAGAAAAAGCCTGTGCAGATTTGCAAATCATTTTAACCGATGGGGAAAAATGAGTTGTCTCTAGTTTCGAATTGGTTGAAGAACTTTTGAGCCTAAACCGATTAGTAAAATATCTTGACTCAGCAGAGCCACTACAAGTTCTTCAACTTATAAAAAAATGATTGGCAAGATATATTCCCGAATATGTGGACAGCGCTTCGGATTTTGCTGACCTTCCCTTTAACTGTTGCCAAAGGAGAACGAAGTTTTAGTAAATTAAAACGTACTTACGTTCGGCTATGTGTCAAGAAAGACTATCAGATCTTGCAATTTTATCAATTGAGAATGATATTGCCCAATGGTTAAATTATTCTGATTTAATAAAAAAAAATTCGCAAGGGCAAAAGCAAGAAAAGTTGTGTTCTAGTGTTTTTATTGATTTCGCAGATTTAATTAAATACATGTAATCAAACATATATTTTTAAACAACTTCAGAAAGGAAGAGGTTCTCAATTCGACTATATATTTTAAATGTTTGTTACCTCAGAACTTTCGACTGGGTGAACCGATATTGATGATTCTTTTTTATTTGAAAGCTAGAGCTTCCCGTGTAGTCCCATTTCAATTTGGTTCAGTTTTGACAATGGCATTCATGAGAAAACCATATAAGTCTTAAATTTGCATTAAGTATGTGCGCGACAAATGGACGAATAACTCAATATCACCCTAACCGATTTTGATGATTCTTTTTTTTATTGGAAAGGATGTACTTCAAGGGTAGTTTGATGAGAGTTTGGTTAGGTTCTGATTATGGAATCCATGAAAAAGTAACGGAACTCTTCAATTCTTAGGAACAAATTAACGATACTCGGCCGAATCTTTTATAGGCTATCCGGATCTTTGAGTCACCTACCGTAACGTCATTATGGTCAAATAATGTCAGTTTCATATGAGCAGCACGTTTAGTAGGTCTACCCATATTCAGACAAATTAGTTAAAGTACTTCAGATTCACTAAAAATCAAAAAATAAACAAAAATTTTAACTGAACAAAAAAACGACTTCAAAAAATGCACTAAAAGTAAAAAAATAATTTCGTATTCTTCTACAACTTAATAATCAACTAACTTTTTCTACCCATCAATATATAGGAACGATTGTTATTTTTGGAGTCGGTGTCAGCCAAGGTACCCGGCCCGGCGTGTTCACTTGACAGCTCCCCTCCCACCGTGGCCCCGCTCTCGCCTCTCGCCTCGTCAAGTCGCGCGTGCGACGCAAGCACATCTCACCTACAACTATGTATGTAGTTACAAACCTAACTTGGCTGACACCGACTTCAAAAATACCAATCGTACAGTTTGATGAGTAGAAAAAGTAAATTGATTATTAAGTTGTAAAAGAATACGAAATTATTTTTTTACTTTTTAGTGCATTTTTTTAAGTCGTTTCAGGTTTTGTTGAAATTTTTGTTTTTTTTTTTTTAATATTATTTTTCATCTGTCGGTAGAAAGAGCTCTATTTTTTTGTTAGGGGGAAGGGGGAGGGGGGGGGAGGGGGAGGGGGGGGCGCCACCAAGAGATTTCGCACCACCTAATAATTTAGCTAGGGCCGCCCCTGCTCGAATCCTTACCAGAAATCTCGATCGAACTGAACTTTTGGAAATTTCTCCCATTTTCAAAATAAATATGACAGGTTGCAACCCCACTTTAATCATGACAACTCAGTTGAGAGAAATTCAAAAGTTATGCCTAGGGAATTCACCTAAATTCTTTCTGTAGGTTGGCAGTGTTGTCAATTTGACGGATAGTGATATGTGGGGGTTAGTATATTTATGGATATGTGCGTCATTCCCCAACGACACTTGTAGCGTATCAGTTTGTTTCTCTTTCCTTTTATTTTACTTTTAAAAATAAATTTATAGAAATGATTTCGAATTATTCAACTGCAAAAACTGCAAGAAAATATGGTATTGATACCCATTTTCAAGAAAAAAGGCAAAGAAAAGTTAAAAAAATATTTTAATGAATTAGCTGCTGATCACCGATTTCCAAACCGAGAAAAAATATTTACTAATTGAGATTTTCAATAATGTACTAGACACAGTAATATCTCAATTAGATTAGGGCGGCCAACCGTCCCGCATTCTGCGGGACCGTCCCGCATTGTCGGTTGTAGTCCCGCATTGAAATCTATATTTATAAAAATTTAGGTTCCGTATGTTTGCGTTCGCTAATCTCGGAAAGTAATCGATGGATTGTTTCAAATTTTTTACAGAACATTGCATTTTAGCAGAAGAGCATTTATACATACTTTTTATTTGGAAGTTACAAAGGAAAATAATAATTTTATGCGTTTTAAATTGACTCATAATTTGTCATAGTAAACAACGGAATGACAGTTCTAGACAGAATGACATTTTGCAGAAAAATGATTGTAAAATAAAATTCTATTTTTTTAAATCTTTAAGTTGATAAATTTATTTAAAGTAGGTACTCCCCTAATAGTTTGAATCGAATCAAGAATTTTAGATATTTTAAACAGGTACCTATGTTAGATACCAAATTTAATATACATGAAAAATTGAAATTTGAATAAAATTGTAAAAGGTGGCACGCGGGCTGTTTAAAAACTGAATGTACTGGGATTGAATATATGGAACGCTGGAGGAGGGTTGGCGGGACGAGGGAGCGGTAAAGGGAAGAGGGAAGGCGGGGAAGGTGGAAGGCGAAGGCGAGAGGGGGGAGGGGAACCTGGGAAGGGGAGGGGAACCTGGGAGGGCGGAGGAGAACTCGGGAGAAGGGTTTGCGGGATGGAGGAAAGGGGGGGGAGTGGAGTGGGGAGAGGGAAGGTGGAGGTGACGGAGTGGGAACGCGAGAGGGGAAGAGGATGCAGGAGAAGAAGGGGGGGAGAAAGGGGAACGGGTCGAATGGGAAAGGACACTCAGGGAGAAACAATTTCTTTATTAAATGGCATAGCAACGCATGAAATAATGTGATATTGTAAAAGCCTTTAAGGTCTGAATATTAAATAATTTAAAAAAAATTATACTACAGCATAGTCACAGCAGATATTCAATTAAGCAATGTGTCTTCTTGGAAAATGCACAGTTGCTAGACAATTTTTGTTAACTCCTCTAATAATTAAAATCAGACAAAGCCACAGCGAAGCGTGGTCGGGTTCAGCTAGTATTTAATAAAATAGTCCCACAAATAGTCTAAATCGTGCCGCATATCCCGCATTCCTATATTTTTGAAATATTGTTATGGTAGACATATAAATAAATAAACTCTTTCTATCTTTAGTTTATTTTAACCATTTCCGTTCATTTGTGGTTAAGTTGAGACAATATTTGTCCCTAGAATAGGCCCGAAGATATCTATCTGGGGATCGGTTTATTTAGGTTTAGAAAATCAAGCAAGAGTCAAACGTGCAAGCCGTGATACGTAATTGATAACCCGTATTTGTAATTTAAATCAAATAAAATATTTTGTTGACCATGCTGCCGACCACGAAAAAGCGAAGTTGAAAGTTCACTGAATTTCAAAAAGAATTTCCTTTCTTGCAAAAGTGTTTATCTTCATGTTCTGAGCATCGTTTTAATGCGCCGCATGCAGATATTCTTAGTTATAAATAACCAGTTTTGTGTTCAGAATGTTAAATTCCAGTTGGATTCAACTGATGACATATTTCGAAGGAAAACATTATTTTATTCGAAATGCAGTTATAAAATTCTAGTTGCGGACTATGTATGTGCTGCCAGAATCAAAGCGAAACAATTTTCATGTTCTGAGTGTAGTTTTAATTAAAACCAGTTTTGTGTTCAGAATGTAAAATTTATGTTGTGGATTCATCTGCTGACACATTTCAAAGGAAATCGACATTTTCCTTTGAAATAAGAGAATCATTCTCTTATTTGAAGCGCAGTCATTAAATTATGTATATGCTGCCAGAATCAAAGAGAAACCACGTTCATTCATGTTGTGATTGTAGTTTAAATGAACCGAATTCTACCTACCCCTACCTCCCCCCCCCCCGTCGACACCGCACGCCGCTGTGTCCCGCATTGATATTTTATAAAGTTGGCCGCCTTAAATTAGATACACGTTTTATTGGTATGAGTGCAATCTGTCATATATTCGATTTTCTAACACCAACATTTTTATTACATGTTGATGAAGCAACTTTGTCACAAAAGTGTGACGAATTCCAAAGAAAATATTCAGGCCCTAGTTTTTCACTTCAATTTATTAATATTTATCATCTAGTTTTACCTCAACTAACTCAAGCATGGACTGTTCACCAATTATGTAAGGAAATAATGAGCAAATATGGAGTACTAGAATGCGACCTAACGGAAGTATTTACAGCAATGTTATTATTCTTTACAATTCCTGTCACTTCTGCAGTAGCTGAAAGGTCATTTAGCAAATTAAAAATAATAAAAAAAATATTTAAGAAATAAGATGGGCCAAACTCGACTCCGACATTTATCGCTAATAGCAATTGAAAACAAAACCGCATCAAGCCTGGATTTAAACGAAGTCATTGATACTTTTGCGAAAACTAAAGCTAGGAAAAAATTGTAAATATAATTGTTATTTAGTCAGTTGGTAGGCCCGACCTTTATATAATAAACCCTTGAATCTTCTCTATTTCGTTTTATTAGCCAAACCTACACCAAGTATTAATTGTAATTTATGTTGTTCCTGTTTAATATTTTTATTACCTGTCCTGCAGTACACAAAAAAGAGCTTAAGTAGCTTAGCATTTTTAAAGTATTTGTATATTTCATATTTTTATTTGATAAAACCTAATCAGTTTACATAGCAGTGGGGCCCCATTTTTTAATTTGCCCCAGGGCCCTTGGTTACCTAGCTACGCCACTGATTTGACTACGTAGTAATGTTTTTATTTTTATGAAGTCCTAATTGGAGGGGGGGGGGGGGGTGACACCACGTTATCCGCCCCGGGTACCACCCATGCTAGCTACTACTGATACGCCACTGCTTGCACCTCAGGCTGTTTAATACCTAAATAAAATCATCAAAATCGTGATTTTGTATTCCTCATTATTCTCCCCTGACCGATTTTTATTACCAACTGTATTAGAAGAAAATATTCCATGTCTCTACGTTTTGATTTTAAAAAAAACCAGGTTCAAGTTCAAATCAGGCAATTTTAATGAATTTTTGAGGGGTCCCAGCTCACATAGGATGTAACTTATCAAAAAAAGCAAAACGTACCGACATCCTTGTGGTCGATAAAAATATTTGTAGTAGTTTCAAAATCCAGAGAGGAAATTGGGGAAAACGGTTTGTATGAACAAAACGCCGCCATGTTTCCTCTTGACACCTCAGGCCTCGGGCCTATTTTGTCGGAAGGTTAAATTATTTGTAGCTTTGTAGTAAATCTAAATAATTGGAATATTTCTGAACGCATCAGAAACTGTTTTTGAAAGATGATGAAATATTCTTTCAAATTTTATCATTCGAAATAAACATATTATTTTTTAAATAAAAACATTTTGAGTGCAAATATAAAAAAAGTTTAAAAAATGGCTCACCTAAGGTTTTTTCTAATTAAAATTACTGATCCGGAAAAAAACACACATTTTAATAGGCAAATCTACTTTGAAAGTGTTTGTTATTTAATAAACGTTATCGGAAACTTATGTTTTTGTCATTTTATGTAAAAATAATTAATAAATTATTCCGAAAGTTTAATTTTTTTTAAATTGCGTATGGAGACTTTGGTTTCATAAAGGTGTAAGTACGTTTTAATTATTTTGTGGTTAACTTCTAGATTTGAATATAAAGCGTGATGTTTTCTCTTTCAACACCATTTCTATTTCTCCTATTTTTAACTACGATAGTAAGGGAGACACAACTGTTCAATTTGTAAGGCGGGTATGGGCACCGCCGCCCCGGGAACCATTTATTGGATAACCAACACCTCTGCCATACGTCACCCCAAGTTCGCTACGTTTGGTGTCTTAGCTGGGGTGCCCTGGTTCATGAGGTGAAGTTTGTCCGGATCTTGGCGGCGGATGCGTCTGCCCACCTGCTGCTTGGCAGGCTGGATCGGGAGAGAATGGCTGAGGCAGTCCCTTTTGCTTCTCCAGCCGTACTCTCTCTGGGAGGGATGGATTCATACGTCCGTCACTCCTGGACACTCCTGACCCGCAATTTCCTAAGCATCCCTCATAATCTTTTCCTTTTCAGCACTTCCTCTCCTTTCTTTTCCTAAAAAAGACCCTCGGCACAGCATCCCCAAAGATGACATAGGCCCTGAGGGGAATTATTTTCCTCAGGACTTTCTGTGTGAAAAGGAAAAAAATGATTTCAATGAGATCTATGGGGCCAGCCATAAATTACGTCACATGAATTTCAAGATTTGTTGACCCCCCCCCCCTTCCTTGTCTCTGTCACACATCGTCACATTTGTGAGACCCCCTCCCTCCTATCCTGACGTCACATATTTTGCAATTTACATGTAAAAATAACAGTTGGTAATATTTTAAAGTTTTTTGTCAACATTTAATATTGTCACGGTCGTATTTACTACAACGGAGGGGGCGTAATGGGATACCACAACGGAGGGGGCGTAATGGAATACCACAACGGAGGGGGCGTAATGGGATACCACAACGGAGGGGGCGTAGGGTGTAATAAACGGAGGGGTTGTAGGATGTAATAATTTTTGTGGCAGTCGCAAGTGTCGCAGTCGTGACATAATTTATGGATGGCCCCATGTTGTTGTTCCGAAAACTGAACAAATTAGCCCGAGGGGTTTTAACATTGTAATGAATGTTTGAAATATACTGCAATGATAGCAAATCTTTTTCCAAATGTGCATACCCAATTCTTTAAATTATTTCCGTGTTATTTACTATTTTCAGCGAGGTTTATTTGAATACTAGCTGGTTCCCGGCGTGCGTTGATAAGCAATTTAATAAAGAAATGGTTCTACCTGCGTGTCCTTTCCCATTCATCCCATTCCCCTTCCGCCTCCCCTTCATCTCCCGCGTCCCTTTCCACTTTCGCATTTCCCATTCATCCCATTCATCCCATTCCATCTCCTCACTAAATTCCCCCCTTCCCCCGTCCCGCGAACCCCCCTTTCCGAGTTCCCCCCTCCAAGGTTCCCTTCTCCCCTCCCGAGTTCTTTCATTGTTTCATTTGACTTATATAAATGTGAATATTTTCAACATGCGGGATCCCGCAAATACCGAGATCCCGCGGGATTGAAAATTCGTGGTCCCGTAAATACCGACATTGAATTCAAGTTGCGGGATTGGAAGCCCTAATCTCAACTAATAATAAATTTTGCATCAATTAAATAAAACGCGATAAAGTGAAATCAAGACTGTTATATAATATCTTTTTAGATTCTCATCAAAAGCAGGCATGCAGTTTTAACGTCATCGATATGTTATCGATGACGTTAAAACTGCATATAGGGTAAATATCGGTTCGGACTGGCCACGATTATTACGAATAATTTTTAGAAAAAAACTTTAGATTCGCCTTAATTACTATAAAAGGAAACTTTTTGGCTTTGGGGCGGCGGAAAATAATGCATTTTAATTTTCAATTGCATAAAACCAAAATTCACTTCGCGAACCAACGACGCAGCGAAAATCCGCAGCCGTAGCTGTCACTGTTATGGACTGTAGCTGACTTCGTGGGATAAAGCGCGTAATTATGAAATTTCTCTAGCGGGCTTGTTTGTGTAACATGGTTTGTGATACAAAAGAATGTGCCCCTTTGTAACGCCTGCTCGCGTCAACGCAAGAAAAACATCCCAGTTTTCAAGTGGTTTAGCGGCTACGCTAGGTTTGTGCAACATGGTTTGCGATTCGCGGTATTTCATGTAGGTATCCCACGAAGTCAGCTACAGTCCATAACAGTGACAGCTACGGCCGCGGATTTTCGCTGCGTCGGTTCGCGAAGTGAATTTTGGTTTTATGCAATTGAAAATTAAAATGCATTATTTTCCGCCGCCCCAAAGCCAAAAAGTTTCCTTTTATAGTAATTAAGGCGAATCTAAAGTTTTTTTTCTAAAAATTATTCGTAATAAGCGTGGCCAGTCCGAACCGATAATTACCGTTATCAGTAACTAGCTATATTTGCTCAATCAGATCGGAAAAGCCAGATTTTATCTTGAATAATATCAAGAAAATATTCTTTTTCAAGATCATAAATTATTTTTAGCACCACATACTATCGGAAAATAATAACAAAATAAATATTCAGCACTCACTTTATTAATTTAACCGATTCAGATTATTCAGAATATAAATACATAAAAACTACAAAAATCAATTAAAATTTAAATTTAAATAAAGCCTTGTCATGTCATATTGTCTGGTGTCGTGTCGCGATGTTTAATTATTGTCCTTAAACAATTCCAAATGGTTTATTTTTCAAGTACTGCCCAGAAGACTCCTGGTGGCCGAGTATTGACTGGGCTCCCAATTCGTTTGCTTTGCTAAATTGCTCCGAACCTCCTTTAGCGCTCGACTGGCCAAATTCACCCTGGAAACATAAAACGATTCATCATTATTCTTTATTATAATACAAGTCTACGTTCATGTAAGGGGGCGTTCATTACGTAACGCAATTTTTGAAGATTTTTGACCCCCCTTCCCCCCCATGTAACGCGCCGTAACGTTTTTCCGTACCCTCTCCCCTCCTAAACGTTACGTAACGCCCAAGTGACAATTTTTACCTGAAAGTCACAATTAAGTTGCGCAAAGTACTGGAAAGTCGCTTAAATACCTTTTTTCTTGTTTTAATCGCGTTTGCGGTAATAAATAAAACAAGAGATTTCGAGAATGAAAAGGATTGCCAACTTGGAAGATTTTAATTCCCTAGTTTTTTTTTATCTAAATAAAGAAAAACATGTTACGTAACGCGTTGTTCGAACCCCCCTCGTAACGCACAGTAACGTTTCACAAGACCTCCCCCCCCAGTGGCGTAGCTAGCATGGGTGACACCCGGGGCGGATGGGGCACTCCACGGGAAACATATGGAAGAAAATAACAGACCGTGTTCATGTATACAATACTTTGGCGACAATATCCTTCGTAATTTTTTCCACGGTCGAGTGTCACCCCCCTATCGGGTGGCACCCGGGGCGGACCGTCCCCTCTCGCTACGCTACTACCCCCCCCCCCCCCCAGTGCGTTACGTAATACTTGAACGGCCCCTAATATTACTGTATTTTTTCCGAAAATTTCGCAGAATTAAATAGTTTCTGGCCAAATAAAGGTGCCAACAATGCATCAATTGAAGGAGTGATTACAAAAACCATTTTGTTACAAAATTTCCCTAACATGAAATAATCCCATCCTTATTCTCATAAATTCATGAACATTGGATATTGCTCGGTTCCTTCTGGTTGTTGACTCCTGCTTGCACTCAAAGCAGGTCTTAAAGTAGGAACCTTATAGCACACATTATTTGGCTATCCTTGTCTAAACGAATACCCCAATTCTTTATCTAGAACTGCCTTCCTGCTTTTAGGGCCGGTATATCATTTGAATTGCACTTTTGTTTGTTTGAATGAAGCTGAATCTTAGAAGTGAAAATTAACCCACTTCCCGATATCCGATCGCGCTGAAACTCGGCAGATAAACTCGTTGTCGATGAAAATGCGTTCTATCAACTTTTGGTGACAATCACGCACACACACGCGGACGTATACGCTTTTTTCTGACATCAAAGAAATTAAATGCGCGGCATTTTTCATTTAAAAATTAAATTAAAGGAAACTTAAATTGGATGGATTTGGAGATGAAATACTTGAACAAACGTATTAGTTCTTGTTTTAATAAAAAAATATAACAGATATCTAGAACGGATATGTGCTGCTTTATTTATTTGTATTTTAAATTATAAAATATATGACATTAAAAATTCAATTTTTGTACGAATTTAGGAGCAACTTTGACTATTATTTTTGAGTTAATGACGATCATAAAAAAATAACCTTACCCAATTCAACTAAATATAGGGCTAAATTATTTTCTTGAATAATTGTCATTACTCTCAAATAATTGCCAAAGTTATCTGTGAAATTGTGAAAAATCTATTTCTTTAATGGCCTCTATTTTATGATGTGAAAAACAAACAAATAAAGTAGCACAAATCCGTACTAGGTATTTACTACACCTTTTATAAAAATATATAATATTCAGTTCGGTTGGATATTTTGGACTCAAATCCAAATTTAAGTTTTGTATGAAAAAGGCCGCGCAGCCGTTCCTCCTTGGCATCAAATTCATATTAAAATTAATGAATATGAAATATTAAGTTTCAGCATTTTAATTTAATTTCGTCTTTTGTCCTTAGCAGATGTCCTTTGAAGATGGCCAAAAACACCCTTCAAGGGTAGCTAAATACAACCACAAATGGAATTTCACTTAGGATACACCTTAAATTGTAAAAGGTGTCACAAAATCCATTGGTTGTTATCGAAGGTGGAAGTGGAAATGTCGTAAACATCCGTGAATATTTTTTGTAAAATTAGTCATAATTACCTTGTTAATTTTGGAGTCTTCAACCTTGTTCTGCGACTTGAAGGTTCCTTCCTTGGCCTGGGCCTTGGCGTCCAGGCTCTCGTTCTCATGCCCTCCCTTGAAGGACGACGCCGAGTTCTCCTTCTGGGCCCCTTCGTTCTGTCCGAACTTCTTGTTGTCGCCCTCGTCGTGAGCCTCGTCGTAGAAGGATTCTGTCTTCTCTTCCTCGTCCTTTCTCGAGGAGCTCTTAAATCCCTTCGTCACGTGTCCTTTCTTGTGGCTCTTCTGCATGTTCTCGGATTCGCCGTTCAGGCCTGGAATTCAGAGAGTATTATAGATATTTATTTTCCGGAAAATATTTAACAGGCCTTTGTCAATATAATGAAAATGTTTATACTCCCAAAGAGTGTCTTTCACGATGTAATATAAACTAGTCCCAGTAAGAGCTCGTACGGCCATTATTGTCTTTCGTCATTTTCCTTCTCAGGCGTCTTGTTTGAATACGGAAATGACACAAGATACCTACTAGAACAATAATGTCACGTAAGATCTCTCGCTGGGACAAGTATAAGCAAACTTACCTTTCTTGTCTAAAGATGACGCCCCTTGGTAGGTCTTGCCATCTCCGACTTCTTTCTTGTTGGCTGACTCGTCCTTGTAGTACCCCGAGTCTCCCTTGGCACTGCTCTGCTCTGCCAAGGCCGCGTTAGACCCCTGCTGCCCTTGGTTAGCGGAATCCTGCGACTTGGCTTGCACCTTCTGTACGTTCTCATCTCCGGAGTTCTTCTTGCCTGACTCGTATTGGTTCTTGTCCACGTATCCCCCTCCGATGGATCCCCCGTAGCCGCTTCCACCGCCGCCGCCCCCGCTGTACCCACCGCCCCCGTTGTACCCGCCGCCCCCGATATATCCGCCGCCACCGCCGCCCCCTCCTAGACCGATTCCTCCGGAGTAGTATCCGCCTCCCACGTTGCTGATGCCTCCTCCGAGACCTCCCCCGAGCCCGCCTCCGCCACCGCTGTACCCGCCGGAGAAGCCGTTCCCGAAGCCGATGTCACCACCGCCGAAGCCACCAAACTGGTTGATTCCACCGCCACCGCCACCGCCACCGAACCCGAGTCCGCCCGAATAACCTCCTCCACCTCCGATCAACTGCCCTGGACCTATCCCATAAGACCCGAAGTTCGCAGACTCGGCAGTTTCATATTCGGCAGGATTGTACAGAGTTCCATCCAGAACGTATTCAGTTGAGTAGGGCGTGTGAGACGCCGCCGCTTTAAGCGTCTCTCCCGTTCGTTGGACCTGAATGTTGTAGTTCTTGGGAGGAACCCCGGAGGGGGTGGAAATGACTTTGGACAGCGTTAATCCGAGAAGAGCGGAGAAGATGACCATTCCCAGGCACACCGAACTGTTCCTGAACTTAGCCATGTTTGGTGGCTTTGGGAGACACTAGAGGTTATTCTTGAGCTCTGTGCAGATTGAAACTGATGCTTGAGCAACAAGTACGAGTACCCTTTATAGTAAATCTAATAGTTAGACGACAATTGATTCTTGGTCGACTAGGTTTGTCGTTCCACATTTATTTTCGCTGCTTAAGTCATAACTCTTGTTAACAGTTCGACCTGCATTGAAATGCCCCAGACAAAGTAAACCACTGTCCATGTTTTAAATTAAGTGATATGGTTGATTAATAAAACAATAAGTGTCCCCGAGTTGGACCTTGAAGATCGGATGTTTAATGGGGGTTCAACTAAAATTACGAAACGATTTCTGACCGCAACACGATCTCAGAGAGAATATGAAAGGGAAATTCCAATTAGCGATAAAGCATTCCATAGCAATACCTCGCCGGACTTCCCTTACGCGATACTAGATTTATGTCAAAGTGCGAGTACCTTCACATTCTTGTTCTATTGTATTTCAATCGACAACTATTCGGTACTATATTTCTACGTAAATAAAATTACATTCTACTTGGGTGAATTTATTTTTTTTTGATGAGTCAACCACAATTAGTAGTAGTGTTGGGTAGGACACGACATCAGGATGAGTTTGTAAGAGGTACTCAAATATCGAAATGAGGTGTTGAGGTGTCCCACCTCATTTGAGGTGAGGTGTTACAAAATATTTTCGCTTACGGGAGGGCTAGAGAATTTCAGGGAAGGTGTTTTTTTACATCAGCTCCACAAAAATTCCCCTCAGACCCTATGTCATCTTTACTCTATGACGCATTAATCCATCCCTCTAATGGTATAAGGCGTAAGGCCGGAGAAGTCAAAGGGACTCCCTCAACCACTCTCGTAGCGAACCACTTGGGGTGACCTATGTCAGAGGTGTTGGTTATTTAATAAATGGTTCCAGGAGCGGGCGGCGGTACCTATACCCGCCTCCGGTGTTTGTTATTTTTGTAATACGAAAAATGTATATAAAAAAGGCCTTTTTGGGAGTAGTTGGGACGCTTGTGCGGTATTCACAATATATGAATGGCTCACCCTAACCACCTCACGGTTCTAAAACAAAAATGTCATACAATAAACAAACACCTCACGCCTCACCACCTCATACATTTATCCCGTACGATACGTGACGTGACATGTAGTCCAATACACCAACCACCTCACACCTCACCTCATATTTGTCCCATACGTGGCAACGTGACATGACATGTAGTCCAATACACCAACCACCTCACACCTCACCTCATATTTGTCCCATACGTGACATGACATGAATGTAGTCCAATAAACCAACCACCTCACATCTCAAATTTGTCCCCCCTTCATATTTGTCCCATACGTGACATGACATGAATGTAGTCCAATAAACCAACCACCTTACACCTCATATTTGTCCCCCCTTCGTATTTGTCCCATGCGCGACAACGTGACATGACATTTGTAGTAATTCAAAGAAAAAGAGTTGGTACAAATACATTTTGTGAGGTGGGGGGACATTTTACATGTTTGTATGGGACATTTGAGGTGCCTCTTGTATGCGGTACTCAACACTAATTAGTAGGACTTATATGGAAGATTTCGAGAAATATTCGCTAAAAGCAAAATCCATCATGGATTCAAACGAAAAAAATATTCATTCGTAATAAACCATCCTTCGGCACCGAAAGACACGCCAAACCCGGGCCGAACATATTTTTTGCATGCTTGACAATTTAATAATATTAAGGCCTGTTGTATTCTGATGACGCAGTGCTAATTTCTAAGAAAATTTAAACAATTTATCAAATTTTTAAAGTTAATTTTCACGTTCTGTGAAAGTTTTATTCAAGTTCTGTTATTATATCATATAGGCCAGTTGCTTCTTAAAACTGGAATATTCACAGAACTTGAAAACAACTTTCACAGAACGTGAAAATTTACTTTAAAAATTTGATGAATTTTTCAAATTAAAAGATTTGCAGTATCTCGTATCTAGGATGAACGGAGTTCCTACTCGTATGTATGGAGAATGAGTTATTGATGAATGTAAGTAAGTCTAAAGTCGTGATGTTTGAAAAAGAGAGAGTACGTAAACAGTATACCTACAATATAGTTGTGAATGATAAATATTTGGAGCAGGTATGAGTTTGTGTATTTGGAAAGTATGTTTACGAGAGATGGGAAGGCTGATAGAGATATTGAAAGAAGGGTAAGTGCAGTTAACTCCATTGGGAGATTTAAGATTAAATAGAGCTTTTTTATAATTTATTTTAATTAATTATGTTGCGGGCTTTTTTAAGTTAAAATTTTTAGT
Organism: Limnephilus marmoratus; assembly: GCA_917880885.1. NCBI lineage: Eukaryota > Metazoa > Arthropoda > Insecta > Trichoptera > Limnephilidae > Limnephilus > Limnephilus marmoratus. The sequence goes on along the minus strand of OU862906.1, from coordinate 31,741,064 downwards.
TAATCTATGGCTGCTTAATGCTCAATCAGGGGCTCCTATTTCTGGTTCTATATTAATTGAGGAATGAACGCCGTTGGCGCTAACAAAAGACTGTCCAAAGAAGCGAAACTAGCAGTTCACAATGGAGTGCTGATACCTACCCTGATGTATAGCGCTGAAGCATCGAACTGGCAGAGGAAGGATGAAAGCAGACTGAATGCCGTAGAAATGAGATCCCTGAGGGGTATGTGTTGTAAAACCATGTATGATCGTGTAAGAAATGTGGTGATTTGAAAAGAATGGAAGGCTGATCCGTAAGCGTAATAAGTAAGATTAAAAAAGGGACGCTTAGACGGTTTTGGCATGCAGAGCAAATGAATGAGAAAAGGATTGTAAAGAGAATATGTGACATGGGCCATGAGTCGGGCCATGTCAAGAGTCAGAATAATAGAAGAGTATGTATGAGACGATGTATGAATGCGAATGAGGCAATGAGTGTGTGCCAAGACCGAGTTTTTTTCCGGTCCGTCTTCTCTGCCGACACCTGCGGGAAACGGCGTGATGTTTAGTTAGCTTTAGATATTTTTGTCGCATCGTTTTTACGACACGTTCTCGTGCTCAACAACTCGGTTGTTGAACGATTTGCCAGCTTTTAGTTATATGCATGGAGTTTAGTTTTTTCTAAGTGTAGGAACCCAAATGTTGTTTAATTCATTTATTACTTATGGTCTTCTCTTGGTCCTTTTTGGGTTATTAGGTAGGCACGAGATAAATATTTTTTTTTTACTTCGTTTTTTGTTTAATTTTGATAAATTTAATTTAGATACAAAAAAAGCACCCAGAGCAATTGAATATATCACAGAATAAATTCTACTGGAGGAACTTAGTACTTCGTGATGCATTGTTTAGAATGATTCAGGATTCAGTGTTTCTATTCCGATACTGTTTTATTGACAGAGAAAAAAAATCCACATTCAATTGTATTATACACGAGTAACCAAACATTGTTCAAAGATTTGCGTGAAAATAACATTAAACATGCACTATGACGGTTTACAGTTAAAGCCGTGTCCATTGTCCCAGCGCCGGATCTGCCATACGTTCAAAAACGTGCAAAAACCAGGCGCCAACTCCGAAGGGGCGCCGTGAGAAAATAAATATTGTATTAAAATTTAGTTATAATATTCCCTGAATCGTTTAAAAATTACCCATAGTACGAAATAATTATTACGCTCTAGCAACACTTTCCAAAGAAACAGAATGCGCACGCATCAGGTTGGTATCAACGGCTTACTAATTTATAGTCAGTTACATAATTTTTTTACAAATTCCATATATTTAGTATAAATGTAAGATCTATTTTTCCATATATCTTTTACCGTCTTTTACGACAAATGGGTGCGATCCAAATTCAATAACCAATCACAGCGCGGTATTTTTGTTCTAGAGAATCAAACAAACCGACTTACGCCTTTCAAAATGCTGACAATTTTAGTTAGCGTACGCTCGCTATTGTTTTATTTTGTACGATTTAAGTCTCTAGGAGTAGGTAGTTAAAGACCATTTTCTTATGAAAACTTCAGTAAATTCCATTAAAAAAAACATCGCACGTTTTTCAGGATTTGCAGGTTGCAACGTGTTACGTGTTGACAGTTTCATCATTGATTTGACACATTATTTGAAGTTCGTTAAATGTATAATTAATATCTATTAGATTTGTTGGATTTTTTATTTTACGGTGTCAGTGTAAGCGTCTTTCGTAAGCCGTTGATACCATACGTCAGTGTTTAGTGTTTGTATGGTGTTTGTTTGCTCAATTTGGTGTTTGTTCGCTCAACACAGGGGAAATGCAAGGTACAAATTTGAGGTTATGTTCTTATTAGTCAGAAGCTGTAGATGCTATACTTGTGTTGTACGTTGCCATGAGAACGTATTTGTATTTGCTTTTTGTATTTGAAACCACCCGCATTGTCTCGTAACCTATATTTTAAATCATGGTACGGGCACAAACAATTCGTTGTATTATTTTAAAGCATAACTTGCAAAAAGAGTTTTTCCTAAAATAATTAAAATAGGACCATAATTTTATGTTTACCCAATAGATTCAGAGAGTATAGGGTTCCTGGCGATTCTCTCTTTAAAGAAAAACGAGTGTTAGAGCTACCGCCAGGTCACTTGGAAAAGTTACACCCTTTATTTGTCTTGATTTTATTTGATAAATTAGTGTGAAAAAAAATAAAAAAATTGGGGTGAACGAATTTTTAATCAAAAAAAATGTAGGGGGGGCGGGGCGCCATCGGTACCTACTGCACAGGGCGCCAGATTTCGTAGATCCGGCCCTGCATCATTGTCCATGCAAGTCATTATCCTTTATCCATCTTCCTAAGGGTTAAGACGGTCAGCCACTGGAGCGCTTTTTGCCACAATATGGGACCATTTAAAATATCCCGGATTGCTTTGCTGCCAGTTTTAGGCAAATTTTCCCTAGATGCATTCAATTTTTTTTTTCAATTTTTCCATATTAAAATTCGGAGGTATGATTTTTTTAATCCCAGCGGAAAATATTCAAAATGGTCAACAAAAACTGAAACCAAAAGCTGTCGCTCGAGTGATCAGGTTTATATTGCTACAACCTGATAAATGATAACCGTCTTCCCAGCACGGTTTTTCCACTGTAGGCACAAAATCATATTATATTCCTTCAGTCTGAATTTACCGTTCGTCGAAAATAAGTACCTACTGTTAGATATTTAGTTTGATTCAACCTGTACTTTAATTTTACGTAGTTACTTATTTAAGATTTTAGGTAGTTACTTATTTAAGATTTCGCTTACATGAAAAATTATAACGTTATTGGTATTGTGGGAACCTCAATAAATAATTTTATTTTTAAGTACCTACATATCTATGATAATACAAACTCGAAATGTCAATAATGCAATTTGTGTTGTTCCAATTTGGAAGGCGGGTATAGATACCGCCGCCTTCGGAACCATTTATTGGATAACCAACATCTCCCCATGTACTCCAAGTGGTTCGATACGTTTGGTGATTTTGCGGGAGTGCCCGGGTTCATGGGGGGTCTTGGCGTCAGATGCGTCAGCCTACCGGCTGCGTGGTGGGCCGGAATGAGAGAGACTGGTTGAGGTAGGCCTTTTGACCTCTCCAGCCGAATTCTCGACCCTTGCACAGCAGTTGAAGGGATAAATTCACACGTCCAACACTCATGGACGCATTGACACCTCTCATACCCGTTTCCTTCTCAGAATTTCCTCTCCTTCCTTTCCTTAAAAATGTCCTCCACACGGCATCCCTTAAGATGACACAGGCCGTGATTGAAATTATTTTCTTCAGTGCCTCCTGTCTAATGTAAAAAAACGAATTTTTCGTAATAAAAATGACGAAACCCAATTTTCGGAATATTAGCTTTACATCAATCTAATGAAAACCAATTTTCCTAATGGAAACCATGTCATTGAGATAGATGTCTGCGCAAGAGGGCTAATTACACGTGTGAAGGACTTAGGGCTTGCGCAGCGACGTTCACAGTATGGGAATAAATTCAATACTGAGAAAAGGCGACGAAAATGCAAACAACGCAACGCCCCAACTCTTTGTTCGACTAAACTTACAAAACCAAGCAATGAATTGATAGCAACATTCTTTATTTGATCTTTGATTAAAGCTTTGTTTGTCTGCAATGATTGTACACAATGTTGTTTACTACGTTTTATCTACATAATTCGACAGGTCTCGAAACGATGCTTGTCAACCATTGTTCTTTTAGATTCTAGAACGTAGCAATTTTAATTTCGAGTGGGAGTTCAACCAAATAAAATTTGCGATGTTACCTACATGCCGATGACCCATAGCAGTCTGACGAGGTATTTAGCCAACTACTATCTTCCCGAGGCGATGGCATAAGATACATAATGGCTCGGAACGGTAACACTGGAAGTTAGAAGTGACATTGTGTGCGTTTCGGATGAGTACTCGGATGTAACGACAGCGGTGAGCCTATTATTCACGCGCCTGCGCAGTACAAAACAGTACTTCGAATGTACGTAGGTACAAATCCAATCACTGTGTAGGTGTGTCCGTATACACAATACCGACCGTTCCCACCAACTAGGGGCGAGGGTGGTTTTCAGGTTTTTCCTCAGTCCAGTCGATTTCCAGTTCACGTGAGACAGTCCAGGTTAGGGAGTGCCGAAGGTTGTATCAGAGTGAAGCCTTCTCCATTCAGTGTGTGCCCATTTCTCTCACAAACTCCTGTCAATTCAACAGTTTTATTAAAACTGCCAATCCCCGTTTAAATATTCTTGTATTTGCGTAGAAAATAGCAAACAAGGGAGTTTACATAATATTCTAATTGGGAATTACTATTTGTTTATTGAATCCAGGACTTTTTTCTTGTTTCAATTATTAGTGACCAGTATTTACACATTTACAATTTTTTTTTGATAATATAGTGTTGTGATTGTTAACGAGTATAAAATAATAATTTAGTTATTTTCAAGTTTTAAAAAATCTGCAAAAATTAAGTCCATCATGTCATTCGACCACACAGAGGTGCTGGATGAGTAAGTTTATCTTTTTTTTAAATTTTATTTATTGTTTCTTTACATGGTGGGTATCATTGTTTATAATTCAGTTTTAACACTTACTAGGAGAAGCCTGTGTTGAAGTTAATAATTTTATAAAATAATAAAATAAAAAAAAAATAATATAGAAAATGAAAAAACAATATTTTTACATTAATGTTTCTCACAGATAATGGGTACCTACCAAGCTAAAAGAGGATTAGTAAATTATAATGTAGACATGTAGGGTGTATGGTGTATCTTTCTTTAAGTTCAGATGATTTAAAAAAAAAACATCTGCATTATTTATGGAATTTCTTTTGAACCAAAGATCAGTTTTTGACTTTCATCGTTGTTGAATTTCATTTATTTTAAATACGTGTATGATATTATATTATGTATCTATTTCATTGTATTGAAATAAAAAAATGCTATTTACTATCCACGCTAATACAATGTATATTAAAAAAATCAATTATTATATCTGGTTCACGCTTGAAGAATATTGTAGTATAGTGATGTTGAATATGGTACCGATTTCGTTTATTGTATTTTCGCACTTTTGCTTTCGTGGCGATTGTTTTTCATTATGCTCTTTGTCAATCGACTCTGTAAAATGCATTTTGTTTAGATACCTAGTTATGTGAAATTCTTTCGAACTTGTAAAAAGAGTAGTGGAACTCTGAGGAACTTTTTTTATACTCTAGCTAAAATAAAAAGTTCAATATATTTTTTACCAAAAATAGTATTTCAAAAACATATACTTTTATTTGTATTACGTACATCGTTTTTTTAAACAATGGTTGCAGATTAAAGTACATACCTGACTCTTCAATATCTATTTTGAAAACTGTCTCATTTTGAAATAGGGAAAATAGGACGAGAGTGGTAAATTCGTCAATGATTCGCGAAAAATAACTGAACTTTGGGCACACGTGCAGGCAGTTGGTTTGTGTTTACGCACTCTTTTTAGGGTGAATAATTGCCTATTTCAAAAAAAATCTTGTTGTTCATTTTGAACTTGTTTATAGAAAACATTTTAATGGTATTTTTAAATACTTTGGAGGCAATACAATATTTTATTGCCGTACTTTACTTGGTCGTACTAGTTTGCGTCATTGGCAAATTAATGAAAATTTATGTTTATAATACCAAACCGCGAGTAACATGTACTTTATTTGCATATTTTCAAAGGAGATTTACAATTTACTGTTATAAAAAAATATTATTTATATGTACGAGTAAGGATGCAAGGTTTTAAAATATATCGATATATATCGAATTAAGTCGATATTTCTTCTTTTTTATAGAAATCCAATGTCGTTGTAGTTATATCAAACGTTTAATAATGTATGTATATATATTTTTTTATACTTACCCATGTGAATAATCACAAAATTTGGATAGGTACCTATACAAAATTTCTTTTTTCATAAATTTATTTAAAAAAAATTCTTTCCAGTTTTTTGTACCAGCTATCGAACTAAAAATAGTAGTTTTGACAGTCTGCTTCCTTGAAGCCGGTGTCTGCTTTGAGTTATAGTGGCTCCTGCCTTTGAAAAAAGACGTTCAGAAGGAAAACTTGTTGCCACAATTGGTAGATGACTCATTGCCACTTTAATAAGATTGGGATATACACCTTGCATTTCTTGCCATGTTTCAAGAATGTTTACTTTTAGAGTATTTACAGGAGCAGAAAGATATAACGTAAGTTCGCGTCACTGTTAGCTTTTTTTCTTTTTATTATTGAGTGTGAGCCAAAGATTTATGGTGTTCTCACCTACCACAGATTAGAGCAGAGAACAGAACCAATTTTTTTAGACAGTCAGTGTTGCCAATAATGGCATTTTAACAGATTTTGTGGGGATTTTTTTTTGGGCGGGTTTTTCAATATTTCGATCCGATTTATTGAGTTTTTCGATATCGATTTTTTTTGGGGTCGATATATCGATATTTATCGGTTTTCCGATATATCGTTGCATCCCTAAGGATTATTGATCCCATCAGGATATTTGTAACTATTTATTCTTGTGAATAATTTTACAGAGTGGTTTGTCTGAACACTTGACTGATGACAATAATTGAGACTAATTAAAGTAACAGAAATGAACGACGGTGTGCTAAACAAGCAGAGTTTAGACGAGGATAGAGAGAGACTGTTTGTAAGATTGATAATGTTTTCAAGAAAAGAAGAATGACAACAAGCGTCAAAACACGCCATTTTATAGACACAGAAAAGTGAAAGTTTATGCGCCACAGACAACAAAGAGTTTTAGATAAAACATTTTATGGCGATATGTGAGTAAAAGGTGGCATAGACGCGAAAGTTTAATATAAAGGGCTCTACACATCGAGATTAAAATGAATGATAAGGAAGTGTTCAGTGCTAATGAATTTAAATATAAAATAGGACAACACAACACACAACACCCAACACAAGACACATAAAAAATCTCGACTTTGTATCCGCGTGTTTGCTTTTTTTACGCGTTTGTGAAATAAACTACAATAAACGGTTTTGACATTGGATCTTAATTCACAGTAATACGGGTAGGTACCTACTTAAGTAAGTCGTCGCGAATTGACGAAAAACGGTCTTACGTCATGTCTGACATCCTGTCATTTGTTTAATGCGATAAACAGGTTTACATCATTATTTGTGACAATTCGTAAATTGCTGTTTGCTAAATTTGTACCTCCTCGATCGGCGTATTTTTTTATTATCAAGTAAACGTAGGACTTAGGTATGAGCCTGCGTTTACTGACAGGAAATTAAATTTGATTCGAGTTTGCAGAGGACAGTCATTTCCGTTTTGATTTGAATGTAAAGGCGAGTCGGTATTAGGTAATTAGGCTTACGAAATATTTAAAAATATCTCGATTGTTTTTTTACAATAGAAAAGAGGTAGGTATTTATTAATTAGGGTAGTCATCGGATCACGTTCAACTTATCAACTTCCATTATATATTCCAAATTTATGACAACTGATGTTCTGCTGTGCTGCAATTAAACGATGAAAAATTTTTAATAAGGTAAAAACATAAAAAAAGATTTAGCAAAATTTTTTGTTGTTAGTTAAGAGGGCATTACCAGAGAAAGCCGAAAATACGTCATTTTCAAAAAAGTTTTTAGACGTATTGACTCTTTTCCACAAAAAATTATAAATGGATTTCGAAAGATTGTTCTTTTATCTAGCATAGTTATGTAATAAATTTTGAGATTTTTTTTAATTTTTAGTATAATAAGGTTATTCCATAGGTCGTTGGCAGATTTGTTAAATTTTCAAAAAAGTTTTTGTATTATACCACACCCATTTCAAATAATGTAATCATGCAGTAAAATAAATCAATACATTATCTAGCAAAGTTATGTATTAGAATTTTAATTTTAGTTTCAATAAAATCATTAAAAAATATGTACGTACATGTGTTTCTTGACGAAAATTGGTCCATTGGTGTATTTATTTGCGCACTTACAAACTAATATATTTCAGATTTTTTTAACATTCTTATTAAATTCAGACATTATTGAAAAATGATAAATACTTATAATCAAAAAATAACTACAAAAAGTACACTATTTTAATAGTTTTATCATCACGCCTTTCAGCATTTTTGGATGAAGGTATAAATTAAAGCTAATTTGGATTGAAATAAATTCGATATTGAGTTATAATTTAAAAAAGCTGTTACGGAGAATAATCAATATTTCTCATTGTAACCGCCCTGCACGATCGGAAGAACAACTTTCGACGAAATGTGGATTTTCGTCCGCTGGCTGGTTAAACGCTCTTAAACGACATTCATTACAAGATTTCAAGTTTAGTTAAATCTGACTATGACTTTTTTCGAAAAAGGTTGGAACTATTAACAATAAAACAAAGTTTTCGTGCACAATAATCGTAATGAAAATATACCTACATATTTACGGAAATTTAACACTTCCACCGTACACACGTGTCGCGAATAATTACTATAAGCTAATAACAGTTTTTTTAGGAGAGTACCGCACAAGAGTCCCAATGTTTCCAACCGTCTGGAACCAGTGAGACTACGGCATCCCCAATTATTGGGGTATGTTCTAAGTTCTAAGGCTGAAAGTAGTAGAGATTGGATGGATTTGGGAAAAAGGGAAGGTGGGGAATTATCTGGCTATTCACATCTGGTGACCAAATATGGTTAAAGCCATTTTAACCCTAGATCACTAACCTTCGTCAAAACGACGACGCGGACTCGAAAAAGTGGTATAAATTTTGAGTGCGTCGTCGTACGCATTCCAGATTTCGGCTAATCTCAGACGACCTGCAGCTCGCGCGGCGCACGTGTGTTTTTTGTGTAGGGGCCCCGTGTGCCTCTGTATGTCCAAGTGCAACAAATCCTTGTGTGGCGAACTCAAACTTGAAATTTGTCACAAATGTATTAATTAATAGTTTTTTTCTAACATGTTTCTTTCGTTTGTTGATTTTATTACTTAATTTTAATATTTTAAGTCTTTGTTTTTTTTAGTTAAGAGCGTTTAACCAGCCAGCGGACGAAAATCCACATTTCGTCGAAAGTTGTTCTTCCGATCGTGCAGGGCGGTTACAATGAGAAAGATTAATTATTCTCCGTACCAGCTTTTTTAAATTATAACTCAATATCGAATTTATTTCAATCCAAATTAGCTTTAATTTATACCTTCATCCAAAAATGCTGAAAGGCGTGATGATAAAACTATTAAAGTAGTGTACTTTTTGTAGTTATTTTTTGATTATAAGTATTTATCATTTTTCAATAATGTCTAAATTTAATAAGAATGTTAAAAAAATCTGAAATATATTAGTTTGTAAGTGCGCAAATAAATACACAAATGGACCAATTTTCGTCAAGAAACACATGTACGTACATATTTTTTAATGATTTTATTGAAACTAAAATTAAAATTCTAATACATAACTCTGCTAGATAATGTATTGATTTATTTTACTGCATGATTACATTATTTGAAATGGGTGTGGTATAATACAAAAACTTTTTTGAAAATTTAACAAATCTGCCAACGACCTATGGAATAACCTTATTATACTAAAAATTAAAAAAAAATCTAAAAATTAATTACATAACTATGCTAGATAAAAGAACAATCTTTCGAAATCCATTTATAATTTTTTGTGGAAAAGAGTCAATGCGTCTAAAAACTTTTTTGAAAATGACGTATTTCCGGCTTTCTCTGGTAATGCCCTCTTAATAATATTTGAGCATTTAAAAAAACAAAAATTTTCAAATGAGTAAAAACTCTGGTCTCAATTAAAAGACTGCCAAAGTAATTAAAATGTGATTTTCGAAAATAAAAAAACTTATAAACATGTTAACAAATGATTATTGTAATAAATAACATTTGATTCCATAAACCCTGAAGCCCCCCTTTTATACGGCGTTGCCGAAACGACGAAGGTTAGTAATAAGCGTTGTAAAATAAGGTTAGTGATCTAGGGTTAAGCACTATTCGATTCTAACTGATGGTATTTCTTTAAATTTACTTGTGCTCGTCGAGAAAGAGCCTGGTGACCCAACCTCTGGCCCTTCTCCTATCTTTTTCTCTCATTTCTCTCACCCACTAGGGTATTATCTACGTCGTGATTACAATAAATTTCTTCTTGAATCCTTCGTCGCACATAATATGCCTATCATAAGAAATGGACGCACACAAACTAAGAAAGTAAGGCTTTTCAAAGGGGTGTTGAAATTGCATCATTCTGAATTGTTGTGATTAAACATACCTTTTGAACATTGTTGTAGGAAAAGCGGAGCTCTTTTTTTTGAATTTTTAAATGAAATTTTAAAAGAAAGGCGATGACGTTCTTGGTATCCGGTATCTTAGGCTGGGCATATGCTGAGGAACAGGCCGCACAGAGCAGATTTTGTAACGTATGAACGTATGAAACGACATACGCTGCGGGGCAGGCACGTGCTGCACAGATAAGCGTCTTCTCTGGTCTGCGCCAACTTGTGGCCGCGGCTCAGATACTGCGCGAAACATGCGCAGGCGGACAGTATTTTCCATGAGAATATTAATTTTTCAGGTAGTTGACTTAGTAAATAGTAAATTATTAATTGCAAAGTCAGAATCGGGCTCGGAACTCGACAACCTCTCAAACGACCAGTGCAGAACCAGGCACAAGCTGAACTAAGCTGTGTCGCCAGCCGGCCAGCGTCGCATCATACGCTGGTCACCGATTCTTGCGTCTTCTGTTCTGCGGCGACATTTCTGCTCTGCGCGGCCTGTGTCTCAGAATACGTCCAGCCTTAACGTAGGAAATCACTTCAAGGGGATTTGCAACACGTATCAATTCTACGTACATGAACACACACTTCACCACAACATACACATCTGCCCTGATGAAGGACCCGGTAACGCTGTCCGAAAAATTGGCTAAAAAAGGTGGAAGAAATTACTCAATATAATAACCTAAAAATGAATTACGGTAACACTTTTTAAAATCTCAAATCGTACGTTTTAACAGTGGTTTTTCTTTGGACTTATGAACGAAAAGGGGTGTCAGGAAAATGTTGTTTGCTTAAGAGAATAAATTAATAATATAATATAAATATATGATGTAGAAGTGTATAGATAAGGGGGTCGGGGATACCCGAGGAAAACATGGAACGATCACGCGAGTCAAATAATTAATTGTCCACTCTGCCTACCTCTGTGTTTATTTCGCTTTCCTTATCCTGTTTGAGCCAGCGTTTTACGTACGGGCTCGGTGCATTGTATTTCTACTGCCCAGCTACAAGTATGATGACTTGATGGAAACCACCCGATACTGTCGATGATAGATAACTGATAATATCAAACGCATCGAAATCGCAGAAATCTATTAATGATTTAATATGAAAGATAAAGGGAAATCATACTCCTTTTTCCTCACTATCTACCATTTTTTGCATGTTGTGCATTTCAATTCTGGCCTAGACAGCACAGAGTTATCAAAAAAGTAATTGAATTAAAACTAAAATTAAAATTCAATCAAAATGTGTGACACTTTGAATATAACAAGGTAGGTTATAATTTATTAGCTTTTTTTTTTCTTACCAATTTTATAAAACTTATTACGGTTTCTTAAACAACGCTGTGAAAGTTTCGAGTGTTTGTTATTCGTAGTCATGGAACTTTAAGTGTGGGTACTGTAAAACTTAAATAATAATAACACATTTTGTCCATATAAAATTCAATTGTGGCTTCCGGGATTGATATTGAATCTAGATTTTTAGTTTTTCGGGAAAATGTTTTCTAATTGAAAATCTAAAGTTTTTGAAATATCCACCCTTTGGAATAACGAGGTTCCAATCTGTTACGGTAACGTCATGTGATAATGAGATCTATAGTAAGCTACTTTAGAGTTCTTTATCGCATGACATTACCGCAACAGATGGGACCTTGTTATTGCAAAGTGTCTATATGTTATTAATAATATTGATTAATCTGATCAGCTGAGTGATTTGTTGATTTGATTCGCCTGTTGGTCGTAGAGTTGCGTTGGGAAGAGTGGATTTGTGCATTTGAGGAGTGTCTAATTTAATTTAAGCTCAACAGTTGATCAGCAGGAACAAAACAAAGTCCGTTCGGCCGTTGTTTCCAACATTTCGATCGATCAATCTGAGTCTCCGATCAGCTAAGTGATTTGTTTGGTAACACTCGATCGCCTCAGTCAGTATGATTGGGAACAACGGCCGCCAGTAATGCTTTATAACGTAATTCATAATTTTATTTTATTTTTATTTATTTATTTACGCTTTTCGCCCATGAGGCTGTCACATTGGGTACATAATGCTTACAATTTTTTACCAATAATAAACAAAAGTTTGCAAAAATAATTACTTACATTACCTACAGTGTTTTACAATTGGATAAAATTAAAAAAAAATTGTGAAATACTATCCTAGTGGTGTTTTTATTTATTTTTTATTTTGGTCTCAAATTCGAATGTCGTAAATAATAATTTATATCATAATCTGTGAAATAATAATAATAATCTAATAATCTAGTAATTAGTGGTATAAATATTCCTAATAAAGTCAAATATCTATATATATGTACAAAATGAATCACTGTTTCCTCAGGGTCTCCTGTAGCCCAGGCAACGAAGGAAAAATAGGGGAAATAATTCATGTAGAAGCCAATTTTGGCACAGTTGTAGGGGAAGGTGTCCTTAACAAAATACTAAAAGTACTGGGGGGTGGGGGTGGAGCTAAGGGGGGGGGGGGGGTCTAAAGATCCCTTTTTTCAGTTTTTCGTTAATAACTCGAAAACTACTGCCTCTAACGAAAAAGTGTTTAGGTACTAAATTATTTACATAAAATTCTCTACAAAAAAGGTTCTATAAACTTTTTGTTAGGATCAATGCTTAGGGAGATAGAAAGGGGGGGGGGGGATGTAAAATTAAAAATAAAAACAGATTTTATTGTTAAAAATGAAATAATTTAGTGTTTAAGGATGTACCTTGAACATCTTGAGAGAGATCTTGAGAATGCTGACCAACATGAAGGAACTTATTCCAGACAAAGTTGAAGATAATGCTTCCTTGGTGTCAGCTTTGACGAAATTTCAGTATCATCTGAAATCCCTCAAGGATAATGGACCTACAGCTGCTTCGTGGGTTCAGTACTTCCACGTGGTTCACTTGATGAAGAAGTTCATTGATTATGAGCGTCGTGGTGTTTGGGACGGCCACTTGGCGTGTGTACAGCAGATGATTCCATTCTTCCAGGCAAGGGGGCACTTCCAGTATGCAAAATGTGCCCATCTCTACGTGCAAGATATGATACAACTGAAAACTAGCCATCGGGAGGCGTACAAGGAGTTTGCAGAAAAGGGGTACTTCACTATTAATCGCACACGTACACCTTGGGCAGGTGTTTGGTCGGATATGGTCATAGAACAAACACTTATGCGCTCCATGAAAAGTTCAGGTGGCCTGACGCGAGGAAGAGGAATTACTGATTCTGTACCTACTCGCCAAGTGGGTTTGTGGATCACCAGGAGGCACCGCCATCTGCACGTCATTGGAGGAGTTCGCTGAAGTTTTTTTCGCAACTGGAGAGTAGCACGTTGATTTCCGGGTATCACGGCAAACGAAAGATTCACAAGATCGGGCTAAGATTCACAAACGGTTCAATGACCATCCCCCTTTTCAAAAGTTGGATTCGCTAATGTCGCTGTCAGCGGGTATCCTAGGACATTCCAAAATAAACTGCCACCAAGCCCTAGATATTGGAACCAAAACTATGCAAAGTTTCATCGGCAGCAAATTTGGAGACATGAAACAATCCAGAAAGAATGTGGTTTTGTCAATAGCCAGTATGAGAAGCACCATTAAAATCAATTGTGAGAACACAGGCAGTAGTTTTCGAGTTATTAACGAAAAACTGAAAAAAGGGACCTTACGACCCCCCCCCCCCCCCCCCTTAGCTCCGCCCCCACCACCCAGTACTTTGAGTATTTTGTTAAGGACACCTTCCCCTACAACTGTGCCAAATTTGGCTTCTACATGAATTATTTCCCCTATTTGGTATTTTTTGGTCTTGGTTGCCTGGGCTACTGTGTGGAGCTCATGTAAAAAAATATATATATAGGTATATGAATATTTTTTCCCACGTTATTGGTAAATAATTAATTAACTATGTAACCATTACGGGTGGACGTACCGCCAAACAACTCGGTCTTGGCAAACACCCCTTGCTTCATTCACATTCATACATACCCTTATGTTATTCTAACACTTGACATGACCGTACCCAAGTATTTGGTTAGCTTGATCGTAAATAATATAATTGAATGGTCAAACGGCTGTTGACTGAAACCCAATTTATTAAATTATGTGATTTTTTATTAAGCGCGAAAGAGTTTTTTGTGTTTATTTCAAATATAAGAAAGGCATATTTTTACTAAGTACATCGTTAACCATGAATCACGTCACGTGTTTATTGTTTATATTACTTAAACTTCGTCTTTACTAGGTAGTAAAGTACATTCTTTCACAATTTTATTTTTTTATTTCATAATATTTTATTTGTTACAGATGTTTGGGTTTTTTTTGGCTACCACACTAGGCTAATGCCTGTGTTGTTACAGTCAAACATTTAATATTTTATATAGGAATTAAAAAATACTATTCTATTTGAAACATATGATAAACATACTAAATACAAATTAAGAAATACATAAAAGGAAGTGAAAAATAAATAAAGAAAAATCGAAATAAAAATGTAAATTAAAATTTTGAAAAACAAAAACTAATAACAAGATATGAATGCCATTTTAGCCTTTTTTACCAATACATAGGTATATTTTACTATAAAAAACTCATATCGTGTTATATAAAATAATTAATAATCTTTTCGTTCATAGATGGCGGTAATTTCATTATTTTGAGAAAAATCCCCTTTTGGAAGTTATACTATAAAATATTAAGACGAATGGTCAGTTTGCGCCCGTAAATACGCAAAATGAATATGAATACATAGTTTTGTTCATATAACAAACCAAATTCTTAGAGAAAGGCCTAAAAGATACATTTATTGTGTCGGTGATTCAATCCGGTATCGTATTTTTAAGCCTCTTTTGAAAGATTTTAGTTTGTTTATGGACAAAATATTTCGATATTCATATTGCTGTGTAACAATTAAATTCATGTTAATATTTTAAATCATACCTTGTAAAAAGTGTTCTTTTTTAAATAATTAAATTACCACCATATACGAACGAGTAGTTTACGAATGATTTTTAGTTTACGCTTAAACAAAAGCAGTCCAAAATCGTTTTACACATAATTTTTTTTATAAGTATCTACATTACACTGTTAGAGTGAGTTCCCTCGGAGCGGTTTTTATACCGCACCGCAGAAATTGGTTGTATTATTCACCGAGTAAGCAATCTGACGTCAGTGATCATGAATATGTCATATTCTTATCTACGAGGGTTTTTTTCCCACAGCGGGGACTAAGAGGAAAAAAACACGGTCGCCGAGAAAATTGAACAATAGGTATTTTACCAAACTGTGCTGTCACTCCGCTCTTACTCCCCCGAATACTGAGTGAAAGGGACAAGGCTAATAATACCTAAATAAAATTTTGTACTTTCCCATTTTCTCTTCCAAAACTATACTAATTTTTAAGATTTTTTTAAACTTTATTTTCTTATGTGAATACCACACAAGAGTCCCAACTGCTCCCGTCTGTAGCAAGTGAGACTATGGCATCCCCAATTGGAGTATGTTGTGAGGCTGAAGGTAGTGGGGAGGGGAAGGAGATGAGGAAGAGGAAGGTGGGGAAGTACCTGGCAATTCAGATCCGGTTACCAAACACGGCTAAAGCCATTTCAAGCAACGTTTCAATTCTAATGGTGGTCTTACACCAGGGCGATACTGAGAGTATCTTCCACTCTGGAACGTGCCGCAAATATACTATATATTATTTTAAATGAATAAATTGTGAAATTAATCAAATAAATTATTTATTTGCCACGCCGGGATTCGATCCCGCGACCTTCGGATTGCGTGTTAAGAGCCTTACCGCTGGACTACGCCGGCCGTCAAATACTAACTGTTATAGAAGAAAATTCTATGTCTGTATGATTTTCTTTAAAAAAAAAAACATTGTCTAGTATGTACACTGAACGTCTGTTGACAGCGTTGAAGCCAGGCAATTTTAACGATTATTAGAGTCTCCTAACTCCTATAGGGAAGTAACTTATAATCAAAAGGTACCGACACGCCAGTGGTTAAAAATATTTGCAGCAGCGTCAAAATCCAGAGTCGAAATTGGGGAATACGTTTGTATGGACAAAACGCCTCTCGGTTTCCTTTTAAGGTACGCATATTATTATTGATTTTACCTAGCCATAAAAAATCCTGGGAACTTGTCTTAAGAGCGTTTAACCAGCCAGCGGACGAAAATCCACATTTTGTCGAAAGTTGTTCTCACGATCGTGCAGGGCGGTTACAATGAGAAAGATTAATTATTCTCCGTACCAGCTTTTTTAAATTATAACTCAATATCGAATTTATTTCAATTCAAATTAGCTTTAATTTATACCTTCATCCAAAAATGCTGAAAGGCGTGATGATAAAACTATTAAAATAATGTACTTTTTGTAGTTATTTTTTGATTATAAGTATTTATCATTTTTCAATAAATAATGTCTAAATTAAATAAGAATGTTAAAAAAATCTGAAAAATTGTGAGAGCCCAAATAAATACACAAACGGACCAATTTTCGCCAAGAAACACATGTAGGTACGTACATATTTTTTAATGATTTTATTGAAACTAAAATTAAAATTCTAAAACATACGTTTGCTAGATAATGTATTGATTTATTTTACTGCATGATTTTATTATTTGAAATGGGTGTGGTATAATACAAAAACTTTGGAATAACCTTATTATACTAAAAATTAAAAAAAATTCTCAAAATTTATTGCATACGAATGCTAGATAAAAGAACAATCTTTCGAAATCCATTTATAATTTTTTGTGGAAAAGAGTCAATACGTCTAAAAACTTTTTTGAAAATGACGTATTTCCGGTTTTCTCTGGTAAATAATTATTAATTATTAATTTTCTCTTAAGTAAATCCAATGTGTATCGCAAAATTAAAAGATTCACAACTATTAAAAATTAAACAGTATTTGGTTTCTCTTCCAAAGTTTCCAAATGAATGAGGCGATATGTTTTATTATTATTATTCCTACTGTGGAAAAACTATTTCGTTGAGTTTTTATAATTTTTTTAACCTCTTAATAAAATGACCTCAGAACATTAATATATTTTCCGATTGATTAGTTTCTTCAAGGCTAGATAAAATGTTATTTGTTTGTGAGTAGAGATCAGTCACGGTTCCCTGGTTTGCGATGGGTGTTATTTTATTACTAATATAATTTATTTATATCCAACACACGATGATAATATTATTATTTAGTTTTAAGATCATTCCATGTCATGCTCAAGTATTTAGTGTTTATTTATTTGATAACGAGATTTTTGAATGTACAGAAAATTATGCGTAGTTCGGTTCCGAACTCTTGACCTAAGTTTTATCAACGGGTTTTTCTGTCCATTCAGCTATCATGAGTTGTTAGATTGGTGAATAGTGGTTAGGACACCACTGGGGGTCTCTGGAGGTCTTTACGTACGACTATTTAATGTAGGCAATTAATGGAGTTATCTGTATTTTTTGATAACAAAAAAAAATACAAAAAATTGTCAAAAAAATAGTTTTTTTTCTGGCTACGGACACCCTGATCACCTAGCGGCATGAAATATAGTTTAAAACCACGGACATATGAATATATCTGGACCTGCCCTAAGTGATAAAAACGTATTATTTCCCCCTCCACATGGCGCCGGCTGGAGCTCCTCCTTGGAACCGGCTCTCTCCATGGGGAGGGGATAGAGCCTCGCTTGAATCTAAAATGTGTGACGTCATCATTCTTGCCGTGAACAGCGAGAAGCTAACATCCATACATTTAACGAAATAACACGCCAAAACGGTAGCTTGAGCTATACAATATATCTACATATCAATGTGCACATAGCGAATGTGGGCGGTTCTCCAGTGTGCTCGTCGCTGGTTACAGGGGTAAGTAAATTATGAAACATTTGTAAAAGTGTTTTAACTAAACACGGCAACAAAATATTGCTATGTGTATTGGGGCGAGTCTTTTTGGGGCGAGTCTTTTTGGGGCGAGCATTTGGCCTTAGCAAATATGTTATTAACGTGGCAAGCAATTCGCGCTCCCATGTAAAAAGGTCTATTCATTCAAAGCAGATTTTGCTTTTAAGAACTAAATGGTGATATTGTAATGCGAGATGCCTATATACTGTCAGATTGATTGTTAAACGAATCACAGTCATCTTTCCCCTCTTCGCCCTCCATAGTTTGGTTTTACCCCTCATCCGTAACTTCTTGTCTATCCATTTGGATGTCCATGTTTAAAACCTATTCTCATATTAGTAGGCCAAATATACGTAGAATCATAAAAATCGGTGTAGCCGTTTCGGAGGAGTGCGACCATAAACACCGGGATACGAGATTTTTATACATATCTATAGTCTATAGATTATAATATAAAAACAGAAGAGGTAAAAATGACAACATTGTGTGAGTCAGAGGCCTCGATAGAATACATGATACTAAAAAAATACACCCTTGATTGATATTATGCTTTACTGTAATACTAATATACTTGTTTTAACCTGAATTCAGTATTTGAAAGGTAAAAGAAGACAAGTTGAGTTCACTCAACCATTGCTTTTTGCCTTTTTTAAAAAAAAGTATGTTACCCATGTAGATACATGTACCCACCCCTTACTAATAAACTACGTTTTTTTTTTTTTTACGTACCTGTTAAACAATCATTAATTACAGTAAACGGTTGTGTATCAGTTGTGTAAATTTTAAAATACGTTTGTTAAGGCTCTGCAACCGGGCCCGATAAGAAGAAGATGGAGAGATACGAAATGACGAATGCTTGAGGAGAGCGCTAACATTTACGGCGACAAAATCGATGCGAAAATTGCGAACATGTTTAATAAAACACGACTCGTTTAAAGTAGAGCAAAAATCTCACCGGCATTATCTTAAACAGCATTTAAAGAAACACTGTGAAATTTTTCATACGTATAACTTGCTTGTAAAATAACCGACACAAACGTGTTAATAATAATTTTTGGAGCATACTTTGCGATTTTTTTCTATCGAGGGAATTTTATATAATTTGCGTTTCGGCGCGGGCAAGGTCTAGATATTATCTTCAAGAATAACATACATTTTTTAAGAGCTTTAAAACTTACCGTGTTTAAGGGAAATATGTAATAAATCGGTACAAATCCGAGTTGCGAACTACGTGACCGAATAGTTAAAAGACATTCGGTCGAACCGGTTAAAAGAGCAGTTAAAAGAACATTCGGTCGAACCAGTTAAAAGAGGTTGCGCGCCGGTTCGAAACCGGGGTGTGTTAATAAATTTGAATTAATTAACGTTTGTTATTTCTTATGCTATACTAGCTGAAGTCTCCGGCGATGCCCGGGATTTATTAAGTTTTCGAAATCAAATGTAGAGAGTGACCTTCCTCTTGTTTTGAAGGTCACATATATGCAAAATTTCATCAACCTCGTTATAAAACTGTAGATTTGCATACAAATCAAATACATACCGCCCGCTTGCCAGCCCGCTCCTTCACCACATACAGACATTCTACTTTATATATTTCAACCAATTTACACAAAACCTTTGACAAATTATATACTTAAACCTTCCTCATGAATCACTCTATCTATTGGTGAAAACCGCATGAAAATCCGTTCTGTAGTTTTTCAGTTTATCGCGAACAGACAGACAGACGCGTCGGAGGACTTTAATTTATAATATGTAGAGTTTACTACAATAAATAGTATTTAGTACATTTGCGGCACGTTCAAGAGTGTTAGATACGCTCGTTGTCGCCTTGGATGCATATTCAGAATCGAATCAGTAATCAATATAACCATGTTTGGTGTGAAGATCTGAATAGTCAGATGTCAGATCTAATAGTCTAATACAGGGGTTTTCAACCTGTGGTACACGTCCCCCTTGAGGTACGCAAAGCAAAAATTGGGGGTACGCGATATCGTGTTTCGTTCAATTTCGCATATAATCACTTATTAAAAATTCCCGAAGTGGTGTTACACTCTGTATAAAATTGCATTAATTGTATTTGTGTGACTTGATTGTTAAATTCATGTAACAATGAGAGTATTAAAAATTACAAATGAAAGATGTCTTTCATTACACATGTACACAATATAGGCTACGGGATACTCCAAATGTACAGCAAGAGTCAAGGGGTACGCAGGCTGAAAAATATTTTATTAAAAGACAAATAACTTTGTTAATATCATTTTATTTATTATACAAAATCTACATGTGTCGTGAACAATGTTCACATCGTCAGGAGTAAATGTACAATGAAGTCACAAATTAAATAAATAATGCTATCTCAAAGTGAAAATCTTTCAGAAGAAGTTTTCTTCGAAAAATTCAAAAATTGTGACAATTGCTGGTCTAATAGGTACTTCCCCACCCTCTGTTGCTCCGGGCAGCTGATCTTGTACGGAATTCTAGGTATTTTAAATTTTTTGAATTGAAAACTTCTTTAGGACCATTGTGATTTGAAACTCGATGAAACGAAAAATAGCGACATTAAAAAGAGACAAACACATACATCAATAGGATTTAGCCTGCGAGAGAATGAGATAGTATAATCAGTCTTCTCTTTGTGTGGTGCTTCGTAGCCTCTACACTCTTGTCTTAGTAGAATTGAAACCTTCAGTAAACTTAAGTAGACAAGCTTAAGTTTACTGAAGGTTTCACTTCTACCGCGTGTGAGCTGCACACTCTGATTTTTTAAAATTGTATTTCATTGTTGTTTAAAATAATTTATTTTTCATCGCCAAACCATTCTGTATGAAGTATTTAAAGGCTCGTATTAAGAGGGTGTAACCAGAGAAAACCAGAAATATGTCGTTTTTACATCAGATTTTAGACGTATTGACTCTTTTCCACAAAAAATTATAAATTGATTTCGAAAGTTTGTTCTTTTATCTAGTAAACGCATGTTTTAAATTTTGAGAAAAATTGTTAGTTTTTAGTATAATAAGGTTGTACCGTACCATAGGTAGTTAGCAGATTTGTTAAATTTTCAAAAAAGATTTTGTATTATACAACACCCATTTCAAATCATATAATCATGCACCAAAATAAATCAATACATTATCTGGCATGTTTCAGAATTTTAATTAAAAAATATTTACGTACATGCGTTTCTTGACGAAAATTGGTCCGTTTATGTATTTATTTGCGCACTTACAAACTAATATATTTCAGATTTTTTTTTACATTCTTATGATAACGATAAATACTAATGATCAAAAAATAATTACAAAAAGTACATAATTTTAATAGTTTTATCATCACGCCTTTCAGCATTTTTCGATGTAGGTATAAATTAAAGCAAATTTGGAATGAAATAAAATCGATATTGAGTTATAATTTTAAAAAGCTGGAACAGAGAATAATTAATCTTTCTCGTTGGAACCGCCCTGTACGATCGTAAGAACATCTTTCGACGAAATGTTGATGAAAATGTGGATTTTCTGCCGCTGGATGGTTAAACGTCTTCAATAAACATGAATTAATGATATAAAATCTTCCTCTGAATTTTTTAAATATCGCTTTGGCGCGATCATGTGTATGCACATCGATCATACCACATAATGTTCACGATCGATACATTTTCACCAACAGTAGGTATCTGCAATGTTTATTATTTTCGAATCGAATAAAAATGTGAAAACGATAACCTTCTTCACTGACCCGAAACCACCGCGTTATCAAATTGAAGTATTTCTACATTACTTCATTGATTAATCATTATATTTTATTTGATGACCTTTTGCTCTCGATCGGTGAGCCAGAACGCAAACGCATGTAGTTTGAAACACTGTTTTCTTTTACTTTTACCGCATATTTAATTTGGGAGGCGGGTATGGGTACCGCCGCCCCGGGAACCTTTATTGGATAACCAACACCTCTGCCATAAGTCATCCCAAGTTGTTCGCTACGTTTGGTGATTTGGCAGGGGTGCCCGTCTGGGAGACGGATGACCAGGACACACTGAACCCCAGATTCTTACCCACCCTTAAACCCTTTTCCTTCTGAGAACTCTCCTGTCCTTCCTTTCCGTAAAAAAACTCGCCACACAGCATCCCCAAAGATGACTTTGTTTTTACATAATTCATGTAAAAAAAAGATCTCCAACCATTGATGATAGAAACAACAGAGATGGGCCATGCGCCATTATTAGTTTGATCGAAAAGTATCGCCAAGTCATTCACCCACCCTTCTGTAAATCGCATTTATATTACTTTTTACATACTTAAGACTTAATTTTTAATTTCTATATTTTGCAGTAAAATTATTTTAATTATAATAATTATGCGAACATTTCCTCGTACATTGTACGTCCGAATGGCCTGTGACGAGGTGTTCACGTGTTTTTGTAGGTAGTATTATTGTGCCTAACATGGTGCCTATCCGAAAGAGATAAACGGAGACTAGAGGCTTTTGAGATGTGGTCCTATAGAAGACTATTAGGAATTTCCTTGAGAGATCACATTACAAATGAGGAGGTTCTCCAAAGAATCGAAGGAGGAAGGCACCTGCTCAGGACCTTGTCCGAAAGGCGCGCAAGATGGATCGGCCATGTAATAAGACAAGAAGGCCTCTTGCATGCCATAATGGAGGTATGACCGAGGGGACAAACTCTAGGGGACGCCCACGCCGAGAGTACCTGGAGGACCTGCTAGTGGACGTGCGCTGCTCATCATATGCAGACTTCAAAAGAGCCGCACAAGACAGGGAAGAGTGGAAGAGACGAATAGATGAAATTGCTGCAAACCAATCCCAGGATTGAAACCAGAGAGAGAGATTATTGTGCATTGATTATACGAGTGTTATTAACTTTAAAAAATATTATAAGTAATAAAATTAATGTTTCCCAAACCATTCATCCGATTGCGATGAAACTTTGGTGATTAGATGTGAGCTTGCCCGCGATAGTTTCTATGTATAATAGTGAGCTCTAGCGTTATGAAATTATTTGGTGAATGTGAGCTCTGGCGTTACGAAATGTGAATTAATATTTCACAATAGATGGCGCGCAAGTTGTGTGTGTTTCAAATAGTTTAGCTGCAGCGTTGGGAAGGCGGGATGAGGAGGGGAATCCGGTTGGTGTGGATGGGGAAAGGAAGGTTAAGGGTTCGCGAAAGGAGGGATAAAGGAGGGGAAATGCCGGGAAGGTGGAAGGGGAATGCGGGAGGGAGAAGGGGTCAAGGGAAGGGAGCGGGAGGCGGAAGGGGAAGGGGACGAATGGGAAAGGACACGCAGGGAGAAACAATTTATTTACTTGTGGCATTGGAACGCGTGTCCAGAACTCGCTAGTATATTATAAGAAAAACAAAAAATACGGATTGATGATGTGTAGGTACTGTAAATGAATTTGGTGTTTCGCGAGTAGGTACTTGTAGGGGCGTGTAAATAGCCCCTGACACGAGGGAGATGACTACCCTATGTAAATTAACGAAAATTGAATTCTTCCCTATGTGACACAAAAACAGTTGACCCAGCAATTCCAAATTCCAAAGTGAAAACAAACAATACTCACTCAGAGAATGCAGCTCATTGGCGATGTCCAACACAAAAGACACTTCTTTTCATTAAAAAAATATCAAGGCGGTATTGCATAATCTTAACAGATGTTTCGCACAGCAAGGAAGTTTCAACCATGAATAAATTTGCATATTAATAATACGTGCCACAATCACAATCTTGTACAACAATAATTCAAGTATTGGATGAGTTATTCGATTATGCGTGACTAGGAGCGACATCTCTTGGCCTTTTACTGACACTCCCGTCAGAAGTAATTGCCTGATTCACAAAGGTAAGGAAATGCATGAATATACTGCATCTCAAGTCACATAGGTAAATTCAATACAATACAAAAACCATAGATGGCGCCCTCATGGTCTCATAGCATGAATTATTAATTGATTAAGAAAATGGATCCAAATATATTTATGGCGCGTATCCAGTACTTCACAGGAAAACCTGTGCTGAGACGTTCACGTGTTTTGTTTTTAGAAAGTTACATAGTAATTATTAAAATGTTGTATTTTGGGAAAATTAAACGCATCACTTTCATTGATTCGCTGCTTTGATAGTCCATATTGTTTGGTTGTAGCTTGACGACAGTCAACACGCTTCTATGCCATATCTTCATTTGTTTCATAATACATACATACCAGCACACGGGCATGTGCCTAGTAACATGGTGGTCGAAAAATCCCCAACTTTTGTAAAAAAAATAAAATTTCAATGATTAAAGAAACTTAAAAAAAAAAAAAAAGAAACATGGTCCCTATTTTGTGACCGGAGCTAAACTCATCTGCCATACAGCATACAGGTCGTTAGTTGGTAATTTGAATGGAGATCAAGTATGGCAGGCATATAATGTAAGGATTATATTTGACAAGGGTCCAAGTTGCCACATTTTTTTCTAGAATCGCCTTATTATCTCTATTTGGAAATTTTGTGAATATGTTTTTACGGAAAAACCACAAATGAAAGTTTTAATATTTACAAACAAGTCAAAATATTCTAACATGGTTTACTTACATAGTGTACACGGATGAATAAGACAAGGACCTAGCGATTTTATAAAAAATAATCTTTGTGTGATGTTCGTTTTAAATAATTACACGCTTTGTTAATTTGTCAGACATACGTCATATATATTTATCTATACATATACATATATATAGATAAATATATATACTAGCTGGTACCCGGAATGCGTTGCTATGCCATTTAATAAAGAAATTGTTTCTCTCTGCGTGTCCTTTCCCATTCGCCCCGTTCCCCTTCCGCCTCCCCTTCCTCTCCCGCGTTCCCACTCCTCTACCTTCCCTCTCCCCACTCCACTCCCCCCTTTCTCCCGTCCCGCGAACCCTCCTCCCGAGTTCCCCTCTCCCCATCTAGGTTCCCTTCCCTCCTCCATGGTTCCCCTACCCCCCTCCCGTGAACCCCCTACCCGAGTTCCCCTCCCTCTCCCCCCTCCTGCACTCCGTACATTCAGTCCCGGTGCATTCAAACAACTCGCGTGCCACCGATTGCTTTTTCTTACTCAAATTTCATAATGCCAGAGCTCACCAGTAGTTTTATATAAACCTTGTACTGACAATAACGAACACAAAAAAAGAATTATCCAATTTGATGCAGTCATTCGTAAGACATTTCGGCGATTCTTTTTTATTTAAATACTCGTAGATTTATATAGTTTGGTTCAAATATGTATGCACATAATTTAACTTATAAACATAATTATTTGACCTTTTGAGAGAAATTTTTAGTTCCGCATGAGATAAAATAAATTATCACTCTTTATCCGAGGCACTTAATTTAATAAGATATTTCATGCAGTGAATTTAAAAAAATACTTCAAGGAATAAACTCTAGTGGGAAGTTGGTTTAAATTTTCACAACAAAGAAACAATTTCCTAACGTTAACTGAAACTGTCGCGTTGAAGCACTTCAGACCAGCCCTTGCACATTTAAAAAGAGCCTCTTGAATATTTCATAGACCGTAGAGTCGTGGAGGCGAGACATACAGTGTAAAATGTAGAGCAGAGGTTTCCAAAGTGGTTTTTATGTATACCCAGGGGTCGATTTCCACTTGTTGGGGTTCATGTCAGCAAGAAAAAAATTTGGGGTCCACGAGATTTAAATGGTTTTTCACCCGTGTGGACCCAGAAGGGGGTATTATATCAGCAGTTCTGGTTTCAGAAAGATATAGGTACCTGTTGCTTGTCCTGCATTATGGACTTTTTAAAATGAAACTTCTATAGCGCCGTTAGCGATTTGAAATTCGGATGAAACGGAAATGCGTCACAACTCAGTTCTACACAAATATTCGGTTCTAATATAATGCGGTAAATTCGCACCTCGGCGCGTGCCTCCCATAGCGCAGTGGGCAAGACGCCTGACTAGTCTCAGCGGCCAGAGAGACGGACGTCAAGCGAACGGAGGTTCGAACCCTACGAAATAAAAAAAAAACCTTTTTATTTTTGTGAAATCATTATCCAATCTTCAAACCATTTTAAAAACAGGCAATAGAAGAGAAAGCGACATCTAGCGACTTTCTAGTTTCACTTCTACCGCGTGTGAATTAGGTACACACTCGGATTTTTTGTTATGTAACACCTCACAAGAGCGCCAATATTCGCACAGTGTAAAGACAGGGGAACTATATCTTCACTGGGTTGTTTGGCAGCGTTGTGAGGCGGACTGAGATAGGGGACGTAGGGAGGGATTTATTATTTCTGGTGAGGCACGGATTATATGAAGGAGGAAGCAGACTATCGCAAGAAAGTTTTTGATAGCCTTTCCATGCGGAAACTTTGACAGCCTTTCCACCATGTGGAAATTTTCCAACGAGAAATGAAAAACACATTTAACGTTAATAGGTTTATTAATATTCAATATTCGGCAAGCAGGGGGTCTACGGGCAAAAATGTTTGGGAACACTCGGTACAGAGGTATACATATCTATATAATATATAATTTTATGCAGAGCATTCAGTCGCCATGCGATCGAAGATTTCCAGTAAAAACTTGAGTGTTTCTTTTAGATCAGTGGTTCTTAACCTGGGTTCGATCGAACCCCAGGGGTTCATTGAGTAAGTCTTGCGGGTTCGGCGGAGGTCAAGACTCACCCCGACTCACATGATTTGCAGTAAATATATATATTTATTTTTTTACTTTTTTATTTTATTTTAATGACAATATAAGATAAAGTAAAATTACATAATAAATAAAAACACAAAGTAAAGTGGTTTGTTTACAGTCCTCCTCACTAGGTATTCATGTTCCGAGGCGGACTGTATGTTGCTGAATGGGTGTTGATTATTTCCTCATCTTCTAGTTTCTTGATTTTTACAAAATAAACAATAAATAAAATAAAAGTATTTATGTTTGTTGTCTGCAGGTTGTATTGGGGTTACTTCATAATTTTAATGATTTCCTCATCTTCCTGTTTACTTAACCATAATTTAATGTATTTTTTAAACATTTGTATTTCCATGGTGTTCTTAATTTCAATTGGAAGGGCATTATATAATTTTGTAGCATGGAAATTATGGTTTTTCTGGCCAAAAGATGTATTTAATTGCGGGATGTTTAGTGGTTTTGAAGATTTTGACCTTGTTGTGTAGGTGTGTTGGTCAGCAAGGTATTCATATTTTTCTTTAAATTTGAGTAAGTAGTGCATTTTTGAGTATAATTTAATAATATTTATCCATTATTATGTTTTTATTTTTTTGTGAAAATCATGTTTTAATGGTTTTGTTCTTTGTTCTTAATGGTTTTGTTCTTTGTTCTTCATGGTTTTGTTATTTAATGGTTTTGTTCATTTTATCTATGTTTTGAATTTGAAAAAATCATATTTTATTTTTCTAATTAAGAAGGGTTCGGTGAATGCGCATATGAAACTGTTGGGGGTCAGTACCTCCAACAAGGTTAAGAACCACTGTTTTAGATACTTTTTTCTAAACTTAAAATCGTTATGGCAGTAGGGAATGGAATTGAGAGAGGAAGGATGAAATTAGACTGAATTCTGTAGGAATGAGATCCCTGAGGCGTATTTGTGTAAACCACGTACCACCGTGTTAAAAATGTGCGAAGATTCGGAAATAATGCAAGATGTGCAAGCGTAATATATAAGATTAAGAAAGATTTGATCGTTTGATAGCCCCTCCAGACTCACGGCGAGAAGCCTCGAGAACACCCGGGAAGCGTGAATGTGATGAGTTTCTCGCATTCTCTTTCTCGGGAAGTATGTGACTAATATTTATTCATTATTATGTTTTTATTTTTTTGTGAAAATCATGTTTTAATGGTTTTGTTCTTTGTTCTTAATGGTTTTGTTCTTATTGGTTTTGTTCATTTTATCTATGTTTTGAATTTGAAAAAATCATATTTTATTTTTCTAATTAAGAAGGGTTCGGTGAATGCGCATATGAAACTGTTGGGGGTCAGTACCTCCAACAAGGTTAAGAACCACTGTTTTAGATACTTTTTTCTAAACTTAAAATCTTATGGCAGTAGGGAATGGAATTGAGAGAGGAAGGATGAAATTAGACTGAATTCTGTAGGAATGAGATCCCTGAGGCGTATTTGTGTAAACCACATACCACCGTGTTAAAAATGTGCGAAGATTCGGAAATAATGCAAGATGTGCAAGCGTAATATAATAAGATTAAGAAAGATTTGATCGTTTGATAGCCCCTCCAGACTCACGGCGAGAAGCCTCGAGAACACCCGAGAAGCGTGAATGTGATGAGTTTCTCGCATTCTCTTTCTCGGGAAGTATGTGACGCCCGAGGAAGACAGGGATATTCAAGTGTATCAAATACTTGTATCGGGCGGGTCCGGTCATACTAAGAGTCAGGAAACAGAAAAGTAAATAACATACGATTGGCGTGCAGTCCATATAGTTTGAAAAGCTGTGGCCATCTTAAGATTTCTGATATAATGTTTTTTTTCTAAATTCGAGTTTTTTTTTCGAGGAATTTGACATAATGAAATGCCAGTCGCTTGCCCTACCTAGACGGCTGTCATTCCAGAAGTGCTCCACCGGAAACGGCAAGCAGTGTTGCCAATGAATAAATTATATGTAAGGCGATTAATTCATCATTAACTGGTCAGGTAAATCAGTAAGTTAAATGGGCCTAATAATTAAGAACATTAATTTTAAGGTTATGGCCAGGAAAATAATTATTTTCGTGACAGAATTTGCGATTTTTCGGGATGTATTTTATGACGGAGTATCGAAAATGTATGTAGAGGAATGCACACCACTGGATACGTTTTATGAATGTAAATAGAGCAAGGAGTGTATTTTTTTTACATTAGCTCTGCATAGGGGCCCCTGAGGAAAATAATTTCCTTCAGAGTTTATGTCATCTCAGGGGACGCTTGGTGGAGGAGTTTTTTTAAGGAAAGGAAGAAGAGGAAGTTCTGGGAAGGGTAGGTAGGAAACTAGGAGTTAGTGTGTCCAGGAGTGACTGACGTATGAATTCATCCCTTCAACTGCGGTGCAAGATGGTGGGTCGAGGGATTCTGGCTGGAGAGGTCGAAAGACCTCCTCAACCAGTCTCTCGATCCGCCCCACCACGAAGCAGGTGGGTAGACACATCAGCCGCCAAGACCTTGACAAACCTCACCCCATGAACCCGGGCACCAATGCCAATATAGTTGTTTGGCGGTCTATCTCATCTGCCTATCCTTACGTGAAACGGCGTAATGATTGATTGTAAAATCTCCGAAAAAGGCCGTTAAATAATAAATAAATTAGTTAAATCAAACTCCGAAGTATACAAGCCTCATCTTACAAGAATATATATAAGGTTATATACTCTTTCACGAAGTCAACCTCACATACACGTATACGTGACAAATCCCAGAAAATGTATCCTGGAATTAGCCCTTCATTTCGGCTAGCCGAGGACAGACTGAGGTCAAAGTACTTAGTCAGTAACTTTTCATTTTTTTACGAACGTGTTTTCCCTCCGAGTTTCACTGAAAACCAATATTCTAAGCGTACCTAAAAAGGAACTGTACGTCTTTTCCACAACATTGATCGTATCGGTTTTTTCTATCATTTTATTGATGCTGTGGAAGGTATTTCAACTTATTCATTCGTTTTGCAGGAAAAAATTCCTAAAACACAAAGAAACAATCATGTTTTGAAAACAAATTCGTCATCACAAACGCGTTGGTAAATGCAATGAACGCATGTCTGAGATTTTGCATGAAAGAAATCGCCTAGAAAAGGAGAAACAATAGTAGGTAATAATAGGCTTGTTCACGTGTCCGTGATCGTCTTCCATTCCTGAAAGTAGTCAATACTTTATAAATAATACTATAATTATTCTATAGCTGTGTATTTATTTATTCTTACCGAATATTTATTTATTATTAATATTTATTTATTTATTTATTAGCGTTGTATTTATTTATTCTTCGCGATATCTTGAAAAAGGCAAGATCGTCACAATAAGTAAAATGTATACATTGGAAGTTATTATTAGGTATTGTTTATTAAACGTTTCATTAAGTTTATACAGAATGGAGATTTAATACTTCATAATATAAGATTAAGTTCGATAGTTGAACATTTTCAATAATTTAAATAAGTACATAATTCTGCGTAATCACGTTTATCTTCGTTGTACAATCAAATCTTCGTGCAGCTATTTCGATTGCGAAATCAAAATATTGTGTATTATTTTCCAAATATTTTTTCAATGTTATCGAAACAGCAAGAAACAAACAATGTTTGTTTTTAAATAAGCGGATTCCTCCAAATTAAAACAAAATTGTTATTCAATAAATTTATTGATGTGTTTTATGGATTCTGTCTTTCCTGAACACCTAATTACTCATATTATACATAATACAAATATTTTTTGTTTGTTATTTGGATAATTTAATATTTGTGTAGGCCTGGGGTTATTTATATCTAATATGTAATAATATATTATGATGTCATAACCAGCTAGTAAAGTAAGTCTATTAAGCAGATACCAAATTTTAAAGTTTTATCCAAAATGTTTCATTTAAAAATCAATTCCTTTGATTGGCCCGAAATTTTGGCACGAAACGCGAACATAAAATACCGATTATAAAATTTCGATTTATCGGTTTCTTTTCAAATTTTAATGGAATGTAAAAACACAAAGATTAAATCGAAACACAATACATTTTAAATACTCTCATATATTATATTATATTTTCAAATATCTCTCAATCGACTGCCTCGTTTTCTATTCCAAAAATACCATCTCAAAACTAAACATATCTCACACCTAATCCATAATTCATATGAAATTGACACTTAAATCCATGTATCAATCAACGACGGGACATTATTTATGGGACATTGTATAAATTTAACGGTATCCCAGTAGGTATATTTATATTACATCGATAGCGTTCTAATTTTCTATTTTTATGGCTATTTTACACAGTATTGTACCTAATGAAATGGGATTGGAGAGGAGAGCTGAGAGAGAAACAGTTTATTATACCTAATGTAATGGGATTGGAGAGGAGAGCTGAGAGAGAGACAGTTTATTATACCTGATGTAATGGGATTGGAGAGGAGAGCTGATAGACAGTTTATTATAGATACCTAATGTAATGGGACTGAATAGGAGAGCCACTTCCGTGGACTCTTTTCTCGTGAAGCCCTCACGGAACTAAGGCGGCGTGAAGAGGAGAGCTAAGGCCATCTCGGTGGACTCTTCCCTCGTGAAACCCTCAGGGACCTAAGGGGGAGTGGAGAGGAGAGCTGAGACCACCTCGGTGGACTCTTCCCGTGAAACCAAGCAAAGAGGGACTTCCTACGGGGAAACCCTTACCGCTGTAGGATTCTCGATACACGATACGCGATCGGGAAAACGGGGACCCTCATGGGACCAGGAAACAAATTCAAATGAATGAGGTGAAATAGGAGATAGTACAATAGGCCTATGGTCTGACTGCTCACGAGAACTATCTTAAACATTTCTTAAAAAAATATTTATAAAAGGAATATTTCTATAAAAAAATGTGTTAAGGGTGATCCCGGAACAATTACCCGAAGTAAGCCAATCCGATTAATATTGCTAAATTGGATTCATTATCAGCTTCGATTAAGTCGTTCATGTCTGAGTGATCATGTAAGTGTTCTTATCCTGACGGGTCATGCGCTCCATTCAATTACAAGGCGCATTAAAATTATGTAACTTGAAACAATGAAACATTCGTCCTACACAAAAAAATAGGTGAGAAATCTTAAAAGACTATTCTTATGATATAATTATTATTTGGATGACTATAATTCACGAATCTTTCTACTTTGGTAATGGACTTGTTGGTATTTCGACGTTCTGCATATTCACCGTAACTAGCTTTCACTGGTTATTTACAAACCAAATTGGCAATTCTTCGAATAACAACATAAAATAAGATATTTCTGAATCGACAGAAAAGTTCGATACATCGATCAATAAACGATGGTTCGATAATTCATTAACTCCGTCCTGACACTGCGAATTTTACGAAACATGACCCAAAAAGTGCAGGAAGTGTCAAGCAATAGTTGAACATTAATACAAAGGCAAAGGCCAGAAATATTATTATGGTCACAATTGATTTAGTTTACCCTTTTGACTGCCATATATTTTTTGTTGTTGGTAATGCCTCAAATGCTAGGAGCGCGCAGTGTGGATATGGCTATAAATCATTAGCAAAACCGAAATACTTTAATAAATATCATTTGATAACCTTTCATTCAACATTCGAGTGGCATTTACATAATTATTGGCATATTTCAGCTGATTAATATCACCATATGTTGTTCTATATCAGTAAATTATTAAATTTTATTAGTTGTATAATTACAGCTAAGATAATTTAATAAACATTTAAAATATTTTGAATTTCAATAATTTGCACTACGTTTCAGAGAGGAATATTTTCCAAATTGAACTGAGTGAACGCTTAATTTCCTCGAAATTTATCCACAGTGGAATAATAGAGAAAGATTACTCAGTTGCTTTTCCAGTAGTGAGAAAATAGAGAAAGATTACTCAGTTGTTTTTCTGGCAGTGGGAGAATAGAGAAAGATTACTCAGTTGCTTTTCCAGTAGTGAGAGAATAGAGAAAGATTACTCAGTTGTTTTTCTAGCAGTGGGAGAATAGAGAAAGATTACTCAGTTGCTTTTCCAGTAGTGGTAGAATAGAGAAAGATTACTCAGTTGCTCTTCCAGTAGTGAGAAAATAGAGAAAGATTACTCAGTTGTTTTTCTAGCAGTGGGAGAATAGAGAAAGATTACTCAGTTGCTTTTCCAGTAGTGAGAGAATAGAGAAAGATTACTCAGTTGCTTTTCCAGTAGTGAGAAAATAGAGAAAGATTACTCAGTTGTTTTTCTAGCAGTGGGAGAATAGAGAAAGATTACTCAGTTGCTCTTCCAGTAGTAGGAGAATAGAGAAAGATTACTCAGTTGCTTTTCCAGTAGTTAGAAAACAGAGAAAGATTACTCAGTTGCTTTTCCAGTAGTGGGAGAATAGAGAAAGATTACTCAGCTGCTTTTCCAGCAGTGGAAGAATAGAGAAAGATTACTCATTATTTGAAATGAATTTCTCAATTGGCCTCCTTTTAAAAGACATCAAAATGCTGAAAATCTTTAACCATCATAAATTATACTTTAACTTAAATTGTAAACTTTTTAAAAAGGAGAAAAATCTTTCCCGGGTTATACGAACCTCAGATGTATTTGGATTTCTCTTGCTTTAATAATTGTTGAGCGGAAAATGTTTCATGGTCTACATATGACGGAGGATTTAGCTAACAGATGACTGAACATGCGAGGCCTGGATGGGACCCCGTTTCATTTATCATTTAACAGACTGTTAACTGTCATAAAAACAGTTTATGATATCTTCTTGTACGTCCAAGAAACTTTATTTATAATAAATCATTTTTTAGTTTATCTTTATTGGTTTTATAGGAGAGTATTTAAAAAATTTCATTATCAAAATTGGTTTTCTGACTGCAGTCCATGAATTAAGGGGAACCTGTTAAGGAGCATTAAGGGAAATTAAGGGTTACGCAGCCCATTTCATAGAAAATTTAATTGTGGATTTGAGGCCAAAAAAAAATTATTTAAAAAATAATTGAGGCTGAAAAATTATTTGTTTTATCAAAATGTATGGAATTATCTATTACGGATAATTATGAAAATCAATAAACTTTCTCTATTTGCTCTTCAAATATGATGAATTACAAAATAAAAAAAGATTTTAAAAAAAGCCCTTTGGTGTGCGCAAACTCAAATTATAAACGACCGATTTATGATATTTACACAAATTTGTCGTATATAAATTAAAATTTCTACTCAAAGAAATAAATGCCTTTTTTATGATGTATTTGTGAAATATTTTATTCATTAATTAACTCGGTAGGTAGAGCAGCATTATTATTTTAATAACTATAATTAAATCACAAAAATGTCAAAGTTGTCTCTAAAATCAGACCAAACTAATTTCTTTGATGACCAATAATATATTATAATTTAAAACAAAAATAAATAAAGTAGCATATATTCTTACTAGATATTTGCCACACCTTTTGATTAAAAGAAATATTTTTAAGTTTGGCTAAGTAATTTGGCCTCAAATACAAAATTAAGTTAAGTTTCTCATGAACAGTTGATACAATTAATTTTGTAACCTATATTAACTTGCAATATATGCTAACTCTCACATTAATCCTGGATTAGAAGTCATATAAGTACACTGCCAGTGTCTGTTTGGCAACACACTCTGAGTGAGGCAGGTGCTTGTTAAATCTATGCTACTATTTCCTCGTCTCTTTCCCTTGACGGGAAATCGATAGAACATTTCCTACTTCTGGAAACAGCGTTCGTTCTGGAAGGAGAAATATGACCTTACCATGACGGCTTGGGTTCTGTAAATAAATAGTTAAATATTCAAAGCATCGTTTATTCATGTTATAATTTTAGGTCGTTAGCTGCTCTAACAATACTTCAGAACAAAAACGATACATCAATATTCTTTATGAAATTTTTTTTGTAAGGTGTATTAGCTTCAAAATAGCCAGACGTACAACTGCTATGGTTCCATGACAGTTGGTCCGCCGATAATTGGTCCCCCGACGTACTTATATATAATGTACATTCGCTTTAGGGAAAATAAGTTAAAGTTAATTGCACAAAATATATATTTAAATGACCCGTAGGGATGTGGAGAGAGGATATACCGCCGAATAACAAAAGAATAAAACATATAAGTAGATCTTCTTTCCAATTTTCTTTCGATTTTTTGTAAATTTTATCATCAATTTGGGAGGCGGGATTGGGTACCGCCGCCCCGGGAACCTTTATTGGATAACCAACACCTCTGCCATAGGTCACCCCCAAGTGGTTCGCTACGTTTGGTGATTTAGCAGGGGTGCCCGGGTTCATGGGGTGAGGTTTGTCTAGGTATTGGAGGCAGATGACTAGGACACACTGAACCCCAGATTTCTACCCACCCCTTAAACCCTTTTCCTTCCCAGAACTCTCCTCTCCTTCCTTTCCCCAAAAAAAACCCTCCACACAGCATCCCCAAAGATGACATAGGCCCTGAGGGAAATTATTTTCCTCAGGGCCTCCTGTGTGGAGCTCAAGTAAAAAAAAAAAAATCATAATCATCACTATTGGCTCTATAATCCCTGGTGGGTCTTGGCCTCCTCAAGAGTCTTCCACCACTCATCTCGGTTTTGTGCCAGCTGTCTCCAATTTAGAAGCTCCAAGATAGGTATGTCTTTGAGGACGTTGTCGCTCCATCTTAATCTTGGTCTTCCCAGGCTCCCTCTCACTATTAGTCTTTAGTTCAACAGGGACTTTGGTGCTTGATGCTCGGTCATTCTCTCCACATGACCCAGCCACCGAAGTCAATTGTAAATTTTACAGGCGCAGTTAAGTTAACACTTCCAGCGAATGAAATACTCAGACTTTACATTTTTTTATGGATCGATCTAGCAAGTATTGCTCGTTTTACGAGTTTAGTTTTTGAACGCTGCCGAACTCACCATCTTCCGTCTCAAAGTCGTATGGGTCAGACGATAGTGTGCCGCCATATCACTTATTAATATTTCAGATTTAAATTGAGCTTCACTCAAAACCAATCAATCAGTTCTTTTTCAAATTTGCTTAGAAGGAAAACTTACTTGCTTTGTTTAGGAGGGATAAAACAAATTAAAAAAACGAACAAATTGCAAAAAGGCACCCCTAATAATAGTTGTCGCAATATGAAATCGGAATTATAAGTTTAGTTACTAAGGGTCGACCGAGATCTCGGTCTCGGTCTCGGCATTCTCGGCTACAAATTCTACCGAGAACTCTGTCTCGGTTCTCGGCCATAACCGAGACCGTTGTAAGTAGGTATGGTATAGGATAAAGGGATTCAAATCTACCGCGCGCGTCCACATTCGTCACTTGGTGTCAGTACGTGAGAGAGCTATCGATTGAGATTGGTCGGCTAGGGTCTGTTAGGGTGTGTTATTTCGATTTAATGTGTTTACTAAGCAGGTATAATGTTTTATTGTTGCTGTGAAAAAATAGCGCATTTTCATTTTTTCTCAGTTTATCTTTTCTCGGTCTCGGCTCTCGGTCTCGGCCGAGATTTTAATTTATTCTCGGTTTCGGTCTCGGTCTCGGCCGAGAACGAAAAACTTGTCTCGGTCGACCCTTACTCTAGTCTAGTGGTAAGGTTCTTACAAAATATATAGACCTCTAGATATATTCAGAGAACCTTTAGTGGTAAGAGTACGTACCGGCATCTGTATGTAAATGTAGGTGCGTTTAGGTATATTATGTTATATTTAGGTATCTCGTATTGGACGTTTTTATATTTACCGTGATGATTTACGGTAACGGTACCGTGACGGCATCCAAAAAGGCAATAAACGTACTTTCCTTATCACAATATTGCAGCAGCTCTTCAAAAGATGAGATACACAATGTACGTAGGTCTGTTCCCTCCGAAGGAAAAAAAGTCTTCTTTTTTTACATCTCTCACACACCCCGCACCGTGACGTCTCCGTAGACCCCTATCAATACTACTTCTCGTGACGATGATTTTGAAATAATATAATTTAGTAACAAGGATAATATTGAAGTTTGAGTGAATTTCAAAAATTAAAAAACGTCGAATGTTAATGCGCTGATGGTTTTGCTTTTGTTCTTAAGGGCCCGCAACCCGGATTTGTACCGATTTATTACATATTTCCCTTAAACACGGTAAGTTTTAAAGCTCTTAAAAAAATATATGTTATTCTTGAAGATAATATCTAGACTTTGCCCGCGCCGAAACGCAAATTATATAAAATTCCCTGGATAGAAAAAAATCCCAAAGTATGCTCCAAAAATTATTATTAACACGTTTGTTTCAGTTATTTTACAAGCTATATGTATGAAAAAATTCATACTGTTTCTTTAAATGCTGTTTAAGATAATGCCCGCGAGATTTTTGCTCTATTTTAAACGAGTCATGTTTTATTAAACATTTTCGCAATTTTCGCATCGATTTTGTCGCCGTAATTGTTAGCGCTCTCCTCTAACATTCGTAATTTCGTATCTCTCCACCTTCTTCTTTTCGGGCCCGGTTGCAGAGCCTTAAACCTCTAATGCTGCCGCTCTTTCTTACGCACTAAATGACAACAGTTGAAAATGAGACAAAGGGTGAGCGTTTGTCTGCACCCCTCCAAAAGAATCATACAATCATTTTCATACATCTCCCTTACACGTATAAAGAAAATGAAACGCAATTATCGTCACAAAGAAGTAGTAGAGAGGAAACACTCACACCTATTATAATGTATTATTTGTGTTTCACCATTATTTAATGTGTAAGAAAGAGGTGCAGCATTATGGCGATAAGAAATGTATGTTTATTGCCCTTTTTTGACGTCACGGTACCGTTACCGTGAATCATCACGGAAAATATAAAAGCTTCCAATACGGAAAGACACGTAAATAATAAATTAAAACAATCGTATTTCGGTAGTTCCTTTTATGAATTTCTTTTGACGGTGATTCGCAAGGTGGATTCTTCCTCTTAAATATTATTTATTTTATGGTACTATGATCAGAACCAAGGTTAAAGTATATATTTTCTAAGAACCTTGGTTCAGAACCAATAAATATCGAATTTCAAAGATATCGATTCCTCACTTCAATACTACTTTTTAACTTTTGTTCTTCAAAAAATGTTCTCGGAAAGAAAGCGTCGCGTCGAAATAAACATTGCTTCGTATTTAGCAAGTTACTACCCAGTTTCATCCAACTATCTTTTTTTGAAATATTCTTTCCGAATAGAAAAATATGAATCATATAGATAACTAGCTGACCCGGAAAACGTTATTCTACAATATAAATTATTTCTAGTGAATATTTTGGTTGTTAAATAAAAAATAACGAATGTATTGTAAGTGTGTGGGGATGGGATCTATGACAGAATGAGGAATGGAGCGCTGTAGACGATGCCCGCCGATAAAAACAAAAATGTATTTCATTAAAGTAACGGATATATTAATTAATTACTTGATCTCTTAAGAGTTAAATGTAAAGTGAAAAAAAGTAATATATTTTTTATCCTAAAGTAGGAAAATGAAATAAAGAAAATCAATATTAATTTCGAGATTTGTATATACATTTATATAGATATTATGGCGTCTTTTACAAGAACTTTTACTGAACATTTTAAAGATATATCAAATTTATTGGATAACCAACACCTCTGCCGTAGGTAACCCCAAGTGATTCGCTACGTTTGGTGACTTAGCAGGGGTGCCTGCTAAGTCACCAATCTTGAAAAAAGAAGATCTTGAAAAACCTCATCATGGGGTGAGGTTTTTCAAGATCTTAGCGGCCGATGTGTCTGCCCACCTGCGTGGCGGGCCGGATATAGAGAAACTTGTTGAGGAGGTCTTTTGACCTCTCCGGCCAGAATACCAAGAGCCATCGCCTTGCACCACAGTTGAAGGGATAGATTCATACGTCCGTCACTCCTGGACACACTGACCCCCAGATTCCTAACCACCCCTCATACCTATTTCCTTTCCAGAACTTCCTCTTCTTCCTTTC
Source organism: Limnephilus marmoratus (assembly GCA_917880885.1). Classification (NCBI taxonomy): domain Eukaryota; kingdom Metazoa; phylum Arthropoda; class Insecta; order Trichoptera; family Limnephilidae; genus Limnephilus; species Limnephilus marmoratus. Next base: position 31,702,170 of record OU862906.1, on the reverse strand, counting down.
CTTAAGGGTCCGCAACCCGGATTTGTACCGATTTATTACATATTTCCCTTAAACACGGTAAGTTTTAAAGCTCTTAAAAAAATATATGTTATTCTTGAAGATAATATCTAGACTTTGCCCGCGCCGAAACGCAAATTATATAAAATTCCCTCGATAAAAAAAAAACGCAAAGTATGCTTCAAAAATTATTATTAACACGTTTGTTTCAGTTATTTTACAAGTTATATGTATGAAAAAATTCACAGTGTTTCTTTAAATGCTGTTTAAGATAATGTCCGCGAGATTTTTGCTCTATTTTAAACGAGTCATGTTTTATTAAACATTTTCACATTTTTCGCATCGATTTTGTCGCTGCAAACGTTAGCGCTATCCTCTAACATTCGTAATTTCGTATCTCTCCATCTTCTTCTTTTCGGGCCCGGTTGCAGAGCCTTAAAAAAACACTTCAAACAGCATCCTCTAAGATGACAGACCCTGAGGGAAATTATTTTCCTCATGGCCTCTCGTGTGGAAAATAATGTAAAAAAAGATCATGGCGATCATGCGCAAAATGACACTTCGAACTGAAATCAGTTGAATAAATTGACTAAAAATTCATACAGGTTTTGCAAATTTCATGAAAATTCATACAGGTTTTGAAAAAAATCATTCAGGTTTTGCAAATGATACTTCGAATTGAAATCAGTTGAATAAATTGACTAAAAATTCATACAGGTTTTGCAAATTTCATGAAAATTCATACAGGTTTTGAAAAAAATCATTCAGGTTTTGCAAATGATACTTCGAATTGAAATCAGTTGAATAAATTGACTAAAAATTCATACAGGTTTTGCAAATTTCATGGAAATTCATACAGGTTTTGAAAAAAATCATTCAGGTTTTGCAAATGATACTTCGAATTGAAATCAGTTGAATAAATTGACTAAAAATTCATACGGGTTTTGTAAATTTCATGCCGTTTGAAAGATTTTGTAGAAGATTAAAATACATGGCTTTTTTCGTACAAAGTAAACATTTTGTGGTATTATGACTGTCTATGCCTAATGACAATTTATAGCTGGAAGTAGCTACACACTTCCTACGTTTGTAACTCCACGTACTCGTGGAGTTACAAACGTATCTATAGTACTGTGCTAATCGTGACTAAATGCCGATTGCCAAATTTTCCGCGAAATTTGCGCGGTTATTGTCTCCCGTCTCGCTTTGTGGTTGAGGTTTTCGCTTGATAATACAAGGAAAGTATGTAATTATTGCCGCGGAGTTTCCGTTTTGTGGCGTTTGAAATATTTCTTTGTGTTGTCTGACCTGCTTTAATTCTATGAGCACATTCAAGCAGAACATCATTTATGACAATAGTTTTACCATACCATTATGTATTATTAAAACGACATATAATAATAATAATAAAACGTTTATTTGTTATAGAGCATCAGTACAAAGAAGCTTTGACTGTCCAACTAGGAAGGTCTCCCGTTCTAGGACAGTCAAATGACAAACATTTTGATAGGCGTAAATTTAATTTAGAAATGACCAATTTGGGACACAAATCAACAAATCATCGCCAAAAAACTTTATCTTATTTACTAAAGCTCAGGCAAAAATATTTAATTATTTATAATGTATGCATAATTTAATTATTTACTAATTTAGTTATTATTAATTATTTATAATTATGCACAAGTGTCCTTTACGTACATGTTTTTTTTTCATTATAGAATAAAGAAAGAAATGTAAAATTATAAGTTTACTTGTAAATAAACCAAAAGAAAAAGAATACATATTACCAAAATAAAAATAATACATTCTATTAAAAGAAAAATAATACATAAGAAAAATAATACCTATTAATTATAAATAAACCAAAAGAAAAATAATACGTATTAATACAAAGTTATTGAAAGCAGTGAAGAAGAAGCAAACAGAAAATACCTGTATACAGTGACCTTGTTAAAAAACGTACTGCTATATTGTTTAATTAGTACAGCTTTACACTTCAGTAGAGGCATACAAAAAATATCAGAATCGTTAGCATAAAAGGTTTTCTAAAATGTTTAAAGTGTTTTCCAATCGTACTTCTAAAGAACTTAATCAGCCATTACAATAAACTAAATCCGAAAGAAGCCTCGTAAGCCAAAACATTTTACAATGCAAATGCAGACTCTCAATTAATTTTACAAAAGATTCTCAATTAATTTGTTCCAGCAAGAAAAGTGGCAGAACCATCAGATAAGCTACAATGTGACAGAGTTGCATGAGTAATTTTTTTGGTTTTTTGTTAAAATTAGTTTTGTTATTTTTGAATAAAAGAAGAATAATACACAAGTAGACAGTAAGAAAAAAACAAAAGACATAATATAAAGATTTATCCGATGAAGACACTGTGAGCGAAATTCAATCAAAAATCTGGAAACAGATAAAACAGAAGAAGATATTGGCACCTCTGGGATTTTCGGTCGAGTTTCGCTCATAGTGTCTTCATTTAATTAAATATTACAATTTGAGGTTTTACTCATAAAGTTAAAATAAAAATAAAAAAGATTTATCCAATCAGAACAGATAATTATTTACCCAATGAACCTAACAATAATTTTTGCTATGAAATAGGTATATTATATTTTTTGTTTATGTACATTGGCTCTACGCAGGACCGGTCGCCTCGCCCGATACACTTTTCATAACGCATTCACCAGCTAACTCCCCAAGTCAAGCGTGCGTTAAACAGTTTTACTTTAAAAAACGAGCGTGCTTTAGACCACACGGACACGACTGAAGTAAAACTTCACTAACTTATATCTCCCTCTCAACTTCCGTTCGTCTCACCTGACCGTTTGCCTCGCCCGATCACACTTTTCATAACGCTCTCGTCACGCAATCACCAGCTCACTCCCCAAGTCAAGCGTGTGTAAAGAAGTTCTGGGAAGGAAAAAGGTGTGAGGGGTAGGTAAGAAACTGGGGCACAATGTATCCAGGTGACACGGACATACGAATCCATACCCCCAACTGCGGTTCAAGGCTACGGGTCGAGAGAGTCCGACTGGAGAGGTCAAAAGGTCAACCAGTCTCTCCCGATCCGGTTCGTCACGCAGCAGGTGAGCAAACGCATCCGACGCCAAGACCTAGAAAAACCTCACCCCATGGACCTGGGCACCTCTGCTAAGTCACCAAACGTAGGGTGACCTATGGCAGGGGTGTGGGTTATCCAATAAATAGTTCCCCATAGCCATACCCGCTTCCTAAATTGAACAGTAGTAGCAGAGTAGCAGTAGGGGATAGCGGGGGTAAATTTGGAAAATCCATACTTCTCACACGGACGTATGTGGCTTCTGATTTATTCGTGTACGCACCAGACGGAAAAAATGTGTACCTTAAAGAACTTCAATAAACAGACTTTCTTTCTTTGAGTGGGATTTTTTAATAATTTGTCTAAACTTAAACTTAATTGTTGCAATTACTTTGGGGTTGTCCATTAATCACGTGATGTTTTTTTAGCAATTTTTTAACCCCCCCCCCCCCTTGGTGATATGTTTTGAGGTTTTAGACTACCCCCCCCCCCCCAAAATCACGTGTATTTTTTTTAGTACAAAGTTTTTTGAAATTTTCAGAATATTATCACGAAAAATAAATACACGTGATATCTCATTATACCCCCCCCCCATCGTGATATTTTCCGAACCCCCCCCACCCTTTCGAGCCTAATGGACCACCCCTTTATAAGTCTGCGAGCGTCGATGGGATTCGTTAATACGAATTCTTTTTCAATGGGATTAAAAACAATAAAAACTATTTGGACCAAAGAGCAACAAAAATTCTCACTTGAGAAACCCGTAAAGTTTCGTGATATAAACGTGAAGAGGGATTATTATTACAACTTTTGTGAGAAACCCTACTAACGATTAATCTTGTAAATAAATGCATAAATATAATTTTTATTTCAATTGACGTTATTCGTCAAAGTTGATTTTCTCATGCATCCTAAGGCCTCGCAATTATTATTATATATTTTTAAAGTAGGAATACCGATGCATTATCCATCGGTATGCGTGAGAATGCAATACTTAGAAAATGAATGCTAAAGCATTCTGTACGTGATCAAAATCTCGTGGGAGATATTGATGGTGGATTTAATACTGGTTCACCTGACGCCATGACAGGTGCCGTTACCAAGCGCGTTTCCAAAGGTTTCCGGAGATTCTACCTGCAGAATATAAAACAATCGGAAACCAGTCGTTATGTCTTCATAAATATTTATTTGCTTGCTGGTGTTATTATTGATTATCGTTGATAGTGTTTGGTGATCACGTCTAATCTTCACAACCTTCACAACCTTCTTCGTCTACATCTTCCTCCTTTTAACGAATAGCTCTGGGCAATTGGGTTTCAGCGCAGTATTCACATTTGAAAAAGCGGAAAGGCGCCAACGCGTCTGAAATGGTATTTTTTACATTAATTCTACACAGGAGGTTCTGAGGAAAATTATTTCCCTCAGGGTCTATGTCATCTGAGATGCTGTGTGAAGGGTCTTTTTGAGGAGAGGAAGGACCCATGTTGTAGGAAGGGGGGAATACAGAGGCCGGCGAATCGTTCCACAGCCAAGCTCTGTGATGTTCCACAGCCAAGCACTGTGATGTGTTGAACTCAAGAACGAGTCGAAGTCGAAGAAGCGGCCCGTTCTCATGTGACAAATGTCAACCGTGTATTATTTTGGGCGCAGCGACTGTGCACCGGTGCCGAAGGCATCAATGACGCTAGTTCCTCGGAGCATCTTCCATTGAAATACCATACCAAATAGAAACAGGATAGAAACAGGATATTTCCACCCGATGCCTGTTATCTAAAGATTGCAATCCATTTGTTAAGATGTGGGAGAATCTATTAAACGGGCCGCCCGTTTCCTCTCAGACTCGAGGGTTTTTCAGGTATTTTGAAGCTCCAGACCAGAAGTGGCTGCCAAAGTCAACCTTGGGGCGCACTTGCGATTTGTACAGGGTTAGAAGTTGTGTATTATAAAGTCTCTGCGGGTCCTGGAACGTCTGGTTTTTGGGAGGCTAAATGTGGTTCGTTGTGCAAAATATTCTACACAGCCTATACGTTACAGTCACGGTGAATATTATAGGCTTTGTGGATGACAAAATAAATAAATATCAAAGTAAGTAAATACACAAACAAAAGCTACTGTAGTACTACTGTCGACACTATGATTGAAACGGTATAGGCTTTGTTGACGATTTTTTACAACAAAACCTATACCATTTCAGTCGTCGCCGCGACTGAAACGTTGTAGGTTTTGAAAATACGCGATCGGGGGAGGCGGATTGGGAGAGACCATTCCACCTCTTCAGCTAGACGCTGGAGAGGTCAAATGGTCTACGCCAGGGATGGCGAACCTTTACGTATCAACGTGCCATTTTTCTAAAGAAATGTTTAATGAGGTCATAGACGTGCCATCAAATAATTTGGACTTTGTGATTGTAGGAAAATAGTAATAATAAATACTTACTATCAATTAAAAACTCTTTATTTACTACTACCACTAAATAGGAAAATTTAGCGTTATACGCGTAATTTAAATTAAAGTAAAATTAGTGTGACTTCTGATGCACGTTAGATGATAAATAACATATGTTAGGGTTGTAAGATGTTACTTTTAGCAGAATGCATGCTGAACTGGACTCATCTGTCAAACGGTAAATAACGGACTCTTTAATGTTATTTATCTCTGAAAATAATGACTCGCAGGCACAGGTTGATGAAAATATTGTCAAAGTAGTATGAGCCAGCTTCTTCAAACAATTAAATGTGTTTGGTAATACTTTCCATATTTCAAAAATTATGTTATCAGCATTTTCACTTAATTTTTATTTTCACTTAAGTTATCAGCATTTTCACTTCATTTTCCTGTCAATTTTTTTGTTTCAATTAATTCTAACCCTCTCCTTTTTTCAACAATTTTTTGAATCCATATTGAACTAAACTGGAAATCAATCGGCTGCATTTCAAATCATCAATTTCCAACCAATCGAATGGGGACAAATTCAGTTTATCAAATGACTTCACATCAGGGTAAATAATAAACTTGAGTATTTCCGATAATTCTTTGAACTGAGAACTCGGGTTCGCTCGTTCACCTACTATAACACTTCACACTTTTTTTCGTAGTGCATAATAAATTTTGTGATCACTGAACAGTGACGTGCCATTAATGGCACGCGTACCATTGGTTCGCCATCACTGGTCTACGCTAATCAAATGGTAAAATGGTCTAATGGTACGCTATGAAAAATGAGATTTAAAATAATTAGTACAATATTTCTGAGTTAACTACCTAAATGAATATGTTGTCAGATATCAGCTTTTAGGGGTGCAAATAATTTCCGCAAGTAGGATATTTCAACAAAATAATCTTAGATTATCTAACAAATCATTTATTAATAGTGAAGTTATGCAAAGTTATTTAATGCATCTGTGTATAAATACGTCATGCATTATTTTTGCGTATTATTTGAAATTGCATCATTAATGGTTTAGTAAATATTGTCAAACTTACATGTGTACAAATACAAATAGTACGTGCAGTATAGGTAAATATAATGAACAAACTGTTTATCTTTAATCGGCTGTAGGTTAACTTGATATTTCATATTTGCATTTTTAACGAAACACAAAATACTGAATAATATTCCAGACACTACGAACACAACATCACACGAAGACATGAAATTAGATGTAGTCTTATTGATTTTTAAATTGCATAGGTAAATAGAAACGGACAAATGATTTTAAATAAAACCTACTTGGGAGGCGGGTGCGCAGCGCGCAGTCGTCCCTGAAACTATTTATTGGATAACCAACACCTCTGCCACAGGTCACTCCGAGTGGTTGGATGCGCCTGCCCACCAGCTGCGTGGCGGGCCGGATCGGGAGAGGTTTGGGGAGACGCTTTGACCTCCCCAGCTGGTCTCTTTCGACCCATCATCTAGCACAGCAGCGGGAGGGATGGATTCATAGGTCCGGTTGTTCCTGGATGAACTAAAAAAATCATTATTCATTGCTTTGTCAATTACATAATTTGAGAATTTTTCGAACACCATGCTAGGCACAAGCCCATGTTGCGATGGAGACCTGACACCGACCCCTGGATTCCTACCCACCCCTCATACCCGTTTCCTTCCAAGAACTTCCTCTTCTTTTTATCTCTAAAAATACTGCAGCATCCCCAAAGATGACCTAGGCCCTGAGGGGCCGTTCAAGTATTACGTAACGCACTTGGGGGAGAGGGGGGGTCTTGTGAAACGTTACTGTGCGTTACGAGGGAGGGGGGGGGGGGGGGGGGAGAGGGGGTTCGAACAACGCGTTACGTAACATGTTTTTCTTTATTTAGATAAAAAATTAGGGAATTAAAATCTTCCAACTTGGCAATCCATTTCGTTCTCGAAATCTCTTGTTTTATTTATAACCGCAAACGCGATTGAAACAAGAAAAAAGGTATTTAAGCCACTTTCCAGTACTTTGTGCTACTTAATTGTGACTTTCAGGTAAAAATTGTCACTTGGGCGTTACGTAACGTTTAGGGGGGGGGAGGGAAGAGTACGGAAAAACGTTACGGCGCGTTACATTGGGGGGGGGGGAGGGGGGGGGGGTCAACATTTTTCAAAAATTGCGTTACGTAATACTTGAACGCCCCCTGAGGGAAATTATTTTCATAGGAGCCTGGTGGGTGGGGTTAATGTAAAAAAATAAAACGAAAATTAAACACGTAAATAATTTTTTCGACTACTTAAAGAGAAACATATACTAGGTGTATGACTACGTTTATCAATTTCATTTAAATTAATTTAGATTCGCGGTTCAATTCGACGTGATTTTTATGTTTTCTTGTTCATTCCCCAGCTTCCCAACAAAACAAATTTTCATTAAATTAAACCTTTTTTTGATCGATCAGTACACTACCACATAAGCAAGGAACTCTTAAAAATGATTCACATTTACTATTATAATAATATCACAAACATAATGTTTTTTAAGTATTTAAGTATTCTCAATGGAGTTCACAACAGGTCAAATTTATCAAAAATATAGGTACCTATCCTCATAAATAAGTAATTTTTTCCTCCATTTAATACTATACAATAATAAATTAATATTAAATTAAAATACAATTTAATATTTACATATTACGTTATTATAATTAAAATACAATTTAATATTTACATACATATCAGCTACCTTACTTATTTGTGTTTATTTTCCAGGCAACTTTGGCAATTTGTGAGTTATTGGAAACATTTCTACCAATTTTCTAATTTTTTCTTATATAATTTTACTTAAATATGTTTACCTACACTTACTAGACTTCATATCAATATAACTATCTTCCATTGGTCACCATGATACAGGCAGCTGCCTAGTATGGTGACCTAATGTATCTTCTCAATACAAGTAAATGTTTTAATCATGTAACATGTACTTATAAATAAATAAATAAATATTTTTTGCAGGAATTAGGAATTTGTGTTGAGGAACATGCAACCATTCGTGTTCCGACAGCATGCTACTATTTTAGTTCAATTTATCTTTTATCTAAAGTTTCACTAGGTATATAACATAATATTAGGTCCTTACATATGAAATTGGCGTTTTGTATGGGAGGAACATAAAGTCGATTTTTTTTTAAATATAATATATTTATTTAATCAAAGTATGTCCCATTGCTATCTATGCATTTTTGCCATCTCATAGGTAGTTCATCGATCCCTTTACTAAAAAAACCACTCGGACGGGAATCAATAAAATCTTTGAAGGCGGTTTGGACTGCCCCATCGGAGTTGAATTTTTTCCCTTGCAAGAAGTTATCCAAATTTCGAAAATAAATGGTAATCTGTTGGGCAAGGTCCGGAGAGTACGGTGGATGTCTTAGACATTCCAATTGAAGCTCCTCTAATTTGGTAGCCGTCTGTTGTGCAGTGTGTGGTCTAGCGTTCGAACGCGCGATTGTTGATTTGATTTGCTTCACTCAATTTGTGAGGTACCCATCTTTCAAGCCTTTTCACTTTCCCAATTTGCTTCAAGTGGATTAAAATAGTTTTATCACTAACACCGCAGCCTGCAGCTAACTCGGATGTGGTTTGCGATGGATCCGCTTCCACAATAGTCTTCAATTCTTCATTATCAACTTTCGTCTCCGCCGTCCACGGGGCTTGTTCTGCAGGTCGAAATTTCCAGAACGAAAACGTTGGAACCAAAAACGCACTGTGTTTTCTTTTGCGGCACCGTCGCCATACACATCATTAATCCTTCGAGCAGCACTGGTGCCACGGTGGAACTCTTACTCGTAAATAACGCGATATTTCAAGTTTTCCATTTTGTAAACTAAGTGACGCAAAGAAAAAAAACAATTAACGAAAAAAACAAACGAATTATAATTTTCGAAATACAAATACATGAGTAAATAGCTGTATAAATTTGAATTTGGAATTCCTAACCAAAGAGAAGATATTTGAGATCAAAGTTGCCAGTACGGCAAAACGCCAATTTCATATGTAAGGACCTAATATTTGTTTTTTTTTAATCTAATTTTAGCATTATTTGAAGAGCTAATTAGTTTTTGTGACCATTATTAATATTTTCACAATCATATTTCTCATTCACTCTTTTTCGTGTAAATTATACCAACCGAATTACGTAAGAAGCATGTGTTTTTCACAATTTTAGCCCTGTCAGGAACATGTTTTAGGTTGTTATGATTTCAATGGCCTCTAAATTCCTTTCAAATTAATAATAATATAACGTATCTGTGAATTTCGCAATTGGTAATTTGTTTCATTCATCAAAACATTAAAAAAAACTTACCAGATAAATCCGGTTACAGCTCGGTACAGTGCTAGGATATCGATATAAATAGCATTCGTTTAAAAGTAGACAGGAAAAAACACGTTCGTTGTTGATTAATAAATCAATAATCACATTTGTATCAAAATTTTAACATTCTTTTCCTTAAGATTAAGCTGATAAAAATTGGCTAATCACATCGAAAACGGTACCAATTAAAATTGTGTTTAACATAATGCCATACAAGTGAAATCAACATAATTTTTCAAATACACTAGTGGATTTAAGTATGGACACTTTTCATAAATTTCTTATATTTGATGTTCATTCGCTCTTTTTTAAATCACGTTGGGGTTTAAGTATTATTTTGTTAGCTAATTGATTCAACAACATATTATACTGTTATATTTTGAATAAATTTATATGTTTTTCTTAGAAAAATAACAAAAATGCTGAATAAAACAACGACATGGCAAAACACAAATTATTTATTAATTACGAAGATTTTTCATAATATTTCAAATTAGCATTTAACGTTAGTATTTCGTTGGAAATTCTTTAAGTTTAATAACTTCCCAAAGTCTTCTAGGCATGGAGTCCACAAAACGGCACTAATTTTCAGGTTTGATGACATGGAACCATGTTTGAGAAAATTATTTCAATTATTTCTCTTTTATTGCTGGATTTGCGACTTGAAACCAGTATTTTCATTCTTGACCAGAGATTTTCAATAGAATTCAAGTCCAGATGGTTCCCTGGCCAAGGTAGAACAACAATATGGTGGTTCGGTAAGCAAGCAGGGGTCCATGCTGCTGGAAATTGCATTTACCGCGGTTCCTCTCGAACAAATCATTGTGCTGAGCAATAATTTTGGCTCTAGAATCACATTTTGATGACTTTTAGCCTTAATTGTGCCTTCTACCACTCCCAGACGTCCAAAACTATCCCTTATTATGCAAGCCCACACCATTACACTCAGAGGAAGTTTCATTGTCGCGGTAGTGCATTCTGGTATCACATCTTCAACTTGATGGCAACGAACAAATCTGATTCCATCACTCCCAAAAGTGAAAATTTTGGCCTCATCACTCCATATCACCTTTGCCCAGTCTTCTGACATCCATTCCTTATGTGTTACAGCCCATTTCAGCCGTTTATGCCTCTGTTTCATGTTTTGGTAAGACTTTTATTATTCTTGCCAAATTTCTTCCTAAATGTTATATCAGTAATATCGAGTCCAGCAGCTTTAACGACCTTGTTAATATCTTTGGATGTTTGATGATAGTTCTGCAGGATGAAGCAACACATGCTCCTTTCATTTTGTGGCGTAACCTTTGGATTTTGGATGATTTTCGGACTGTTTTTGTAGTTTTAGACTCCTTGCAGCGTTGGCAAATCTTTCTTACTCCAGACTTGGTAGCTTCTCCACCCAATATTTTTGCAATTTCTTCGTATGTGTAGCCTTCTTCACAAAGTGCAACAGCTCTGCTTCTCTTTGGGCAACCAATCGGCACGTTTTGGCACCTTAGGAGCCATTTTAATAATATTTATAAAAAAAAAACAAATCACTTTTATTTAATGGATGACTGACTTAATACGGGTGTAAAACTTAATCGTGTTGCATCTTAAAGTGTCCTGATTGGAGCACACGACGATTCTCTGCACTTTGTGGTTGGTTTAGACAGAAGACGAGACATTGTAGGGTTGCCAAAACTCAAAAACATTATTCTCAAAAATTGGTTATTTTTAAGGCGTTTGCTCCCATTTCTCATAAAGAGTGATAAGAATTTTGAATCACCATATGGCATATTGTATGGTACTTTTATTAATCAACTATAGCACAAGGAACACGAAAAAAAAACTTAGAAGGGTTCCGTAACAAAATAAGTTGTTTTTTTATAAGGTAAACGACAAGATACAAGAAATCTCTAAAAGTGTCCATACTTAAGTCCACTAGTGTAAATTAAAATAAATTCTTACTTTTTTATGTGAATACCGCATGATAGTCCGAACAACTCCCGACCGTCTGAAGCCAGTGGGAAAATGGCGTCCCCAATTGGGGTATGTTTTAAGGCTGTGGGAAGTGGTGAGGGGAAGGAGATTTAAGAGAAAGTTGGGGAAATACCTGGCTTTTCATATTAAGTCATCAAACATGGTTAAAGCCATTTTTTTTACCATGTTTAATCTAAGATATAAAGGCAGGGGAACTATTTCGCTACCCGGTTGGGCAGTGATGTGAGGAAGGTTAAGAGAGGGGCTGTTGGAAGGGATTTATTAATGCGGGTCTTGAAGACTCCCGGATTATACGATGGAGAAAAAACAGATGCCGGTAGCTCGTTTTCCTAGCTCGAGCCGACTTTCTCAAAAACGAGTCGAAGAAACGACCCGTTTCATGAAGCCACCATAAACTGTTCTGGTGTTCCGCTCGTATCCGTCGAGATTTACGCACGTGGACCGGTGCACCGTAATCAATGTTGCCAGCTCCTTAGAGCAGGCTCCATTTAAATACCTGTAGAACATACTCAGAATGCCCACATTACGTCTGTTAACAACGGATTGTCAATCAGACAGACCCTTATGGGGGCATACATTAATTACGTGAGCTCAGAAGGGGGTGAAGACAGACCCTTATGGGGGCATACATTAGTTACGTGAGTTATGTTGCTTAGTGAGATTTCGTTTTATGTCACGTAACACGTAACGTCGAGTTAAAAATATCAATTTGGTAATAATTAAGTCAAATGAATGTGTGGATCTGTAGATAAATGAGTGTTGTTTGGAGTTGGTCTTTGACTGTCTGCTGTTGCGATTTGGAACATGATAGGCGTTGAAGAAGATCAGGACTATTGGTTAAGAGGGCATTACCAGAGAAAACCGGAAATACGTCATTTTCAAAAAAGTTTTTAGACGTATTGACTCTTTTCCACAAAAAATTATAAATGGATTTCGAAAGATTGTTCTTTTATCTAGCATTCGTATGTAATAAATTTTGAGAATTTTTTTAAATTTTTAGTATAATAAGGTTATTCCACAGGTCGTTGGCAGATTTGTTCAATTTTCAAAAAAGTTTTTGTATTATACCACACCCATTTCAAATAATAAAATCATGCAGTAAAATAAATCAATACATTATCTAGCAAACGTATGTTTTAGAATTTTAATTTTAGTTTCAATAAAATCATTAAAAAATATGTACGTACATGTGTTTCTTGGCGAAAATTGGTCCGTTTGTGTATTTATTTGCGCACTTACAAACTAATATATTTCAGATTTTTTTAACATTCTTATTAAATTTAGACATAATTGAAAAATGATAAATACTTATAATCAAAAAATAACTACAGAAAGTACATTATTTTAATAGTTTTATCATCACGCCTTTCAGCATTTTTGGATGAAGGTATAAATTAAAGCTAATTTGAATTGAAATAAATTCGATATTGAGTTATAATTTTAAAAAGCTGTTACGGAGAATAATTAATCTTTCTCATTGTAACCGCCCTGCACGATCGTAAGAACAACTTTCGACGAAATGTGGATTTTCGTCCGCTGGCTGGTTAAACGCTCTTAAGTTATGTGTAATTGTAAATAACAATACCGAATCTGCTATATTTCTTCGACATGTTAACGTCTGTATTTTGAAAAGATACTACATAAGAGTATTTTCCACTCCGATAGAATGATGGAAAAGCTTTGAATTGTGTATTCGGAAGGAATAAATTGTTTTCTGTTAGGTGGAAAGTGTGTCACAAGTCAAAAGGCCTGCTTCAAAAGCAGAAATCGGTAGAGATTTAAATCTCATTATTTATCCCATTAGACTTTGAGATTGGTTATACCGATTTAAATGAGTTAATTTAGATTTCCCTTGAACATAAGCAACAAAGTTTTCAGATTAGAAATTACCTGCAATTTTCGTTTCATGTTGATTTTGACTTCTCCAGGCAACTTACTTCGTGGATTCGAAAATTACGTGACAACCAAATGATAAATCGGGGGAAGATTTCCCTGTTGATGGCCAACCTTCAATAGGAGAGGATCCCAGCCCCCTTGCACAAGTACATCTATAAAGATTATTTATTATTTTCCTGAAAATGGCTGCAGATCGCCGTCGAACAAACAACGGTTCTCGTTGACTACATTAAGCATACTTAGTCGACGTGAACTATTGTTTATTAACTTATGCCTGGGCATGGGTCAGCAGACCGTAGGCGTTTGTAGCTCTTCAGATATCATCTCCATTTCACCTCCACTTAACCAGCCTTAAGAAATGGAGCCAAAAGACCAAAACGTAAAGAAGACCTAGACGATGAATTAGTAATTTTCAGGGGTTTTCAGTATTAAAAATTTGACAATTTAGTCGTATTATGTTCATCAACATTAATTAAAACGTAGATACCTACCCCTCGGAAAGATCTATTTTGCGGGCCTGCCAGGGCACATTCGACCATAGGTCCGTTCGTGCGCCGCATATTTTTGTACACGCCTTATTCAGGTTCCGCAGTAACAGTGGCGTAGCGTGGGTTTCGGCCGCCCGGGGCGGAGGAAATTTTTGCCGCCCCCCCCCCCCCCAATCCCTACAGGTATTTCTTCGGCAGATTTTGACCGGGGGGGGGGGGGGGGGGTAGATATATTTTTTTATGCCAATTTTTATAATCCCATGTGCCGAGTACTCTTCCAATAAAAACATGCTTATAAATTCAACTACAAATTTATATATAACTGCTCTCAGAAATTGAGAATGGTATGCCTGTAATAGAATTTCGCATCTTCATCACGCGTACGTATGGAATGCAACTCAAATGCAAAGCTTCACTCGGTACACGATGAATCAGCAACTTATTGTTAATTCTAGCGGCACTTACATTCTGAACACAAAACTGGTTATAATTAAATCTGTATGCGGTGAATTGAAACTACACTCTGAACCTGAAAAGAGTTTTTCTTTGATTCTGCCGGCACTTACATTCAGTACACCAAACTGGTTTTAATTAAATCTGTATGTGGTGAATTAAAACTTCATTCAGAACATAGGGGCGTAGGAAAATTTCGCCGCCCCCTTATTTGGGTACATCAAGCGGCGGGGGGGGGGGGTGATGGGGGGGGGGGGTGTATTCGGAAATCCTATTTTTTTTATTACGACCTATTTATATACGAGCCGGATTTTTTAATAGTCACATTTGACGAGTATTCTTTCAACGAAAATTATGTTTATAAATTCTATTCCAAAGTTGATTAATTGATACTGCGTTAGTCCCCAAATAATAGTTACACATACAGCAATCAATTTCTCGGAATTTTACAGCATTATGTAACTCAAATGTAAAACTTCCCTTGATGCACGATGAATCTGCAACTCGTTATTTAATTTATCGTTGTATTCTGAACACAAAACCAGTTTGTATGCGGTGAATTAAAACTACGCTCAGAATATGAAAATGGTTTTTCTTTGATTCTGGCATTAAATAAATAGTCTGCAACTAGAATTTTATAACTGCACTTCGAATAAAATAATGGTCTCTGTCGAAATGTATCAGCAGATGAATACACACACTGAAATTCATTCGCTTATACATTCTGAACACAATTCTGGTTTTAATTAAGAGGGAATCTGTTTGCGAGCTATCAGCTTTAATTAGTATTACTCTCATAATATGCGTACGGTTTTACTACGAATTGCGAAATTTGCAACTTAAAAAAAATATTGGATTCGTAAACGAAAGTATCGTAGAACATTTTTAAATAATGATTTGAAATGGTTTAAATTCATTTATTATTATTTATTGTGAAAATTTGCCGCCCCCCTTAAAAGTGCCGCCCGGGCGGGCCACCTCCCCCGCGCCCCCCCCCCCTCGCTACGCCACTGCGTAGTAAGTGTTCCAAAAGAAGAAGTAGATGATTTGAAAGGGGGATATGTAAATACGAATGTTAGAGGGAGCGCGCTAATATAAAAAAAACGATTATAATTAGAGCGCGTATACTGAAATAATTAATAAAGTATGAATTATTTAAAAAAGAACAACAATTTCTCAAAAAATGTATAAAGTAGTGTTTAAAGAAAAACGGTGAATTTTTTCATACCGATAACATGTTGAATAACAGAACAAAATGTGTTTTTAATTATTTTCGGAGCATTCCTTGCGAATATTTTCTTTCGAGGGAATTTCATATCATCACATTTCGGTTTCGGCTCGGCAAATATGTAGGTATCGTCGCAGGAAAGCAATACTGCTGTAACCGCCGCTACCTATGAAAATACTTT
This sequence comes from Limnephilus marmoratus, assembly GCA_917880885.1. Lineage (NCBI taxonomy): Eukaryota > Metazoa > Arthropoda > Insecta > Trichoptera > Limnephilidae > Limnephilus > Limnephilus marmoratus. The sequence continues at coordinate 31,686,086 of OU862906.1, read as the reverse complement.
TTATACTCTATTTTACATTTTTATACTCCATTTTGCAGAGTCTTTTTTTCTGCGTCGATCTATCTGGATCCTGTAACTATACAACGATAAATAAGAACTGTACGACGCGCGACGTTGGAAAACTAGCCGTTCTGTCAATAATACGTTTTTTAACTGACGTACCCACCTCAAAATCCTGTGTTTGTTTTATGTTTGGCGATTACGACAATATTCAATTTCTAAAAGAAACTACAAAATCACTTACACAGAAAAACATTACACGGTCGGTGGGTGCTTCCAGCACTTTCAAAGAATGCATTTTAGTATTCGCGGTGGTTACTATTTTATTTGTTTGTTTTCTAATAACACTTGTCGTATACTACAACTTGTGAGTACCCATACCCATGCGTTTTAGAAGAATTAGCACGATGTTCTGTTTTCTTCCTTTACTTATTTGTTTTCTTAACGAAAGATTAGAAAAATTCGCATTTTTTGTTTTATCGCATTATAATAAGTACATATTTGTCTTCTGTGGTATAATATTTTGTACTGTTGACATTTTAAAAATTTCAAATGAAGATTGTCAATTACATCGTTTTCATTTCAAACACATTTTTGGATGCTATAAACTAAACGAATTTAGCCCCAAAAAATAACGACACACACACATTTACAGCTATTCAAAATTTGAATATGATATATTTTGGCGGTTACAGCAATTTATGAAGCTGAAAATAAAGTTAATTTTCAGTATTCATACATTTAGCAGCAGTGTTTACAACATTTTTGGAGTCCACAAAAAATGTCAACTGCTAAGCGCCAAAAACATTGTCCTTGTTAACTTAAAAAAATTAAATATTACCATTTGACAGATCATTTTTTTTAAGCTCAGCATTTTAAAAATGGCTTTTCCGTAACCACTGGTTCAAAATTTATGGTTTTTTTTTCTAAAATCTGAAAAGTTTTTTGGCTCTGGTGAAAAATTTGGTTTTTGGCAGTTACATCAGTATTGCTTTCTTGCGACGATATTACCTCCCAGAATAACATATATTTTTTTAAGTATTGAGGGGAAATATGTTTTAAATTCATAGAAATTCTGAGTGCGGGGGATTAAGCTTCCGACTTTAACGAATATTGTGTCGTCTTTAGTCATTTTACACTATCAATTTTTCTGTCAGGCAATTTGTATCCGCCTGCACGCTCTTTTTATAATTCTAATTTTCCAGTCCCTGCCCATTATATTATTATAATCGTGGTCTATCTGAAAATCTGGTTATTTCTGCTTCGGCTGGCATTCTCACTGTTGGCGTGTTCTGTGCTACCTGGTATGATTTGGCCGCGTTTCTTGATTGCAATTAACTCTCACCTGAGGAGACGGGGCAGGTAACTCGCTGCAATTAGAGCCATTCGCGGGCAAGAACAATTCAATTGTCTCGTTGCAATTAAAAATCCCGGCTCAAGTTTGAATTCTCGAGTAAATAAGGAATGTTTGCCTTCTACTCGAGCCTAATACCACATGTTTCAAGATAAACTAAAGGATAAATTAATGTTTACTAACTTATTGCTTGTTTTATACATTATACAATCTGTACGACGCCATTTCAATTATTAAAAATATTGTACAAGTTATTATTAATAAAAGCAGAGATTCACATATTTCGTTGAAGGTTTAAATTTTAAATGATAGTGACGGTTTTACGTATTATTATTTTTCTAACATCTATATATCTATAGATATAAAAATGTATGATAACTTCAGATAAAATCGATATTGAGTTATAATTTTAAAAAGCTGGTACGGAGAATAATTAATCTTTCTCATTGTAACCGCCCTGCACAATCGTAAGAACAACTTTCGACGAAGTGTGGATTTTCGTCCGCTGGCTGGTTAAACGCTCTTAAGGCGATCCACATCAGGAAAAAAGCGAAATCGAAATTCACGCCCTTTATGGGAGGAGTTTAAAAATACTTGAGAAAAAGCTTTTGGAAAGGTTGGAAAAGGTATTTGAGAGTTTTGTTTTACAGGTTGATTTCGTAAAGGCCTGTAAAAAATATTAATTCCTGTTTTACGCATTGTTTATTGTAATAAAACGGAAATTTAAAATTGATTTCACGAAATCAAGCGACGCGGAGTGACGCGTCCATCTCCCGCTCAGTTCGGGGCGTGACTGAGGTTTGGCGACTGTGGCGTGGACAGGACTCCAGATACTAATATCTACAGCCCGTAGGTTTGACGAATATCTACAGCTCATATGTTGAACTAATATCTACGAACTTCAGAGTGTTGATTAATATCTACAGAGCGTAGGTTGAACTAATATCTACAGAGCGTAGGTTGGACTAATCAGCTAAATGTGTCCAATAGTCCGATATTAGGGATTTTTACATACATACTTACATAAATTAAGTTTTTTAAACTGCATACGCAATATTACGTTATTCCAATATGCTATACATAATTGCAAATCCAACCTCTGTACAGTACTGTGGATATTCGTCAACACTTTGGTTCTCATAGATATTAATCAACAGTTTGAGCTGTAGATATTCGTCAACACTTTGATTCCCATAGATATTAGTTCGATTTTTTCAGTTTTTGGAATTCCTGTAGATATTAGTAGACGCCTCCGTGGACAGTAGTTCTTCGGTGGACGCCATAGAGTTCACTTTGAAAAACCGAATTCGTCGACTAGCGGCCGTATTGTAAAGTAACAACGCGAAAATGCATATTTTATTTTATTTTGGGAAGATTGGGTGTAAATATCAACTTTTTTGCGATCATTATAAAATAAACTGAATTTGCCACATTATACAATAAAACCATAACCGAAAAGGGGTTAATAAATAGGAGAGTTTGGACTTGAAAGTGTGTTTTTTAGACCTTATACTTTATTTTTTTTTATAGGCTTATTAAAAGACTTATAAAAAAAATGACCGATATTTTTAAGGGCCAAGGTATGTTCTACACGCAGTATTTAATTGAAGCATCTATAATACTTCTAAGCGATCAAATTTTCAAAACAAAAACATATGATTTTGTATGATTTTGCATTATTTACTATGGCTTCATCTTAAGAAATTTCCCCCCTGGTGTGAAATGTCAGTGCTATTGCTGTGTCTGACACCCCTTTGCTTCAACCTAAAATAATATATTCTCATTTTACTTGGTTAAGCAGTAATTTATTATGTAATTTCATAATTTTATATATCTTTGCTTTAGCTTATTTTAACGAGAATTATGAGGGTAGCTAACAGTCAACAAAATAATAATTACGGTAACACGGTGACTTAAAATTTACAAAATTAGTTTACAACTTCCATTAATCATTCGCAGGGCCGGATCTACGAAATCTGGCGCCCTGTGCAGTAGGTACCGATGGCGCCCCCCCCCCCCCCCTACATTTTTATTTTGATTAAAAATTCGTTCACCCCAATTTTTTTTTTTATGTAATTGTTATTTTTTTTTACACTAATTTATCAAATAAAATCATTGTGTAACTTTTCAAAGTGACCTGACGGTAGCTCTTACACTCGTTTTTTTTTTTAAAGAGAGGATCGCCAGGAGCCCTATACTCTCTGAATCTATTGGGTAAACATAAATTATGGTGCTATTTTAATTATTTTAGGAAAAACTCTTTGCAAGTTATGCTTTAAAATAATACAACGAATTGTTGGTTTGTGCCCGTACCATGATTTAAAATATAGGTTACGAGACAATGTGGGTGGTTTCGCTGAACTAGGTCCATTAGACATTCTTGAGATTTACTGCCTATATACCCTACGCGAATATTATAAAAAGCAAATACAAATACGTTCTCATGGCAACGTACAACACAAGAATAGCATCTACAGCTTCTGACTAGCAACAGGCAGTCCCGACGAGAGACAGTGAGCAGTGATAATAAGAATATAACCTCAAATTTGTACGTTGCATTTCCCCTGTGTTGAGCGAACAAACACTAAACACTGACATATGGTATCAACGGCTTACGAACAAAAATACCGCGCTGTGATTGATTATTAAATTTGGATCGCACCTATTCGTCGTAAAAGACGGTCAAAGATATATGGAAAAATAGATCTAACGTTTAAACTAAATATATGGAATTTGTAAAAAAATTCTGTAACTGACTATAAATTCGTAAGCCGTTGATACCAACCTGATGCGTGCGCATTCTGTTTCTTTGGATAGTGTTGCTAGAGCGTAATAATTATTTCGTACTATGGGTAATTTTTAAACGATTCAGGGAATATTATAACAAAATTTTAATACAATATTTATTTTCTCACGGCGCCCCTTCGGAGTTGGCGCCAGGTTTTTGCACGTTTTTGAACGTATGGCAGATCCGGTGCTGATCATTCGTGTAAATATATTCATCAAATTAGAACGTGATACTTTGAAGATTATAACGTTAACACAATTCATTATCTTTTCGACTTGTCCCAGGTCAAATGTCACCCAGGTTTCATGTTAATATTACCACTAAAGAGTTAAATAATTCACTCCAGATAAAATTGTCGAAAACACAACGAAAATGCGGTGTTTTTTTTATTTATTTATTTATGTATATAATAAGCGCATTACGTCAATGAAATAATCTGAAAACTCTCCGATAAAAGTATTTATCATTAATAAATTTATGGCATTCGTAGAAATTAATTAATGCCATCAATGTTGGAAAAGAAGTTTTCGTTTTATCATTAATTCTTTGTTTGTTTTGATAAAAACCTTCATTCACTTATCACAATAGTATTAACGTGTCAAATTTTGAGTATGTGAGTCCATATGACGTTTAAAGTCGAAACTCACCTGTGGTATAACCTTGAGTCACCTTGGATTAGACAGCCAATCGCATGCGAGATTTCTCGGAGGTGTGTCGATTGCAACCTTTGGCTGTGCTGTTACAAATATTGCGTCAGATTCGCAATAAAACCAGATAAAAATATAAACAGTGTTTGAGATAGTGCGCGCTGTCTCTTGGTATAAAAGCCAACGGATCCTTATGTACGTTTTCAGTATTATTTCGCCTCCTGGCTGTATTGTACTGGACGTGTGTTAGTGTTTCCTAGTTAGAGTCTTATTGGTTATTGGCAGCAACCAAGTATTAAGATGCCAGTTTGTACGTGCGAATATATGGAGTTTGACGATGGTGAGATTCATAACATTGAATGTGAACTCAAAAAACCAGATTGCTCATTTGCTCAACAAATTCTGGATGAAAGACTACGGGGATATAAAGGCTACTGGAATCAAGTTAGGTTTGACCTATTTTTGTTTACTTTTAAAATATTTGTTAAGTGCATACATATATTTATTAAGTCTTATATGTATCTACATACATACACTACCCCTACCCGGATTTACACGATATTTCAACACCCTTTTCTCGATAGCTTTATCTCGTATTTATCAAAACTCGGGAAATTACATTGTAAACTTAAGGCTTTGCAACTGGGCCCGAAAAGAAGAAGATGGAGAGATACGAAATTACGAATGTTAGAGGAGAGCGCTAACATTTACAGCGACAAAATCGTTGCGAAAATTGCGAAAATGTTTAATAAAACACGACTCGTAAGAATCTCGCGGGCATTTTCTTAAACAGCATTTAAAGAAACGCTGTGAATTTTTTCATACATATAACTTGTAAAATAACTGAAACAAACGTGTTAATAATAATTTTTGGAGCATACTTTGCGATTTTTTTCTATCGAAGGAATTTTATATAATTTTCGTTTCGGCGCGGGCAAAGTCTAGATATTATCTTCAAGAATAACATATATTTTTAAGAGCTTTAAAACTTACCGTGTTTAAGGGAAGCGATTTTTTTTTGGGTATTGTGCTATGTGACACTTACCCCTCCTTTAGCCAACTTTTAGGGCAGCCTTACAGTGTCCATCATCAGGGAAGATTTGTAGATTTAAACGTTAAAAAGGGAAGGAGGAGGCGCCATATGACATAAAATAAATCACTATTACACTTTTAAGCATACGTTAAATTGGCATGGAAAAACTGTTAGTTAGCTATTTATGTCGAATCCTACAAATAATGTGAAAACATTATTTTTTCTTCTCGTAGGAGGCGTCATGGTGCTCTTTACTTCCTGTATTTTTAAATATAGATAAATAAATACGTATTATTTGTTATTCTGCTTTAATATTTGCAATCTTTAATGTCACGGGCAAATACAACCTTCATGACTTCCTTAAACGAATCAATAATACATATTCTCGATTTCCCGATTGGCTTCAAACGGACATAATGTAATTATTTATTCAGCAAGCTAAACTCGATAAAAAAATATTCCGAATTAAAACAAAGTAAATGTTATCTTCATTGTAAAATAGTATTACACTACCTAAACTATTTATCCATCTAACAACCATTATACTAAAAAAGTAATTCTTAGAATCATAATACGATTGTCACAAAAACAAAATTTAACAGCAAAATCGATTTAAGTAATTCCTACGCACTAACAGCAATTTCACTAAAACGCTCCGCTAATAGTAACTACTTAACTGATATGTTTTTTTCTAATCAGTTTTCCGGTGACGCAATTTATTGATTACACTTATGTTTTGTCAAAACCTTCATAATTCAACCCTTTTGCATCAGTTCGCGGGTTTTAGTGTCGACAGATATTATAATTTGCCAACGCTGATGGTTTTCGTTTGCCGAGGAGTAATATCTACTCTACTACCAATAATACAAAATTATTCCGTTGGATTATCAGCTAAAAGGTTCATGAAAGCAATTTGTAGTGTTGGCGTTTACAAAATAGTAGGCGTGTAACTAAAAACCGACGTTAAGTTTTCATGAGTTTATAAAATTAAGAATTTATGAGGTGCAAGGGCGGATCCAGGATTTTTTTCTGGGGGGGGGCACAAGTGGCGGACATGCCAAAAATCACTAATTACTGCTAGGATTTTTTCCTAACGGGGGGCACAAGGGGCGGACGGGCAAAAAAATCAACAATTACTATTAGAAATAAACTTGAAGTATCATACTTCAAGTTTATTTCTACAAGTTCAAGTATGTATAAGAAGGTTTATGAAAGTGTCAAAACAATCGAAAAATTAAATGTTTAAAAAAGACAGTTTTAGCTTCGAAGTATGTACTGTGATGGAATCTCCACAGTACACAAAAATACCTTCTGGGGGGGGCACGTGCCCCCGTGCCCCCTCCCCCCTAAATCCGCCCTTGATGAGGTGGTAGTAGTATGCGGTGGAAGGAAGTATGGAAGTGAGGTAGTATGAGGTGGAAGAAAGTTTAGGAGGGGAAGAGCATATTGTTTGAATGTACTTGGCATTTGAGATGGTCACTAAACGTAGCTAAATCCACTTCGAGTAACCTTTGTTTATGAGAAAAATCGTGTCTGACCAGTGAGTTATGGGCAGTATCTTCCATTACAAGAGCATATTCAAACACTAAAAAATAAACCGGTTAGTAGAGAGGTTCATTCAAGTGTTAGCCAAGTCCTTCATCATGGTGCAATCAACATTTTCCGTGTATAATGATAGAAGTAGGAGGAATTCAAATAAAATCAGATATATCTTAGATATCGACCATCTTAAAAAGTCTTTAGTAGTACCAATCTACAAAAATGGACCCAAAAACCAAGTGGGTAATTATAGGCCAATATCCCTATCTCAAAAATTATAGAAAATTTTTTTAAAAACAGATTAAGTAACTATGTAGAGAGCCGAAAACTTTTAAGCAAAAATCAGTTCGGCTTTCGGCCGGGGAGGGGAACGGACGACGCGATAGCGCAACTTACAGAACATATTTCTGGAAATATAGATCGCGGAAAGAAAAACATTGCACTGTTCTTAGACTTAGCCAAGGCCTTTGATACAATTTCTCATAAATTACTCCTCAAAAGATTAAAAAATATTGGCATTGTAGGTATGCCCTACGAATGGTTAAAGAGTTACTTAACGGGTAGAAGCCAGCAACTCAAAATGGGCCAAACAGTGAGTAAATCACTAGAGACTAACTTTGGGGTACCGCAGGGAAGCACATTGGGACCTCTTCTATTTATAATCTACATAAATGAGTTATGCGAGCTAAAAGTAGGCGGAAAAATTATTACATTCGCTGACGATACGGTAGCTATATTTGAAGGAGACGACTGGACTCAAACACATAAACATGCTGAAAGTGGAATCAAAGCAATAAAACAATGGCTTGACAAAAATCTACTTACACTAAATATAGCAAAAACTAAATACATAAGATTCAGCTCAACTATAAAAGGACAACCTAGTACATCACACACAATAAAAACACATAAGCGTAACTGTAATTCCGATAATACTGATTCTATCTGCAATTGTGAAGTTTTGGCAAGTGTGAAAAACATCAAATATCTAGGCGTTATTATAGACAATCACCTTAAGTGGAAATATCACATCGATAACCTCACAATAAGGGTAAGAAAATTGATTCACATATTCTTTGTATTACGAAATATAATCAAACAGCAAGACCTAAGAAAAATATATTTCGGATTATGCAACCCCATCTTAACGTATGGTTGTATTGGTTGGGGAGCGTCAGGTAAAACAATTTTAGATCCTCTAGTGAAGGCCCAGAAATCCATAATTAGAGTCATTATGCGTAAACCCTATAGGTTTTCTAGCGATCAGCTCTACAAAAAATTTAATGTACTTGATGTTCGTCAATCTTTCTTCACTGTACTATGACTGTTTAAATATAATAATAATACATGTTTGTAAATGGCACTTTGTGCCGTAAATTTTAAATAAATAAATAAAACTACATAAAAAAGGTTATTATCCACGTACACAAAAATCTAGAAAAAATTAATAAAATTGATCATAAATACATCACAAGAAGTCACACCAGAAAGGATCTTGTAGTCCCAGGGAGCAATACGTCGAAGTTCCAAATGACATATACATATCTGGGACCGAAATTATACAATAAAATCCCCCCAGAATTAAACATTAAATCATGCAAAATGACATGTATCGGTTCAATAATAAATAAATGGTTGATTGGCTTAGGTAGGGTTGAGTCTGAAAAATTATTAAATAATGTCACTTAAAACTTAAACTTTTACATGGTTAACTATTAAATGGCACAACCAGTAAAAATTTAGTATACTTATAGGTATTTAATCTACAAAAAAAAAACATTTTGTTTTTTTTTTTTTTGGTACAGAATACATTTTTGGAATTTTTCACCAGCATTTGGTTCCTTAGAACGGGAAATCTGCCTAGCTAGGAACTAATATAGACAAACAAGACAATAACACTTGTACACATTTTAATATTTACAGTTATTTTGAAATATTATTATTATGTTATATTTGCTGTATAAATGTATCTTATGTAATAAATAAATAAATAAATATATATATATATATATATATATATATATATATATATATACACTGGTGACCCGGGAATGTGCCTTTATTAAATAATATTGCTAGCGCTTGGGTCCCACCCGAGCGTCGCGTGTTCGATTCCTCGGCTGGCTAAGTCCTCCATCACAACACAAGCAGCATTTACGGCTTTCTGTGGTGGTAGTAGGAGATTTTCAAACATTGTTGGGTTATTCGTAACCCGGAAATGTTTGTCTTTCTTGAAAAAAAAAATATATATAAAGGTTCCCAAAGCACTCTTTTTAGGGCGAATTGAACGCACAAGGGTTTTTAATCGTAACTGTCGATATGTAATTCATTCTTATTAATTTATTTTATCTTTAAGTGAAAAGGTTCGTTCTATAAACCTTGCAGTTAATACCCAAGGTTCTAGAAAATACAAAAAAAGTTTGTATTTTCTAAGAACCTTGTTTTTTTATAACAAGCTAATTTAAAAAAAATAGGGTTTGTACTTCACACGCGATAGAAGTGAAACTGGAAAGTCGGTAGAGGTCGCTTTCTTTTGCCTGTTTATTTTAAAGTGGTTTGAAGATTGGATATTGATTTACAAAAACAAAAACGTTTATTTTTTTTGGATTTCCTAGGATTCGAACCTCCGTCCGCTGGATTTGCGACGCACTGTACCGCTGCGCTATGGGACGCGCTCGGCGAGGCGCGAATTTACGCATTATATTCCGACGATCCGTAAAAAAACAAAGCGGCCAATGAGCGCAGACCTATCGTCGTTTCCGTTTTATATCTCAACCAATATACCCTTCTCACAAAAACGGCGCTATATAAATTCGCCAAATATTATTAAATATTAATATGAGCGTTGAGCGCAGTTTGATGCTTCGCAGGTGCTGTAGTGCGTCATTTCCGTTTCATCCGAATTTCAAATCACTCTAACGGGGCTAAGGAAATTTCACTTAAAAAAAAAACAATACAAAAAACGTTGGAAGTTTTCATACCATAACTAACGGATTCAGCTTTTGGTAGTAGAAAATTGACCTGCTGACCCCATTGCGCTGAAACTGAATAGGGAAATGATAATGAAACGGGATACCTATATCGGCATCCACTGAATGGTTGCAATCAAAATTCCCGACTTCCAGTCGATGGTTCCTCAAAGCAATCATCGCTGTTCTGCATCAAGTATCAGAGGCGTGCTTTTATTATTGTGTATTTATCATATACTAGCTGGTTACCGGCAAGCGTTGCAATGCCATATTCAAAGAAATACATTGTTTCTCCCTGAATCACCTTTCCCATGCCTCCCCGTTCCCCTCCTAGCTAGCTTTATAAATTATAGGTATAGTTATTCTGATGTATGAACTATATTATTGTAAAGTTTCATTACAATCGTTTCAGTAGTTTTAGCGTGAAAGAGTAACAAACCCACATACATCCGTCGTGTTTATAATATTAGTAAGATTTCAGTGTTGAACACCAATGGAATTTATCCAAAAATGCAAATTTTCCGCTTTAATCGTAATTTTTTTCGAACCATCTGTATTTATATTATAATGCTATCGAGATTACAAAGTTATCTTTATTTTTGCTTCCTCTGGTTTCTGTCATATTTATTGGCGGTTTTAGCCTTCTCAGACCATTCAATGCAGACCTTCTAAGGCTGCGTGTAAGTAAGATTTCAGTGTTGAACACCGATGGAATTTATCCAAAAATGCTAATTTTCCGCTTTAATCGTAATTTTTTTCGAACCATCTGTACTTATATTATAATGCTATCGAGATTACAAAGTTATCTTTATTTTTGCTTCCTCTGGTTCCTGTCATATTTATTGGCGGTTTTAGCCGTCTCAGACTATTCAATGCAGACCTTCTAAGGCTGCGTATACATGCATGTAACAAAACGTGAAACGAACCACGAATTATGGGAAAGGAACGGAGTAACTGCAAGTGGCTTTTCGCGCCGCGCCGTTTGCTTTGGCTTCATTACTTTCCCATAATTCGTGGTTCGTTTCTGTAATGCATGTATACGTAGTCTAAGAGCCCGCACGTTGTACTTGGATGGTTTTCACCAGAAATTGAGTAAAAATAATAGAGATTGCAAAAAACATATCTACATCACGCCACCCCCTGCCAACCTGTTGTTTTATCTATATTAGAGGGGTAATCGTCGCCCTATCTGGAATGCTGCTAGATGGGGAGATTACGTCACTGTAGGCTTTGTGGTCTGAACACTACATACAATGCGACTGTATTATGTAGTTTTCTATGCAATACAATAATATTGTACATTAGTATATTGCGACAGCCTTCTCGAATAAATTACCTAGCAAATATCAGCTGTGAATACATTATTTTATCTGTACAATACGCTGTTGTAAAGGATTAGATCAATATTAGTGATTCGGCAAAGTTGATAAGTACGTATCGACTTGCAAACGAGTCGTAAATTTTAGTTTCAAAATATTTGACCAAATGTCTTTCTGAAGTAGGCACCTCTTTATTTTGTGCATAAAATATTTTTATACACAACATAGGTAAGTAATGACAACAACTATTCCAGCAAATGTATCGAAAGTCAACGACCTTGATATATATGATATTAATTTGTAACCACGATTTAAATGTTTCACGATATTTTTCAATACCACAAGTAGCGAGTCTGGATGGTTTACGTTACTCTTTACAAAAGAGTTTTTTTATATTCATTATTGACAAAGCTTATATATTTTTTTAACATAAAAATGTAAATAGATTATTTAAAGTCATTTTAAAATGGACTATGGACCGATCCTTGTGGAATTTTTAAATCGTTGTTAGTACTAACGTCACACTATGTTTAAATTAGGGGCTTAAGTTTTTTTCAGCACCCGTAATTTGTTAAAGATTCACTTACAATATTCTTAACCGCGTTAACCGCTAATTTGCATGTGACCACCCCGTTTAAAGTAATTTTATTCTGGTCCAAGTACTGGTCCTTGTGGAATTCCGAATTCGTTATTAATACGTAATAAAGTTCAATACGACGTATAAAAACCCTTCTTATTCGATATTATTTAGTTTATCCAGGTCTGCAAGCAAAGGCAAAGAGGAAAACGAGTCAAAATGAACTAATTTCTAATGGATGTTATTTTTTTCAGGTATCCAGATGGGACGGTGCGACTCCGTAATCCCAACATCGAGTTGATGGATCAAGACATCCTCTACCATCTGGCACTCGGCAGCGGATCCCATGATCTCGTTGAGATGTTTGGGGACGTCAAGGTATGTGCTCTTGAAATGCCACGATTTCTCTATTATTTCATCTACGATTTATTTTATTGCGATACAGAAAATTGCAGGCGACTGCAATTAATTAATTACAGTTCCTTACAGTGTTTGATGCAATTTCAGCAGAAGCCACAGAAATGCTATGGATAGTAAATGAAACCAACAAATATCATGTAGTAAACACATTACTGTTGCACGGTCGTTATTTATTTAATTAATATTATTACTTTCTCCCTACTAATGTGTACGAAAAATTGACGTGATTCAGCGTAATTTCTTGAAATCTTTAGGTACCAATTTTACTGGAATGTGGTCAAAACTTTTCTTCGAATCTTTCCAGCCTAAATCATTTGGCCATACCTTACAATTTTTGATGTGACTTTTTTGGAATCGATGCATTCCTGTGGAAATGTATTTCATTAAGTTCATTTCAACACATAAGGGAAATTGGAGTACTGAAATTGTTGATTTTCTGTTATACCAATTTACTGGAGTTTAGTATCTACCTACTTATTTCCTCAATTCTTTTTAGTATAAATTAATCAACTTTTCCTAGTTGTAATATTACGACGGTATTTCACAGCTTCTATTCATTTTTATCATAATTATGTTTTTATTTGATTCTTTGATCCCATTTACATGTGCGAAAATAGCGGAACTATGGTATCGCATGGTGGGAGGGGGGGGGAGGTATTGTAAGGCCGAGGAATGAAAGAAGATGAAGGAGATAGGCACGGCAGCACATGAATATTCAGATTTGTTACCAATAGGACATGGGCGTAGCCAGGGGGGGGGTTTTGGGGGTTCAAACCAACGAATCTAAAAAGATAAATGGGGACATCTGAAAGAAATAAAATAATTTATCTTTTAAGATCCGTTTTTTCGGTGAATGCGGTTGATTTTTTTTGGAATTCCGTTTCTAATTTCCGTTTCTAATCAGTGGTAAGTGTATACGTACTTTGAAATTATTATTTTACTTAGCAACAAGTGTTAAATAAACATATATCAGGATTAGTGTTACAGACAGGTGTTAGTGTATTGTGATTAGTGTTACAGTCAGTCAGCGTAAATGTGATTATTAGAATAATTTGACTGCTTAAAATGTTTTAACATGTACTACTAACGTTTATTTTGTATTTTGGTTTGAAAAGTTTTATTTTCTATACACATTTATTACTTTAATTTTATTAAAAAAAAATTAAGTAGTTACATAGAAAATAAAAATTTTCAAAGCAAATTCAAAGTCCGACAATACCCCCCACTTTGAGTTTTGCACTTTCAGTAACCCTCCCCGAAACTAAAACCTGGCTACGCCCGTGAATAGGAGCCATTTCAAGAAACGTTATTGTCCTGAATATTGATATATCACAAGGGCAACTGATTCTGATACAATATATCTCCCTTGGATTGAAGCATAAATTTATATTAATTTTTGTTTACTGTAATAATAGAAAGAAAAAAAAGAACATGATAAATTAATAAGTTAGATAAGGTTGAGTCAGGTTAGGTTAAGTTAGGTTAGGTTTGGCTTTTTCCACGATTTTTTGTTTTGTCATTGTTTTTTTTTTACATTAGCTTCACACAGGAAGACATGAGGAAAATAATTACGCTCAGGGCTTATGTCATCTTTGGGGATGTGGAGGGTCTTTTTAAGGAGAGGGAAGTACTTGGAAGGAAAAAGTTATGAGGGGTGGGTAGGAATCTGGGGTTCAGTGTGCCCAGGTCATCTGCCGCCAAAACCTAGACAAACCTCACCCTAAGAACCCGGGAACCACTTGGGGTGACCTATGGTAGAGGTGTTGGTTATCCAATAAATGGTTCCCGGGGCGGCGGTACCCATTCCCGCCTCCCAAATTGAATAGTTTTGTTTGTTATAGTGTTGCGTGTTTTTGTAGTTCGTGTGCATGGGTGGCACGCCGAAGCGCATGGAGGAGTTCGCCAATCACATAATGGAGGAGATAGGCCACAAGCTGCCCTGTGGGACCACTCTGCTGGACATCAGCCAGTACTCCTACAGATACTCTATGTACAAGGTCGGACCCGTGCTGTGCGTTAGTGTAAGTACCAACTCGGAAATAATATTACTTCTATTTCGTTATAATCTAGATTTTCATAGATGGCGCTAATCACATATTAAAATTAAATTTACAAAACTTTTTGAATAATAATATGTTATGTGAATTCATAATCTAGTCTTTCATAGATGGCGCGAGTATAATTATTTTATGGGTAAACGCCTTTTACAAGTCATGCTTTAAAATATTAGAATGAATTAATAGTTTGCACCCGCAATATACGCAATATGAATAGGTACGAATAAATAGTTTGGTCCATAAACGAACTCAAATCTTTCAAGAAATGCTAACAAATACAATATCGTATCGGTGATTCCATCCAATATGCTTTTCTTGATGACTTGCGTTTTTTTATGGATAAAACTATTTATGTACCTGTAGGTGCAAACGAACAGTATTTTGAAGTATAACATACAATAATGTTTTTTTTTCAAAAGTAATTAAATTAGCGCCATCTTTAAACGAGCATTTCATGAATTATTATTATTAATTTCATAAATTGTTTATTGGCAGGTATACATACAGAATATGAAAATAGTTTTGTCCATAAAAACGGTTAAACGTCACGTACGTTATAATCTACGCATTCACAGATGGCGCCAATTAAAGTATTTTAGGTTTTTAATACTTTTTGCACGTTACTCTTTAAAATATTAAGGTTTATTAATTGTTTGCGCCGGTACATATTTAATACGAATATAAATAATTAGCTTCATAAATAAACCCAAATCTTTCAAGAGAGGCTGAAAAATTCAATTTTGTATCGGTGACCATAGGCGGATTTAGGGGGGGGGGGGCACGGGGGTACGTGCCCCCCCCAGACGGTATTTTTGTGTACTGTAGAACTGTGGAGATTCCATCACAGTTCATACTTAGAATCAGAAACTTTCTTTATTAAACACTAGCTGACCCGGCTACGCGTTGCTGTGGCTAATAAAACACTTTGTAAAATCCAACCTTTGTAAACACCGCCGTCTTTGAGTTTATCGCGAAGAGATAGACAGATGCCGCGGAGGACTTTAATTTATAATACGTAGAGATGGTGTGAAAGATTATAATAATGTGAATGAAATGCTTGGGTAACTAACGTATTTAAGTTAATAAGGATTAATACTGTATCCGTCTAAATAACTTTCCAATTATCCCATTGTACGTGACCATTTTTTTAGAAGAATGGGTGTAGTAAGCTATCCGTAAAAGATTCATGTATGCCATCGCGGACTTTTTTGTAGATCTGTAAAAGAGGAATATCCCACCATGCATTGTTTTGTTATATCTCAAATGAATTAGGCAGTGTTTTTGATGAAATCTCCCAAGCGCGGCTTGACTTTTTCCGACACTTCTAACAATTATCATTATGTTTTTTTTTCTTTAATATAACATTTTGTCAATATTTTGAAGACCTCTCTTAGTCTTCTGTCTCATTCACGCACTCAATTTTCATATTATGACATTTAAAAAAAATCAGTTTGATTTTTTTTTAATTTCTTTCATACAAACCTTGTCCTGACAATAACAACACAACAAAAAAGAATCATCTAATTTGGTGCAGTCGTTCGTAAGTTATGCGCGTACACACATAGAAAAGATAGAAGATAGATAAATAGATAGATTTAATTTTTCTATTGTTTTGACATTTTCAAAAAATCTTCCTATATATACATATACCTATATATGTATATATACCTGAACTATATACTTGAACTTGTAACCGTCCGCCCCTTGTGCCCCCCCCCCCCACCCCCCTAGAAAAAATCCTGAATTGTTGATTTTTTTGCCCGTCCGCCCCTTGTGCCCCCCCCCCCAGAAACAAATCCTGGATCCGCCCCTGTCGGTGACTCAATCCAATATTGTATTTTTCAGCCTTTCTTGAAAGATTTGGGTTTGTTTATGGATAAAACTCTTTATTTATATTCATATTACATATGTACGGGAGCAAACAAATAATTAACCTCAATATTTTATAGTAAAACATGCAAAAAGTATTAAAAACCTAAAATAATTTAATTGGCGCCATCTGTGAATGCATAGATTATAACGTATGTGGCGTTTAACCTTAACCTTAATCAAATACAAATACAATATTGTATTGGCGATTTAATTAGCGCCATCTACGAACGTTATGTTTAATTGGCAACTACCAATGTGGCTTCAGGCCAGGCAAATCATGTATTGACCAAATTTTCTCCTTAAGACAGATTTTGGAAAAGACGCTAGAACACAATGTCGAAACACATCATCTCTTTGTAGACTTCAAGGCCGCGTACGATAGCATAAACAGGAATGCATTGTACAATGCAATGAGTGAGTTCGGAATACCGCGTAAGCTGATCAATCTGGTGAAATTAACAATGTCCCCAGTAACGTGTAGAGCGAGGGTTGGCAGTGATCTGTCCGAGCCCTTTGAAGCGCTCCACGGGGTGAGACAAGGAGATGGATTGGCCTACCTCTTATTCAACATAGCCTTAAAAAAAGTTATTCGTGACTCAGGCATCGAGATAAGAGCAACGATATTTGACAACTCTGTACAACTATTGGCTTACGCTGATGATATCGACATAATCGCGAAAACTCCAGATGCTTTACGTAACGCCTTTATAAATCTTGAAAGCTCTGCCAAAAATATGGGTCTCGTAGTAAACCAGCAAAAGACCAAATACATGGCTGTAGGATGCACCCAACAAATCCCAACTCTCTCATGTGGAAACCAAAATTGCGAAACGGTACCAAGATTCACATACCTAGGCTCCCTGATAACAAACGACAATAATACCACAGAGGAGATCCAGAAGCGCATAGTGAACGCAAATCGCTGTTATTTCCGCCTACAAAACCAATTAAAGTCCAAACTGTTGTCCAGAAACACGAAGATATTAGTGTACAAAACACTTATCAGACCAGTACTTACGTACGCAGCTGAGACTTGGGTACTAACTAAGAGGAGTGAGCGAGCACTGGACGTTTTTAAAAGAAAAATTTTGAGGCGCGTTTCGGACCGGTTCTAGAAAATGGATTTTGGCGCAGACATTATAACAATGAGCTCTATACTTTGTTTTCAGGAGCTAAACGTCGCAAAATTTATAAAATTGAGAAGACTTCGGTGGCTGGGTCATGTGGAGAGAATGACCGAGCATCAAGCACCAAAGTCCCTGCTGAACTCAAGACCAATAGGGCGAAGGAGCCTGGGAAGGCCAAGACTAAGATGGAGCGACAACGTCCTCAAAGACATATCTATCTTGGAGCTTCCAAACTGGAGAGAGCTGGCACAAAACTGAGATGAGTGGAGGAAGACTTTTTTTTTGAGGAGGTCTTTTTTTGAGGAGGATTTTTTTTGAGGAGGCCAAGACCCACCAGGGGTTGTAGAGCCAATAGTGATGATGATGACGATGATGTTACGTTTAAATTCATTCGTACATGGAGTAACTTACAAGCGATTCGAGCTACATGTGAATAGGACACGCGCCGCTCGGGACATTTTGCTTGTCTCTTCTAGGACAGTGGTTCCCAACCTTTTTTGACCAGGGACCCCTACGACATTTATTTGTTCTCACAGGGACCACAAGGTACAATAATGATAAACTGTTAATCGCGTAAATAAAAGCGTCCTTGCAATTACCATCATTTTGCAATTCAATGTGTTCTTCTTGGACCTCTTCAGCTACCTCTCCATTATTAATACCAAAAGGGTTATGAATTAACTTTTGGATACGTTTCGATTTGGTTTTGAAGTAAATGAATAAATGTTTCGTGGACCACATTTTAGATCTAACGGACCACCGGTTGGGAACCACTGTTTCTACGAGGAGCTAGCAACAAAAACTTATATCTTTTGTTTTTTTTATGTAGCCATTTGTTTATTCAAACACGATTTATATTTGTTTGTATTATTATCATAAACATCAAATACATTATTTGTCCTCTCGTATTGTTAAACTGACATTGTTTGATATTTTCAATTTTAATATATTAATATTTTTCAATTTTAGAATTCATAGTACAGGTATCTGTTTGAAAATGCCTCCTGAATATTCGTAATTCATTTTGAAAAACAACAAAATTATAAGCAGATTTAAACGTCACGTATGTTATAATCTACGCATTCACAGATGGCGCCAATTAAATTATTTTAGGTTTTTAATACTTTTTGCATGTTACCCTTTAAAACATGAAGGTAAATTAATTGTTTGCGCATGTACATATTTAATATGTATATAAATAAGTAGTTTTGTCCATAAACAAACCCAAATCTCTCAAGAAAGGCTGAAAAATTCAATTTTGTATCGGTGACTCAATCCAATATTGTATTTTTCAGCCTTTCTTGAAAGATTTAGGTTTGTTTATGGACAAAACTATTTATTTATATTCAAATTAAATATGTACAGGCCAAAGATATTAAAATATAAGTAGATGTGCCATCTGCTGTTTTTACTATGTGGGTCTGCGCTTCCGGGTGTCGCCGATATTGTTTACCAATTAACAAATAAACTAAAAGAACAAATAATTAACAAATAAACCAAACGAACGTTAAACTAAATGAACGAATTCTTTCCTTATTCAAAATATATTGTTAACCAATATTAATGCACATTTTCAAAAAATCAACAAAATGAACAAATTCTTTTTGTATGAAAACTACGCTAATTAGCGCGTAGTCCGGCGACAGTTGCGCGGACACCATAGCATATCTCTTCTGTATTTGAATATCTTTGGTACGGGCGCAAACAATTAATTTACCTTAATATTTTTAAGCATAACATGCAAAAAGTATTTAAAACCTAAAATAATTTGATTGGCGCCATCTGTGAATGCGTAGATTATAACGTAGGTGACGTTTAACCTTAAATTATCCATGTATATATTATATTCACACGCCATTTACACACATGCCTAAAAATCTCAGCGATTCCGAGCCACTTAAAAAAGTTTTATGAGCACTGAAATGTAGAAGTGGTTAGATTTACCACCGCCATCTTTATTTACAGGCCGTGCTGTAGAAAACCAACTGACATTCAAAGAGTCCTGTTTTTGGGACTTCGTGATAGCTTTTTTCTATGCGCCAGTATGGAAATTGTAGGCGCCCGGAGAGTGTGTGCTACTGGTTGAAGCAGTTTTTTTAACATTTTTCATCACGTTTCTGCAATATTTATTCTTCTTTTTGTAAAACAATACGTTGGTGGTGATATACGATCGTTAAGATAAGACATTTTAAATATATTTACGGTTTTAACGTAGTAATAATGAATAATAATGCTTTCAACAATTTTTCATAATGGCGGATGATGGCTTAGCTTTGGAGCTGTATCGATTCTAATTACAAATTGAGTAATTTACTATATAATATAATATAATCTACATAATTATTGTACTATGTAATAACATGTGTAGAGCCTTCTAAGAGAATAATGGAGTAATTAATCCATAAGCCGCCACGTTTATACAGTTTATAGTGGGCACTTGGAAATGACACTTCGTTTCAACTTGATTGTTGATTTGTTTTCAAAGTTAAATTTGATTTTTTTTTTTTACATGAGCTCCCCACAGGAGGCCCTGAAGAAAATAATTTCCCTCAGGGCCTATGTCATCTTTGGAGATGCTGTGTGGAGGGTTTGTTAAGGAAAGGGAGGAGAGGAGAGTTCTGGGAAGGAAAAAGTTTAAGGCGTGGGTAGGAATCTGGGGTTCAGTGTGTCCTGGTCATCCGCCTCCAAGACCTAGACAAATCTAAATCACCAAACGTAGCGAACCACTTGGGGTGACCTATGGCAGAGGTGTTGGTTATCCAATAAAGGTTCCCGGGGCGGCGGTACCCATTTCCGCCTCCCAAATTTAATGTATTTGTTTTGAAAATACGTAATATATTTATTAGTGAATATTACAATCGTATTTCTTCAAATAAAAAAAGTAATACAAGAAAACTTAAAACATATTTGTAAATAGTTTGTACCTGAGGACCTCAGATATTTGTGTGGTGGGTCCCCTTCAATGTTCCTACCCATATACATATAATGTATTGAAAATAATTGTTTTGTTTATAATGTAATAAAACATATACTTCCACAAATAATTCTTTTACTATTTATCCATGAAATTCTAAAATTAATTAAATATGAAATATAATAATAATAATATCTTTATTTGGAAAACAAACACCATGACTTCACTTAAATTGAAATCAACATTTTCTATTAGAACCTTTAAAATCAGAGCTGGAATGATGTTTTGCTTCTTGGGGGAAATAGGCCTCTTTACTTTGAAATTTGATTTCCCGCCAAGTCTACAGCACGGCTTGTAAAATAAAGATGGCGGTGGATTTACCCATTTTCCTACCCGTGGGTATTATTCATTTTACTGTTGCCAATTTGCAAATTTGGCAAGCTTCCAAATAAATATTAGCTACTTTTGGCAGGCCTGAAACTAGCCTCCCAAATGGTTTGAATATTATCAAAGCCTTGTTTGAGCTAATAATGATTTTAAATTTTGCAATCAGTTTTAAATTAGCTTTTAGTATGGTAATAAATTCGACACAATTTGTCTTGGGAAATTTGTTTTGTAGTTTTTTTATCTATATTTTATTCCCATTGTATATAATAGCAACATAATGCAATTATTATATTATTTATCATGTTATTATACCTATAAAGGTTAAAAGTAAAAAAATCATATTAAACGCAATAAAATTACAAATATTTCAGTATCAGAATTTAGGATGAGAAGATTTGCAGAGATTGAAAATAATGATGTAAATCGAATGAAAAATAGTCGAAGCTGTAAACTTCTGTTTTATTTTCTGGACTATTATAAGTATTAATTTAACCTATATAAATAAATATAGCTTTCATCCTAGGTATAAAGAGTTATGCTTATTTTACTTTTTAGTTAGAAGAGTTATATAAGAGTAGGTACTTTGTTATAAAGAATTATACGCTGTTATAAACAGTTATACTCTTTATACGTAGGATGAAAGCTATATTTATGTAGGTAAAATTAATACCTATAATTGTCCAATAAAACAGAAGTTTCTAGCTTCGACTATTCTATTTACCCATAAATATTTTACTTCACTTACAAGATTGAATAATTTCAGGTTTTTGCCTTTCCTCTGAAATAATATTGTAAATAAAATAAACTGTACTGAATTGTCATTTGTTTCCGCAGCACGGAATGGGTATTCCATCTGTGGGAATCTTGCTGCACGAGATGATCAAGCTGATGTACCATGCCAGAGTCAAGGATCCCATCTTCTTCCGTATTGGAACATGCGGCGGTATCGGCATGGAGGGAGGCACCGTCGTCATCTCTGAGGAGGCTGTGGATGGAGCCCTCAACAACTATCTGGACATGGTGAGTGTGACAACTAAAATTTCCTAAAAATGACATTACATACAACATTTTACTTTAACTGTTCAATGCCTACTGATTTTTTTTATGTTGTTGAAAAAAAAAACATAAAGAAGTCACCGGAGATCAAAATTTCATTTTAATTTTTTACTCCAAATAATGTGAGGAATCTGTGGTTAAAGGAAGGCAAGCACGTCCCTGTACAATTAATAACAGTGATTGTTCTCAGGTATTTATAATGCTTTATTTGATTACAGATGGTCCTGGGTAAGAGCGTGAAGCGCCCCGCCAAGTTGGATAAGAAACTGGTTCGGGAGTTAAAGGCACTGGCTGACCCGGAGTGTCCTTACGACACAGTCACTGGAAGGACCATGTGTACTTACGACTTTTATGAAGGTAATAAAATAGCACTTATGTAATTCAATTAATTGATTGTACCACCTGTTTATTGTCTGTTCCACCATTGTTGATGTTACTCTGTTTTATTTTTCTTGTGTCATGTCATGAGTCATTTGGAACTTGTCACACAAGTGTCCTTTTCAATTTTTTTTGTGAATGGTATTCAATTGATTTTGATTTGTATTAAAAAGAGCTGCTAAAGCGATGCAATACACCTACCGTCTTACTTATTAGATTCTCGGGCACCTGTTCAGCTTCAGTATAGTTAGGCCGGCCTTAAGGTTAAACGGAACCTACGTTATAATCTACGCAGTCACAGATGGAATCAATTCAATTATTTTAGTTTTTAACACTTTTTTAAAGTTATGCTTTAAAATATTAAGGTGAATTAATTGTTTGCGTCCGTGCATATTCAAAATGAATATGAATAAATAGTTTTGTCCGTAATCAAACCCAAATCTTGCATTCACAGATGGCGCATATTAAATTATTTTAGGTTTTTAATACTTTTTGCACGTTACGCTTTAAAATATTAAGGTAAATTAATTGTTTGCGCCCGTACATATCTAATAATTTAATAAATAGTTTTGTCCATAAACAAACCTAAATCTTTCAAGAGAGGCTGAAAAATTCAATTTTGTATCGGTGACTCAATCCAACATTGTATTTTTCAGCCTTTCTTGAAAGCTTTGGGTTTGTTTATGGACAAAACTATTTATTTACATTCATATTAAATATGTACGGGCGCAAACAATTAATTCACCTCAATATTTTAAAGCATAACAATGCCAAAGTGTTTTAACCTAAAATAATTAAATTGGCGCCGCCTATGAATGCGTAGATTAAAACATAAGTTAAGTTAACAGTTTAAGGGCCGTCTGTTTCAACGCTCGCTAAAGTAAAAGTAAAGCAAAAAGCAGTTACTAAAGTTAAATTTCAACAAAATGCGTTTTTCAATCAATTTGACTGCTTGTTTTACGTTACTTTTAACTTTTGTATTTACTTTCCGAAAACCGATAGTTACTCTAGAGTTACTCCGCCATATTGAAATATTTGACAGCTCTGTTCGAGGTAAACTACGAAATTGCGTGCTTCAACATTGATTACTAATATACTAATCAGTAATCATGATAAATATTGTAGAAGACGATGATAGTGTAGATGAATTCCTCGTCCAATATGTCTTGAGGCGAAAACCAAAAACATTTCGTCCCCGCGTCAATAATTTGGTTATCTGGGATGATCTCGATTTCTTAGCGCGGCACCGCATGTCGAAAAAAATCTTGCCGTTGAACAGAATCAATTCTGATATCGACATATTTAGCGTTACCTTTTAAAAGTCATGCTTTAATAATGGATGTATCGCAAGTTTTACAAGATCTTCAAATCAATTTATTGTTGATACAATAGTTGATTAAATATTACAAAAATATAACATTAGTAGGTAGGGCCTGAAGAAAATCGTTTCTTATCGATATATTTAGCGAGTGAAGCTGCCTTTAAAAGACAAGCTCTATTAATTCTAGTATATTTTGTACACCTACTACTTACGTTTAATGTAATACTTTTACCAACGGATTTTGAAAAAGGTATAAAATGTATGTGTTTCTAACGTTTTCGATACCATAAATAAATTGAATTGAAAATATCGTAAAATATGTGACACTTCAAATTCAAGGAGATATCACAACTACTGGAAAGTAAATTACATTCATATTGTATATTACATGTATTTTAATAGGTCGTCATTTATTTGTAAATATTCATACAAATACTTTTTTATCGGAACAAAGCTGTCAAATCCTATGACGCGACACAAAATACAACCGGATATTTTCATATTTTGACAGTTGTTATGATTTAGTTCACGGTGCTGCCGCACCAAAAAATATTTCGATGCGTTTTTCCAGATAATTCCGACGAATATTCTGCTTTTTAGACTGGCCACACTGACAACTATTACTTTAGCGAAAATACACTTGAAACAGCGCGCGGTCCTATTTAACATCATCTTTACTTTAACTGACAGTTAAAATTTAACTTTTCGACACGATTTAACTTTCTGTTGAAACAGACGGCCCTAAGGCCATTTTAAACATACTTACGCCATGGTAATTAGTCAAGTTTTTGATTATTCCGACCTCACATGCCACATAATTTACACTACAGTTATAAGTAAGGAGGCTAGTTGAGTGTTCTATTTTTACTTCTATAATAGTTTGAGCCGTAAAGCTAGATGACTTTACTAGTAGTTCAAATAGTTCCGGGAAGATGTCACCTCTTAGGAGGTAAATAGGGGTTACCTGGGAGTTGTAATGCCAGACCAGCAAATTTAAAGATATGCAATTACTTTGAGAACAATGGCTTCCCTGCTGTTCTAATTCTCATGTGAAACATGACTAATAACAAGACGAGTGCTACGTGCGGGACAATGTTTTCAATTTCCTACAATCCGAAGACATTACAAATTCCTTACACATACTTTGTTCACACATCATCCAATGTTAAAATGTTATTTTGTGGTTAATTGTAGGTCAAGGTAGGCTAGACGGGGCCTTCTGTGAGTTCAGCGAGACGGATAAGCAGGAGTATCTGGAGAGCATCCACAGGGGCGGGGTGGTGAACATCGAGATGGAGTCCCTGTCTTTTGCGGCCCTCACGCACCACGCCGGCATCAAGGCCGCTGTCGTCTGCGTCACGCTGCTGGACCGCATGAAAGGAGATCAGGTAAATACCCTCTCATCAAAGAGTTATTTCCTCTATTTGATAACGCTAAGGGACTCCGCTCATGGAGAAACTGAAATGAAACCAGTTGTCGACGCAATCGCAATCAACCTCCTAAACAAAATCGATATTTTTCTGGTCTGTATGTCAAAACTTTACAGTTCGTGAGCCGCTACCATGGCAACCTGTCAAAAAAGCAACTGATAACAATGCAACTGAAAAAACAGCACTGCTGGATGCCGTGGCATTCGATTTCAGTTGTATTCTTAACAGGTTGCCATGGTAGCGACTCACGAACTGTCAAGTTTTCGAATAATCTGCGATATATCCAATGACGTTATATAAATAAATAGACTCGCCATAGTCTCATATACTCACAATATAATGTGGAAAGTAAGGAACACTCTTTTATTTTCAGCGATTTTCAGTATAATTTTTTAATTCAAAAGTTTATTCCTGTTTGATAAAGATAGACAATCAAATAATGTGTGTGTATGAATGACATGGATATATGAGCGGGCGGCGTATTGCTTGTCACTTTTTGATGGAACGTTCGCTGTCTCCTTTCTTGAGGCCCACTAGAATAAAAGGTCCGGCTGCCTGTCGGAGTTTGATATATCGAGCTATACAACTAATACAATAGGGCAATGACAGTTTTCAAATGGTGGCGATTGTCATCAATACTTGTTAGAACTACTGATTTATGTGTTAATACTTGTTAAAACTACTGATTTATGTTTTACAACAAGCAAACAAATAAACAGAGTGTTTAGGCTGATTAGTCTACTTTAAAACAGTGAAGTTTACTTAGCAACAGAAATTTGGCTGTTGCGCGTTCAGACCCTTTACTATAGTAGGACTTGAATTTTCTCTAATGACCTGTAAAACCGCGAGCGGGAAACATGAAAATTAATTGTAATATTTATAATAATCGATAATATTAAGTAATTTGCGTGTACTTACAAATGAAATGTTATTCATTCGCCTTTACTACTATTTGCCGTGTAATTGAAACATTTTCTCATCACACAAGAGGGCATTTTGGCACTTTTTAAAATGCAATTTACTTACTGGTAAATGCTGGTAAGACGCAACCTTACTCGACGCGTAGCAGTTTAGTGCTAAAGTACTAGATATCGAGATCGGTGCAATTGTCTTGTTCTTGTCTTCCCACTTTGAGATTTCTACCCCTCGTCTAATAGTATGTAACGTCATAGGATATATCAGATCAGAAAAACATCAATTTTGTTCAGGAGGTTGATTGCGATTGGTTTTAATATGACAACTGGTTTTATTTCAGTTTCTTCATGAGCGAAGGCCCTAAGTGTTAAATAAAATAAATAGTGTTAAGTAAATAGAATTGCATTGTGACAAACCTGAAGCACAAAAATAAGAGCTCCTTTGAATTAGCTCTCGTCATCGGTCCTAGCAAGCCGAAAGAAAGTAATTTCATTCCTGATTGGCAACTCAACAGCTCCATTCTGTATTAGCTTCCACATTCATATTCAATATCTAACTTGAACATAGTGTTGACATAAATTGTTGATACAATTTATTAATAATGCCAGTAAGTGACCACACCATGACCAGTGTTCCTTCTTCATTATTTCAAAATAATAATAATGTTTGTCAAAAATAATAATCATGTTTGTGAAAAATCACTTTGTCCTTATATTATGTGGCCTTAGCCATAGTTTGATAATTTGTGCTTTCAATATGTGAAATGACTGTCTAGGTTCCCACTATAAAAGTTTCTTTTTTTTCGGTCTTTTGATAACTGAAATAAAGGATTGGCCTTAATTTGGTATCTACTTAAACACTAGCGAAGACGCTAAAAACGACATAGAAGACAAATGAACTATTTTTTAATAACTTTAGTCCGCCTCGGCACAGGACCCCCTAGTGAGGAGGACTAAGAAATACAATATTTTATACTTAATTTCACATTACATTTTGTATGTTAAATTTTTTTTATACATATAGTCGCTATATTAAAAAAAAAAAAAAAAACTTATTACCATATTTTGTTAAACTGTTAATCACACCACTGTGCAATTTGTTTTTTTTTAGAAACATTGTCTTTAATCATGTTGTACTTAATAGAATGGTGTGAAGATATAATGATACGCGTTACTTTAGAGATTACATTAAATTTATTGTTTATCCGTGTACAAGATTATGAATGCGTGTTTCCTATTTGCGTGCTGAGATGTGAGAGAGTGAGATTACCTACAATGGTTTATATACCTTATTATTTACCTGTATCTCTTTGTACTTGGGGAGTCATATTAATAACTTTACAGTCCCAGAAATCAAAATTCAGATATTCGGAAAAAATAAGTTGATTGAAGATTAAACAGTGTGATGCCAACAGTGCCATCTATTGAACACTTATGGAACTTATGGTAAAATTAAGCAAGTCAGAGTGATTTAGAGCCCAGTGAATGAGAATTAGGGTGTCAATTATATCCACTTTTGAATTCAGAAACGCCCGGGGTCTCAAAAGTTGCGTCTTACAAAGAAAATGAGAACTGCATTTAAATTATTTATTTTTAAAATGGTTATTAACCCGCTAAACCATTTTTTTTTTTAAATCTTGAATAATTTTTTTTTCAGTAATTTAACCTTTTAACGTTTGTTTATTATTAAAAAATGCGTATAACAGATAAAAATGAAAAAAAAGTTCAAGTATATGAATACAAGTAAGCCAACAAGAATTCTGATTTTTTCGAGAAAAAGTGTTATTTTTCCCTTTTATATTTTTAACCAACACACCACATATGTTTAAAAAAATATTTTTTTTGGTTCTTTGTACTGCAGTTATGGAACGAAAAATAAGTTTGGTACAAAATATAAAATATGAACCCTTTGTTTTATTTTTTTTCCAAATCACGAAATCTATTTTTTTTCAAAACTTCTGGCCATTTTAGCGGGCTAATAGTGAACAATAATTTAATTTTTTTTTTATGTTTTCGAATAGCTACAGATCATACGAAACTTTTGAGACCCCGGGCGTTTAAATATAAGGCCATTTTTTTTCTCTCTATGGAGAGCGACACAAGCTAATGAGGATGGCACCCAGATTAGTATGATACTAATATTAGAGTTTATAACTTCTTAAAAAAAGACTCGTGTAAATGTTTTCTTAGAATGTTTATGTGAACTCACTTCTCATACCAGGTGTCCTTTTCAATTCCATTCAGGGGTGGGATATAACAGACCTTTTAATGTGTAGTGTAGTGTTGCAAGCTGGTACTCCCTATGGTTAGGGATCCAGCAAGTGGTGCTTCCTCCCATATCCTTAATTATTTTATTATTATTGTTTGTTTCCAGGTCTGTGCTCCGAAGGAGGTTCTCCACGAGTGGCAGGAGCGCCCTACCAAGCTGGTGTCCCGTTACATCAAGCGCTACTTGCAGACGAAGGGACGCATCTCCCTGGACGGCCACGGCTCCATGTGTGTCAAGAGTCCCCGAAGGTTCAAACTCGTCCAACAAGAATCCGAGAACTACGATTAATTTGAACCCACCTGGCTGTGGAAACTGTGTTACTTTATTTAATATTATTTATCATTAGATCTTTAAGGAATTGCTACAGAATGGATTTTTGAGTTGAATGATATATTTGTGCCGGCTCAGGTATAACAGAGGCACTGCTGAGAGGTGGCTGAGAGGGATATTGTTTCGCAATAAATGTGTGAATGTTTATTTGTAGACTATTAAGTTATTGAGAATTTATATGTTTATTTTTATAAAATAAATGTCTAATGCACAGAGGAAGGTCATTTGTTGTACACCATAAGCCCTGTAATGAAAAACAAATTTGTGTTGAGAAATTGAGAACATTTTGCTGCCTGAACATTTTACAAAAGGTGTAATGTTGTGTATTTGTTTTCAATACATATATCCCGTATTTGCAGATGTTTGATAATTTGGTGAATAAAATAAATAAATGTCACCAGTGAAAAGAAATATGTACGATTACGAAGTAGGTACATAATAATGAAATATATTCAATTGGATACCTACATTTATTTCCAAGTTTCAAGTTGTATAATTATTGGAAGAATATGTTGATGTTGTACAATGCGTAATACACATTGTTGTTCCCTGGATATTCTACTAATTATAGTGCACAGCTTTCACACAATTGCTAGGGCAGAGAAAGAAAGCGTCACCCGTTAGCTGTGAATAGTTTGAGAGAAGGCTTCGAGAAAGAGCCTGAAATTGCAACTTGCATTTAAAAGTTAAGCATGTGTAGTCACTACTGTATAAGAAATATAAATGATTACACATATTATATGATACTTTTAACAACTGTTTGTTAAAGATAATATAATACTATCATGTATTGTTTGTAGTTTGTGATAATATTAATGTTATTGCTTAAGCACTATTAAACTTGTGTCATGTGTAGTGATGCTGACCATTCCTT
Organism: Limnephilus marmoratus; assembly: GCA_917880885.1. Classification (NCBI taxonomy): domain Eukaryota; kingdom Metazoa; phylum Arthropoda; class Insecta; order Trichoptera; family Limnephilidae; genus Limnephilus; species Limnephilus marmoratus. The sequence continues at coordinate 31,656,511 of OU862906.1, read as the reverse complement.
CGAGGATATTAAGGGTTAGGAAGGCAAGGAATTCTATGTATTCTGAAGTCTGTTGATGATTGGTTGAGCCTATTGCTTCGTAGGGTATCCGTATTATCTCATAGTTTCCTTCAACATCTATGCAATGTAAGAAGTGACCATTATTTACAAAAGCTATTAAAAAATATAATGGCGAGTTCAGTTTTAACACAAGCCTTATCTTGAAAACAAAAATATTTCTGAAATATCTATAACTATGACTACTTTTGAAATTTTCTGACCAATGAGAATCCTTCTTATATACATCGCTAGAAAAAAGTGTCCAGTTGGTATTTATTCCATCTACATTATTTTTAAAGTCATATTTAAAGAACGTGACCAAAGTTGTGACATTTTGATGATGATTTAATGATTATTTACTTTCACAAATCCATCATCAAAATTATATTAAAATCCATTACTTACGTATTATCTTAAAAGAGATGACGAAATTTTCAATTATTGAACTTTAGATTCTAAATAATGTCATAAAATACGTTACTGTGTATGAATTTTACAAAGAAAATGCTTAGAAAAAATTGTGCTAAATTTAGTATTCCATGGGAAACAATTTATGATTTTTTAAAGATAACATTATTTAAAATTTAAAATATGTAGTGAGTTTCATAATGCAAGTTAAATTGTTTATTTTTTGCGAAGTTGTTATGATGTTACGTATTTATATAATTGTAACTGAATGTCTAAGACATAATTTCGCATATTGGATATACATATATATTATTGTAGTTTGTTACGTGTTTAAAACACCATAGACATAAAAATAATGTTTCAAAATAAATCACAACGATATTTATGATTAATGTACTAGCCATTACCCTAATATTACATAATATTATAATATTACTAGCTAATTAATTATAACTTGCACTTGCTTCCAAATAGGGGTGTCGAGAAAGCTAGTACAAATTATTCAATGAGATGGAATAACTCAAAGCAGTGGTTTCAATAAATTTTTCCCGAGTACACATTCGAGAAAGAGCCAAAAACCGTGTACTCCATACACGTAAATTAGTTTTTGACATTTATTATCTTTAAAATTATGATGCTTATTAGTGGCATAATAATTCTTACATAATGAAAATCACCTGCTATTATTTAACCTGTTGAATGTTGGATGATATTTCGAAAAAATGCCCACAAATTTCATGAAAAATTCTTTTAAAATAATTCAGAGTAGCTACAATAATCTAATAGTACATAGTGCGCCAGAGAAACTTACTTATTTGAAAAAATTCCCGACCGTTGGGTTGGGCAGGTAGAGGGGCGGGAGGGGGCGCATCTGGAGGGGGACGTCCCCAAGTTTGTTTCCCATTCTCGTCAAGATGGAGCCACAGCACACACAGCACGAGACTCAATGAATTTGCTGCGACAACATTTCCCCGACCGCCTCATCTCTCTCCGAGGCGATCTCCCATGGCCGGCGCGCTCTCCGGATTTGACTCCATGTTTTTTTTTTTTTATGGGGTTATTTGAAATCCCTTGTTTATGTCGATCGACCACGGACCATAGATCACCTTAAGAACAACATTCGCGACGCTATTGCCAATATTCCGATTGATATGCTGAGAAGAGTGGACGAGAACTTCAAAAAACGACTTAACCAGTGTATGCGCGATGAGGGTCGCCATTTAAAAGATGTAATTTTTAAGACAGTATGAAAAAAAACTTGGTACATTGTATTTTCAAATAAAAAAAGAATTACAACAATAACTACAGTGATTTTGTTTTTATTGAACTTTCAAATAAGTAAGTTTCTCTGGCGCACCCCGTACCTAGGTCCTAGATTGATTTTGGCGCAAGCAATTCTTACCTTGTCCTTCATACAGTTTCTTTATACATAAGGGTTAAAATCGCATTTAAAAAAAAAAAAAAAGATTTCTTTTTGGCCCGCCGGCTTTGCACAACATAGTGTCACAATAATCTTCCCTACAGTAGCGCAACCCCTTTGACGTCGTTCATGCTGCCCATGTAGGTACTTACACTATCATATGCAGATCGATTGACTTGAAATATATTTCTTCGATTATAATGTTTGCGGGCGCATATCTCTGGGGTTTGCGTACCACTAATTGGGAACCATTGCCTTAAGATTAAACGGAACCTATGTTATAATCTACGCATTCACAGATGGCGCCAGTTTAATTATTTTAGGTGATAACACTTTTTGCAAATTATGCTTTTAAAATATCAAGATGAATTAATTGTTTGCGCCCATATATATTCAATACGAATATAAATTAATAGTTTTGTCCAAAAAACAAATTCAAATCTATCAAGAAAGGCTAACAAATCCAATTTAGTATCGGTATAAACAATATATATACGTACAGGCACAAACAATATATTCATCTTAATATTTTGAAGCATAACTAGCAAAAAATAACACTAAAATGAATGCATAGATTATAACATTTATAACATATGTTCTGTTTAACCTTAACGGGAAAAATGCTAAAAGGAAATTAAAAATTGATTGTTATAAAAATTGACATAAATTTCTGCTGGCTTTCTCTTGGCTCTTTCAATGTTGTTACTTACTAGAATTTAAATATTTAATGTTATACGTACTGTATGAAATAAATAAAACAAAATGTTTGAAATATTGTATTCAATTATTCATATCAGGACAATATATTGAAAGATGTAATATTATATTATTATAATCATAGTTGAGTTATTATTACAAAAAAATATGGATTTGAATCGGCATGTGTATAACCGAACTAATGCAGACAGCTTGTGAAACAAGAACTATTCAAAACAGTGTTATGCTTCGGCCGCGTCTGCGCCTATCGTCCCAAAGTAATGCGTGCTGATGCTTCGTACGTTTTGACACTAAAAAGTTATCGCGATAAAGCCTGTGGTCATATTAGCGACTTCTTTGACTGTGGTCATAATGTTCGCGACGATAGCCGATAATGGCCGGTCACATTTGCGTGTATCGTGTCATAGCACGAAGCTTCGTGACGATACACGCAGGTGCGGCCCTAGCATTAGACATGCATAATTATGTAATCAATAAATTTAATATTTGTTTTATTATATTATAACTTTATATTTATCACAGAGTGTTTACAACATCAATAAAATTGTTCAAATAAGAAAACAAATTTTTAATTTCTTCAAAAACCTACAACATAAATATATTCTTGTACCTACATAGATAAAGAAGTGTCCATTTTAATAGTATGTAAAAGGTTTATTTTTACCAATGTTTTAATTTATTTTGTTACAGCCATGTATTGTTTTCGACCGTAACTTCCCACTGTACCAATTAATGCATTGGTTAGTAGTAGGCTTGAGAGTGGATCGGTGGTTTGGATCCCGCACCAGGTGAAGTATTCCCTCATGTTGGAGAAGGTTTAGAAGAAATTTCTGAGATTTCTCTACCTGAGGGAGTATGGTTACTACCATTCCATTGGAATGTACCATTGGAATGTACCATTGGAATGAACCATCTATGGGTCAGAAGAAATGTGTACTTTGTATCGCATTTCTTCAGACTGATTCGTGGATGGTTTGAAAACATGGCTATCATGGAGAGCATTAGTTTCCATGTTTCCGATCACCAACATCATACACTGCTTTATCACCCTGTTTGCAGAACTAACTTGCCAATGGTTTTGCCAATGGGGAGAGCTATCTTGTTTGTTAAATAGAATCACTTCGAACATCAATGAAGCAGAATTTAGACAGTAAGCTTTGTTGCTGTTAGTATAAATCTGCTTTTACACGTTTATTCCTTTCTACGATTTTGCACGACTGGTAGACGCTTAATGGTTGCTTGTCAGTTGTGTGCATTTCCGTAGGGCACTTATTGTTTTCCTTATCTATCTTTTTAAAAAGATTAAAAATATTAATGTTTGTAAAGTTTCTAAAATGATTAAGTCCAATTGAATTGAATTTATATATACATTAAATCATAATTTTTGCTCCCCTGTGGCCTAGATCAGGGGTCTCCAAATCATGTTAGAGAATTACGTGCAAATTTTTGTACTGTGACTAGCCGGCGAGTGAGATATTTATGGTGCAGGGTGCGGGCTGGACTCCGCTTCGTCTGCAATTTTGGTTGGTAAGTGTCAAGGACATTTCACTGACGCAGAGATGCTATGCGCTTGCTGTGCATTACATATTGTTATGACCAGTACCGGATTATCCCTAAGGCAGAGTAGGCAACTGCCTAGGGGCCCCGCATCGGCTAGGGGCCCCGCGTCCCGAGAAAAAATGACTTGCTTCAATTAGTGAGCAACGAAGTTTCGGAAAAAAGTCATCATTTGAAACAAAAAAATCATTTGAAACAAAAAAAATCGAAATGCAAGCGCATTTTAAACAAAAGGTAATATGTTTTCCTATGTAGTCAGAGGGAGTTTTTTTTGGCAGCATTTTGAAGTGAAAAACGCGATTTTTGCTAAAAAATTTCGGTGAATTTGTTATTATAAAATGGTAAAAAAACTCCCTCTGATTACCTGTTGATTTATGTGTAGAAATGGTGTACAAAATTTCAAAAGCATCGGTCAAGTCGAGTCATTATTTTGAGTTATGATGTTCACAAACTTCAGAAATGTTATTTGCGAGAATTTCTTGAAATGTTTCACATTCAAAAAAAAAAAAAAATTAAAACCTTACCCCCCCCCCCCCCTTAAAGCCTTGATAAGGATTTGATCAAGGGAACAAGGAGGCGTTTGGAGGCCCCTTCCCCCCCCCCCCCCCCCCCCGTTAGTCCCCATTGGTAAAGGGCCCCGAGACGTGCATTGCCTAGGGGCCCCGACATGGTTAATCCGGCCCTGGTTATGACTACTTATAACCATGCTAAATGTAGTATAGTAGTCACATCTTGCGGAGAGTAGAGAAGTTAAGTGCAGGACTGAGGATGCGTGGTACAAATACGGGAGACTACTGAGTGTTGGACAATTCCAAAAGCCCCCAGGATGACAAAGACGAAGAAGGTTGAACTCAGTGTTATAGCATTTTATCGACCAATGCTTTCTGAAAATTTTAAACCCTTTTCTACGAAAGAGATTATGAAGTATCATTTTAAAACTATTAGTGTACTGCTCCTTCATAGATGGCGCTAATTTCTTATTTTATGAAAAAAAAAAAACGCTTTGTTTGCACCTTAAATACAGTACATGAATATGAGTAATTAATGAATCCATATAAAAATTCAATTCTTTCAACAAAATCATACAAATATAATATTGGATGGAATTATTGATTCTATATTGTATTTGTATCCTTTTTGTAAGAATTGAGTTTTCATATGTACAAACTTATTTATTCATATTCATACACCGTATGAACAGGCGCAGACAAACAACTCAACTTATTATTTGGAAGCATCACGTGCAAAAAGTGTTTTTCATAAAGTAATTAAATCAGCACAAACCATGAATGAGCAGTTTATGAATAGTTTTAAGTTTACCCTAGTCCTAGACCCTTATATGTAGTACATATAATTCAATAAAATGATATCCGCGTTATTCATCTGTTATTTTTAATATTTGTTTTTTTTTTTCTTTTCCTGGGTAAGTACAACAATGTGAAGGACTGTGAAATAATTCTTTTTCTTAAGTCGGTTCCTCTTTGCATAGTTTTTTTTAAATGTTGTCAACCAGGTTGAAAAACGTGTTAAAAAAGTTTCGTGAAAAACGCGTTCAAAGTTTTGAAGAATAATTCAACATACAAACTATTTCAAACGGTTTCATGTAAAATGCTGTATCTCCGTCAATTTTACGAATTTCCTTAAAGCATTTGGTGAGAGCATTATTAACAATTGCATCTTTCAGAAAATAAAATAAAAAATGAGTAAATTTTCTTTTTACAGTGTCCTTAGCCTTGTTTAGGGTTGTTGCATAAAAGTTTCTGTAACAAGGTGTGTGCACCCTCTTACACACACTTTATTTATAGTTTCGGTGTGTGGCACCTCTAGTGCTTGCCCATTGACATTTGGGCATTGGTAATACTTCTGCAATATTTTTGAATGCAACAGTTGCTGATCCTGGACAAATTCAAATCAGGAGATTTGAAAAGAGAGCTCCTCATTCTTTGAGCAGCCACACGTGACCACGGCCACCGTCCCTGTGGTGGCTCGACGTAATCAAATAGTCATAGTTCGCCATTATTTTAACAACATGTGAAGATTGATAAACCCTCGCCCATCAGCGGCATCCATCATTGAGGACCATCAGGACAATCGTTAAAATCCTGGATCAGCAGCGGGGTACCGTGGGAGCCCATTATTTCTGCTGGATTAAAACCACATCCAGCATCTGCAGACGCAGACATGACAAGACCTTCCGACTACACCTGGAGCCAGAGGTGCTCGCATAGATGCGGCTGAAGATCGCCCACCTTGGCCGTCATCAACATAGTCGGCTGGCTGGCAACCGCCCTTGGACGGGACGTTACTGGGAAACCGCGAGACTGGAGGCCTGATTCGTCGCTCCAGCCTGCCGTTCAGCACATGTCAGCAGCGGAGGGAGCTGACCGCACATCTCCGAAGGCAGCAAGCAGCATCATGGATCGCCTACATATGGCATCACCCATTCATCAACTTTAAACGGTACTAACGCTCCATAACATTGCCCATTCAGATTTACATAGTCTAGCCCTGATTTTATTTGTAATTGTTAATAAATTAATTTAACTGTCTCAAAGCAATAATCTCTTTTATTAAATAACCTGTCCTCATACAAAGTATTTTATAGCTGCCTGCTTAAGGTCCACGCCTGAGATACAAATTCTCCAGAAATAATATCACTTGTCTTTTGCTCTCCATCTTACATTGGAAGCTAAATATTTTCATAACAGGGTTTGATCAAGGTAACATGGAGGCCCCCCAGGACCAGAGGCCTGTGTGAATTGAATAAAAGGCTTGTAAAATTACATCAACTTTTTAAACTAAGGGGTGGGGGGAGGGGGGGGGCTCATTCAGCTTTGCCACCCCATGCCTCTGACGGGCTTAGTCCGCCACAGCACCACTGGAGGAATCTTATTCCTTCGCTTGTATGAAAAGCATGGTAAACGGTTTATGCATGATATAGGTACCTGTAGTTTGGCGGTAATGTCTAATCTTTATTTTGCTCATAGTCCAGTCAAGTTAAACATGAAAAGGGGGTTGGGCTTGCAAAAGGTCCAGTCATTCTGAATTTTTTATACATTTAAAATTGAACTTTTTGGGAAAAATGGCCTATATTCGAAGAACTGTATCTTGGTAACCAATGGCTGTATATAGCTCGCTTTAGTCTCAAATTGTAGCAAATTCAGTTTACTTTAAAAGTATGTATACTAATTTCATGGTTTTTTGGGTCCACCACCGCTCGCACAGCACTTTGGAAATTGCAAATCTGTTTTTTTAATATTGGTTTTGGTCCTAACAACGTATAAAAAATTCAGAATGACTGGTCCTTTTGCAAGCACGGATGTAGATCTTGACTGGACTATTATTTACCTGCCCATGTTTCGATATTTATATGCAGGTACGTTATTTCTCAAATTGTGTATGGTTGCCTGCTTTGTGTAAAATATATATATATAGAGGTGTCTTAATAAGACCGCAAGATTTTAAGATTCCATAAAACGTAAATTATTAAAATATTTTGGCAAATTATTGAAATATTTTTTGATTTATAAATTGTACATTTGGGTATTGGCCGCCACGACTTTACCGGCACATGCGTACCCTTTTGGCAAAATTTGCAAAAATGTTGCTGCATACATCTGGCGGCTTCTTGGTATAAGCCCTGACTTCAGATAACCCAGCTTTTTGTGCCTCAATTGGAAGATATTGCTTTTGACGACATGTGGTTAAAATACTCTTTTAGGGAATCTATCTGAGAAAACACAAGCGGCGCTTTTGGAGGGGTTTATACTTCGCCATTGTTTGAAGAAGATTTCTAGCTTAAATGTGTAGGATTGGACTTGATGGGTAGCTTTTTTTACGTGAAACATTGACTGTCTTGCACTACTTTGCTACTGGTCGGGTCGCTTATTTACAAAACCTATACCGATTCAGTCGCGGTAGCGACAATTTACATTTTAAATATACTTACCTCTATGTTGGTTATTTTTTATCACATTGCAAAAACAAAAATTGTTGTAAAATCTAGATAAAATAATCTTTTTGATGTGTATATTAGAAATGAATAATTTTATTTCTATATATTTAAATTTTAATATTATTCCCATATATTGTAAATACACCTCTATATTGATAATTTTTTATCACTTTGCAAAAACAAAAATTGTTCTAAAATCTAGATAAAATAATCTTTCCAATATGTATATTAGAAATTAGTAATTTTATATCTAAATATTTAAATTTTGATATTGAAAATTTAAAGCGACTGAAACGGTATAGGTTTTGGAAATACGTGGTCGGGTCATCTCCCGGTTTGGGACTCTTGCGATTTAACACCAATGGATTTTTGGCTGTGGGGTTATCTGAAGTCACGGTTTTATGCCAACAAGCCTGCGACCACCGAAGCTCTGTTAACGAAATATCACCACATGTATACAACAACGTTATTGCAAATTTTGCCAAAAAAGTAAGCACTTGCAAGTGAAGCCGTGGTGGCCATTTACTAGATGTGTTGTTTCATGCATAATTCCCAAATGTATACATTATAAATCAATAAAATTTCAATAATTTGCTACAGGAAACTATGTTTTATTGAATCTTGAAATCTTGCACTCATATTGAGACACCCTATATAAATTTAACCCACCGATGGGTAAAGTACGAAGTTGAGAAGAGCCTTTATTCAACAGTCGATAGTTTGTGGCCGTTGTTGGTTAATTATTAGGTTAGAATAATAAGTAAGAAAAGTAAGAATAGTAGGCAAGATAGTAAGGTAAGGTAAGAATAGGAGTAATGATTTTGAAGTAAGAGTTAAAGAACATCTTAGGGCTTCAAATGGTATTAGCGAATCTGAGTTCGCAGATCATTTATTAAAAAAATTATCATACATTTGATCAAGGGCGGATCCAGGATTCTTTTCTGGGGGGGGGGGGGGCACAAGGGGCGGACGGGCAAAAAAATCAACAATTACTGTTAGGATTATTTTCTGGAGGGGGGGGGGGGGGGAGGGTACAAGGGGCGGACGGGCAAAAAATCAACAATTACTGTTAGACGTTCGAGTATGTATAGGAAGGTTTATGAAAGTGTCAAAACAATCGAAAAATTACCTAAATCTGCCCTTGCATTTGATATAAATTTAGGATTAAAAATACTTTAAAAAATAGTTTTGATATCTTAGAAGTAAGAAAAAATGTGAACAAAATGCAACACATTTTCATAAACCCTCTTTTGAACACTTTCCCACTTAACAGGTCTTTCCCTTCTTTTGACATTGTAATCCCTATTCTAATTAAATTCCTCCACTCTTATCCTTCCGATTTCGTTCTACCCCTTCCTCTCCATACATGTAATAGGTGATTCATATTAAATTGTGACTTCAGAGTACATTTACTCCTGATGATGTGAACATTGTTCAGTATTGTTCACGAAACATGTAGATTGTGTATTAGGGTGGGTCACGACTGTATGGGATTTTTTCTTGTTTTTATTTGTCTAATAGTGATAAAAGGGAGTTAAATGGAGATATAAAATTATGTAATTTTTTAATCATATTTGGATATCATCTTCTTCCTCCGGATTGACTTTGAAATTTCAAATAATAGAGAAAAACCAACCCTTTTTAAATCTTAAAAAAATGTTAGATAAACCATTAAAAATTAATTATTAAAAAAAAAACACGAAACATAGGGAATATTATGATTTATTTATTAACAAAATATATAATTAATATAATTCAAATTTTCTCAAGGCAGTATATTCAAATACCAGCAAAATCCTTCTTACTCTTAAATTTCTGGATTATTTTGCGAGACTCAATCTTGGTACTTTTTGTAAATGATCTCGTAAAAATATACCATATTTGCTATGGAATATTACAAAAAATATGGTTTAATTAAAGGATTCATAGTAACTTTTATATATACTAGAAATAGCCCCATAAAATGAAAATTTTCAAAACTTTGAAGTGAATCCGGAGGAGCAAGATCGTATGAGAAATTTGAAAAATTTTAAAGACGTCGTTTTGAACCTATTTGGCACCCTTTTATCGCTCTTAGAATTTAAAAATAACACTTTTTTAGAATGACCCACCGCATTGTGTATAAAATAAAGTAATATAAACAAAGTTATTTATCTTTTAATAAAATAAATAATGCCATCACAAAGTGAAAACCTTTCAGAAGAAGTTTTCTTCGAAAAATTAAAATTGGTTAATTAATATTTGTATCAGACGAGCTATTCTATATCTTTTGTGGGAACGAGATAGTTCTCGGCCGAGATCTGCTGTCTGATTTTATATGACTGTTATTTGCTTTTTCTATGGACCGAAATCAGAATTTCAGTTGTGAGCTGTCACGTATTTATTATGCATGATTATATTATTTATTCATTTAACAGCATTAGAAAATCACACAAAATCTGAGAGCAGATCTCGGCCGAGAACTATCTCGCTCCCATAAAAGACATAGAATAAGCTCGTCAGGTAGAGTAGAAGGCACAAAGCTGAAAACATTCACATTTACTTGTTGTATTAGGTACCATGTAGGATGCAAACAACAAAATAAAAGTGAAACCACATTAATTTCTTGAAATATATTTATTTTTGAATTGCAGACATATAAAGGCAAGCAAAATATTAAAATTATGCACACAAATTAATTTTCATTATTCAAATTCATTACTAAACGATATTAAGACTGCATTATGTTCATTTTACACAATGCTAACTTGAATCAACATAATCTAATGTGGAAAATGAATAATAAAAATATTATTTCTTAATTAATTATTATTATCGTCTCATAAAGACTACAAAGGGTTTAGGTATTCGCGGCTACAAATACCGAGTCTAGATATAAACCTAATTATTAGTTGTTAAGAGTTTTTAAATTCATTTATACAATGCAATAAGACGTAATGTTTTTAAAAAATTTGAATGTTTCTGCTGTATTTTAACAAGATCTAAAGGGGAAAATGTTATTAAAAGTTTTAAAGAAGTTGATTCTATTATAATGAATAAAAATAATATAATCAGACAAAGGAAAGATATTGCACAAAATAAAGATGGATTGTTATATTGTCTATTTTGATGAAACAATGGCAACAATTAATATAAATAATTTAAGTATGTTATCTATGCATTTTGATGAAGCGAAGTTGTTGCTTTTCATCACGATTTGCCTGTTGGGCAGTTTATTATTTTACTGTTTCCATCCTGGGCACATATCAAACCTATATTTTGAGGAGGATAATTTTATTTTAGTACATAATATATTATTTATATGTATTGTTTTAATATCGGTTTTGCAGTTGATTCCATAATAATGAATAAAAATTCATTGGATAGATATTAGTTAGGTGGTTTTTAAGAACATTTAAGTCAGTTCGTTGTTCAAGCCACCGTTTTATTTGTTGCATTAAGAAATTATAAAATTATTGTGTAGAAAAATATCAAAAAGAAATAGTGAAAATATCTACAAAAAGTAAAGATACATTTACAGTGGTTTCTATTCTAGTAAGATGATTTTTTTTTATAATTTTACTGTTATTTGAATTAGAAGTGCAACGATTATGATTTCGATTTTCTTATCGCCTGCAAAATTATTATCTAAAAAAAGTGTAATATTGGCAAAGTTAATAATATTTTGAATTCGTGAGTTCGTAAGAACCTGTTCAGTTTTTCATTAATATTTACATCGTATTTAAATTTGCTTTGAACAGTTTTCATTCTCTGTAAAAATGAATATTGAATGATCGTATTCCTCGAAGTAATAATCGTTGCATCACTAATTTTAATTGCTATTATTTATTCGTATTCTATTGATGGCATATTTTGTGTAAAACTCTTGATGGAAAATTCTTTAGATTAAAAATTGGAAGAGTTTAAATTGTATATAGGAATAACCTGTTTTCACACCTTGAAGTCCTTTGTTTTTAAAACTTCAGTATTAATTGTCTTGATACTTTATTAAGGCTATACGTACAACAGGGAGTACATAAAGTGCAAAGAATGTATTACAATCTATTATCACAAAGAGTTATTACAATAAAATATTGACTTAGGCTGAATTTAGTCTCACGCTCACCGTCAGCGCTCATAGATCAGCGCGTAGTTCGTCAGCACTGAGGCTCAGCGTGGCTCGTTTCAGTATCGTACTGACCACCTTACTGTACAGACGAAGACCAAAATGCGGAGTGTATTTGTTATTGCTGCTTTGTACTACCTATCCCGATATAAAAACGATTCGCCATGACTGTACACGCTGACGACGTCCGCTCCGCTCGACACTAGAACGCTCACTGAAAGCAGAGGCGCTCGTGCAATCGTCAGCGCCGACAGCTACGCGGCGCCGACGCGCGACGCGTACGGCCGCGTAGCCATCAGCGCTGACCACCTTGCGCGCTGATAGCTACGCGTCATTCAAAAACGCTTCCTAGAAGTTCGTATATCTCGACCATCAGCGCAGACGGTGCGCGTGCGGTCAGCGTGAGACTAAATTCAGCATTACACCTTAAAATTGACAAATCATACTGCATTCACTCCACGCAGTTTCTCTCGAGCTTACTTCTCGCTTAATAATTATAAATTATAGGAATTATTATTACCTATACCTACCTAATTATTAAATGGCATTCGTAGATAAATAATTGAGCACAGTGGTTGGTTTATTGACGACGTAAATAACATAGTTTTTGTTTTTAGAATGGCGTAAATTTAGCTAGCTATACCTATTAAATTGAAGAAATTTAAGAATTTGTGAAAGATTGTACTTTTTGTATAAATTTAGTCTTGGATGTGTTTTATCCATGTCGTAACCATGTTAAGGTTGTGTTTCATTTAACTATCAAATAAAAAGCTTAACATTATTAATAAATTCAATGTGAATCTAAATTGGACACTTGGGTGTTTTATTTTTGCTAATAAATAATTTTCATAGGAGCATTTTTGTTTTTCGGTTCCGTGTCGATTCTCGGGTCAATTTGGACTATAAACTGAGGAATTTCATGAGCGCGTCGTATATAAGACGGGGGTTGGTGGTGCCATCTGCAGTGTAGCGCACCCCGCGTAGACTTCCATCATCATGGCTTACTACTCCATACTCCCCAACGATGAATCCATCCGCAGTCCTCTCCTCAACTCTATACTTCCTGAAGTTCCTTCCTTCTACCACGTATCCTACTTTCTGTCCATCGTCTTGCGGCTTCTCCTGAACTACGCCGTGCGTTCTCCCGTTTGTCATTACGTTAACAGTCTCATCCACTTCGTAATTCTGCTCTCCTGGTCTCCTAACACGACCCATAGGGCGAGAAACACCTTTTTGATTTGCCGTATTTTCTTGTAGGTTCATCGACCGATTTACGTCATCGAGATTTTTTTCTTCTACGTTGCTTTCCCGTTCCAGTTGAGTAGATGATTTCATTTCACTTGCCAGATCTAGTTCCTTTTGTTCGGAAACAATGGAAGGAGGGTACACGGTGGCCGGCTGGCTGTAGACCTTCGAAGGTTCTCCATATACTTTAGATGGCTCGCCGTAGACCTTCGATGGCTCCCCGTAAACTTTGGAGGGTTCCCCGTAAACCTTTGAAGGTTCGCTGTAGTATTTAGATGGTTCTGAATAGCTGATTTCTGGTTTTCCGTAAACTTTCGATGGTTCGCCGTAGACTTTGGAAGGTTCGGAGTAAACCTTCGATGGTTCGCTGTAAACAATAGGTAAGCTAGACATGGTGTTTGCTTGGTTTACATTGTCGGGTATAATTGCTTTATCTGTGTTATCTAAGTTGTTTTTAATATTTTCCTCTATCTCAACGTTATCTTTATTGATTTCCATGACATTGTCTTCCGAGTGGTTGATAAGAGTAACGTAGCCAGCGGACGCTTCGGTGACCGCAGATTCCGCTCGAGTGGACGGGCTCCAGTCATTGATCGTAGTTAGTTTGGGGTCACTAAAAGTGTTGATGACCGAACTGTAAGAATATGACGGAATACGAGGTCTTTGACCTTCCTTCGAGGGGCCGCGGTATGAAAAAGATCTCTGGTAAGGGTGCATGGTTTCTTGCCTCTTTCGATTAAGTTCTCTCTCCTTTTGCTGCAGAATGTAATCCGGGTTGGCGCCCATGACTACTCCGGGTAAGGTGGAGACGGAGTGCCGGTTGGAGGGGACTCCGCGGTGGTAATCTTGATTGATGTGCTGCGGCCGCCATGTAGTAGGGCTGTCCGGCGTGAACTTGTTGGCCGACCCATCGGACTTGACCTTTCTGGCGGTCTCCGCTGCGCTGGAGATGTGGGGTAGTTGCGGTCCGGGGCTGGCTGCTTGCGGACTGTTGATCCGGCGGCCCACCGCAACGGACGAAGTTACCCGGACGCCGATTATCTTGGGTGACTCATCCTGAGAATTTATCAATTCACCGAAGGAATTTGTGTTGAGTTCTCTTTTTATATGATCATTATCCCTGTAGTAGCTCGAACTAGCCGCTTCGAGGTCATCGTTGTCATTAACATTTTCTTTCTTGTTTCTTTTGCTATTGCTTTTCATATCAAATTGCTCATTCTTATTACTTCTAGAATATCTCGTGATTGGAATCAAATGATCCGAGGAGGAATTTATAACTAAATCATGGCCTAATTGCACTCGCTCTTCTGGGATTATTCTCGGTGCTTCCTTTTTGTTAATATCATGAACAATATTGTCATTTTTAGAATCGCTTCCCAGGAAGACAGAAAGAATTTCTGATCCGGAAATATCTTCGGATGCTTGACGAGTAAATGGCATCGCGGCTACTCTTGGGGAGCTGGTCATCATGTGCAGTGCAACCTGGAAAGAAAACGAAAAAAAACATTAGACAATATGTATATAACATAATACATGTATGTTCATATGCTACAGGAACAGGAAAGTCAACACTGAGACAATGCAAAAAGTACACATTAAATTTTAGAATAATGAGTTCGACATTCACTTCGACAATGCCTTAGAAAGGCAGTATAAAAATAGAAGTCTACCTTGATAAGAAGTTGATTTAAAATCACAGTAATATAATAACATAATTCAATTAATTAGTCTGGTAGAATTAAAATAAGTGCATTATATGTTGGGTGCACTGCATCTGAAATGCTAATTGTGTACCATGCTATGCAAATCTCACTACTTTTCTACAGCAGTAGAGATCTAAATGCCACATTAAGTCATTATTCATTTTACAGCCGAGTGTGCAACGTGTGCATCTCCAACCCCGCATTATCTGGTCTGTTGGCGATCGACCAATAAATTATTGTTGATTACTTTTCAATATGTACCCACTGAGAAGTGATTTATTTTATTCACGGTTTGCTTGAATGATCTGATATAATAATTTTATACTTTACAAATAGTTACTAGGAGTTTCGTCACTCTTTTTCTCATTGAATATTTTATTAATCTAAGAACATTATGCATTATAGTTAAGTAAAATAATGCGCGTCATAGCTTCATAGTTCATGATGGAAAAAAATGCAAGCTGAATGTTTGCCAGGCAGAAGAAGCTGTACGAATTTCAACTCCAGTAAAATATTGAAGGTATAAACAACTCTGGCCGCTAGAGGCGCTAGTGTAGCATATTGACGTTGACATTCCTTTTAGTGGCGGCAAATTGAATTTATTTAGTTGGTACGCTTGTAATCGAGAATCAGTATGATTAAAAAATGACTAAAAAATACAAATCCACTTTTATGAAAAAAAAACCTTGACAGGTTAGTTGGCGAAATATAATGATCCTAGCAAATAAAATGTAGATTACGTCAAAAAGTGGATTACACCCATGGACGTAGAATTTGGATGTCTATGATTACACCATTAAACATTATAATTTCAAAATTTTTAAGGTTAATTCTGTAAAGCTGTGGTTTCGTTTAGCATTCTGTGTTATAAATAATAATCATCGTCCATGTAGATGTTAAAAAAGTAGTATGGTTGTATTTTAGCTACCCATTTGAAAAAAATGTTTTATGATTTATTAATTAAATGTACCTAGAATAAAGAACATATTTCACATAAAATCGAAAGAAATGGGCATACTACTTGGTCGAAGATAGAAATGAAAGAAAACGAAGGCGCACAACTCACGTCGCGCCGCTAAATGCGTTATTTGCCGAAAAAATGTTTTTTGTTTTTGTTTTTCTATTGTATTGTGATGTAGGTCCACTAGTTTCCACACACTGTGCAAATCTCTATTTATCTGAGCATGCGCATTTATCACAAGCCTGAACATAAATGGAAAAGATTTCGCATTTTTTCTGAGTTATCGTGTCATTAATAACAGAAATCTGATATTTAGATATTTTTAATAAATATCTTTTGTATAAGGATATCACTTGATATGACATTTTACATTTACAATACAAGTGAGTGGGTTTTACTAAAAAAAATAGATCCAATTACCATACGTCATCATTAGAAAGGGGAATATTTCAGAGCATGAACGATTTTTTCACAATTGAGATTATGATGCAGTGAGGTTAAAAAAAACAACCTCAAAAATTCAACGTACAAGAAACTAGGGATGTGTCTTTTACATAAATAATCGATTTTTTTTCTTAGCATGAAAAATCGATTTTTTAATTGCTTTAAAAATCGATAAATAATAATGATTTTTGTTGGAGAAAAATCGATTTTTTTCATAATCGATAATTTTTTTACATCCCTACAACAAACTCATACTCATAGAAAACAGGATAAACGGTTGACCCGAAATTTGATCCCCCGACAATTGCCCCCCCGAAATAAAAATTATTACAAAATTATAATTTTTTGTGCATTATTTATCGAAATCAAACTTATAATCGACTTCAACAATACCTTTAATAAAACATTGGTATGGATACCAACGAATTTATTTACAGTGTCGATTTTTGTACTTATAAAGTTAGTTTGTACAGTTTAATGGACAAGTAGTTTTATCCTTGATGCATTTGAATGAAACATTTTATACCTTTTTGTGTACTTATAAAGTTAGTTTGTACAGTATAATGGACAAGTAGTTTTATCCTTGATGCATTTGTACTTATAAAGTTAGTTTGTACAGTTTAATGGACAAGTAGTTTTATCCTTGATGCATTTGTACTTATAAAGTTAGTTTGTACAGTTTAATGGACAAGTAGTTTTATCCTTGATGCATTTGTACAGTTTAATGGACAAGTAGTTTTATCCTTGATGCATTTGAATGAAACATTTTATACCTTTTTGTGTAAGTAGGTGTACCATTTTTCCCTAAATAACTGCATATTGTACATAAATGGTTTTATGTACAATATATGCAGTTGTTTACAATATATATTTTTATAAATTTTGTTTGTTTTATGGAAGTAATATAAAGGATATATTAATTTTTCATATACTTCAATTATTGTTTTATTTTATTTATTTATTTGATTTAACAAGTGTTGACTGTCTAGTGCAGAGGTTCCCAAACTAATTTTTATCGTAGACCACTTTCAAAATTTTACAGGTGTCGGTGGACCCCTTGCTGCCCATTTCTACCATGTTACCAAAACCCGTCAAAAATGTGAAGATTAGATCTAACGATGGAAATTTGCATCGTGGCTGAGTTCCAACCCAAAATTCGGAGTGGCAAAATAAAAATAGTATATTTTCTTGTGTTCCATTTATTAAAATAATATGATTACAGACTTACAGAATTTTTTTCCAAGCCCGTGGACCAAAAAAAGCAAAAAATTAGCAAAATTATCTTTTCCCGCAATCTGTTAGGATTGTGTGAGAACCGTAACTCCTAAAAATTTAGCTAAAAATCTGAAAATCAGAATCTTAAAGCTTCCAAATGATTTTTTTAAGTCTCAATAAAATCATTTTTCATCGAAATACAGCCTGTCAAAAATCACTCAAAAATTTGGAATTTTTTTGCTCCATTAATTTTTTTGAGTAGTATCTATATTATCTGCCTACGTTGATAAGTAAAGCCAAGCCAACATTTTTGTTCTTTACTATCGAAACCAGATAAATTTTCGTGGACCCCCACATACAACTTGTGGACCCCCATTTTTTTATCACGCTAACGTAGACCCCCGTCGAGTCTCCCGTGGACCCCTGGGGGTCCACCTGGACCACTTTGGAAATCACTGGTCTAGTGAATAAATAAATAAGCCAGGGCCAGCTTTCAGGGTATCGGCGTGTCATGGAATCGGCTAAACGGTAAAAGCAGCATAAAATAGGGGACTTACGTTTATAACGCGAACAACATTTTTTTACAGAACTAATTTGACATTTTCACGAGCGTTTGGTTCCTTAGAACAGGCGATCTGTAATAATAACACTTGTACACATTTTTTAATATTTACAGTTACTATGCAATATTATTACTATGTTTTTTGCTACATAAATGTATCTATTAAATGTAATTTAATAAAAAAAAAAACAGAGTGTGCAATTCACAGGCTGTGAAACCTTCAGAAAACTAAAGTAGACAAGAGTGGAGAGGTTACGATACCGATGATACTATCTCTTTCTGTCGCAGGCTAAATCCTATAGTTGTACGTGTTTGTCTCTTTTTAGTGTCGCTATTTTTCGATTCATCTAGTTTCAAATCACAACGGTTCTAAATGCCGAATTCACTTCAAAAATGCCGAAGAGGAAATTCTATCAACTGAATAAAATTACAATAATTAGGGAACGTACCCATACTACGCGACCCGTTAGGGGGGGGGGGGATCTTCAAAATACCACGCTTGGTCATAAGGGGGGGGGGGGGGCTTAGTTTTTTATCACTTAGTCAATTTAGAAATCTTTTTGTATTTTTTCAACTAACTTTTTAATATTTTTTCCACTTGTAATTATAGGTATGCATGCACTCTTGCCGTCATAATAAACACAAATATAAGACAAATATATATTTTTTAACTTTTTGTTCGCAAGTAATGATTCAAAACTATATTTATGATTTACTACGTGCAAACTGTAGGGGGAGGGGGGGGGGGGTCTTGGAATATACTACACGTGGTCACCGGGGGGGAGGGGGGTTTAAAAATTTCAATAAGTGCGTCACGTAGTATGGGTACGTTCAGCGGCGTAGCTAGCATGGGTGGCACCCGGGGCGGATGTCACCCCCCGGGGCGTAGTGTCACCCCTCCCCCTATTAAAGTTTACTTGAGAAATTCAAAAAGCTAATTTCGACTTCATTTTAGAATATAGGCTATTCCGCCTATAAAAGACCGACCGACACAGAATTCGGAGCACTCCACGGGGAGCCATAGAGTTACAAAAATATAAATAACAGACCGTGCTCATGTGTATGCAATATCTTGGTCGAGTGGCACCCCCCTTTGGGTGGCACCCGGGGTGGTCCGCCCCCCCCCCCTCGCTACGCCACTTGGTACGTTCCTTACTGCAAAGCACTTGAGTATCGGGTGATGAGAGCACGGACAACGTTACAATAAGCATAGGTACATTTTTTGCATTTACATACAACCAGATAGAGTTGTTAAATTTCCAGCATTGCTACGACATGTGTGTAGATGTAGATACATGAGCTATTCAACAACCAACAACTGTTGGAATGAAACATTTTGTTTTTTCAATGTTATTTGTTTTCCATTCGAGTCCAGCCTTCTTGTTATTCTATATTGGAATAGCATCGCGTAGCACAATCTCCGCAATCCTTTTAATCTTACATTTATTTTATTTTACACAACCGGTAATCCAAATAAAGCATTATCTCTGATAAACTAGATTTTCAGATTGTTGTGGATATCGATGGGCTTGGGTTGGGTTGGGAAAAGAATAGTGACACGGAGAGTCATATACCGTCCATGTTCTGCCCGTGTTATGCCATTCGTACGTCGTTCATCCAGCCGAACACTTACATGCATGCACAGTACATGTCATGTTTATTTTAAATCTCAACACCAGTCCAAACACCTACATTTTTATCGTGCACTTTAATTTGTGTTAAATTTTGTGCGTAAAGTTTCTAGATGATTTATTTATTTATTTTTTCAGGTTCTCCATAAAACAGTTATACACCAAATTATTACGGAGAAGATTACAAAATATAAGAGAAAAAAAGGCCAAGGGGGCAGTTTAACTATGTTGAGACATATGCCAAAAGATAGTTACTGAACTTTCTATAGGTAACATTGAAGATGTCAATGCTCAATGCAGAATCGTTAAGCAGTTGAATTGCTCTATTTAATGGGGCATTCTGAAAGGAAGAAGTTCTCGCTTTTATACGCGTTAGGGACAAATAGGTTAATCTCCTTCAACATAGGTGGATTCAGTACAGTACCGGAGATCAGCTTAAAAAAATGTTTCCCCAAAAATATTTTACGGCGGGCTTCTAAGATATTAAGATCGAGCATTCCCGTTAAGAACAATGATGGATACAGGAATGGGTAGTATGTATATTCCCTCATATACAGGTAACGCATAAACCTTTTTTGTACTTTTTCTATTTCTAGGATATGGTTTTGTTCAGAGGGTGCCCAAATAATGGAGCTGTATTCCAGGATGCTGCGGACAAGTGCTTCATATGTTCTTCGTATTGCAATTCCATTAGTAAATGATCTCGCATTACGAAGAACAAATCCGAGCATTTTGTTCGCGCGGGAGACAATGAATGATATGTGAGATTTGAAAGAGAGATTTGCTTCAAAAATCACGCCAAGGTCTCGAATCTCGTTTTTGCGTGTTAGTATAATTGGGTATGTAACTACCCCAATTCATTGCACAGCCTTTATTTCAGAACATTAAGGGCGTTTAACCCGCCAGCGGCCGAAAATCCACATTTATTCGAAAGATGTTATTAGAAGGATTGATTTTAAAATTATAACTCAATATCGATATTATTTCATTCCAAATTTGCTTTAATTTATACCGAGCTACATCCAAAAATGCTGAAAGGCGTGATGATAAAACTATTAAAATTATGTAGTTTTTGTAATTATTTTATGATCATAAGTATTTATTATTTTTCAATAATATCTAAGCAAAATAAGGATGTTAAAAATCTGAATTATATTAGTTTGAAAGTGCGCAAATAAATATACAAACGGACCAATTTTCGTCAAGAAACACATGCGCTTATATATTGTTTAATGTTTTTATTTTAACTTAAATTAAATAATACAAAATATAATAGGTATAATACAAAATCTTTTTTGAAAATTTAACAAATCTGCAACGACCTATGGTATAAATCTTATTATACTAAAAATAAACATTTTTATCAAACTTTAAAACATGAGTTTACTGGATAAAAGAACAATTTTTCGAAATCAATTTATAATTTTTTGTGGAAAAGAGTCAATACGTCTGATTTAAAAATGACTTATTTCTGGTTTTCTTTGGTTATACCCTCTTAATAAAACTAATCGCTAGCTTTAATAATACCTAGTTAAGTGTAGCTATTGAAAAGCTACGTCGACTAGCTACGCTTTTGAGTCATGTTGTGTGAACAACATAGCAGTACACAGCCTGCCATTTTTTAAAAATTATTTTTAATCTTGAGATACACATATTTAAAAAAAAATTATGTACATATAAAAAATAAGTTAAAAATGTATAAGTCCGCTTCACGGATTATACGGAATGCTCCTTGTCGAGTTTGGTACACGGATAATATGGAGTATTCCTTTTTTAATTAAGAGACAATCAAATATGACATTAGTAGGAAGCATGTACTTCATCATCATCATCATTATCATTACATCATCATCATCATCATTACATTACATAGTATAAAATGAAGTCGCTCAAAATGGATGTGCGCGTTAATCTTTTAAACTACGCAACGGATTTTCATACGGTTTTCACCAATATATAGAGTGATTGAAGAGGAATGTTTATATGTATAATAAATGTAAATTATATTAGAGAAAAGCCGAGAAATTCAAAGAAAACATATTTTTGTGCGGTTTAAAACGGTTGGCGGGCCGTAGGTACTATAGTCACTTTTGAAATTCGTTCTACGGAAGAAATTGGAAAAGAGATGCCTTAGAGCAGTGATGGGCAAAGTACGGCCCGCAGGCCAGCTCCGGCCCGCAAAGGTATTTAATCCGGCCCGCCGACGATCTTTCGAAATTACAAGTATACCTATTATATAGGTACTATTCATTTCGAAGGATTGTCGGCTTCAAAATATAATTATCGCGGGCTATTATAGCCAGCCGTATAAAGTAAATTATTTGAATTTGAAAAAGAAGACATTTCTAGACTAGCCACGTAGTTCATGTGTTGCGTTGCGATGCGGGTCCCATATATATTTCAGAACCAGAATCCTAATCACAATGTTGTATTTGTATATTGCATAATTCTCCAGGATGTACTTTGTAAATCTGCTTTAGATATTAGCCATGTGATTATAAAACTAATTAATACGATTCGAGCCCGGGGCTTGGTACACCGGCAATTTCAAGAACTTCTGGTTGAAGTTGATGCCGATTACTCTGATCTTCTTTACCACACGAAAGTAAGATGGCTAAGTTGTGAGTATGCATTCGAGCGGATCTGGAATTTAAAAGAAGAAATACAAGATTTTTTGAAGAATAGAACAGAGAAATGGTCTGGATTCCAGATCTTGGAAAACAAAGATTGGCGTACCGATTTTGCATTTTTTACCGATTTACTCGAACACCATAATAAATTTTTAAAAAGATTGCAAGGAAGTGACCAATTTTTAGATAAGACTTGTCTAAAATCATTTAAAAATCAACTTTTTCTGTTTTATAACTGCAATGAGAAGAATGATTTAACTAACTTTCGCGCTTAGAATCCGTGGCACCAGTGAGTGAGAACAAACTGAAAGAATTCAGTCAGGCGTTGAAGAAACTTCACACAGAATTTGAAACTAGGTTTCAAGATTTTAAGAATATTCAGTCATCGCTTGATGTTTTTTCAATGCCGTTTAATGTGGACCCGAAGAATATACCTGCAGAATTGCAGTTAGAAATTGTTGAAATGCAGTGCAGCCCCCATTTAAAACAATTGTTCTCAAAATCCGAAAAAATTGATTTTTTAGAACACTTCCGAAAACTGAATATCCAAAGATCACGCCCAGAAAATAATAGCGATGTTTTGGTCGTCGTATGTCTGCGAACAGACTTTTTCTGCCATGAAATTGCGGAATAATAATAATAATTGTAATCTGTAACTTACAGTAGTGTGTGTATAAAGTTTTAAATATATGTATTGTATCAAAAATTTTCAATTAAAAAAAAAAAAAAAAAAATGCATTTTGGCTATACTCCTGGCCCTCCTCTGAAATTTCTTAAAACTTTCTGGCCCCCCATGAAGAAAGTTTGCCCACCACTGCCTTAGAGAAAATAGATATTTGATTTTCCCTTTTCAAATATCCAGTGTTGCATTATATAATTAGTGGCGAGTTAATTAGTTTATATGTATAATACATGCTATAACACAATTGTTGGTAAAAGGTTATTTATTTAAGAAAGTAAGTTCACAGATCACATAATATGGTAAAAAATAGTCACAATGTATCAATTCACTAATTAACTGAGCAAGGGATCGGAGGGAACCTTGCCGTTAGGCTTTGGGAACAACAAAAGCTGACTGTGGTTCTGCTTAGAGGGTCGTACCATAGGACGAAGCGCAACTAAGGCAGCAGTCGGGGGGTCTGGTTGGTGCTTTACTTATGGTAGTAGAATACTCCTTAGAGGGTCGTGCCAGAGGACGAAGCGCAACTAAGAGAGCGTACTAGCCAAGAGCGAGCTGCAGACGAACTGACTAATTTAGGGCGCGCGGCCTGTTATATAGCCCATTCCTTGTTGCGGGGTGTGGTTTATGTAGCGGCTCGAGGGTGGGAGATGCGCAGAAGGCGTCGGCGCATCCTGGTTTGCTTAGGGGTGGGTGAGCAGGATGGCGCTGTACGGGGGAAAGAGATGGTGTAGTGGCAAGCGTAAAAACGGCGCGCTACAATGCTTATTATAGTAGAGAAAAGCCGAGAAATTCAAATATTCAATTCAGGCAGCGGGCAGCTGGCAAGCGGGTGGTGTGGATTTTATAAAGAATGGGTAATGGCGTTGTGTTTCGTTAGCCACAGCAACGTGTTGCCGGGTCTGCTAGTATAAAATAAATTCTAAAAAATAAATGTACTACCTATTTCGAATTATTTCCAGTACCTACTACTGGGCTGAAGTTCAAGCTGCGAAAGCTGCTTGTCATCCATCAATAAGATATACATTCCAGGTTTTGAATGGCTTTCTTTTTTTTTTTAAAGAAAGGCAAACATTCCCGGGTTACGAATAACCCAACAATATTTGAAAATCTCCTACTACCACCACAGAAAGCCGAAAATGTTGCTTGTGTTGTGATGGAGGACGTAGCCAGCCAAGGAATTGAACACGCGACGCCCGGATGGGATCCAAGCACTATGCCCACTCAACCACCGACCAGCAATGACGTTATCCTATATATTATCTCCATAGTCTCATATACTCACAATATAATGTGGAAAGTAAGGAACACTCTTTTGTTTTCAGCGATTTTCAGTATAATTTCTTAATTCAAAAGTTTATTCCTGTGTGATAAAGATAGACAATCAAATAACGTGTGTGTAGGAATGCAATGAATATAGGAGCGGGCAGCGTATTGCTTGTCACTTTTTGATGGAACGTTCGCTGTCTTCTTTTCTTGAGGCCCACTAGAATAAAAGGTCCGGCTGCCTGTCGGAGTTTGATATGTCGAGCTATACAATAAATACAATAAGGCAACGACAGTTTTCAAATGGTGGCGATTGTCATCAATACTTGTTAGAACTACTGATTTATGTGTTGTTTTACTGCAAGCAAACAAATAAACAGAGTGTTTAGGCTGATTAGTCTACTTTAAAACAGTGAAGTTTACTTAGCAACAGAAATTTGGCTATTGCGCGTCCAGACCATTTACTTTAGTAGGACTTGAATTTTCTCTAATGACATGTATAACCGCGAGCGGGAAACATGAAAATTAATTGTAATATTTATAATAATCGATAATATTAAATAATTTGCGTGTACTTACAAATGAAATGGTATTCATTCGCTTTTACTATTATTTGCCGCGTAATTGAAACATTTTGTCATCACACAGGAGGGCATTTTGACACTTTTTAAAACGCAATTTACTTACTGGTAAGTGCTGGTAAGACGCAACCTTACTCGATGTGTAGCAGTTTAGTACTAAAGTAGTAGATATCGAGATCGTTACAATTGTCTTGTTCTTGTCTTCCCACTTTGAGATTTCTACCCCTCGTCTAATAGTATATAACGTCATAGCCGACCAGTCATTTATTTATATTATTTATATTTTTATTTATTAAATACATGTTACATATATTAGACATTTAAGTAGATTACATTTATTAATGGTCGACCTGCTTATATGACAAGCAGGGTTTGTAACGGGTACGTGTAATTATTTTAATACCTTTCTTTACATGTTCTTCTGTTAAGAAAACAGGTTCAAACTTGTCAATAAAGCATTCACTTCGTAACATGAATAAATTATTGTTTTATATAGCAATAATATTTTTTCTATGATTGGCAGCACTGATTGTCTATGAAATGTAATATAAATATTAATATGGCGTAGTGCAGTTTGCATAAGTGAATTAATTTTTAAAAATATGTGTACATAACGTTTTAAAAATATGTATACATTTTATGTATAGAATTTTAAATAAAATAAAATACTACAGTAACCTTGTAAATTTAAAGACACTGCATAATATTATATGTGTAATTTTGTATTTAAAATTTGATAAGTAAATGATAAATCTATAATTTCCACAAACCTACAATAATTTTCTTTATCTTAACCATTAAACCTCTTCTCCTCAACATTGTTATTTTGATGCCAACGTAAACGTCAGACAAAACACACGATCGTGATATCCACTTTTATTGCTAACCCTTTGAGGCACAATTAACTTGTGGCTTGCTTGATTAATAGCACTGCCATTTATTACCGATATAATATTATACCTACAGTGCGTTAAGAGACGTACCGGACTTACGAGTACTTTAAGATGATACTTAAAAGAATACTTAATCCACTCTTTCCCAGATGGCGCGAGTTTAATTATTTCAGGGAAAAACGATTTTTACGAGTAATGCTTTAAGGCCCGGGAGTACCCGCTCAAAATGAGGAAGAACGATAGATATATAATACGAATGTTGGAGGGGGCGCGCTAATATTAAAAACGATAATATTTTTAGCGAAAATTGTGAAAATCTATCTAAATCTAAATATCTATATAAATAAAAATGAATCGCCGAAATGTATGTACGCGCATAACTTCCGAACGACTGCACCAAATTGGATAATTCTTTTTCTTTTGTGTTCGTCATTGTCAGGACAAGGTTTGTATAAAACTACTGGTGAGCTCTGGCATCATGAAATTTGTATAAAAAAATTGCAATAGGTGGCACGCGAGCTGCTTGAAAATTGAATGTAGCGGGACTGAATGTATAGAATGCGGGAGGGGGGAGAGGAACTTGGGTAGGGGGTTCGCGGGAGAGGAAACAGGGAGGGGAACCTGGGAGGGGTGAGGGGGGGGAGGGGAGAGGGGAACTCGGGAAGGGGGTTCGCGGGACGGGGGAAGGGGGAGTGATGTGAGGCAAGGTGGGCAAGGTGAGGCAAGGTAGTGGCAAGGTGGAGTAAGAATGTGCGAGGGGAAGGAGGGGGAGAATGGGACGAATGGGAAAGGACACGCAGGGAGAAACAATTGCATTTTTAAATGGCATAGCGACACATGCCGGGTACCAGCTAGTAAATAAATAAAAATGAATCGCTGAAATGTATGTACGCGCATAACTTCCGAACGACTGCACCAAATTGGATAATTCTTTTATTGTTGTGTTCGTTATTGTCAGGACAAGGTTTGTGTAAAAGTACTGGTGAGCTCTGGTTTTATGAAATTTGTATAAAAAAAGTGAACACGTGAGCTCTTTGAAAACTGAATGTACAGGGACTGAATGTAGGGAAAGGAGGGAGGGTAATTCAGGTAGGGGGTTTACGGGAGGGGGGGGGGGAGGAGGCAGAGTGGGAACGCGAGAGGGGAATGGGACGCGGGAGAGGAAGCGGAGGCAGAAGGGGAAAGGGATGAATGGGAAAGGACACGCAGGGAGAATTTTTTTCTTTATTAAATGGCATAGCAACGCATGCCGGGAACCAGCTAGTGTTTAATAAAACACGATTCGTTTAAAATAGAGCAAAAATCTCGTCGGGGATGTCTAAAATAGCATTTACAGAAACACTGTAATTTTTTTCGTACATATATCTTAAAAAATGTGTTTATGATAATTTTCTGAGAATACTTAACGATTTTTTTCTATCGAGGGAATTTCATATAATTGCCGTTTAAAAAAAAAACAGCAACGCTAACTAAAAACAGTACCTATTTGAAAGGTGATGAAATACGCTAATTTTATAATTCGAAATAAATGCATTATTGTGTATCTAAAAAGCTTCCGGCTTTTAGACATAGATGGCGGTGATAAGAACTGTCAGTAGATTCCGCTAGATGGCAGGTAGCTTAGTACCTAAGTTGTATAGAAGAGGGACGGGGGGCTGAGAGTGGGTGTTTTCTGTAAACACTCGTTAGAACCAATTTAGCCAGCTCCTAGTTAGGTCGACTAACGAGGTCAATATTGTAATACGCGAAGTATTGAATAAAACCAGATGAACGAACCAGAATCAATTTATTTCCAAGACGTAATCTCCATCCAAAGTGTGTTGGAGAACCTGTTAGTGTGTCTATCAAATAACAGAACACTACATGCATAATCTTTGAAATATAAGAATTTGGAATGCAAACATAAGAAAGTTTTAAAAATGGCTCTCCTTACGATTTTTCTAAGTGAAATTACTGATAACGAAAAAAATAAAACACACTAAATTCTTTTAGGCAAATTTATTATAAATTTCGTTTCATGTAGGTGTGCATTTGAATTATTTTGTGGTTAACTTTTAGATTTCAATGTAAAGCGTGGTGATTTATCTTTCCAACACCGTTTAGATTATATTTCAAACCATGATAGTAAGGGATAGACAACAATTTCTACGAGTCCTATTTGAGATGTTCCAAAAACCGAACAAATTAGCCTGAGGAATTAAACAGATGACCCGTGTTCAATTTTGCTGCAAGAATGATCGATAGTGAGTCTTAGTACTGCGTCATTACTCTAAAACTAAAGGATCGCCATTTTGGCTTCGGTGTACTGAAATAATGGAGAAGAATTTCCATAATTACTTTAAGGCACTGTAGGGAATTACGTAATATTTCCGGCAAGAACTAAGCTATAGATAGCTCAGATGAGATCAGCTGATCTTGGTGTTGCTAATCGATTAGCCAAACTGTCTCGGTTGAATAGACTTAGGTACTATCTACTATGATTGTGCTTTTCATAATATTGAATAAAGGTACTTCCATATAATATCACACAATGATTTGCTTCCCGCAGGGGTAGGCAGAAAGGACGGACCGTCAAACAATTCAGTCTTGGCATACACTCTTTGCCTCATTCACATTCACACAATCACATACAGACTCTCACCAAAATTAGTAATTTTAATGTTTTAAAAAAACATAACTTCACGCGTCAAGTTTACATTCGGTTTTCTCCAATGCCATTTTTTCTATAATTTCCTTACTTCCTACTTAAAAACATGTGTGTATTTATTATAATTTATACAGGGTGTAACAGCACGTACCCGAAGGATTTTATCTGGTGATTCTTGAGCATATTTGGAGTAAAAAATGTAGATGTCATTTTGCTGTGATGACATTTTTTTTCATCACACGTTGCATTGACCGGCCAACGTTACAACTGACTAGCGGGTCGCGTCATTCGCACTCCGTCTCTTTCCAGTAGCACGGTAACAGAGGGGTTAGAGCGCTTATCTTTCCGTCGCGACGTATAGCAGTTTGATTAGTGGCGACGTGTGATATAAACGTATTATTTTTGTTTTTAAGTGAACAAATTTTGATCGGACAGCAAAATGACATCTTGTTTTTTACTCCAAATATGCTCAGGAATCGCCGGTTTAAGTTAAAATCATTCGGGTTCGTGCTGTTAAACCCTGTAAATAATATAAGCTGTCTCAATCACCTTTTATATATGTGGGTACCATGTCATATTGTAATTATATTGTTATGAAAAAATAACTTCTTATTACTGTAATGTTGTAAAATATCAAAACAATTGATTCAGTATTTAGTTCGCTTGGATATAAAATCTATTATAGCGGGGTAATTAAATAAAATCCACACTTTTCTTCTATAAACACAATTAGTCTTTTATTGGGTGGGTACAATCAATTACACAAGTAGCCAGTTCAATAAACGTAAAAAAACAGTAGTAACTTAAACGTACCAACTACAACAGTAGCTTTATGGTTATTATATTATTATTATAATAACTCCAAAGGACCCTAATTATCCTTAATTACCTACTCGTCACTTCATACAAAAGGTTCACGAGTGCCTTGAAGCCGCGCGAGCTGATCTCGGAAGGCAGACTTAAACTTTTACGATCACACACGACCTTTTATGGGTCGATCCTTATGTGAAAAAAACCCTAGCAGCGGGATGCCACCTCTGGCCAATAGAATCCCTCGTCTCTAAGAGACAGCAATGCTAGACAAAGAAAGTATTCGAGCGGGGAACACTTCTCAAATATGATCAAAATAATTATATATGTTAAACTATCACATATTTTGCTTCAAGTCCAGTAAAGGAAGGGTATTTCTCTGGTTAATATTTTAGACGATACGAAGGAATGTTTGATGAAAAATGTGAGGTAAAATGATTTTTTCGAAAATATTAAATTTGTGGAGCGTGTAACTCAAAAACGGCTGGGAATTCGAAAATTACGTGTAGAATAAAAGTTGTAGATAATTTTACGAGCTTTTCCGATACAAGCGGAAACACGAAAAATGGGACCTTCCTCCCCCCCCCCCCTCCCTACCCTAGCTCACCACCTAGACATCAGGACTTTTAGTATTTTCACACTCTAAGCACCCTGAACAAGTTTCTGAAGGAATCGCTTAGGGAACGTACCCATACTACGTGACCAACTTTTTGCAATTTTTAACCCCCCCCCCCCGGTGACCAAAATCCTAAGCAACCCGCCGCTCATTTGTATGGAGCGTGACATTTTGAAGACCCCCCCCCCCCCTAAACGTGTCACGTAGTATGGGTACGTTCCCTTAGGTACCTGCTCACACACTCTACTACTCCTTTTGGACCAATCATTGACTGGACAATTCTTGTTTAAATATTTGAACTTGAATAGGTTACAGTCCCGGATCTACGACTTTTTCAAACCGGTGCTTTATTGGTAGGTACGTGATTAGCGTGTTTTTTTGGACCATATTTTTTTACTTACCCATGCCCTCACTGTGCTATCTCAACGCCCCCTAATTTTCTATGGGTCTTCTACTGCCCCCCTGAAAGTCTCAAACGCCCGCGTTATCGCCCACCTGTGACATACACTATCCACGTGGTCAAAATCGACTTAGGATACGTTCATAAATCAACTTGGGATGTTTTCAAAACCCACCTGGGCGTTTTAAAATCAAATGAATAATCGATAAAACAACGTGCGCTGGATGCCAGGCGCTTTGTGATTCAAGTTTTTTTTCAATCAAACATATAAATTACGAATTTGGCACCCCCTAAAACTGCCGCCCGGTTCCCCCCCCCCCCCTAAATCCGGGGCTGATAGGTTTGATTAATATTCATATTGATAACAACATTCAGATTGAGTAATTTCACTAAGAAAAACTCCCCTCAACATCCTAGTAAATATATAATATCGGGACTATTAGAGATAATCTCACTTGGGGTGAAATATACCTAAATTGCGCTACACAAATGTATTGTTATTATTATGATCATATTAATGCTAAAGCATTTTCAGAGGGAAATAAATATATCGACGCTGAAGTTGCGAGGAAAATGAGTGTAATAACAATAATCTGCAAATAGGAATACTATATTAAGTTATTATCATGGTCCTGGAATATAATGAAGTTATTATCATGGTCCTGGAATATAATGAAGTTAGTGCAGCATAATCAGATCATGGAATATATTTTTGTTTTGAGCTTTAAAAGGTTGTGATGTACAAACTGTTTTCTCATCCCACGGACAATTTTATTTACGCGAGCAAAATTCAATGTACCTACTCGTATGTGCTTACTTCAAACAGAATTTTTGTTTCCTGATGTAGTAAAAGCTATCACACGGTGAGCTCTGTCGTCATGAAATGTACACGTGTTTTTACGGTAGCTGTTTATCAGCCCATAACGTAATATCCATCAAAGAAAGCAGCTGATAACTGGTTCCATGACAACTCCGAATCATGCAATTTCAACACCCCTTTGAAATGTCATTAAAAGTTATGAAAAAATAGGAAAATGCCCATATCCTAATTTAACGTAACATTTTTAACCAAATTTTTGATATATTTATTCTTCATTTTTAATGAATTTTCAATGGGGGTGTTGAAGTTGAATGATTCTGAGTTGTCCGGTTGCCCTGATAACTAGATAAGTAGGTACCATCAAATTGTAATTTGTAGTTTTGGCATAAGTAAATTAGTTCAATGGAGCTTTTTGAATATTTACTTCCTTCTAATTGGTATATTGATAAAAAAAAACTTCACGCACGTCATATCTGATATTGTGGTCGTGTGATTTCCATGAGAAAACTTACAACTTACAAGAAAAGGTTACAACTTACAATGGATCATTTAACGGCATGCCTATATTGCCTGTACTGTGTGAGCCCCTGACGCCTTTTGACTCGACCTTTATATCCAGAGAGTGCGCAGGAAAGAGAGTTTATCGTGAAGTTTGATTCTCAGGAATGCTCAGTATGGTCATGCTGCCGAAGCCTCCATCGCAACATATCATTCTATTACTTACGTCGCGTCGCGGCGTTAAAACGGAGATTCAGTTTCAATTTCAAAATTTAAAACTACTTTCACAATAAACTGACCTGCAAGACGTTTTTAAACCTTGTTGCTGTGAGTTAAATTATAATCCTTCTTTCTATGACATTGTACGATTTATGAGCTCTTAACTAAGGAGATATTAAAAGCTTGCGAAAGCTATCTCCCTCGTGGATGTATTTGATTCCAGCGGGGTCTAGCAGAAATCGATAACTTTATCGGATTTAACAATATCGGATCGATAGGCGTGACTTCCAATGATTTTATATCGACATGAATACGGTTTCACTGTTGACGACAGCCGATCTATGGAATAGGGAATAAATAAGAAATCGATGTACGTTGGCAACACTGGAGATGTTTTCTATGAATTGACATTCAGAAACGTCAAACGCCAAATGATTTCATAAAAATATTATTAAATTGGTTGAATTGAACTAGGTACTAACCTAAATACAGTCGGGATTTACTTTTTGACACTAAACAGGAGTTAATAAGGTCTTTCGGAAGTTATATTTCAAGTCTTTAGTCATGTTTCTCCAAGATCAAATGCAATAAATTGATTCCCCCTTATAGCCGGTTCACACGATTCAATTTTAGTTGATCAACTCGACACTTGAAAGCATATTGACAGGTGTGAACCTTCTTTCAACAAAGTTGAACAAGTTTTTTGTTGACCAACTAAAGTTGATAGCCCGTCTACTTTTGACGTTCGAGTATGACCGCGCCATCTTGGTTACCATAGTTACTCGCGGGCACAAGTAGACGTCAAACATTTATGTCAATATTCTTATACATTCCTAGTTTCTACCGTCATGGAATCCGTTTCAACGAAAAAATGGTCGGATGATTTGATGTTCGGATTTATGCATCCCTGTCTTTGGGATCAAAAGCAAGAAGTGTACAAAAATAGAAATGCCCGTGATACTGCAATAAATGATATGTGTTTCATTTACACTACCTACCCAATATATTATGATAATGACAGAAAATAGCGGTAAATATTCTGAGACATGTGTCACCATTAATACGCATAAATTAAAAGAAAAAACAATTTGTACAAATCTAATAACTACCTATGTCAAACTTTGACGTTTGGCGTTGTCGTTTTTAGGTTATGGTAAAGCTAACTTTAACGAAATATGCATTATTTCCTTGCTTCTCCGGTTACTGTAGTTAGTAGTAATTATTATTAATTTAAACATCTCTGAAAAATTTTATCGCCAATTTTGGAAAGCAAGCTCATCAAATTGTTTTTCTGTCATCCTCAAGTGATTTCTATATCCTCCGGAGTCTTCTAGGGCCATCTCTTTCAAAATTGTGTTGGATGCGCCTAATTCACTCCTTCTCATGATCCATTTTCTCGCCTAAATACGACGTTTTTCATGCTTTTCCATAATCTCGAGCTCGTCTCGCAGAACATCAGAAGTTAGAGAGACGCACGCACTGACAATTTCAGTTGACGCCATCTTGAATGTCAAATTCGGTTCTACTTAAATTGAAACGTGTGAACATAATCTTGTTCAACTTTTTACGTTAAATAAAAGTGGATCAACAAAAATCGAAACGTCTGAACGCGCCATTAGATGAATTATTTAAGTCTACGGGTCGCATAAATATTTCTTTCAATTCTAAGAGCTTCGTTAGTTCACCTCCATTCATTAATAATTCATTTTGGAACGACTTTATGCAAAATGTTTTGTATATTGAGAGCATATCTGACACCCAGGAAACCGCGCTAATGGAAATGCCTCGGATAATGGCTTATTTAGGCAGAAAGGGTGGTTGCAATAATTGTAAGTTGTACCCCTTGAGGCGGCCCTGCGTGCAGACTGTACAGATATGTCAGGTTGTCAAGCGGTCATGTAATCGCTAAATAATTTATGTATTCCCCGGCAGTGACGCGGTAAAGCGTTCATTTCATTTCTAAAGGTCAAGACTGTCGCCCGCGGCGAACCCCGAATGTGGGCGAGATGACGTCCTCAATATTATGCAGCCAACTGTGACTGCTAGACCAAAGTAGAGCATATTTCTTTAGTGCGTCACACAGTGCGTTAGCGCTGCTCAGTGTTCGTGTCACGTAATGTTTTGTGATTATAGAAGGAAGAATTTGAAAGTAATGATTAGTTTTGGGTAATGAACCGTCTTTGCGGACATTAAACTTGTAAACTATTCAGTATTACGTTGAAATGAAGTCACCACTTTAAGAAATTATCTCACACTTATTCGTGTTTAATATGAAGTAAAACTTCTTTATGCACGCTCTACTTGGGGGGTAAGCTGGTGAATGTGTTACGAAAAGTGGTGATTGTTACGAAAAATGTCATGCGAACGGTAATCGATGCGAACTGTGATCGATTGCTGGGCGAACGGTCGGGTTCGAACGGTTCGATCTCCCCAAATCAAGCGTCTTTACGCAGTCTTGACTTGGGGAGTGATAAGGATGAGGATAAGGATAAGGATAAGGATGGTCACCCCAAGGTTGTAGGACACCCCAAGGTCGTAGATCACCCCAAGGTCGTAGGTCACCCCAAGGTCGTAAGTCACCCCAAGGTCGTAGGTCACCCCAAGGTCGTAGATCACCCCAAGGTCGTAGGTCACCCCAAGGTCGTAAGTCACCCCAAGGTCGTAGGTCACCCCAAGGTCGTAGGTCACCCCGTTCGCTACGTTTGGTAACTTAGCAGGGATACCTGGTTTCATTGGGCGAGGTTTGTCTTGTAGTTTTACTTCAGTCGTGTGGTCTAAAGCACACTCATTTTTTTTTAGCTTTTAAAACGTTTAATAATGGAAAAAATATTTTTTGCGAAGGAAATTTATTATCGCGTCTTATTTTTTGACAGTTATAATGAATATTTGAAATTTATTTTTATTTTTAACTTTTATGAGTATGAGTAAAACCTCAAATTGTAATATTTAATTAATAGTCCAGTCAAGTTAAACATGAAAAGGGGGTTGTGCTTGCAAAAGGTCCGGTCATTCTGAATTTTTTATATGTTGTTTGGACCTAAACCAGTAATAAAAAAAAAAATTGCAACTTCGAAAGTGCTGTGCGAGCGGCGGTGGACCCAAAAAACTAAGAAATTTTCGGATTTTTTTCAGTTTTTGCTAAATATCTCAGTGAAGGAAGGGTCTGACCGGTATAGTTAGTATACATACTTTAAAGTAGACTAAATTTGCTACAATTTGAGACCAAAGCAAGCTATATAGAGCCTTTGGTTTTCAAGATACAGTTCTTCGAAAATAGGCCATTTTTTCCAAAAAGTGAAATTTTTTCGAAATGGTCACTTATTTTGTAAAATATTTTGTAAAACACGTATCCCACGTCAAATATTATACGAAATAAAATTGTAGTAAATTTAATTAGCTTTCATTTAAAACTAGATTGATATCTGTAGACCTAACGGTTCTCTCAAGAACGCCAGATAACCAAAAACAGTCATAGGCGGGTTTTGGGGGGAAATGCAAATAAACTGTTCTCACGTCTTTTTATGGTTTTATTTATCAAACAGTTTTTTTTGTTACTGTTAACACATTTTTGATGAAAAAAAGAAAAGATAATTCATCTATCGGGAATTACGTCATCTTCAAACATTGTTTTATATACCTACATACTAAAATGCTTGTACAAACATGATGGTACCTACAGCCACAAAGCACTTGATGCCTGCTTCACTTATGGCTTGTGGGGTGGAGTCTGGCCGAAGGAAGATCTCCACTTGCACAGCAAGTGATTCACTCTTTCTCAGAAGTGTGGTGATTTTGGTCTTTCCTTGGCCAAACGGTGCTGAGGTGGTATCGCACCCGGTAAACGCGTGGGTGAATAGTGCCGTTCCTGGTAATCGCCGGGATCCCTGGTGATTGTAGGAGGTGGTAGAGTAGTGACAGCAACCAGCTTCACCCTTGGTGCTCTTCTGAAGATAGACGTTTGTCTTTTCAGCACCTAAACCATTGAGAAGAACGAGCAGGTCGACGTCTTCTCCCACTATGACGACCCGATCGGCTACTGCTCTTTTTGAAAGTGCCATCATGACGATCTCTCGATCCGCATCTTCTTCGGCAATAGCCACTTCTACTCCATCCTTCTGAAAGGCGTCACAGAGAAGAGTTATAAGGCGTCTCTTAGTGTTCTCATTGCCCAATACATGCTCTTGAGTAATTTGAATTACTGTGGATTCATCGAACGTCAATTCGTAGCTGGAATGAGCTGTGTAGCACCGGAGTCTTTCCGCTGTTTTGGTGTTTTTTTTTGGTAGCATCTTCGGGGTAGCCGTCAAAACGATGGAGACGTTCTTCCCAAAGTGGTTTCGGACATAGGTGGTTTAACACGTCAAAAGTGCTCGAACCGTACTCTTCCGCTGCCACACGACCTTGTGCAAGAGGTAGCCACCATCCAAAATGACGTGAGTGCTGGCATCTATCGGCGTGTGGCTGGAAAGAGGAGTGAAGGCAGAGTACAGAGTAGATTTTGTGCCCTTGCGAATCCCTTGTTCATCGAACAGAGACATCGGGAACGGGGCCAACTCATACTTGAAGTCATCCTGTAAATCCTGTTCAGATTGCTTTGTAATACACACTCGCTGGAAAATTGTGAGCGGATCCACAGCCACTCTTCTGTTTTTGTCCGGCAGTTTAACGGTTGAGGTGATCGATGCCAGCGTGGTAACTTTATTTTTCCGCTTTACTACTACCTTGTCGTACATTTGCCCCACAATCTTCATCACTCCCTCCGTTCCAACTCTCTGGGCTGTGTGGCAATTAATTTCAGGACCTGCCAGTAAACCACTACTGCTAGAAATCAAACTGTCAGTTTTGGGAAATGGAGGGTGGAGAGCAAACCAGTTTTTTAGTTTTTCCACGTCATTATTATCTCGGATGATTCTAGAAGGTCTCACGTCTACATGCTGCTCTCCAGTAGGACATGAGATACTGCAAAAACTTTCCAGTTCTTCACAAATGTTCAACATAAACACCATTCCTGTTGTCCACCTTGCCTGAACACTGTCGGAGATTCCCCTTCCTTGGGTCAACCCACCGTAGGTTTTCATGGATCGCATCAGCTTCTGCTCAATTGTTAGATCTGACCACAACCCAGACCAAAACTTGTCAGACCGGCGAATGGTGAAGGGTCCTTTTGTGAACATGTCATATTCACTTTTATCCATCCGATCTTGTAGAGCCATCA
Source organism: Limnephilus marmoratus (assembly GCA_917880885.1). Taxonomy (NCBI): domain Eukaryota; kingdom Metazoa; phylum Arthropoda; class Insecta; order Trichoptera; family Limnephilidae; genus Limnephilus; species Limnephilus marmoratus. Next base: position 31,619,275 of record OU862906.1, on the reverse strand, counting down.
TATCCTGAAGGTAGAGGTGCGCGCTCTTAGCATACAAAAAATGTCCAGCTGCGTGGAAAAAAGGGAGCATCTTGTGGACAGTGTACAAATGAAGGTTCCAATCACCAGCACGCTCTGCCTGGATGAATAGTTTTAATTAATAGATGACTAATGGAATTACTTCACAGCACAATAAAAACATAAAAAGACGTGAAAACAGTTTATTTGCATTTCCCCCCAAAACCCACCTATGACTGTTTTTGTTTATCTGGCGTTCTTGAGAGAACCGTTAGGTCTACAGATATCAATCAATCTAGTTTTAAATGAAAGCTAATTAAATTTACTACAATTTTATTTCATATAATATTTGACGTGGGATACGTGTTTTAGAAAATATTTTATAAAATAAGAGACCATTTCGAAAAAATTTCACTTTTTGGAAAAAATGGCCTATTTTCGAAGAACTTTATCTTGGAAACCAATGGCTGCATATAGCTCGCTTTGATCTCAAATTGTAGCAAATTTAGTCTACTTTAAAAATATGTACACTAACTATACCGGTCAAACTCTTCCTTCACTGAGATATTGAGCAAAAACTGAAATAAATCCGAAAATTTCTTGGTTTTTTGGGTCCACCGCCGCTCGCACAGCACTTTCGAAGTTGCAATTTTTTTTTTTATTACTGGTTTAGGTCCTAACAACATATAAAAAATTCAGAATGACCGGACCTTTTGCAAGCACGGATGTACATCATCTTGACTGGGCTATAAATGAAGACAATATTAGTGAAACTCAATCGAAAATCTGGAAAAAGAACAATCAGAAAAGATATTGGCACCTCTGGGACACGAACCCAGGACCTTTTGCTTTCATGGCAACAGCTCTACCAACTGAGCTAAGGTGTCTATATCCAATTCGGTCAATTTTAACTGTATCATACTTCGACTAAGAATTACCAATATTATCTTCATTTTCTTGACCAGTTATATTTTTAAAATTTTTCTGTCTCCAGATTTTCGATTCAGTTTCGCTAATATTGTCTTCACTTAATTGAATATTTCAAAGTTCCGTAGTTCATGATGTAAATAAGAGTAGAATATACTTTAAATATCATCCTGGCGATAAACCACCAGTCCTTTTCCATCTCTCCTTCTCTTCTTTAATCCTATTCATTTTACATTAGCTACACAAAGTAGAGGAAAATAATTCCCCTGCGTGATTAAGAGGAATATAAACGCTAGAAATATTTCGAATCTCGTGCCTGCAACATTTTAAAATCGAGCGTCTTTTTGCACGAGGCTAGTAAGCGAAAAAGTGGTTTTTATTTATTTTGTGCATAATTTTATAAGAACGAAAAAAAGTTAGAACATGGAAAACCTCAAAAATAGTCTTAGCCATAAAGGGGTATTTTTAAAAAATTGTTTCTTGTATTACTTCATAGTTAAGTCATGAAAAAACATTTTTTTTTGTGGTTTACTCTTATATTTTTTGTTACGTAAATAATCATTTTATTGTAATTCCAATACATAGAAAAGCTAGTAAAAGCTTCGATTTATCCGTAGCATATTTTTTTATGTTCATACTGTAAGCCGATTCGTCGTAAAGATTAATCAAAATAGTATATAAATAGGATTTCACGTATATATTCATCTTAATATCATTCTGAGAATGACAAAGGTAAATAATTAATATGGGTAGGAATATGAGGGTCTGTTTGTCCAGGAGTGACGGGCGTACAAATCCATCCCTCCCACTGCGGTGCAAGAGAAGTCAAAACGTCTCCCTCAATCACTCTCTCCCGATCTGGCCACGCAGTTAGTGAACAGACGCTTCCGTCGCGTCGCCAAGATCCGTACCAACATCACCCCATGAATCCGGACATCCCTGCCAATCTACCAAACGTTGAAAACCACTTGGTTTGTTATCCAATAAATGGTTCCCGAGGCGGCGGCACCCATACCCGCCGCCCAAATGAATCATTCAATATATGTACTATACCCCAAATAAATCTTCACGATGAATCGAAGTTTCACTAGCTCCGCGCAAAAGATACCCTTGTGGAGTATAAGCAAAAATAAAAAAGACGTTTCGATCTAGGCTGATCTAGAAAATAAAAAATCACAAGCCTTGCAAATTAAAAAAAAAAAAAAACAGATTTCTTCTACAAATTTAACTCACCAAAGGGGGCATACATTAATTACGTGAGCAGTTTTTCTTCCAATCTAGATCCCTCCTCCCCTTTGATGAGTTAAATTTGGGCCACTTCGTATATTCTTTTCGTGGGTCTTATTTATTCAAAGAGCTGCAAGAAAATAAAATTATCAATAAAGAAGAGTCGAGAAAAGGCAGATAAAATCACAGATTCCCGTCGAAGATAAAATCAGAATGATGAAAACCAACTTGTAACCTTATCTGTACAGTTTATCCCTGCTAATGAATCGCCATTTAACTAAATAAATGGTTTCTTACGTCTTTCGTGTGCACTTGTACTTCTTTATTGTAATTTCAGGCATTCCAATAATGATTATTATTCCTTTGATTCTGTTTGTTTTCAGATTCGAGGTATGATAAGCTTGTTAAATGGCAATCCGGCGCAGCACGAGCCAACGTTCTTGAGGGGAAATAATGGTTGAAGATAATATATATTCACTCGATTCTTTTAATAAATACTACGTAATTTAACTTCTGATTGGTAAAATATCGCATTCCGTACGAAACGCCGATCGGATTACTGCAAATAAACAATAATCATGTGTGCAGTTCACATGCGGTAGAAGTGAAATCTTTAGAAAACTAAACTTAACGAAGTATCAGGAGTAGAATAATTGCACAGTTTATTTATTATGATATTGCTATCACGGTTAAAAATTATTTAACATTTTATTCTACGAAGCACCGCATAAAGAGGACGTCGATTAGTCTATCTCATTCTCTCGGCTAAATCCTATTATGTGTTTGTCTCTTTTTAGTGTCGCTCGTTTCCGTTTCATCGAGTTTCAAATGATAACGATGCTAAAAAAGTTTTCACTTCAAAAACAAAAATATTATTAATTTTCTTTGCATATTATTGCTGTTGTTTTTTCAATGTGATAGGTACCGCTCAGGATATCCACTGCCCAAAGGCATTTTTATAAGCCTTATAACATTTCAGTCACGGCGACAACTGTAATAAAGTAGCCTTTGTGGAAAATTACTAACAAAGCCTGTTCCATTTCAGTCACAACGGTGACAACTGTAATAAAGTAGCCTTTGTTTGTGGAAAATTACTAACAAAGTCTGTTCCATTTCGGTCATCGTGACAACTGTAATAAATAAAGTAGCCTTTGTTTGTGGAAAATTACTAACAAAGCCTTTTCCATTTCAGTCACGGTGACAACTGTAATAAAGTAGCCTTTTTGTTTGTGCAAAATTACTAACAAAGTCTGTTCAATTTCAGTCATGGTGACAACTGTAATAACGTAGCTTTTGTTTGTGGAAAATTACTAACAAAGCCTCTTTCATTTCAGTCACGGTGACAACTGTAATAACGTAGCCTTTGTTTGTGGAAAATTACTAACAAAGCCTCTTTCATTTCAGTCACGGTGACAACTGTAATAACGTAGCCTTTGTTTGTGGAAAATTACTAACAAAGCCTCTTTCATTTCAGTCACGGTGACAACTGTAATAACGTAGCCTTTGTTTGTGGAAAATTACTAACAAAGCCTCTTTCATTTCAGTCACGGTGACAACTGTAATAACGTAGCCTTTGTTTGTGGAAAATTACTAACAAAGCCTCTTTCATTTCAGTCACGGTGACAACTGTAATAACGTAGCCTTTGTTTGTGGAAAATTACTAACAAAGCCTCTTTCATTTCAGTCACGGTGACAACTGTAATAACGTAGCCTTTGTTTGTGGAAAATTACTAACAAAGCCTCTTTCATTTCAGTCACGGTGACAACTGTAATAACGTAGCCTTTGTTTGTGGAAAATTACTAACAAAGACTGTTCCATTGCAGTCCCCATGGTTCAAATTGATTATTATTTTATTCATGAGATTTGAAGACGCAGTTTGATAGCAGTATTTAGTCTAATGCAGTCCGTAGGTTAGGTTACGTTAGGTTTGCAGAAGCAAAAGTTAATATATTATTGTCGTCACCGTGATTAATATGGTACAGACTTTGTAAATGATTTTCTCTCAGGCTAAATTGTTCAGTTTTCGGAACAATTAGTATAGGTCTCAGAGAAATCGTTGCCTCTTACTATCTTGGTTAGAAATATGATCTAAAATGTGTTACAAAGAGAAAACACAACCCGATAAATTCAAATATAAAGGTAACTCGCAAATACGGTGAAATTGAAACAAAATTATGAAATTTTAAGAATTTTTACCGGTCAGTGGTTGAGTGGGCATCGCGCTTGGGTCCAACCCGGGCGTCGCGCCTGTTTGATTCCTCGGCTGGCTAAGTCCTCCATCACAACACAAGCAACATTTTCGGCTTTCTGTGGTGGTAGTAGGAGATTTTCAAACATTGTTGGGTTATTCGTAGCCCGGGAATGTTCTTTCGTTTTTTAAATTTTTTAATAATTATTTTTACATGAAACGTTTGTAATACATTTGCCTAATAAAAAATGTGTGTGTTTTTATTTTTTCCTTTTCAGTACTTTTGGTTAGAAAAAAACGTTGGCTGACCTTTAAAATTTTTTATGTTTGCATTAAAAAAATTTATATTTATAAAATTATTTGTTTATTTGAATCATTAAATTTGTATTTAAAGATTCAAATAAACAAATAATCATAAATACAAATTTAATGATTCAAATAAACAAATAATCAATTTATTTAATAATAGTATTTCATCACCTTTTAAAAATAATTTTTAGTGTTCGGATGCGTTTAGAAATAATCTATTTTTTGGATTTTAGTGCAATACGGAAATATTTTGACCTTCCGACATAATGGCCCGAGGCCTGGGGATTAAACAAAAAAAGCCATATTCTACGGATGGAGTAATTCATCAAATTTCAAAGTTAGTTTTCAGGTTTTGTAAAGTTTCTATTCAAGTTCTGTTATTATATTATTACTAGCTTTTACCCGCGGCTTTGCTCGCATGGTATTAGGGGTTTCCCACTCCGCCTCCTCTGCCTTCCCTCTCTCCACTCCACTCCCCCCATCAACCCCCTCCCCCTATCCCTCCACCAACCCCTCCCCTCACCCCTACCCCTTACTTCCCTCCCACCTCTCCCACCCCACTCCGCATCCTCCACCTTCCCTCTCCCCACACCACTCATCAACCTACTTCCCCCACCCCCTACTCCTTCCTACACTCTCCTCCATCCTTGCCCATTCCCCTTCCTTCCCTCCCCCTCTCCCTCCCCTAACCTCCCCCCATCCTCTTCCCCCTCCCCTTTCCCCCTCCACCAACACCCTCCCAACAGCCCCTCACCACTCCCCCCTCTCACCTCTCATATTCCACACATTCATTCCTGTACATTCAGTTTACAAACTGCTCACGTGCCACCTATTAAATTTTTTATACAAATTTCATAATGCCAGAACTCAACGGTAGTTTTATACAAAATAACGAAAAAAAAAAAAAAGAATTTAAAATAAAACAATAACTTTGTAAACACCACTTTTATTTTTATACTTTATGCCGACCGGGTTTCGCTACAACCGTAGCTTCATCAGGGCAGTATAATTCTCTACTAACATTAGGTTACATGTGTGTTATAATATATAATGGGCCGGACTCGTCAAGTGTAGGGGGAGGAGGAAGACATAGATGGAGAATTGGGAAGGGAACGGACGTGTTCTTTATCAATAGGGAACAATCTTAGTATGGGACTTTTATTTAAATTTAGTTGATTATTAATTACCTTACTATTAGTGTTTATGGCTTTCCTAAGCTCAAGTGCCTCTAGATTATCCAACCTTACTCCGATATTGTTTTTATGAATCAGTTTGGCGCCGGCTGTTTGGTCAAATTTATGATCTTTTTCGATCAAGTGGTTGGCGAATTCTGAAAAACCCGAGCTGTGTAGACATCTGAGATGTTCTTTTACACGGGTGTGTATTTTGCGCGCTGTTTTACCAATATAAAAAACTGAGCAGTCACTGCATTGAAGCGAATAAATTCCCGAGTGAGATAAGCTATCATCCTTATCCTTACCGTTCTTTAAAAGTTTGCCTAGATTATTATTAGTGTAAAATGCTGGTTTGATTTCTGATGGGAGGTTTTTAACACTTTTTTGAGAGAAATTATTGATGTACAGGATTCTACGCCATTGATACGGTTGATTATTATTACTTGGTATATTATTATTATGAGGTGGACTGTTGTATAAAAATTTACTTGTGGATAATTTCTTTAATTTTTTATTTAGAATGTTGTCTACTATTTTTGGGTTGTAACCGTTATTTATTGCTATTTGTTTGATCGTAGATAGTTCTATTGCAAAGTTAGTATTTGATAAAGGTACTGTAACTAATCTATGTGTCATGGAATGAAAAGCTGAATGTTTATGGGAGTTGGGATGGTTAGATGAATTGTGAATCATTATATCGGTGAACGTCGGTTTGCGGTAGATTTTATATTCAATTTTATTATTTATTATCGATAACGTAAGATCTAAAAAGTTTAAGGTAGAATTGGTTCCTATTTCTATGGTGAATTTAATTTGTTTATGGAAGGAGTTTATTAGCAGCAGGAAGGAGTTTAATTGTCTCTTTGTTCCTAACCAAACACAAAAAACATCGTCAACATACCTCTTCCACAATAATAAGTTTTGTAATAATGGTGATTTACTATTAAAAATATTATTCTCTAAATTGTCCATGAATATATCAGCGATGAGAGGCGATGTCGCTGCCCCCATGGCCAATCCTTCTTGTTGTCGATAAAAACGTTCATTGTATTGAAAATAGTTTTGGTTAAGACATATATTAAACAGGTGAGATAAATCCTTAGTGAAATTATTTGGTAACTTTGAATTTTGTAGCAATTTAGATATGTCTTATTATGTCTTCCTCCTCCCCCTACACTTGACGAGTCCGGCCCATTATATATTATAACACACATGTAACCTAATGTTAGTAGAGAATTATACTGCCCTGATGAAGCTACGGTTGTAGCGAAACCCGGTCGGCATAAAGTATAAAAATAAAAGTGGTGTTTACAAAGTTATTGTTTTATTTTAAATTAATAATGTCACATCACAAAGTATCCGCTTCATATGAACAAAAAAAAAAAGAATTATCCAATTTGGTGCAGTCGTTCGGATTTATGCGCATACATTTCGGCGATTCATTTTTAGAGATACTTATTAAGTACGACGCCAACAAAGCACTCTTTTTAGGGTGAATTGCCTAATTAAAAAAAAAAAAAACATCGTTTCCAAGGCGACAATTGGTTTGTTTTTTCTGATGTTTACAATAAATCGATTTTGTTAGGGACAGAAAACGTATGATAAATAATTTCATAACGCCAGAGATTATTCATAACGCCAGAACTTACCAATATATATAGCCTATAGATCTCGCAAATAACGTAGCTTTCTATTAGTGAAAGAATTTTTAAAATCCATTCTGTAGTTTTTGCGTGAAAGAGTAACAAACATACATCCATGCAAACTTTCGCCTTTATAATAGTAGTATGATTGATGAGTTGTTTCGAAAAACTGATATAATAACAATACAACTTGAATGGAATCTTTACAAAACTTGTAAATTTTCTTTAATATTGATGAAATGTTTAAATTTTTTGAGATAACCCTTCTTAATATATTTGTCACTGTGGCTGAAATAATACTAATACTAGTAGGCTTTGTAAATACGCTGCCTGGAGTCAGTGGAACTTTAATTGGAATATCTTTCCCGCTTGAGGAATGTAATGACAATGAGGAAGAAGGAGGTGAAGGATTAGGAGAAGAGGAGGGTCGGAAAGGTCAGTTCTAGGAGAGTCGGAACGTGGCGTTAATATCACATGTACTTACTTAGAGGATCCACCGCTCTGGAACAAAGCTCAAAACTGACCATCTTTCTTTTTTTCTTTATATAATAACAATATTATTTGTAATTATTAATCAAGTCGCATTTCAAATGGGTCCAATGAGCAAATCAAACAATGGGTCCAATAAGTCCAACGGGTCCAATGCCCTTTCCGCTTTGCCACAAAGTTGGCTCAAATATAACTTAATAGCCTGCTTTTTGTGCCAAACGAAGGCATTTTTGTACCTTTTTCGTCCACTCTTGAACGAGTATCTTTCAAGTACATCCAAGAAGCAAAATATTTTTAATTAGTCTGACCCGACAAACGTTGTTCTGCCATATAAATTATTTCTAGTAAATATTTTAGTTGTTAAATACAAAATAACGAACGTACTCGTATTGTAAGTGTGCGGGGTTGGGATCCATGACAGAAAGAGGAATGGAGCCCTGTAGACGATGACTGCCGATAAAAACAAAAAACATCAACTAAATTAGGAAAATCAAATAAATAAAATCGATATGAATTTCGAAAAGCAATTGAGTGTACGATATTTTTTGTCAGTCCGTCTTTAGCCAACACAAATAAGCTCGACGGTTTGCCCACGCGAGAACATGATGCCGAAAGAAATATCAAAATGACGCGACGCTTCCCGTGAATGTCTTGCGCATGTGTGGATGAAAGTTCGATGAGGCACACGTCATCTGTCATTCAACAACATAAATAATTTCTTTCTGTTTGAAATTCGAAAGGCGGTTAAATTTTTCATACAAAAATACTAAAATCGCGATTAAACAATCGGAGGGTGAGGGTAGGCAGGTTAAAATTTGGGGTTATTGGTATTTTTTGATGCCAAATAAAAAAAAAAAAAACAAAAATAAAAAATTGTCAAAAAATAGAATTTTTTTCTGGATATTGACACCCTAATCAACTAGAGCAGTGTTTATTAACCTATGGTCCTAATGTATGTATAGGGGTCCGTAGTCCCATCTCTGGACCATTTAACAATAATAAATAAATGCCACCAAAAGTCTCGTAATCGCCATGCGTCTTCGCTTCGGGATTATTTTTCAGTACCCGACAAAAATAAAAATTGGATATTTGACCCTTTTTACACAGATTTTTCCTGTGCCGTTATCTTGATAACGGCACAGGAAAACCAATTAATAGAAATATCTCGTGCTTCAGCTTTGAAACGTAATTTCAAAGAATAGAACTTTGTTAAGTTTTGAGTGAATGTAAAGAAAGCTTATAAGAAATAACAGAAGAAGCCAAGAAGCGCTGGAATATTTACTTTCTCCACCACATACTTCTGTATAAAGGCATTCTCTGCTCTTGTATATTGTTTGTATCTATTATTTTACAAGTGGAATCCGATTTGATATTACATCTTGTATTGAAATCAACCCGAATATCACGAATTTAGTTGCAAAAAAGCAACACCAACCTTTAAATTAATTAACCGTCAACTAACGTGAAAGTTGGGTGTTGCTGTTGTACGTTATTTTTTTATATATTTTTTTTATTTTTTGTAAAAAGAAATACAAAAATTAAAAGCCTGAAATTTATTGCTGGTTTTTTATTAAGGGGGGTCCTTGAAAATTGTGCTTGATTTCCTGGGGGTCCGTGGCTGAAAAAGGTTAAGAAACGCTAACCTAGAGGTATGAAATTTACTTTAAAACCTATTTTCTTACCTACAAAATATACATAAAAAAATTATATAAATCAGTCAAGCCGTTTCGGAGGAGTGCGACCACAAACACCGTGACACGAGATTTTTATGTATATATAAGATTATGACATTTAAACACTTCAATGTTTAATATAAAACGAATAACGAATGTTCAAATATAAAAACAATAATATAAAAACAAATGATAAAGTCCGATGTACCTAATGAACTAATGGTCCATGATTAGAATAAACTGCAGTATCTACTCGCGTGCAAAGTCACGCTGTCACTCGAGTTAAGCACATGACGCGAGCTTCTCTAAACAGTCTAATGAAGAGGTAATACAGGTCCACTATTTACCATTAGGCCCCGCCAACCGTAGCGTGAAGGAATTTCCTAGCACACGATCGTACTTGCATTTTCCGAGATAAGTCTCACGCAGTGCCAACTGTTTTATATTCGCCTGTTAGCATAATACACACTCACGTACGTGCTACATAGATACGGCAAGGTTAATAGAACATTTTCAAGAAATTTAAATGTTCAAGTGAGAATTTGCATCAGCTTTTAGAGACATCGTTTGTTTAGGACGCGCTTGAATCTCAAATGGTTCTTTTTTTATCATTGTGGAAGATGTTACTTGAAGTGTAGCCTGTCATGAAGGGTTGCATAGCAGTGGACGTTGGGAAGTGTGCACTAATCGTAAGCTAAATAAACGGCCCTTAGGATTTGCAAGTAATGCTGCTTGCATGTACGACAAATTAAAGTGTTTTCTTTGAATGATTTTCGCAGGGTCGGAATCCACAAGTAAAATGCATTTCTGCTGCAAGTTTAGATGTAAAACAGAAAAACCAGAAATGTCAGAAGAAATTGGAAGCAATTGTAGTATGATTACAATCGTCCACATTAGGCCCAGATACTGCCAAAGATGGTCGCTGTTCTTGTTCAATCCCATCATGCTTGCATGGCTGAGGTTTATTAAGAAAGTACTCAAATATTTATTAAGTAAGTATCTCAAATTCTTATCTTTTTAGTATCTAACACAAAAGAAATCTAAAATTTTTGCCCATTACAAAGCTTTACGCTACAATTTTACCCGTGACAAGTTTAAACCATTTTGAAAATATTCCACAAATGACGATGTTTTATGTAATGTTTAGAAAATCTATCACAAAACGCATATCGACAAGTTTTCTAGCACCGTTGTGCTTTGAAACTCGATGAAACGGAAACTTGGGACACTAAAAAGAGACATTCACATATATCGCAAGCGCATTTGAAGTGAAATAACACAAAACTGAGCAATATAAATACGAGTACTACGTTATTATTATTATTATTATCTATAGGATTTAGACTGAGAGAGAATGAGATAGATTAATCGGTGTTCTCCTTGTGCGGTGCTTCGTAGCCTATCGGCCTCCTCTTTGTGCGGTGCTTCGTAGAATAAAATGTAAAATAATTTTTAAATTTGTAACAATATTATAATAATCGTCGCAGGAAAGCAATACTGCTATAACTGCCACTACCCAGGAAAATATTTTTGAGGATTTTGAGGTGTGTACAACAGAAAGTATTGCTGACAAAACGGCTAATTTTTCCAACGCCGTACAGTTCTTACTTATCGTCGTAGAATCACGGGACCTAGATAGATCGACGCAGAAAAAAACACCCTGCAAAATGGTGTTTATAAAGTATTTTCGTAGGTAGTGGCGCTTACAGCAGTACCTAGTACCTATTGCTTTCTTGCGATGATAAATGAACCCCACGATTATCATATTCCTGACACTCTGTATTCATTCGTCTCATTCTCTCGAGGTTTACTTTACTGAAGGTTTCACTTCTACCGCGTGCGAACTGCAACAAAAGTGTTTTTTTATTTTTTTAAATTAATTCCACAAAGAAATCGCTGACAAAAATAATTTCTCTCGGGGCCTAAGCCATCTTAGGGGATACTGTTTGAAGGGTTTTTAAGTAAAGGAAGAAGAGGAAGATCTGAGAAGGAAAAAGGTGGGTAGGAATCTGGGGGTCAGTGTGTCCAGGAGTGACGGAGTTACGAATCCATCCCTTCAGGCGATGAGTTAAGAGAGTTCCGCTGGAGAGGTAAAAGGCCTCACCCAGTCTCAAAGTAAGTAATTCAAACCTTACTCCTACTAAGCCACCAAACGTAGCGAACTTGGGGTGACCTTGGTAGACCAGCGATGTTGGTTATCCATTAAGGCGATCCACTAGTTCACTACTGTGCCGTGGACAGTAGTTCTTCGGTGGACGCCATAGGGGTCACTTTGAATAACCGAATTCGTCGACTAGCGGCCGTATTGTAAAATATCAACGCGAAAATGCATATTTTATTTTATTTTGGGAAGATTGGGTGTAAAAATCAACTTTTTTTGCGATTATTATAAAATTAACTGAATTTGCCACATTACACAATAAAACCATATCCGAAAAGGGGTTTATAAATAGGAGAGTTTGGACTTGAAAGTGTGTTTTTTAGACCTTATACTTTATTTTTTTATAGGCTTTTTAAAAAACTTATAAAAAAAATGACCGATATTTTTAAGGGCCAGGATATGTTCTACACGCAGTATTTAATTGAAGCATCTACAATACTTCTAAGCGATCAAATTTTCAAAACAAAAACATATGATTTTGCATTATTTACTATGACTTCATCTTAAGAGGGTATATCCAGAGAAAACCATCAATATGTCATTTTTAAATCAGATTTTAGACGTATTGACTCTTTTCCACAAAAAATTATAAATTCATTTCGAAAGATTGTTCTTTTGTCTAGGAAAGGCATGTTTTAAATTTTGAGAAAAAATGTTTATTTTTAATAAAATAAGGTTATAACATAGGTCGTTGACAGATTTGTTAAATTTTCAAAAAAGATTTTGAATTATATAACACAAATTTCAAATCATATAATCATGGAGTAAAATAAATCAGTACAGTATCTGGGAAACGCATGTTTCAGAATTTCAATTTTAGTTTAAATAAAATCATTAAAAAATATATACGTACATGTGTTTCTTGACGACAATGGGTCCGTTTACGTATTTATTTGCGCACTTACAAACTAATATATTTCAGAATTTTTAACATTCTTATTTACCTTAGACTTTATCAATAAATGATAAATACTTATAATCATTACATAATTTTAATAGTTTTATCATCACGCCTTTCAGCATTTTTGGATGTAGCTATAAATTAAAGCAAATTTGGAATGAAATAAAACCGATATTGAGATATAATTTAAAAAAGCTGGTACCGAGAATAATTAATCTTTCTCATTGGAACCGTCCTGTAAGATCGTAAGAACAACTTTCAACGAAATGTGGATTTTCGGCCACTGGCTGGTTAAACACTCTTAAATGGTTCCTGGAGTGGCGGTATCCGAGGCGCTAGCCTACCAAATTGAAAAGATGTCCATTGATTGAAACTTGCATTATCCGCTAGAGATGCTTCTAGCAGGCTGATGTGTACGTAGGAGGCGGTGACAGGGCCGGCCATGAACCAACTGGGGTTAGGCGCTAGTAAAAATCAGCTCCTTGGCTCCTTGGCGTCTTGGCGCGGCGCCCGGAGCTTTCCGCTCCAATTACGCATTCACGGGGCCGACCCTGGGCATTGATGAAGGCGTATCGCTGATAACAGGTAACAATCTCCACCCCTTTCTTATAAAAGACGCAAATACAAGAAATGAAGATCACCGGAAAGACAGCTAATACAATCTTCTTCAAACTAGCTGTTAAAAACCCGCTCCGCAGGTTATTACCTCTAGGCCCTGCGGTTTGGTTCTGCTTCGCCCAGTTAGTGTTGGTGACCATTTTATAGATCCACTACGAACTGATTCCATAAACAGCCCGTTCCTCGGATCCACTGTAGCTAGTCAACGGGACAAAGTAACCGAGACGGAGCAAATGACGTCATATGTAATATTTAGCCATTTGGTACAACATGTATTACCGTCAATCTTTTGATATCCGGAGAGATACCATATATTCACTAATTCGTAGCAGTTATACCTAGGGGGGAGACATCCCCGTCCGACCTGCTGACGGAAGTAGCGACATTTGTCGAATTCTTGAATTCAAAACCGAATTATAACAGTAGCTTTGTGTGAAATTTCACGTACACAGATGTTATTTGTGGCGCGGCGTTCCACTCCAACCTTTCCATTGACACCGTTAAGTTTATTGTTATAAATAGTTTTTGGTAAATCCTGAGCATAGTTCTCGAAATTTGTCGGTTTTATAGACATTAAATGTGATTAAAACAAAAAAATCTTTTAATTTTTAATGCAAACCTATTAAACAGAATATAAGCAGGTAAAAGCGTGACGCTTCATAGAATTATCTCTGCATCACCGTATCCACAAGGACCTCCCAATGTACCCGCTGCATGCTGTAGATGGTGTCACCAGTCACCAGTCACCACCCGCCCCGATTCTGAAATGCGATATAACCAGGTCATTTGACGGCCGAGTCGCAGGTTGCTCCGACTTCCCCTTCGAATGTTAACAGGTAATCGGGGTGAGGAATCGGGGAGCGCCGGGCTAATTAGCCGCTTCGAGATCACCTCGAGATCGGCTTAATTCCCCCTTGCTCTCGTTTTACCATTTTACCCCGAGAGCGTATCCGCATCGCATGTTTAACTTGCCGGCTAATTAAAAAGCAAATATCTCCTCGTTTTATTTTCAATTTAAATGATAATGTGGCCTCAGTTCGCAAGGATTTGTAATGAATATACTTGGAAACAAAAAATATCAATACGAATGAAAATCGTAAGTTATTCCTTTGTTTATAATATTCTCTGTAATATTTTAACAAAAAAAATAAGTTATTAACAACAGTTTAAGGCACCGTATACCCGCTCAAAAAGAAGAAGATGGAGAGATAAGTAAATACGAATGTTAGAGGGAGTGCGCTAATATTAGGTCCTTACATATGAAATTGGCGTTTTGCCGTACTGGCAAAACGCCAATTTTGCCAACTTTGATCTCAAATATCTTCTCTTTGGTTAGGAATTCTAAATTCAAATTTATACAGCTATTTACTAATGTATTTGTGTTTCGAAAAGTATAATTAATTTGTTTTTACCTTAATTGTTTTTTTTCTTTGCATCACTTAGTTTACAAAATGGAAAACATGAAATATCGCGTTATTTACGAGTACGAGTTCCACCGTGGCACCAGTGCTGCAGAAACGGCTCGAAGGTTTAATGATGGATATGGCGACGGTGTCGCAAAAGAAAACACAGTGCGTTTTTGGTTCCAACGTTTTCGTTCTGGAAATTTCGACCTGCAGAACAAGCCCCGTGGACGGCCAGAGACCAAAGTTGATAATGAAGAATTGAAGGCTATTGTGGAAGCGGATCCATCGCAAACCACATCCGAGTTAGCTGCAGGCTGCGGTGTTAGTGATAAAATTGTTTTAATCCACTTGAAGCAAATTGGGAAGGTGAAAAAGCTTGAAAGGTGGGTACCTCACGAATTGAGTGAAGCAAATCAACAAACGCGCGTTAGAACGCTAGACCACACACTGCACAACAGACGGCTACCAAATTAGAGGAGCTTTATTTGGAATGCCTAAGACATCCACCGTACTCTCCGGACCTTGCCCCAACAGATTACCATTTTTTTCGAAATTTAGATAACTTCTTGCAAGGGAAAAAATTCAACTCCGATGGGGCAGTCCAAACCGCCTTCAAAGATTTTATTGAATCCCGTCCGAATGGTTTTTTAGTAAAGGGATCGATGAACTACCTATGAGATGGCAAAAGTGCATAGATATCAATGGTACATACTTTGATTAAATAAATATATTATATTGAAAAAAAATCGACTTCATGTTCCTCCCATACAAAAGGCCAATTTCATATGTAAGGACCTAATATTAAAATAATAAATTTTGAGCGAAAATTGTGAAAATGTTTAATAAAAACGGCACATTTAAAATAGAGCAAAAATCTCGCGGGGAACATCTAAAATAGCATTTAAAGAAACACTGTGAATTTTTTCATAGACAACTTCTAAAATAAGTGAATAAAACGTGTGTATAATAATTTTCGGAGCATACTTTGCGATTTTTTTCTATCGAGGGTATTTCATATAATTTGCGTTTCGGCGTGGGCAACATCTAGATATTATCTTCGAAAATAACATATATTTTTAGGAGCTGAAAAACTTCAAATGTTTAAGGTAAATATGTAAGAAATTGCTTGAAATTCGGGATGCGGCGGCATAACGCAAAGGATGCAAAATTAATGGAACAAAACAAAGGAAAATTAAGTAGTTTTTAAATGTGGATTGCTTTCAAATCACAGAATCTCGGACTGATCTAATTTTTTTTATCAATGCTGTTTTTTAATCTCCCGATATTAACACAGGTTTCTTTATGTAATCCTACACCCCATTACGCAGCATCCCTGAAGATGAACTGAGTGGATTTATTTCCATCAGAGTCACCTGTGTGGAGTTAATGACAAAAAATGTAAAAACACAATAATTAGGTAAACTTGAGATGTCATTTTAACTTGAATATTAAACCTATCTTGGAAATAATAATAAAGATATCTCAACAGCAATTCTAACATAATATAATATCTACATTATCATAATATAATATCTACATATCATAATATAATATCTACATATCATAATATAATATCTATATATCATAATATAATATCTACATATCATAATATAATATCTACATATCATAATATAATATTTACCTATATATCAACATAATATCTGAATTTTAGTCAAAAACAGAATTAGCATAGTTACGATTGAAGCAACGGCCTCCGTGGACGAGGAGTAAGGCTCTCGACTAGCGATATGGAGGTCGCGGGTTCAAATCCCGGAGTGCGAGAGTACATTTAATTTGATTGATGTTTTTTTTTATTTCACAATGTAATTATTTAAAAATAATATAAGGTATAATGGCGGCACGTTCCAGAGTGGAAGATACTCTAACTATCGCCCGGTTTAAGACCACAATTCAGAATTTAAATGTTGCTTGAAATCGCTTTAGCAGTGTTTGGTGAATAGATTTGAAGAGCCACGAACTTTTCCACCCTCCTCTCCCTCCCCCCGCTCCACACTTCAGTTTCACAAGATACTCCAATTGGAGATGTCGTAGTCTCCCTAGTTCCAGGCGGTTGGGAGCAGTAGGGACTCTTGTGCCGTATTCACATAAAAATATACATATATTGGATATCATAGTAAAAATACGAGCACAAGAAAAAGCAAGTAAATATAAATAAATCGATGTAACATAAAATTAATTATTATTATAACTGTCTTTTTGTTACTAAGTTCTTTGTGTCCAGTAAAAAAGACGAACGACAAAAAACAAAATTTGTTCCGTTTCCACGACTTTTATCCTTCAAATACACAATACTATCAAACTGTGAGGAATTAAATAACTTCAAATACACAATACTATCGAGGTTTGAGGAACTAAATAATTTTAAATAGACAATACTATCAAGGTTCGAGAATTTTTTTAAATAATTTCAAATACAATTTGGGAGGCGGGAATGGGTACCGCCGCCCCGGGAACCTTTATTGGATAACCAACACCTCTGCCATAGGTCACCCCAAGTGGTTCGCTACGTTTGGTGATTTAGCAGGGGTGCCCGGGTACATGGGGTGAGGTTTCAGTAGGCTTGGAGGCGGATGACCAGGACATACTGAACCCCAGATTGCTACCCACCCCTTAAACCCTTTTCCTTCCCAGAACTCTCCTCTCCTTCCTTTCCTTAAAAAAACCCTCCACACAGCATCCTCAAAGATGACATAGGCACCTGAGGGAAATTATTTTTCTAAGGGCCTCCTGTGTGGAGCTCATGTAAAAAAAAAAAAATACACAATACTATCAAGGTTTGAAGAATTAAATTACTTCAAATACACAATACTATCAAGGTTTGAGGAATTATATAACTTTAAATACACAATACTATCAAGGTTCAAGGAAATTTTTAAATAACGTGAAATACACAATACCTACTATCGAGGTTTGAGAAATTAAATAACTTCAAATACACAATACTATCAAGGTTTGAGGAGTTAGATAACTTCAAATACACAATACTATCAAGGTTTGAGGAATTAGATAACTTCAAATACACAATACTATCAAGGTTTGAGGAATTAGATAACTTCAAATACACAATACTATCAAGGTTTGAGGAATTAGATAACTTCAAATACACAATACTATCAAGGTTTGAGGAATTAGATAACTTCAAATACACAATACCTACTATCAAGGTTTGAGGAAATTTTTAAATAACTTCATATGTTATTTTACTATCACGAACACAATGATTTATTTCAATGTGTAAATGATAATATCTCGCACAATAAGATCAAGCAGGAGATCTGGTATTTTGTTGTTTTGATACGTTAAGATTTAAATTCAAAGCCAACTAGCTCGGAATGTGACTTTCCTTCAAATAATATGATACTGGAGCACACCGACACATTCACTCCGCCATCGCCATACCGAGATCTTATCGTGATGACTTTAATCGGATTATAATATAATCGATTGTAATATTTCTTGAATCTTAAATTCAGTTCGAGGCTTATTACGACGACCTTCATGTATGCTTGTATGAAAATGTTTGAGAAAAATAACGATTTCTAGATATCGCGCACTGATATTCGATATTTTCGTGTAGCCAGCGGTATGCGGTATGCACCTTAATCACCAAGTAGGTATATTAAAATTAGAGGAAATATGGGCTTACCGATGATGGTTTCAAAATATGAAAATAACTGATATCTTCAGCATTATAAAGCTGGTGAACAGTAATTTCTCTTATTTAATAAACCAAAACCAAAATTTCCCTAGAAATCGAAAGATTTGTAAGTCGGTACATTTGACGATCAATCGTACCACAAGTACTTTCCCCAGAATAGTTACTTATATGCGAAGAAATGATGTTTTTATCTTGCCTGTCGGCTGGTGCGGTGCGCGACAGTTTAAAACGATCATCATCTTTAACCGGAACGTAACAAAATACATACACAAAGACGAAATGCGAAACGTTTGAGCAGTCCGAGTTAAAAAGGTCAAAAACTTATTTAAAAAAAATATTTGGGGATGTAAAGGTAGATACTCATCCCAATTTACTATAGTAAATTTTGAGGCTTCCAAAAATCTGGACAATTTGCAAACAGATTTTTTATGAAGTCCCCAGTTTCTGATATTTATTTATACTGGGTTTTTACAGGTTGTTCACACACATGTGAGAACAACCCAGTTATAAAAACTCAGTTTATTTATTTATTTATAAAATACATGTTACATATATTAGACAATTAAGTAGATTAGATTTATTAAATCATCATCCTAGGCGGCTGCCTGTTTCATGGTGATCAATTAAAGATAGTATATTTTTAGTGAAGTCTAGTGTAAACACATGGTACTAGTATGTAAATTGGTAAAGTTATAATAAAAAATATAAAAGAGAAAAAGAAGTGCGTAAAATAAACATGTAAATAAAATAAATCTGTAAACATATGGCACTAGTATGTAGTGATTTTGAAAATAGTTAAAGTTATAATAAAGAATAGAAAAGAGAAAAAGAAGTGCATAAGGATAAGATTATGGAAATATACATATCAATATTACAATTTTTATATGTATGCGTGCGTACGTGCATGCGTATATAGGTGCACACATCCATATACACATAAACATATACACACACACACACATGAATACATACATACATACACACATATACATAGGTATATATATATATATATATATATACATATATACACATACACATATATGCATACAGGCATGTACGCAATACCAACACGTACACACATATACATACATACCTGCACGCAAACACACATATATTCTTCTTCCTCACACATGTAAACAATATGTACACATATATCTGAGTATAGGAAGTAGATTAATAACACTATAATTAATTAATTAATTAACACGTTAATTATACAAATAAGACAAAGCAAAAATTTACATACAATCAATTAGCCAAAAAATGCAATGATTAATTTTGGAACCGTTAAAATAAAAATTAGATAAAATAAAACAAAAAACAGTGAAAAATAGAAAATTCAAAGTTTACTCAAATAACAATTAAAGAGAGGCAAGATAAGAGACATAATTAGAGACACAAATGATAGATACATAATAAATTAGCACATATTTTTCAGCAATCGCAGAGCATTTTTTTTTAATCCATATAAATTACTATCGACAAAAATATCTACTTCAGCACACTCTATCTTATTATACAGTTGGATCAGAAGGCTAAAATAGGCGGTATTGTTTTTAAATGTATTCAGGTGAAACATATTATGGCGTCTTAAACAATGGGAATTGGGAACATTTATAATTTATATCAATGTTGCTAAGACACAATAAAGTATCAAGATGGCCGTGAATTATTTTATGTAAACATATTAGATCAGTTAACTGCAAGATTGCAATTATCAAGACCGTACGTTTTGCAAACTAATGGACACCTCTAGGCTGGAACCCCAAATTATTTTAACAGTCTGCTTTACTCTACGCAGATGAAGACGGTTGGTATAAATTACAATTAGTCTTGCTCGGAGGAACTGAACCTCTCAGTATCGGTACACTATCAGCGAGAAACTCAGCTCTACTCGAGAGCAATATTGGTTCACAGTTAATGTCGGCAGACAACGCGCACAAAACGCCACCCGATGGGCGGTGACATAGTTTATTTAGCTAGACTCCAGACACTAATATCTACAGCCTGTATGTCGGACGAATATCTACTAATAATATAATATGTTGGACTAATATCTACGAACTTCAGAGTGTGGACTAATATCTACAGAGCTAAGGTCGGACGAATATCTATGACGGCCCAGTGGTGACTAATATCTATGGAGCGTAGGTTGGACATCTACAGAGGGCAGCTGAGCAAGAGGTTGTACGGAAAAGCATAAATTACTTCAATTACGTAATTACTAATTACGTAAAGGCTTAAACGTTTAAATTACGTACATGAAGTTTTTGCATAATATTACGTATTTTGCTGTTTACGAGGACAATAATTTATTGAACAAACATGGACGTCATAATACACAGATATTTATTTATTTCGAAATACACGGCACCACAACCTAACCTAACCTAACCTAACCTAACTGACATAGAAAGGGTCATGGTAACAGAATAAATAATTTAAAAGCACTCGAAATAAAGAAATCTGTTAAAACAAAAACCCAAATCCTTAATAATCAGCTAAATGTGTCCAATAGTCTGATATTAGGGATTTTTACATACATACATACATACATAAAATAAGTTTTTTTAACTGCATACGCAATATTACGTTATTCCAATATGCTATACATAATTGCAAATCCAACCTCTGCCAGTGCTGTAGATATTCGTCCACACTTTGGTTCTCATAGATATTAGTCAGCAGTTTGAGCTGTAGATATTCGTACGCACTTTGGGTCTCATAGATATTAGTAAGCAGTTTGAGCTGTAGATATTCGTACGCACTTTGGTTCTCATAGATATTAGTCCGATTTGTTCAGTTTTTGGAATTCCTGTAGATATTAGAATAGACGCCTCCATTTAGCTATCGCTGTATGCCAAGAGAGTTCTTGGTGAGGTGTCACACAAAACATAAACCAATAAATAGCAAAATTAATACCTTGATAATTGATTCATAAATTGAAAATTATCTGCAAATTTACTAAAATCTTATATTATGTATCTACAAAGTGCATTATAATAATGTGTGTAAATTTCCATTTCATATTTTAATTTTATAAAACCGATACATTATGCTTATAAACATTAACGGCCCAAGTGAGTCGTTTTACTTACTAGGTATAATGACTTGAATGACTTCATTACGCAGCTTGCAATATGTAGGCTGACTTTTTTTAAACCTTTCTGTATTAAACATTAATGTCTTTATAATGCATTTTTGATCTAATAAATACTGACCGATTAAAACTACATTTTCAGTCGAAACCGAAATCGGATTTCGGTTTGTACTTTAGTTTCGGCCCAAAGCGAAACCAAAACATATTTAAATAAATTAAAAAAAAACGTTCCGAAATTAGGTTAAGTGAAAACTTCTTTAGCACTGTTGTGATTTGAAACTCGATGAAACGAAAAATAGCGACACTAAAAAGAGAAAAATACATACATCTACAAGATTTTGCCTGCGAGAGAACGAGATAGAATAATCGGTCTCCTCTTTGTGCGGTGCTTCGTAGCCTCCACACTCTTCTCTACTTTAGTTTTCTGAAGGTTTCACAAGCAGTTCTGTGAACGACCTTGCGTTCTAATTTAAAATTTCTGTGAAACAAGCTGACCTGATCCAATTCAATTTAAGAATATTCCTAACCTAAGAGCCACAAACCAGCGGCCGAGAATTCAAATTTCGTCTAATGCGCGGGTCACATTATGCTGGTTGCCAGCCGCGAGTTGAAGAAGCCGCTTCTGCCAGCGGTCGATCAGCTTTTAAGTCGAATAGCCAGAAGAATTGATTTGCACTCACTTAAGTCTTAGATTCTGGACCGAAAAGACATGCGAAAGCTATCTGTTTGAGACAAAAACTCAAGACATAAGACCTCTGAAGATAGACAGTGAGATCTGTCCGAAACGCCAGGAGTTAAAAAATCCTTTTCAGGACTACGTTACGCGGGTAAACCGAGAAAATTGTTTTACATATATATATATTGCTATATATAAGATTTCTTACTGTATTTATAAATTATGTAAAAAATTACTTTAAAGATTAATCTTAAATACAGTAAGAAATCTTAAAAGTAATTTTTACATAATTTATAAATACAGTAAGATACAAGAAATGTAAAAGTTGACAAAATTAAAATATATATATATACATATTTTTTGTATTTTGCTACCTCTAACATTACTTGTATCTCACGGCATTTATAAATTATGTAAAAATTACTTATGAAATGTATGTAGATATAATGGGAAAAAATAATTCGTTTTTAAACGACTTCAAAAAGGAGGAGGTTCTCAATTCGACTGTATTTTTTTTTTTATGTTTGTTACCTCAGAACTTTCGACTGGGTGAACCGATATTGATGATTCTTATTTGAAAGCTGATGCTTTCCGTGTGGTCCCATTTTAATTTGGTCCAGTTGCGATAATGGGATCCATGAGAAAACCATATAAGTCTTAAATTTGCATTAAGTATGTGCGCGACAAATGGACGAATAACTCAATATCACGCCAACCGATTTCGATTATTCTTTTTTTATTGGAAAGGATGTACTTCAAGGGTAGTTTGATGAGAATTTGGTTAGGTTCTGATTATCGGATCCATGACAAAGTAACGGAACTCTTCAATTCTTAGGAGCAAATTAACGAAACTCGGTCGAATCTCTTAATTTGACCCTAGCGTCGTTATGGTCAAATTGTGTCTGGCTCATATGAGCAGCACGTTTAGTAGGTCTACCCATATTCAGACAAATTAGTTGGTGTAGGTACTTCAGATTCACTAAAAAACAAAAAATAAACAAAAATTTTAACAAAACAAAAAAACGACTTCAAAAAATGCACTAAAAAGTAAAAAAATAATTTAGTACTCTTCTACAACTTCATAATCATCTTACTTTTTCTACTTATCAACACGTAGGTACGATTGTTATTTTTGGAGTCGGTGTCATTCAAGGAAGGTTTGTAACTACATACATAGTTTAGGTGAGATGTACTTGTGTCGCACAAGCGACTTGACGAGGCGAGAGCGGGGCCGCGGCTGGAGGGGGCTGTCAAGTGAACACGTTGGGCCGGGTACCTTTGCTGACACCGACTCCAAAAATAACAATCGTACCTACATGTTGATTAGTAGAAAAAGTAAGATGATTATGAAGTTGTAGAAGAGTACGAAATTATTTTTTTACTTTTTAGTGCATTTTTTGAAGTCGTTTTTTTGTTTTTAAAATTTTTGTTTATTTTAATAAATAACAATAATAATAAATGCTTTTAAACAATTATTTTATACAACGACTATCAGAATACAAAAAGAACATAATAAATTTAACAGCGTATTAAAAAGGTCTGGGTCGAGCATTAATTTAATTAACCGTACAGTATACTACCTGTACCTGGCGGCTCTTCACTGTATAATCATATCAATTATAAGCAAATACCAACGTGCAATTAATTTACAAGTCCATCGTTTTGTAATGTTTACTGAACACTCGCTAGTGTGAAAAACCATTCAACCAAACCCCAGGATATTAATTATTTATTAGTGTTTGTGTTAAAGAATAACATAGTCAACTTTAGCCAACCTGGCTGTTAGTAGCCTGCATTTAAAATGGCACGTCAGACACATAAGATGTACGTTAAACTTAATTATTAATATTTCATAAAATAAGTCAAAAACTGTAAGTTTTATACCACCTATACAGCTCTTTTTTATAACTTGCGTTGAAGAGCGAGCCGGTTAGGCACCATGCCTGTATATAGAATGTTGCCTACTGTGTTCAAGCATATTATTACCCTTAAGCTAGTCTCACACGTACGCTACACATTTTTTTTTTAAATTACATTTCAAATTCAATACGACCATAGTTTGACTATTTATCTATCTATAATATAAAAATGAATCGCTAAATTTTTTGGTAAGCGCAAATCTCGAGAGTGGCTGGAACGATTTCGCTAATTCTTTTTTTAGAATATTCCTTGAAGTTCGAGGATGGTTCTTACGGAGAGAAAAAATAAGAAAATTGCGCAGAAAATTAGATAATAACAGAAAACATCGCACGTTTGACAGTTCGCGTGTTAGAGAATGACATTTTGCAAAACAATGAATGATTGTTCAATCAGGATTCTAGAATTTTAGATATTTTAAATAGGTACCTATGTTAGGTACCAAATTTAATATACAAGAAAAATGTAAATTTGAATAAAAATTGTAAAAGGTGGAACGCGGGCTGTTTAAAAACTGAATGTACTGGGATTGAATATATGGAACGCGCGGGAGGAGGATTAGCGGGACGAGGGGGCGGGAAAGGGAAGAAGGAAGGCGGGGAAGGTGGAAGGGGAATGTGGGAGGGGAAGGGGACGTGTGAGGGGGGAGGGGAACTCGAAAGGGTGGTTAGCGGGACGGGGGAAGGGGGGGGGAGTGGAGTGGGGAGAGGGAAGGTGTAGGTGACGGAGTGGGAACGCGAGAGGGGAAGAGGACGCAGGAGAAGAAGGGGAGGCGGAAGGGGAACAGGACGAATGGGAAAGTACACGTAGGGTGAAACAATTTCTTTATTAAATGACATAGCAATGCATGCCGGGAGCAGCTAGTTATTTAATATTTGAAACATTACGGCGTTTTTCTACTCATTCTTTTGTCAATCGAACGAAGATATATT
The DNA here is from genome assembly GCA_917880885.1 of Limnephilus marmoratus. Lineage (NCBI taxonomy): Eukaryota > Metazoa > Arthropoda > Insecta > Trichoptera > Limnephilidae > Limnephilus > Limnephilus marmoratus. The sequence goes on along the minus strand of OU862906.1, from coordinate 31,594,256 downwards.
TTATTTTTTTTTTTTAGGAGTAAAACCTCAAATTTCAATATTTAATTCATGAAGACAATATAGCGAAACTCAATAGAAAATCTGAAATAGAAACATCAGACATAGATACGGTCACATCTAGGACTCGAACCCAGGACCTATGACTTGCCGGTTCAGTGCTATACCAACTGAGTTAACGTGTCCCTACCCGATTCGGTCATGTATAAATATATCATGCTTCGACTAAGAACTATCAACATTTATCTTCATTTTCTTAACGCATATTTTTATTGGTTGCTTTCTTTATGTATGATTGCAAGATTCAACCAGAACTAAATGCTATCTAGATAGTGTCTTGGATAAATTTTTCCATTTTTTATTTAATATGCGACATCTTTTAACTTTTCTGCATGTCTAGGATGAATATTTATTTTTAGGTAATTTGAAGATTACACCTAATTAGGACACATATTACCTAACAAAGATCAAACCACTAAAGTAATTGAGCGAAGAATAGCAAATGGATGGAAGAAATACTGGTCTTTGAAAGAAGTCTTGAAACCCAAGGAGCTAATTATGCAAATAAAATGAAAAGTCTTTAACACATGTATACTTCCAGTTATCACATATGAATATGAAACTTAGGCACTCACCAAACGACACATAGAAAAGTTGGAATGCTGCCAGAGAGCCACGAAGAGAAGTTTGACAGGAATAAGGAAACAGGACACAATGAGATGTAGCATAATAACTTAATAAGGGAAAAAACTAAAGTTGCCGATGTAGTTACCCTTAAAAATGTCACTGACTGGTATCCCAGAGATGGCAAGGAAAGTAGAGGACGTCAACATATAAGATGGGAAGACGACCTAAAACTCACGGCTGGATATCATTGGAGAAGAGTAGCGTGTGGCAGGTCCCAGTGGAAAATATTAGAGGAGGCCTATGCCAAAAGGCAAACTGAGCTTCGGGATATATTATAACAAATAAGAACATGTCTAGTATTCATACCTAACAGAAATCCAGAATAAAAAGACTTATATGCCATATTATTATAATTTGAGGTTTTACTAATGTATTTATACATAATTTGTACATTTATTTATAACAATTACAGGCAATATAGCCAAAGACAAGGGTGGCCAAACCATGCGGCCCGCCGGGTGTCTACTTGTGGCCCGCGGAGCAAATGCACACTTTTTTTTCTTTTAGTGTACATAAAACCACCACAAGAACAATCCAATGTGCGTAGTTCGTATCGCATCTAATATATGGAAGTATCTCAGTACATTGATTCGACTATCGTGACAAGTTATTCTGTGGTGTATACGTGTTAACAAACAATCACAGTTAAAGGAGAAATTCAATCAGGTTGGTTTGGAAGAGTTATACAAAACATATTTGGACAAGGAGAAATATCCTGCATTTTACAAACATGCTCTCTATCGATGATTTCGCTATTTGAAAACATAACAGATTTTTAGTCGAGTGAAGCATATTAAATCTCAAATGAGAACAAGATCACTGATGAACATTTGTAAAACTGTTTGCGTACTGTAGCAACAACATCAATCGTTATCAACATTGATGCACCTAGTTCTGACAAACAAAATCACACGTCTCACTAAAATTAATTATATTTTGTTTATTTTTTATTATTATTCTTTTGTATTGCCCAACTCTAATCTAATAAATATGTTTGATTCTCATTTTGGTTATATCCTCTTAAAAAAACAATATATTTCTTGTTATCTTTGAATAATCAAAGAAATTTTGTTGTGCGGCCCGGTAGGAAATCTAATTTCTAAAATCTGGCCCGGCTGCTGAAAAGGTTGGCCACCCATGGGCCCTAAGACGTTATAATTGTACCACTTATGCAGTGTATATGCAATGCCAAAAATCTTACAAATGCGCTACAGGACACAAAAAATAAATCTATTTTTTTATCCACCGCATTCAACAAGCACGTAGCTCTCGCCACAGGTGAGTTCATAAATAAATTAGTGCGGCTTCCTCTACTATATAGGAGGTTGTGATGACGTCCTCGAGAGTGAGACTCTGGTACAAAAAAAAATAATTGGGCCAGTATCTCATTATTAGATAAGTGACCGTTTATTAGTTATATTTAAGCAAAGCAATACCTCTTCGTGTCTATAGGGAATGGTAATTGGTCATGCCTAATATATTATTCGATGGGTAAAGCCAAGGGTAACGTCCATAGAGCCGCTAGAATAAAAACCTTAAAAATTTCTTATGGACTCTTTCAATGCGTAAAGTGTATGTTAATTCGTGTGGGGCCCAGATGATCGAATTTGACTCAAGTACACTCAGGACTAGTGTGTTATATAATAAAGTCAGTGTTTTTGTGTTACGAAACGGATATGAGTTTCTAATTACGAAGCCGAGAAGCCTGTATGCTCTGCTTATTAAATCATCGATGTGTTGGTGAAAAGTTAGTTTGCTGTCGTAAATAACTCCTAGGTCTTTGATTTGGTTTAGGTGTTGGAGAATAATTTCATTAATACATGCGGTTTCTTTGATCTTGTTTACGAGACGATATTGCGCTTAGGTTAATGAAGTTCAAACCATTTATGTTGGCCCAGTTTGAGACGCAGTCACGCATGTCACGTTGAAGGAGAATACAGTCAAGAATATTTTTTATTGAGCGAATAGTTTCAAGTCATCTGCAAATAGAGTTAAAAAGTTAAAAATAAAAATAAACATTCTTCAGGGAAATTATTTTCCTCAGGGCTTCCTGTGTGAAGTTAATGTAAATAAATGCATCAAATCAAAACATCTTGAAATAAACTGAAAACAATCAATTTTAATATTGTATTCCACCTTTAAACAACGTAGTTACAAGTTGTAACATTATGTTTGCGACAATATATTATTGAAGTTCAGGGCTGGTTTGTTCGGTATGCAGTATGTAGTATGTAGTATGCAGTATGCAGGCGCTCGTGACATATGGAACCACTGTTGCAACAAACATACATACCGATCATTTCCAGACATTCTACTGACATTTATACATTGGAACTGAATTAACACCTCTTAGATTCGTATCAGCAGCTGGTTATCATGAATTATAAAATTATGCTTGCATTCTCCAACGTTGGGAAAACGATTTAAGCGTTTATAAAAAAAAGGTATTATGATTATAGATCACGAATATTTTTTATTGAACCTATCACAAAGAAGGTTAGTAGGTAAGTTATTATTTATTAAGTTTTGGATTTTTTTTTGTAACCGGGCTCAAAAAGAAGAAGATGGAGAGATATGAATTTACGAATGTTAGAGGAGAGCGCTAACATTTAAAGCGTCAAAATCGATTCGAAAATTGAGAAAATATTTAATAAAATACGACTGGTTTAAAATAGAGCAATAATCTCGTGGGAGGCTTCTTAAGCATCATTTAAAGAAACATTGTGAATTTTTTCACAAATATAATTTATAAGATAATAGAAACAGACTTGTTTTTAATAATTTTTGGACCATATTTTTCGATTTTTTTCTATCCAGGGAATTTCATATAATTGGCGTTTCGGCGTGGGCAGCATCTAGACATTATCTTCAAAAATAACATAATATATATTTTTTAAGAGCTTAAAAACTTCAAATGTTTAAGGGAGATATGTAAGAAATCGGTAGAAATGCGGTTAGGTTAGGCGCCTTAAGTGATAAGAGAGCGTCCTTTAGGCGTTTTTATTAAAAAACGGGGCTATATAAATTATGCTCATCTTATTGAATAACATGATTATTTCCTGAATGATTTTTATGAAGAACTAGCTGGTAACCGGCATGCGTTGCAATGCCATTCAAATAAATATTTTTTTCTTATTTCATTTCCTTTCCCATGCGTCCCCGTTCCTCTCCCGCATCCCCTTCCCCTTCACCTCCCGCCTTCCCCCTCCCTCTTACCCCCATTCTACCTACATTCGTTACCCTCCCCCTCTTTCCATCCCTCCCCGCCGTTAAAATATATGAAATACATACATTTTATTTTACATATATCTACATAAATAAAAATGAATCGCCGAAATGCATGTACACGTATAACTTCCGAGCGACTGCACCAAATTGAATAATTCTATTTTTTTGTATTCGTCATTGTCAGGACAAGGTTTGTATAAAACTACTGGTGAGCTCTGGCATTACGAAATTTGTATAAAAAAAATGCAATAAGTGGCACGCGAGCTGTTTGTAAACTGAATGTGCCGGGACTGAATGTATGGAATGCTGGAGTGGGGAGGGGAGAAAATAGGGAGGGGGGGACAGGAAGGGGTTTGTGGGACAGGGGAATGGGGGTAGTGGAATGGGAAGAGTGAAGGTGGAGGAGGCGGAGTGGGAACGCGAGAGGGGAAGGGGACGCGGGAGATGAAAGGGAGGCGGAAGGGGAACGGGACAAATGGGAAAGGACATGCAGGGAGAAACAATTTCTTTATTAAATGGCATAGCAACGCAAGTCGGGAACCAGCTAGTTTTTTATAAATAATAGCATTTAGTGATACATTACTCTCTTACTCCAATCTGTGCAGGAAATAAAGCCGTTGACACCGACGAGTAATGATTCGCTTCTTTAATTGAATGTCATCAACATCGGGTGACAAATATAATAAATGCACACACAGAGCTTACTAATTACCAGTTAATGCACTTGCGATATTTCATTTCCCTCCTTATTTCGCCTTGCACTCTGTTTGAATGCAGTTCAGTCACATTACCGTCACCTCCACAAGATAAACGAGATGAATTTTGACAAAAATGCATTAAGATACTTAACGCTATCGTCTCAAAGAGTTTATGCGCTGTTTATATCTCACTCACGGATTGGTAGCTACTTGAATAAGATTAAAATTTTGTTATTGAATAATAAATATTGGACATGTTGCAATTTGGCATTCGAGTGCACGACCATAAATAAGGCTGGACACATGCTTAGAGGCAGGCCGCGTAGTTCAGTGCAGAAAGGAGCAAGGCAGATTTTGTAATGTATGAACGAGTATGCGGCTGTTTTTTTTTCAATCTCCTTCATAATAAAAACATTTATCCATAATTTAAATGCTCACTGAGGATTTTTTTTGTAAATTTGCAACTTTAATAAACATTTTTTTAAATCTAAAATATTAAAATTAAAATTGAACAGTTCTGAACTCCTGCAACTTACGAACCTACATCTACGAATAGCGGTTTCACGCTGTGAGAATAAGTACTGAGGTGTTTGTTATTTATGATTATTGTTGTAAATTTGTAAACACATCTGATCACCGTACTTTAAAAATTTTGTTCCTTGTATATTTATATCATGCATGTATATTTTTTTATTGTTTTTATTTCTCACTGTACTTTTAAATTTTTGTTGCTTTTACTTTTATTTCATGTTTGTATTTTTGTTTTCTATCGTAACTTTTATTTATATTATATTTTTCTTTCTCGTGTTAAAATTATACAGTCTTTATATATTTATGTAAAAGCCATCTGGGCGTAAATTAAATAAACAATCATAAATAAATAAATAAAGCAACCGATATTTTAAGATTCCCATGCGAAATTACGTTTCACGTAAAATAGCTATAACTTCTAAAGTATGGATCGTATTTAAATAAAAGTTTGAGTATCTTACGTAAAATGAAATCTTTTATTATGTCTTGCTACAAATTTTTATATATTTTTTTGTGCAAAATTATGATATTCATGGTTGAATTCATGCCCATTGTCTAGAAATAAATATTTCTAAATGCTTCATCGTGCGCTTTACTAGAAATAAAAAACGTATTAATCCATGAATACTCAATTAATCATGTACCGTTGTCTATCAAATTCGAAAGGGGTTATACTTGATAGTAAACTGAATTTCAATAAACATATCGACCATATAGTCACTTAAGCATCTTCTATGCTTGGTTTCATAATCCGCTCCTGTAAACAATTTAAAGACCTTACTACTTTCAAAACACTGTATTTCTCATATGTTCGTAGTATCCTTGAATACGCATCTCAGGTATGGAACCCAGGCTATGCAGTGCACAAAAATAGAATTGAAAGCGTTCAAAACAGATTTTAAGGTACCTCAATTTCCGCTCTTTTTGATCTCATGTTAGTAATGAAGACTCTGCAAAGTTCTTCAAAATGCAAACGTTAACTTGTCGAAGAAATATAGCAGATTCGGTAATGTTATTTAAAATTACACATAACTTAATCGATTGTCCTGATCTTCTTCAACGCCTATCCTTCCATGTTCCAAATCGCAACAGTAGACAGTCGCTTACCTTTAATCTCCCTCTTTGCAAGACCAACTCTAAACAGAACTCATTTATCTACAGATCCACACACTCATTTAACTTAAATTATTACCACATTGACATTTTTAACTCAACTTTACGTGACATAAAACGAAAACTCACCAAACAACATGACTCAAACTAGAAAGTTTAATCCCTATATATTCCCGTCATTTACCACTTAATCCTATCCCTATGTTCCTCCTCCCCCCCCCCCCTCCCTTTTTATATTTTGTAACTAAACAATAAAACTAAGAAAATACCCTTACACTGTCACACTTTATTATTAATTATTATCAGTGGAAAGTTCATAATTGGCATAATTATCATATTATTATTGTATTATTTTGTAATCTCTGATTTGCTGTCAACTTTCCCTAAAATAAATAAAATAAAATAAAAAAATAAAAAATAAAATAAATTTTTGAAAAAATTCATTTTTCAGGTTTTGTCTAATAAGGGAACATACCCATATTACGTGACCCACTTTTTGCAATTTTTAACTCCCCCTCCCCCCTCGGTGACCACGTGTAGTATTTTCCAAGACCCCTCCCCTCCCCATACAGTTTTCACGTAGTAATTCATAAATATGGTTTTGAATAATTTCTTGCTAACAAAAAGTTTAAATTTTTTTATTTGGCTTATATATTTGTCTTTATTAATACAGCGCTTGCTGCGTGACGGCAAGAGTGCATGCATACCTATAATTACAAGTGGAAAAAATATTATCAAGATAATGCTTATGTCAAAATATATTGTAACCAGAACTGTGATAAAAACCTAAGCCCCCCGCCCCTCATTGCGACCAAGCGTGGTATTTTGAAGATCCCCCTCCCCCCCTGAACGGGCCACGAAGTATGCGTACGTTCCCTAAGTAGTCATTTTATGTACGTTCAATATAATATATACAGTCTGAAAATGTCCGTAATAGGATGAAACCGGTCCTGGTAAAATATAAATTAGTGGAAGAAAGTACAAAAGTGTTTTAATTTCATAATATATATTTTGTAAAATATAAAAAAAAAGATTAACACTTCTATTTTTTCAAAGTATGATGTCGTTGGAAACAGTTCCCTTCATGTAATGATACATCATAGAGAAACCAAAATGTTACCGCTATTTCAAGTGCAGTTCAGACACGCACATGCACAATTGCAGGATACCTAGAACTCGCGTCTCACGAGAGTTCACGCCTAATTTTTACTTCACCGAATAAAAACAGGTCTTTGCGTTACCCGCCGTCTACCAAAAAAATAGTCTACCAAGTAAATACAAAAAACGCTTTAAGGTGACTCACGCTCTTTACCGACAGTACGAAAAATACGCGTTTAAGCGTCTCTCGCAAACTTGCCATACACACGGGGCCCGTCCTGCGCCGAGTAGTGGCCGCGGCGCAGATTCTGCAGGACACATCACGTGCGCAGGCGAGCAGTATTTCCTCATGAGAATATCGCTTTTTCGGCTAATCACTTTGCCAAATCGTTTTTTTGCGCTTTGAAATATGATAAATCAATAGTAAATTATTAATTTCAACGTCAGAATCGGACTCCTAACTCGACAATTAAAACGACCAGCGCCCAAGCAGGCTTAGCAGGCACAAGCCGAACTAAGCTGTTACAACTAACTAAGATTTCACGTTTTATTTTTATTTATTTCATGTATTTCATGCAAGTCCGTCAATTTGAATAAGTCAATGTTTTGATTTGCATTAAAATATTGACCAGGTTCTTACGACGCGACATTTCGAGTAAATCGAGTCCAAAGTTGGAATGTTTTGGATCAAATTTAAAAAAAATATGTTGATACAGGGTCCCTATCTGCTTTCCTTAATGTCATTGACTTTTAATGTGTCTAAACGTAGACTCGTCTCCAAAAGCTATGTAATCTGAAAAATATAGTTTAAAAAAATGCTCAGAACGAAAATAAATACTGTTTTTTTGGGTTTTCTTACTTGGCGCAAGTAAACAACCTAAGTAAAATTAATATAATCGCAATAATGTTTGATGTCGGCGTAGAGTGGCGCCGCAGGACACAGGACACGTTTAACTCGCCTGATAAAATCTATTTATTTATTTTATCCTCTTGTCGAATAATAATACTGGAGAGCTTGTACCCGTATTACCCGCGGCACTTGCCATATCTGTCGTCGGAATAGGCCACTTGCATCACATTTAAAAAAAAAAAATTCCGGTTCAGGCAAATATTCTAAGACATTCTGTATTTTTTATTTTTTTTTAATCGTATTTTTGAAACCCAGGGGATTTTTTGAAAATTTCAAACCGAAAAATCAGACCATTTTTTATAAACCGGAAATACGGGACATAATTTTGTAGGTGTGAAAAAACGATAATTCATAGCCGAAAATCATTTTTAAAAAAAAAGAACGTTTTCCACACGAATGGCACAGGAGAATAACGAGGCATACCAAAAATATTACATCTCATAAATATTTTTTTCCTTGATCCATCTTATTGATCATAAATCATTATAATGTACAACTTCTATATTACTAAATTCAATGTAATATACTTGAACTTGTAAATTGTAATAATAATAAGAATATTATAAAATTTTATTTTGTTAAAATCAGCACCATAATCAATATACCTCTAAAACATGTACCGACATCATCTTCACGTTCTGAAGAGAACCCCGTAGCCATTAATTGTACGGGGTTCTCTTCAGAACATCTGTCAAAAAATCAAACCAAATGATAAAGTTCGCAGAGAACAAACAATAAATCTAGTGAACGAATTCAAAAATTCGCCTGAAATCAAAGTGATGCCATATAAAAAAATAAATCAGTGTGGAATTTTATAAAATTAATAGGAACATTTTCGGCGACGGGACATTTTCATGTAGTGACGTCATGAGCCCAAATAATGAATTTATTTATTTAAAAATAAAAAAAACTGTACATTTCTAAAAATTTTTACTAACATTTTCGTAATCTTAGTAAAAAACTCTATCCACACGATTTATTCCAAGTCGTTATGAAATCCATGCAAGTGGCCTATTGATTTCGAAATTAATAAAGCCACCAAAAAGACGTTACCATGATCTATATATACACAAATCAATATATGTTTGCTTACATATATGTATGCAAGTTGTCTATGTATTGCTATATTAAGCACAGGAAACGTTAGAAACTTTCAAAATACCTACTTTCCACCCTCGCGAAGGTTTCTGGATCATTACAACCACATGACAATGCATATGACAAGTTTTTTAATCATTTCAAAAACTCTTACGAAACTGTCAAAAATGTCACAATTTGAGAATGACATTTTGTAAACCATCGATTGTTCAATCAAAATTCAATTTTCGAATAAACTATTTAAATTAATGAATTTAATCGAAGTACTCACCTTGAAAATTGAAAACTTTGAATCTAATCAAATTTAAATTTAAAATAAATATAATTTTTTGATTATACTTGGTACCTAACATAGACCTATGTTACCAAATTTGATTGATTGTTCTTATAATATACAAAAATGAATGTTTGTAAATGTTGGAATGTGGGAGAGGGGAGGGGATCGCGGGAGGGGGGTTCTTGGGAGAGGGGAGAGGGAAGACGGGGAAGGTGGAGGCGGAATGCGTGCAGGGATGGGGACGCGAGAGAGGAAGGGGAGGTAGGGAAACGGGACGAATGGGAAGGGACACGCATGGAGAAACAAGTTCTTTAATAACAATAATGTTTGGCTAATTTATATAGAGCCGTTTTTGTGAAAAATCACCTCAAGGGCGCTGTAAAAATAAGTATTTAAAGGAATTAGTATTACTGGCTTTCAACTAAGATTTACAATTATAACTAGTGACTTACATCTAAGACTTATAGCTGGTGACTTATGACTAAGACATATAAATGTTGACCTAAAGCAAGTGACTTAATAATATACATATTTGCAATTAGATTCAGATTAGCGCCAGAAGAAGTGAGAAGAAAGAATAATACGTAATATGTTCTGTAATGAGCGTATTTTGAAAACAAAAGTAAAGTAACATTTTATGATAGGTACTCTCAGATAGGTATTTTTATTTAAGGGCATGAGAGCCCAAAAAGGTAGGTTTTTAATTTGGACCTGAATTCTGTTGAGCTTATTATGCATCTAAGTTTCGGAGGGAGTTTATTCCAAGCCTTCGACCCAGACACTCCGAAAGCGCGATCTCCCGAAATGGCTTGCGTTTAGGTTCCATTAGTTTGCCTAGAGCTGATGAGGTTGCTGATCTAAGGGTTGACTGCCTCGGACCAGTATTTTCCGGGACACAGTTCAGAGATGTAAGGTGGGTCCATATCGTTGATCGATTTAAACACCATCCAGCAAAACTTGTACTGGATTCTTTCAGGGCACTTGAGCCAGTGAAGTTTACAAAGGTGTTCTGAAATGTGTGAATATTTAGAGACTCCGGTTATGAGCCGTGCCGCCGCATTAAACACGGATTGAAGTTTGTCAGTTTGATATTTTGGAGGCACTTTATAAAGTGACATAGCAACGCATGCCGGGAACTCGCCATAGGTAATAAAAAAACTGCATTCTTACCTACTTTTCCAACTGTTTAAATGAAAAAACTAAATAATTTATAATAAACACAATTAAATAACTTTGTTTCAATTCCACTTTATTATTTTTTAATCCAACCGGTTTCGGTTCGTACTGAACCTTCCTCAGGGGTGAATAAAAATATATTGAACATAATACAGAAAAACATGGTATTTATAAGTAAAATTAGAAGAGGGAGACAGAATATCAACTTAGGTGGGGGCGATAAGGGAGGTGCCTAAGAGGGAGGGGTGAACGTGGGTGGGGGTAATGGAAATATTTAAAAAATAGGGGTGTTTATTTTTATTTCAAGGGCTTCCAGATTATTAAGGCGTAGACCTATCCCATTTCTATGCAATACATCTATCCCGGATAGGTCTACGCCTTAATAATCTGGAAGCCCTTGAAATAAAAATAAACACCCCGATTTTTTTAAATATTTCCATTACCCCCACCCACGTTCACCCCTCCCTCTTAGGCACCTCCCTTATCGCCCCCACCTAAGTTGATATTCTGTCTCCCTCTTCTAATTTTACTTATAAATACCATGTTTTTCTGTATTATGTTCAATATATTTTTATTCACCCCTGAGGAAGGTTCAGTACGAACCGAAAACCGGTTGGATTAAAAAATAATAAAGTGGAATTGAAACAAAGTTATTTAATTGTGTTTATTATAATTATGTATTCCCACAAAGTGTTTGCTACATGTCAAGATTTAAATAATTTATTTTATTAACACCGCCTTTTTTGACCGATGGGGGGCATGCATTAATCTTTCTCTACATTGTAATAAATGGCAAATAAATTAATATATTTCAGCAGATGGAGTGTATGAATCGTTGAGTTGTGAGTTCTTGCCTTGCCCAATTTTCATAGCTTTTCTGTCTCGAAAATAACTTTACCACCTCATTTCGATCACTAAAATTAGACAAATATTTAAGTGTGTTAAAACTAGAATGAATCCGGGTAGTAAATCTAGCATGTAAAAATATTTTGAATTTTGTGGATGTTTACAATAATTGAAACATGGTAAATTTAAGTTCAACTGTATTATGCTCGTCAGAGATATCCATAAATTTTTAGATATACAATGAAATCCTAACAATAGTTGTTAAGGTACCGTTATAGGCGACCAGCGAAGGAAGCAAAATCACTAAAAATCACGATGGCAAAAAACATTCAAAACACCGTTGATGGTCCTACACAAGCAATAAACAAAACTACTTAACATTCGATGATACACTAAATCAATGTGTAAAACCTTTCTGGTTTGATGAGCAAAATAAAAACCAACTCAAGTCAAGCCAGGACACCGAACCAGATCGGCCTCGTATTTCTATAATATTCTTCTACATAATTATAGTCAGATGCTACGTGTTTTCGATATTATTTTATGGAATGAAAGCATGGACGCTTACTGAAGAACTAATTAGGCGACTTGAGGCATTCGAGATGTGGATCTACAGAAGAATACTTAAATAATCAGCTGGATGGACAGGGTTACAAATGAAGATGTTATGGTTCGGATGAATAAAGAAAAGGAAGAAATTCAAACTAAAATCCGAAAACTTCAATATCTTAGACATGTGATGAGACATCCAGATAAGTATTATGAGATCCTGCATCTCATAATGCAGGGAAAGATTGCCGGAAGACGGGGCCCTGGAAGAAGGAGAACCTCATGGCTGAAAAACCAGAAACAGTGGGTTGGCAGTCTACCGTGGAGCTGTTCCGGGCCGCAGTAAACAAAGTCCGCATAGCCAACATGATAGCCAACGTCTGTTGAACGGACAGGGCACAAGAAGAAGATAATTATGTAAAAATAAATGAAACAATTTAACTTTGTTTGAACCACTTAAATATTTGAGTAAAGCCGACCGGTTTCGTATACGTTTGCCCCGAAGAAGGAACGGTCGTTCCGAAACCGGTCGGCTTTACTCAAATATATAAGTGGTTCAAACAAAGTTAAATTGTTTCATTCTATAATGGATAACCACAAAGTTATAGCTAAATGAAACAATTTAACATTGTTTGAAATTCAAAAGTATAGATAATTATGTTATAATTCTTTCTACCTTGTAATTTTTAAATGGCACACAGTCTTACAAATCTATAGCAACAAGTGGAGTGCCGCAAGGTTCCCATTTAGGGCCCATTTTGTTTATTATATTTATAAATTGTAATGTTCTTTAATGTGGCCTTACTAGCCCACAAATAATAAGATGTACAACGTAAGTTCTTTTCGTCTTTTATTGTGATGTTACAATGGATTGTAAGTACTGTATTATTGTTTAGGTAGCGAGTGATTACTCAGGTTGCTAGAATGAGAATGGTTCTGCCGAGCTCCCATGGACGAGACCGCTGTCCTACTCGTGAGACGTTCGTCAAAGTTCGGCGGACCCGAACGTTTCCGAATTATCCACTACATGGATAATCACATAAATGATATTGTGGGTATATTTACTGACATAAATGTGCTACTGTTTGCCGATGACATGAAACTATATAAAGAGATTAACCACATTAATGATTGTATTATACTTCAAACTAACTTGACATATCTTTTTGAATGGTGCTCTATTAACAAACTAACATTAAATATAAATAAATGTCAGTTCATTCATTTTTCCAAAATAAATAATCCTATTATTTTTCAGTATTCTTTAAATGATGAAAATTTAAATTGTGTTAGTGAAATTATGGATCTAGGCATTATGTTCGACAGTAAACTCACCTTTGGATGTCATATTAATAATATTATCAACAAAGCCCTAAAGACTCTTATTTTTGTTTTGAGAGCTGCAAAAGATTTCAATGATTTAGACACATTTATTATGTTATATAAAACCCTTGTCAGATGCCAACTTGAATTTAACTCTACGTTATGGTCTCCCTTTTACAACATTCATTCAGACAACATTGAAAAGATTCAACGGAAGTTTCTAAGGTTTATAAACTATAAATTGCATATTCCTATACTAAACATTGATTACAATTATCTCCTGGATAAAACGTCTCTATTGAAACTTTCAGATGAAGAATAAGCACAGATTTAATACTATTACATAAAATACTGCATTACAAAATTGACTGTTCTGAATTACTTCAATTTATCAATATCCATGTTCCCCAAAAATCATGTCGACATTAATTACCCTTCTACTTCAATAACACCAGGACACTAGCTTATCAAAATTCTCCGTTTCCGAGACTTCACAGTCTCGGAAATAAATATTCTAAATCTAGGTGATATATTTCATCTTAAAACTAATCAGTATAAACGTTGTATATTCTATCACTTTTATTCTTCTAGGAACAAATAGATTCACATAATTTCTTAAATTTTTGTTTATATTGAATATGAGACTTCTTATCATTTTTACATAATATGTATTTTTATTTTATGATTTGTTTTGTTGTTACACTGTTTTGTGTATTTTATTTTCTCATTGTATTATATTTTCTTCATTGTTTGTTACTCAACTTATAAATTATAATGTAAAAGCCCATCAGGGCGTGTAATAAATAAATAAATAAATAAATTTTATGTGTAGGTATGTATATATAGTATTATTATTTTTTTACTATAGCTCCACACAGGAGGCCCAGAGGAAGATAATTCCCCTCAGGGCCCGTCATCTTTAGGGATGCTGTATGGGGGTATTTTTAAGGAAAGGAAGTTCTGCTAAGAAAATAGGGGTGGATAGAAATTTGGAGGTCAGTGGGTCCAAGGGTGACGTACGTGTGAATCCCACTGCAGTGCAAGGTGATGGGTCGAGAAAGTCCTGCTGGAGAGGCCAAATGATCTCCCTCAATCAACCTCTCCCAATCCGGTCCGTCACGTTGTAAGTGAGCGGAAATATCCGACGCCAAATCCTCGAAATACCTTACCCCATGAACCCGGGCACCCCTGCTAAGTCACCAAAAGTAGAGAACCACTTGGGGTGAACTACAGCACAAATGAAAGTGTTTCAAAGTTTTAATAAATTTAAAAAAAAATTATAAGTATTGTTACGATACACATTTAAGCGGGAGAACGGTGAGCGGAGTAATTAAAATAGTCCCTTGACCGACCAATCGCTAACGGAAGCGTTCCCTTCCCCCCCGCTAGCAAAAGGGAGCACAGGCACCTCCCCGCTCTCCTCAGAAAGAAGCGACACCCGGTACGAGAAGGTCACGCCGACTGCCGCTCGCATTTGCCGCTCGCGATACGCCGCCAACAATGGCCGGCGCGACTAAACGATCAAACCCGATTTGAGCGCCGTAATTACGGGTCGCAGGTGTGAGACTCTATGTTGAGTTGACACCACCGTGTAAAGTGTTGGAACTGCCTACTCCGACTATGGGGTGCCTTCTGGTTTCCTGCCCCCTGACGACCAGCCATAAGTCGATCTCCCCCCTGTTATAATGTATCTTACAGTAATTTAAGGGTAACACTAATCGCATTCCCAGTCCCAGAGAGGGCTTTGGGAGAGATTTCTTTGTTAGGAATTACCTAGTCAGGCATTGTGTTGTTTGTGTCCGATATTGTATTTTGCAAGATGCTGTAATTGTGTTTATTAGACAATATAGCTATGTTTTATCCAGCTTCCTCTTTCATTTGATGAGATTACGCGTGGGCGAGTTGGCAAATACTTATGTACTTTTTAATCTAGCTACCTACCACCTTGAGGTGGGGAGACTTCACGCCTACCGACAATATGAGCTAGCCGCCTGCAAAGTGAGGCCCCGATCGGGACCGCAACAGTATCTAATAGGAATAATTGGCCGATTTGATTCCTTGAATGTCCTGACCTGGTTTGAGGCGGTTTTGGTCCATTTCAGATGACTGACAGCATTCTCTCACCAGGGAGTCTGCTAAGTTATTTCATCTCAGCTTGTCTCGTCCGTCTGGACCATTTCCTTCAGATCAAGATTGCCTCAAATGATTTGTAGTCAGGTACACAACATTTTAATATTCTTGCCATACAAGATTTATAAACAAGCAAAAAACCTGATTAAATCCCGTTAGATCTTAATATTCTTGATAACCTCGGAGTGATTAATGACAAGTGATGTTTTTCCAAAAAGATGGTCGAGCCATAAACAGATTTACAAACGGATCAGTGTGATGTTGTTTTTGGTTTAACGACTGGAATGACCATAACATTGATTTGATGCATAATAAATTTGCTCTTTACGACATGCAGGAGGTCTAGCATGGTCGATCGATAAAACCCTATAGCCCTGTATCAATACGATATTGACCAAATCCTTTATCATTGGTCAGTTATCGATTATCTGCTGAGGGAATAACCAAATAAAACCGTAAATATGTCATTTTTAAATCAAATTTTGGACGTATTGACTCTTTTCTGCAAAAAAAATATAAATTGATTTCGAAAGACTGTTATTTTATCTAGTAAAGCTTTATTTTAAATTTTGAGAAAATATGTTTACTTTTAGTAAAATAAGGTTTTACCGTAGGTCGTCCATAGGTATCTCTCCAAATCCTTGTATGTAAAAGATTTGGTCAAGAAATTCAATACACTTTTTCGACTCACCTTTCATCACACATTATCAGAGCTTTTTACATATTCAAGATTATCGATAAGTTCTTTATTATACGTAGATACCCTCAGTGTATCTACGTATAATAAAGAAGAGAAGGAGGGAATACAAGAAGGCGCTGCAAAAAAGCGAAATACCCTTGCACGATGATGTCGTTTCTCACCCGGCATGCCGCTTAAAGTCTCGAAAACCCTTCTGGACGGAAGGAGAAAGACTCCTTCGAACACCTCTCACCCCAGAAGATAGGTGGAAGCTTGAGTGGCAATCAGCCAACGTCAAAAACGCCGATCTCGTGCAAGACCCCACTGAGAGACAGCCTGGGTTTTCATTGCCTCGCAAACTCTGGACTGCCATCAATAGAATAAGGTGCTCCCATAGCCGTTGTGCTCACATGATGCATAGATGGGGCCTTAAAGAGTCGGTGACGTGTGAATGCGGTGCGGTGCAGACCACCGAACATGTGGTCAACGAATGCCCGCTCCATTCATTCCCCGGCGGGATTTATGAGGTCCACAGGGCAACGCCTGAGGCCCTAGACTGGCTCGCAGACCTAGATGTCCCCCTCTGACCCCCCACCATACGAAAGAAGAAGAATACGTAGATACCGAATCCAACAAAGTTAATATATTTTAAGGTAGGTATGTATTAATTTAAACATTTATAATATGATCCATTTTTCGTAAAACTAAACCCCAGTTAATTAAACCCTGATCAGTACATTTTGGATTTGACGTTTAAAATTTTTTTTCAGGGAAGAAAAACCTATAACCCTTTTTTTACATTAACTCCACACAGGAGGCTCTGAGGAAAATAATTTCTCTCAGGGCCTATATTTATAATGTAAATGACTTTACATCTGAGATGCTGTGTGGAGGGTGCTTTTGAGGAGAGGAAGGAGTGAAAATTGGTCTTGAAGAGACCCATGCTTAGGGTTCCCAGATCAAAAAATCAAAATCCCGGAGAAAATTCCTGACATTTGATAAAAATTCCGGACTATCGAAAGTTACGGAATTAACAAAGACATGCTCTTATATATTTGCGATGCAGGCACAAAATGCCAATGTTGAAAAGGTCTTTTCCTTAATGGGAGCCCAATGGTAAAAAAAGGAACAGGCTTTCTGTAGTCTGTCAAGTCGATTCTCTTAACACAGTATAGTTCAAAAAATATGACTTGCGAAATGTTCTACAAAACTATTATTAAGATGAATATATACGTGAAATCCTATTTAGATACTATTTTGATTAATCTTTACGACGAATCGGCTTACAGTATCAACATCAAAAAATATGCTACGGATAAATTGAAGCTTTACCTACTTTATCTATGTATTGGATTTACAATAAAATTATTATTTACGTAACAAAAAATATAAGCGTAAACCACTAAAAAAAATGTTTTCTCATGACTTAATTATGAAGTAATGTAAGTAACAATTTTTAAAAAATACCCCTTTACGGCTAGGACTATTTTTGACTTTATCTATGTTCTAACTTTTTTTCGTTCTTATAAAATTATGCACAAAATAAATAAAAACCACTTTTTCGCTTACTAGCCTCGTGCAAAAAGACGCTCGATTTTAAAATTTTGCAGGCATGAGATTCGACATATTTCTAGCGTTTATATTCCTCTTAAAGATTCGGTAGTGTTGAAATATATTTCTGTGAGCATTAAATATATATCAGAAGTGATGTTTATACTTTGATTTGTAATGAAAATAATTTGGTTTATTTAATTTTTTATATCAATCTCCACATAATGGTAGAAATTCCGGACGGTTTAGGATTCACCCCGCATTCCGGATAAAGACCTATATTTCCAGACTTGTCCGGAAAATTCCGAACGTATGGCAACCCTACCCATGCTGTAGGAAGGAGGTATTACAGATGCCGCTAAATCGTTCCGCAGCCGAGCTGTTGAACTCAAGAACGAGTCGAAGAAGCGACCCGTTCTCATGTGATATTTGTCAACCGTGTAAATATGTTGGGCACGCGTTTGGCGTGTTTCCCGAATATGCACCTGCGCCGAGGCGATCAATGACGCTAGCTACTCGAAGTATGTTCCATTGGAATACAGGTAGAACGAGGATAGCATTCCTACTCGACGACGCCTGTACTCTAAAGATTTGCAATCCGTTTATTAAGATCAAACGCACCGCCCGTTTCTTCGCTGAAACGAGTGTTTAAACCTAGAAAAATAAATTATCACAATTGTAAATGATTTTACATGCTTTAGAAGTTTAAAAAGTACTGCCTGACTAAGTGAGAATATATCCGAAGATGCCCGTAGGACGTTGAAACCTGTCAGCTCAAAAATAAATAAGTGAAATCCAGACATACATTTTTTAATAATGAATAAGCGTGCAGTGTTCGCATTGTATTGCATACACGATGTTTTAAAACATGATTAAAGTCAGGAATGCATTCAATCTTCGAGTTTAATTCACCTTTAAGTAATGCTGTCAAGGTGACGCATTTAAAAATAGAACTGAAGAACTATAACTGATCTTGTTCATCGAGTTTATTCTGCAAAGGTTTATCAGGCTAGCATTTAATTATGTTATTTTCCAAGCAATCTTAAAGGTTACTTAGAGGAGTAAAGACAAAACACCTTTTTATCACAATACATTTAATAAAAAGCTGACATACAATGATCGGAGGACTATGTCTAGATTTGGAAACTAAAAATCTCACGATTTTTTTTTGATACAATATATTTTTTGGTAGTGTTTATTGTAAAGTTTCCTTTTTCACAATTTACCGTCAAATAGGTATCTACTTTTCTCACAGAATTGCATAAGGTTCGAGCTCCTCCAAAAGAAATAAATGTAACGAGACTGGAATGTGGTAAGACTATTAAACTGGCACCTAGCCGGCTGTGTAATATAGAGACACAAATAATTATTATCAATTGTACATGCTTTGTCCAAAGAAGCGAAATCAGCAGTTCACAATGGAGTGCTGATACCAACTCTGATGTATAGCATGTAACTAGAAGTGGAAGTATGAAATTAGATTGAATGCTGTAGAAATGAGATCCATGAGGCATGTAAAACTATTGAAAAACCATTGAGGTAAAACCATTGAAAAATGTGGAGATTCGCAAATAATGTAGGTCTGATCTGTAAGTCTAAATCGTAGTGGTAATAATAAGATTAAGAAAGGGGCGCTTAGATAAATGTAAAGAGAGTAAACGAATAAAGAGTTCAAAGAGAATTAAATATATGACGCGAATGCAAATGCTACAAGAAGTCGGTGACGCCCAAGAAAGACATGGCAAGAATTAAAATTGAAATAAAAATTGATCTGCAATGTCCTCGACACTTGTGCAAGATTACATCAAAGGTAAAATGGTATAAAAAGACAAACCCAATTTGTCGCCGTAATCTTTCGTAAGAAGGACTCATTTGTTGAAACAGGTAATACAACCAAACAAACCATATAATCGATCTACAATGTACACACTTGATACTTGTTGTGAGATTACCCCAAGGCAAGGGTAAGAACGTTCAAACAAAGGTAAACCCAGTTTATTAACCCCTCAGGCTATTTTTTTCCGTTTTCGGAACAACTCATATAGGACTTATAGAAATCGTTGTGTCTCCATGATCTAAATGGTGTTAGAAAGAGAAAACACCACGCTTTATAATAAAATCTAAAAGTTAACCACAAAATAATTAAAATTACACCAAACTTTCGCGCCGCGATTTTAAAATAAAAATGAAATTTCGGGATTTTTTAATTCATTATTTTTACGTGAAATGACAAAAAAGTGAGCTGATAATATATAGTATTATTATAATTAATTTGCCTACAAAAATAAGTGTCCTTTTTTATTTTCAAGGTAAACCATTTCTAAAACTTTTTTTATGTTTGCAATCAATATTTTTATATTTCAAAAATTATATGTTTGTTTCGAATTATAAAATTTGAAAGCGTATTTCATCAACTTTCAAAAACAGTTTTTGGTTTTCAGATGAATATTTCATCAATTTGTATTTTATTTGCAAAGCTGAAATATTTTGACCTTCAAACAAAATAGGTCCGAGGCCCGAGTGGTTAGAGTAATTCAATTTAATTTTTTAAAGTAATTCATCGAAGATCAAAAGTATTTAAGCATTGCTGGAAAAAAAATAGCACGAGCTCTTTTTGTTAGTACTTATTTCTACATTGTCTGCAAGCTTGTGAATTAAAACTACGCCGACAAAGGATATAAACTTGTCAGCAAAAGCAATATTTTAAGAATTCGTATTGTTTTCCTGTGGTTTTTATGCGCCTGATAATTTCCGTAAGATCTGCCTATTATTCCGCCAGAGAAACAAAGAAATTCCTGATCGCAATACAATTTATTACTTTCATATGTAACGTATTATGTCGTTCGCTTTAATGTCCTGATATTTATCAATTTGCCATTCTTGCTATTGTACTTATGCACCCATCAATAAAGCGATACGAAGTGCATACCTGTCTAGTATCAACAAAGGTAAAAAGCACAAGCCAGTGCACAGTGCGCATCGCCAAGTTTTACACTCAGGATAAAATGCTAGGACTAAATTACCCTGAAAGCTTCCACCGAACTTTGTAATGTCTGATACACAGAATATCTACAAAATAAAGACGATTTTGAAACCTGTGAATGTACGAATTTATAAACGACATTATTAATATATTTGATAAATCTATTTATTACTTTTTGCAGACAATTAGTTGGTGTTCCCTTAACAAACATTACCCTAACATAAATAAGTGTCATTCAATAAGATTTTACAATATAAGCAGAGCCCTTCACAATATGGCATTTATTTTTGCGAAATAAGGCACTAAAAATATGGCAATATGGCACTTATTTTAGCCCAAATATAGCACTTATTCGGCTCGATATGGCACTTATTTTTCAACCCTCCCCGACCACCCCAGCTATTCTGAGAGGATAATAATACAACATACAAGTTACTTATACTTAAATTATTATTTTTTTATTTATAAGATATTATTTACAAAGCTTTATACAAATGATTGTTTTAATTTAAAATTTTACATTTTATTTGTTAAATAACAACATCAGGTGTGCTGCAACGTTTTCCATGGAAAATCCCAGCCGTCGATCACTCAGAAGGTATTTCATTTTTGAAAAAGTCCTCTCTACATCGGCTGATGTTGCTGGGGCGTATTTCATAGCGGGGACATCAGCAGGTTCCCAGCCTTCCTTCAGAGTGGCTTCCTCACCAGACAGAAGGGAAACAATATTGTTGACTTCCTCCCACCCACAATGCCTATAGAGGACGGCCTTGATTTTCTCCTGGATCTTCTTCCCGGATATATATAAGTATATTATATGAGTCAGACAATTAGACCCCTGTCGAAGAAATTAATGACCTGGGAATAATTTTCGAATCTAAATAAAACTTTATATCACATATAAACGAAAATGCTTTGCTTCATTCTTCTAAATTTCAGGAGCTTTAGGAAAATTTCAACCATGAAAATTTTCTGTACATTTTAAGTTCGAAGTCAAGTTGAATATAACTCTTCGATCTGGTCCCCCTATTTAAACACACATTCACATACAGATTAAATCGATAAAACCTAACATTAATTCCTATGACGCATTAATTTTAAATTCGGTATTCCATTTACTTGATGAAAGAATTAAATTTATTAAAACTCTCAGATCGAAGAATTGTATATAAATAGTAGTACAGACAGTCTTGATTTATTTAACCGCGTTGAATTTCATATACCTAAGAGAGCTACTCGCTCCAAAACCCTCTTTAAATATAAGAATACCAGGACTAAATATTTCAAACACTCGCTTGTAACTGAATGGTGGTCATAAACCAGGGTTGAGAGCATTATCTTCCACTCTGAACCTGAACAAGCCGTAAATATAGCTTTAATTATTTTAAATTATTAAATTGAGAAATAACACAAATCAATCAAATACATTTTAGGGGTATGAACCCGCTCGGATTGCTAGGCGAGAGCCTTACCCCTTGACCACTGAGGCCGTCGGAATGGGGTATTTGTATGTCGGTGGGCGCTATTGGAGCAGTCTAAGCAATTACTAAGGTGCTTATAATACCTAACATATGGCTTTTGAGATTATTTTTCATAAAAACAGCGCTACACAAAAATACAAATCATCAAAACATTATTGATTACGGTGATCACATATTGTCTACTGTTTTTGACAGAGAGCGCCAACATTTTCGCGGTGAAATTTTGCTTTAAAAAAGGCCTAGTATAAAAACTATCTTAAAGCGCTGTAACCGCGCTCAAAAAGAAGAAGATGGAGAGATATGTAATTACGAACGTTGGAGGAGCGCACGATAAAATCGATGCGAAAATTGTGAAGATTTCAATAAAACACGTATCGTTCAAAATAGAACAAAAATCTCTCGGAGGCTGTCTAAAACAGCATTTAAAGAAACACTGAATTTTTTCATACATTTAACTTGTAAAATAACTGAAAGAGACTTGAAAATAATAATTTTCGGAGAATACTTTGCGATTATTTCTATCGAGGGAATTTCATATAATTTGCGTTTCGGCGTAGGGAATGTATAGATATTACCTTAAAAAATAACATATATTTTTTTAAGAGCTTAAAATCTTCTTTCATGGAGATATGTAAGAAACCGGTAGAAATTCGGGTAGCGGCGGTTTAAGTCATTATTCATTCCCAATATAATTAGTCATACTTGTAAAAAACTTCTCGACAGTTAAACGGTGTTTTTGTTACACATTGATTAAAGATTGTAAATTTTATTTTTTGTAAAATTACTAATAAAAAATTGTCATTATTTTGCTGGCAATATTGAACTTCGGTAGGTAGGCGCATGGTGGGTGTAAGCGCGGATGCGTAATGTTTGATTAAATGACAAAATTAGAGTTTTGAGTTTTGTGATTTTTGACGTCCGATTCATTTCATGTTTGTTCATAATTTCTCTTCTAATTCCCAATTCACTAATATATTAGTATAATTCAATATACTTACTAATATGTGTGTTATTTTTCGTCAGTTGTAATCCATTAACCCTCCGCCCGTTGCGCCTTTTTTGTAACGCGAGGTGTCGCGTGGGGTCGCTTAGGACCCCAAAAATAAATATGATTAAATTGTTGTTGTAGCATACATTTTATATGTTATTTTAACTGATTACAGTCAGGTGATAATGATTGCTTTGAAATAAAAAGAAATGTTAAAAATTTGTTATTTATTTTCAATGCAAGAGCTTAAAAATCAACAAGGAACATTTTTTTGAAATTTTGAATCATATTTTTCAATAGAAAACTTAAAAAAAAAATCTAACCAATTTCCATCAAACTCATAACTATTTGAGGTTGATATAGACTTATTATTATTACAACAAAAAAATCAACAAAATACAATTAAAAAAACATATAAACTTGATTTTTCATGGTATTTTGTTGATTTTTTTAGCCTCACGCCGAAACACAAGTCTGTATGTCACATCGCACATGCGCAAACTAAATTTTCTCGGCGTTTGCGTCAAGTATAGTCCCTTTTAGGAAGCTACCTAAAGTAAGAAATCAGTGGGAACATTTAAAATGAACATAATTAGCATTTCTGTAAAACCTGGGCTTTTAAAGACCCCACGCGACGGGTCGAGGGTTAATAATGTTATTTTGTGAATTTAGTATTGTTATCAGAAAAAGCCAGGTTATTACTGAAACAATATTTTTTAAAAGACATTTACCGCGTGAATTCAATAAAAATTCCATGAAAGGGATGTTTTTAATAACATAAATTAATAATTATTAATTAAAATTAAAATAACATAATAACTTGTATATCTAAATCTAAATCTATATCCCTCTATTGATATGCTTGGTGTAACCCTAAGTGACCAGCTCAGGTATGGGGGCTCCATCGAAGCCAGAGTAAAGTTAGCCTCACAGAAACTGGGCGTGCTGTATAGGGCCCGCAGATACTTTAATAGTGCACAACTGCTAACCCTGTACAAATCACAAGTGCGCCCCACGGTTGAATTTGGCAGCCACCTCTGGTCTGGAGCTCCAAAATACTTGAAAAATACCCTCGACTCTGTGCAGAAACGGGCGGTCCGTTTGATAGATTCTCCCATCTTAACAGACGGATTGCAATCTTTAGAGCACAGACGTCGGGTGGGAATGCTATCCTTGTTCTACCGGTATTACAATGGAAGATGCTCCGAGGAACTAGCATCATTGATCCCTTCGGCACCGGTGCATAGTCGGGAAAGACGCCAAACGCGTGCCCAACATTTGTACACGGTTGACATTTGTCACATGAGAACGGGTCGTTTCTTCGACTCGTTCTTATGTTCAACAGCTCGACTGTGGAATGATTTGCCGGCCTCTGTGTTTCCTCCTTCCTACAACATAGGTCTCTTCAAGACCAATGTTCATTCCTTCCTCTCCTCAAAAGACCCTCCACACAGCATCCCAGATGACATAGGCCCTGAGGGAAATTATTTTCCTCAAGGCCTCCTGTGTGGAGTTAATGTAAAAAAAAAAAAAAATACATAAATAAAAATGAATAGCCGAAATGTATGTACGCGCATAACTTCCGAACGACTGCGCCAAATTGGATAACTCTTTTTTTTGTGTTCGGTATTGTCAGGACAAGGTTTGTATAAAACTACTGGTGAGCTCTGCCATTACAAAATTTGTATAAAAAATTGCAATAGGTTTGAAAACTGAATGTATGGAAAGCGGGAGAGTGGAAGGAGGGAGGGAAACTCGGGAGGGGGGTTCGCGGGACGGGGGAAGGGGGGGAGTGGAGTGGGGAGAGGGAAGGTGGAGGCGGAGTGGGAACGTGAGAAGGGAAGGGGACGCTGGAGACTAAGGGGAGGCGGAAGGGGGAACGGGACGAATGGGAAAGAAGGAAAAACATTTTTTAATTAAATGGAATAGCAACGCATGCCGGAAACCAGCTAGTTTGTAAATAAATACCTACAAATTTAAGGAATCAACGTTTATATTGGGTTAAAATTAATCCATTTATCGGATATTATCCTAAAATAATAAAATATTTACGGCGTTTTTTAGTAAGGCTCTATATGTTTTAATGAACAGTTCTATCTTTTTGAAGATCTTTCCCTAATCTTTTTTCTTTCGTTTCCATCTGCAATCACATATTCCTGATATTGGGGTTGTGTAGTATTTTCGCATAAACACAACAACTGAACACGGTGTATAAAATAGGAACACTTACACAGAGTGTTAAGAGACGTACTTCACTAACTTTAACTAGTGATTCCTGACATTATTTGGAGTAAAAAATGTTGATGAAATTTAAGTCTCCGGTGACATTTTTGATGGTTTTTTTTTTACAAAAAAAATATTAAAAAAAAATAACAAGTTATTGTACGGTAAGGGGCGGTTTGAGGAGTTGAGATGTTACTCGGCTGAGTGACCAGTGACGACATTTGGAAGAATTTTGTTTGTTTGATTTTGAAGAAAAAAAAGACGTAAAAACTCACTGCAGTCCAAAATTTCATTTACACTTTGTACTACAAATATTGTTAGGTAAGTAGGTGGGTGAAGTACGTCCTTTAACATCCTGTTTATGTTATTTCAGAGCATAGGTTCTCAACGTGGGCAAAAACGCCCCCTTGTGGGCGTTTGAGACTTTCAGGGGAGCGGTAAAAGACCCAGAGAAAATTAGGGGGGCGTTGAAGAAACCTAGGGGGCGTTGAGATAGCATAGTGAGGACAGGTAAAAAATATTGTCTAAAAAAGACAAAAAAAAAACAAAAAAAACACGCTTATCAAGAACTAATAATCTGGTGTCCGGCCAACTCAGAATGAACTCAGAAAAGTCATTAAGAGTGATGATAAAAAATATAAAAAAATGGTTAAATAGGTTAAGTTAGATTAGGGTTACCGGCTATTTAAAAATTATTTTTTCATAGCTTTTAATGACCTTTTTGAGGTGTTCCTGAGTTGGTTTCATTCTGAGTTGGCATGGAAACTAATAATCTTACAGGTATTTCCTATTATTATTAAGAATTGGCACTATACCATTAATACAATAAGGAAGGAGGTAGCAACCCGGTACCCCCCCCCCCCCCCGTTGTGGTAAATACAATCGTGATAATAGCTGTTTCAGATTGGTGACAGATGGTAAGGGATGGTGGGGGAGCGCCAGAAAAAGAAATATTCACAATGTGGGCGGTGGGCAAAATAAGGTTGAGAACCTATGTTTTAGGGCAACAAAGGCGTAGCAGAAAGCAGAAACGAGTTGTCATTTGCAATAAAGCTGCAAAAGCAGCAAAAACGTGGAATCTCCTTGGTCAGGTGGTAATGCCCGTCCAGCATCCTACAGAGTTGGAGATCTCTGAGGGGATAATGTCACAGTCTGCCTTTTGTCGGCTATTACTATGCTGGCACCAAGTTTCATAGACAAGGGACAGTTTTGTAGTTCTTAGATTAAATAAAGAATGTAGAAAATCTACGTATTTTTGATTTTATTCAACGTTTTACTAATAGAAATTGACACTTGCTGGCATAATATTATTATTTCATGATTTTTTCCACGGATTATTTTTGAGAATGATTAGATTAATAATACAATGGATTATTAGTACCTACCTACCTACAGCTTTTTTCACAAAAATAATATTATTTTAAATTTTCAAGTTCATACGATTTATGTTATTTTTTATTTATCTTTAGAAAGTAAAATTACAAACGGTTTTCTACTACAATATTCAGTTTTTAACTTATTTTATATTTTCCTGAAGTACAATCATTTTTTTTCTTTAGGTGCTTAGCGATTAACTCTACTTTTCCACTTTTTGTGAATACTAACCATTTGTCAACAATGATAGCACCATCAGAACAATAATTGTTTTAAAATAGTATTTTTGTGCCACCATCTCCTTATTTTCTCAGTAATTTATTATATTTCTACTTATTTAATGCGGGGATATACAAAATATACGGAAAAATGCATCAATAAAGTAGTCTAATTTATTTATATGAACGATCCAAAATTTTGAACATGCCCAGGTCTATGGAGATATGTTGAAAAGTTGCAACGAAACATCACTTCCCCGGTGACCGATGTACCAGTTTGGTAGGCGAGTATGGGTACCGCTAGCCCGAGAACCTTTTATTATACAACCAACACCTTCGTCATAAGTCACCCCAAGTGGTGCGCTGCGTTCGTAATATAGCAGGGGTGCCCGAGTTTACGGGTTCCTTGGGCCTTGGCGACAGTTGTGTCTTGGGCCGAATCGGGAGAGACCGTTTGAGGGAAACCTTTAGAATTAATAAAACTTACCTCTCTAACAGGACTCTCAGAACATCGCCTTGACACAGGCCCTGAGGGAAATTATTTTCCTCTTGACCTCCTGTGTGGAACTAATGAAAAAAAAATTCCAATTGATTTCATGCTTGCTTGCACTCTACCTTGGAACTTTAATTCTACATTGTCTATCGTGTCATCTGAGACTTCGAAATAAATTGTAAGGGGGGCTGGGAGAGAGAAACATCTGCATGATAAGGAACACGAGTCAGAAGGTTGTTGCAACAAACAGGATTAAACACAAACAAAACGAAATAAAACAAGGCGTCTCCCATCAGAACATCTTTTCTCGCATAAATATTAATGATATGATATTATGATGAACCTTTCAGTGAGAGGAATGAGTCTTGGGACTCGGAATGATAAATGGATTAAGGTTCCTCATTATTTAAATGCATCCAATGTGTTTTGTGCAACGTGCACACTGCACGTGTGATAGAGTAATTACTGCGTGCGTATCGTTGAATCAGTCACGCCAAGAAGAATAATTAACTACGTGTAAATACGTGAACGTTGTTAATTTACTCGATAGTCCTATGTGCGTTGTTTTAATCTTGTATTTGTTAATTACCTTGCACGTCAATTGGTATTAATTACATTTTGATGCAATTAATCCAGATGTTCCTTTTTTCATTTCAATAATCCGGCAGTTCTATCTAAGTAAAGTCCATCTTTAGCCACAAAAATGCAAATAATGGTGTAAATAAGTAAAAAGACGTCGCCTTAGTTTGTATACAACATTGTTACATAAAGGATTTGTAACAAGGCGTGTGGATCCTTTAAAATACATTATGTCTATGGTTTCAGTGCGTGGCACTTCTAGTATTTATGCATTGACCTTTGACCGGTCAGTGGCTGAGTTGACATCGAGTTTGGGTCCCACCAAGAGGTCGCGTGTTCGATTCCTCTGCTGGCTAAGTCCTCCATCGCGACACAAGAAACATTTTCCGCTTAGTGTGGTGGGAGAAGGAGATTTTCGAATATTGTCAAGTTATTCGTAACCCGGGAATTTGTCTTTCTTTAAAAGACTGACAATTGACAATCCTGGAATTTTTTGGATCACAACGATTGCCAAACCTGCGATGAGCCTAACCTAAACGAACATAACGTCAGGATTGAAATGGGAGTAGCAAATCATTCCGTGTTCAACACTCTCAAGAGCCCAGAGTCAATCCCTTTTAATCATACTTAATCAAGAAATTTTATTTTATTTTTATTTTATTTATTAATTTTCAACGCCCTGATGGGCTTTTACATGACAAGTTTATAACACAGAGACAGTTTTTTTTTAATAAAAAAGATAAACTATAAAAATATTACTAGTAGGTAAACATCATACAGATAAATTTAGGAATGATAGTGCATTACAATAAAAGAGAAAGTTTCTAAGTTGTAAATGACATAGAAATAAACTAGTAGGTATGTTAGTAATTACAAAATTTTCAGGTGACTGATTAAATGTCATGAATAATACATGACAAAATGCAAGATACATAAAGATTAATACAGAAATACACAAATATATGCAATAGACCCTAGGTGATGCTCCTTAGATATCAAAATATTCTACATAAAAATATTGTTCAGATATTTCTTGAATAACGGTAAACTTATATTAAATACATCGATATTTGAGGTGTATTTGTTCCCTAATGTGTGAAGTCGAGAAATCGATGCATGTGTATGATAGTTGGTTAGAGAATTATTGTTGCAGAATAATATGTTTTGCCTTGTCGCTCGAGTTGGTACCTTAAAGTCGATGAGATGCAGGAGTTCGCAACAATCTAATTCGGAGTGAATAATTTTAAACAAAAAAGTTAGGTCGTTTATTTTTCTTCTGTTTTCTAAGGAATGCAATTTAAGTGTATTTAGAAAAAATGTGTAGTTAATGTGTTGAATAGGTATGTGTAACTTGAAGTTAATAAATCTTAAAAATTTGTGCAGCACTCTCTCGATATTTCTTATATGGATTTGATAATATGGGGACCAAACCATGGAATTGTATTCCAGCAAGCTGCGTACGAGTGACAAATATACGATTTTTATAACTTCCAACGAATCGAAGTCTTTGATTGTTCTGATTATAAATCCTAGTGTTTTCATGCCTTTGTTAGTTATTTGTTGTATGTGATTTATAAAATTTAATTGCGAATCAAACACAACTCCAAGATCCCTAATTTCTTTGACTTTTTCTAAAATTTTATTATCTATTGTGTATTTGAAAGATAGTGGGGTCTTTGTTCGACAAAATGTTAGTGTCTTACATTTATCGATATTGAGGAATAAGTTGTTTGCGACACACCAATTTTGTAATTTGACGATGTTTGACTATAGGATTAGGCAGTCACCTATATTGGATATTTCTTTGTATAATTTGATGTCATCGGCAAAAAGCAGAACTTCTACATCGTTGAAACAACTTATGATATCATTTATGAATATTAATAAAAGGATGGGGCCGAGATGACTCCCTTGCGGTAGACCACTAGTTGCATATAATAACTTAGATTTAGAATGTTTAATTTTAACAAATAAGATTCTGTTAGACAAATAACTTGAGAACCAATCCAACAACTTGCCTCTCAGTCCTAAGGCATACAGTTTACTAAGTAATAATTTATGTGATACTTTGTCGAAAGCTTTTGAAAAGTCTGTGTAGATACTGTCAACTTGTTTTTTTTTGTAAAAGATTCTGTAATATAGTTCTGGTAAAGTAACAGGTTAGTAGTAGTTGACCTACCAGAAACGAATCCGTGTTGGTTTTTATCAATTACTTTTAATATTGATGAATAAATTAAATCAAGAACAAGGGATTCAAAGATTTTCGGGAGTGCTGATTGTATGCATATAGGACATATAAGAAATGGGATGATGTACATATTATATTTTTCTAAATAACCAATAAGCAAGTATTGAGAACGTTTTTTTTTTAATTTTTAATTTATAGTTGCTTTAACGGTTACATAATTTGGGGATTTTTGGGTCACCATGTACATAGAGTCTTGTTGGTCGATAATACGTAAGTAGACATGACTCAATGGCTAAAGAAGGCTTTAAAGCTCGTAATAATTTAAACATAATATTTATCCGGTATCAACCTCAGTACGCGAGTAGTGATTTAGTTACTTATCGAATTGGTAAAATTAACTTTAGGTATATTTTCAAGTTTACAATTGATATATTATTTTTTTTTTATTATTATTATTGTATAACAGAATAATTCCAATTACAGTACAATTTAGTTACCCTATCAGCATTTAGGCAAGTGACTCTTCAATAATATTTTTAAGACATATAAAGAACAGTCACTTACATCCAAATGGTTTGCAATTTCATTTAACAGCACCACTCCCCTCGTCATGCTATGCTTTGCCAAGACGTCTGTTCTGCCGTTCGGTACTTTAAATAAGTCATGATGTCGACTTCGGCTGTAGTGGTCTGGTACATATAAATCGTAGCATCCCAAGAGAAATGGGCTATCGATGAAATTGCTCCAAATTTTGAAAGACAAAATAGCAAGACTTGCTTTCCGTCTAGTTTCTAGACTCACAGAATCAGTTTTCTCAAGTAAGTCAATATGGTGCATGAACCTTGGATAGGTTCCATGCTTCCGCATATAAACATACCTGAGGAATTTCTTCTGGATTTGCTCTAACATATCAATGTACTTCTGGTGGTACGGTGCCCAAACATCGCTCGCGTACTCCAGCTTGCTTCTCAGTATGCCATCAAATAACGCTAGCATAGCTTCTTGGTTATCAAAGTCCTTATGATGAACCCAAGAAGTTTGTAGCAAGACTGAGTGAGCTGCGATATATGGCAAGAGAATGTCAGTTCGGGATCAAAGACGACACCGAGATCCTTCACGGATTTTACACGTGATAACGTTTCGCCTTTTATTTTATAATCGTAAACTATAATGTTTTTACAACGAGTGAAGGACATTGTGACACATTTCTTTGTATTAAAATCTAATTTGTTTGCCAACGACCATTCAGATAATGCATCTAGATCAGTTTGCATTTTAAAGCAATCTTGTTGGCAGCTTATTTCCATCATAATTTTAAGGTCATCAGCAAATGTCATCTATAAGTATTAAAAACAACGTAGGTCCGAGGTTAGACCTTTGAGGAATTCCAGATTGCGCTTGGAATTTTTTTAATATGTAAGTTGATCCACGTAAGCATGGGTTTATTATTAAAATACCAAACTAAACCATGATTTTTTTGCTAAAACGTTGATTTCTTACTTAATTAGATCGCATTAAAGTTGTGGTAACTTTTTTACCAAGTGATTTAATTTAAAAGGTAAGCGAATAATTTATCGCATAATATAAATATTTCTACCCTTTAATCTGCTACAATCAACTCGACATTGAGTCATTCACAGCTCTGGTAATTGCTACCCGGGAACACTGGCTACTGACTTTGATGATATTTTATTCTAAAGGTCTCTGCATTTATTTTGTTTTCAGAATAAACAACTTCAGAAAGAATTCCATCAAAACCTTTCTGGAAATAAAGGTTAAATGGAGTTTAATTGGGTACTTTTAGAGTCTGCTTTTTTGCTGAGTGGTATTATAAAAATATTTAAGCGATGCTTTGGTTTATTAAGGCTATGCCAATTTATAACAGTCTATAGAAATAGGCCGCCAATATCATTTCGCAATAAATAGATTAATTCATCGCCATCCAATTTCTTTGCAGGAGTAGAAAAAGCTTCGTGTAAAAAGCTAATCGGCTTTTTACACGAAGTTTCTCGTCCAGTTTACATGGGTTGTCTTTTCAAATGGATTCAGGATGAAAAAAGGACGTGTTGTATATTTACACCGATTTTCGTAAAGTTTAAGATGGCGGACATCTTAGTTGCATATTTATTTCGTTTTATATTCAAAATGTTGATGAACGGAGCAACCATGGGCGCCCGCAGAAATATTTCTAGGGGGGGCAAAATATTTTTAGTAATGTTTGAACGTAGTTTTAATTTACTGGAGCGTATTTGTATGGCGAACGGACGGACAGTACAGGACATTGTAGTATTGAAGGGCATAATGTAGCAACAAATTTTTTTATGAACTTAAACAAGAACTAGAGTCGTCTGGCATCGCTACCGTATATCTACATATCTTTTTGTCCATAAAGTCTTTTTTGTTGCAGTTCACTTTGCCTCTGTGTACGCTTAGCATGCACAATCCCGAATCCAGACAGACGTTCATCTGATATTGTAGATCTAAGCCATGTTTTTACACGACGTAATGTGCTGGATGATCGTTTCACCGTACATGTTGTTGCTGGTAATATTAGGAAAAACTAGTAAGGCATACCTGACACTCGGATAAAACTTTGTAAAAAGTAACAAGTCGATGAAATCTTGGCTTTTTTTATATTCTCGCGTTTTCCAAAAATCAAACTATCTCAAGGCTTCAGTTTCAAAATTATCAATGTGGTATACCTGATAAATAGTAGACATTATATTCTTAAACTGTTGACGATTCAGTTTGCACAATTTAGAAGGATGTAGAACCCTAAGTAAAATTGTGTACTGTTGGCTTTACAAAATCGACTCTCCATTGAGTTAATTAGATAATCTGACTATTTTCAATCACTACCGCCGCCCCGGGAACCTCTATTGGATAACCAACAGCTCTGCCATAGGTCACCCCAAGTGGTTCGCTACGTTTGGTGATTTAGCAGGGGTGACCAGTTTCATGGGGTGAGGTTTGTCTAGGTCTTGTAGGCGGATGACCAGGACACACTGAACCCCTGATTCCTACCCACCCCTTAAACCCTTTTCCTTCCCAGAAAACTCTCCTCTACTTCCTTTCCCTAAAAAAAACCTCCACACAGCATCCCCAAAGATGATATAGGCCCCGAGGGAAATTATTTTCCTCGGAGCCTCCTGTGTGGAGCTCATGTAAAAAAAAAATCCAGGGGGGGGGCAAGTGCCCCCCTTGCCCCCCCCCCCCCCCTGCGGGCGCCCATGGGAGTGACATGTGTTTACTATTGACTATACAGGTGAATTACTCTTCGGTATTGTGAATTATGCGTGTAAGACAAATAAAACTCATTTATTTTAATTAAAATACATACCATCATAACTATTTATTGATTTTTTTTATTTTTTTTTTTATTATAGCGACTATATAAAAAATTTTACATACAAAATATAATGGTAAAATTAAGAATAAAATATTGTATTTCTTAGTCCTCCTCACTAGGGGGTCCTGTGCCGAGGCGGACTAAAGTTATTTAAATATAGTTCATTTCTCTTCTATGTCGTTTTTAGCGTCTTCGCTAGGGTTTTCTCATTGACCTCTTTAAGCCATATTTTTATTCTTGATTTGTATTCAATTGGATTTTTTATTAGTTTTATGTCTTGGGGAAGTATGTTATGAAGTTTTGTTGCAAAGTATGTATAGTTTCTTTGTCCAAATGTGGTTTTGTAACTTGGAATATTTTTTATATCATTTTTATTCGATCTAGTGTTATGCATACACGGTCTAGTAGAGGATTCATTATTTTTGAAGAGCTTCAATAATATATTTTTGGCATATATTTGCTGTACATTTGGTACGTCAAAGTTATTGAAAATTTCAATTGAAGGCGTTCTAATTGGTACTTTCAATATGGTCTTTATGATTCCTTTTTGAATCGTATTCAGGTTTTGTAGGTACGTTTGTGTAGCAGATCCCCATCCTATGATTCCATATTCAATTCGAGAATGACATAACGCGTAGTAGACCTTTTTCATATCCTTTTTATTTAACACATTTCTTAAATTTTTAAAAAAATATACAAGGCTAGTGAGTTTTTCCGTAATACCTTTGATGTGTAGGTCCCATCTAAGATTTTCGTCAATTATTACTCCGAGATATTTAATGTTTTGTGTTTTTTCGATAACAGGGCAGTAACATTGTGTATTATTTCCATGGCATTCATGTAATTTTAGTTCTAGTGATTTTATTGGTTGGCCCCTTGAGTTCATTGAAAATGTTATATATTTTGTTTTGCTTATATTAAGGGTAAGCGAGTTGATTTTAAGCCATAATTTAAGGCTGCAACTTTTGAAACGCTCGATAAGTTAGTTCCTGCATGTTTATTTTGTGATTTCTTCTCGAAAAGAAAGGTTTACCTTGCTTTTTATATAATATCAAATCATTAAACTCAGCCAGCACTAAAAGAGAATTATAGTCTTGACAACCTTGTTTCTTGTCACAAATGAGGTTCAATTACTTCACAAAAAAGGATAAACTAATTTAAAAATTACGAGAATATAGTTATACAAGTCAATTTTCGCTAACTAACCAATAAAAGTTCCGTAAATCGTACAAGATTGAGGGGTATTAATTTTAAACATGTTAATAAAAGAACGTAAGTCAGTAAAAGTCCTCGAATTGTAGCATCTGCAGCCATAAACACCAGTAATAAAATTGTTTTTGAAAATGGTGCGGTTCGTAAAAGTTTGTTATTAATTTTCATTTGCTTACTCCGAGAATCACTTGTCTTGTAACACTTAACGAATTGGTTCTTCAAAATGCCATTAAACAAGAGGTGATCCGGTTTAACAACAGAATTCCAGTTATTTACGTTTACAATAGCTCAGATAAAATGGGATTTTAGTATTGTTTTACACATGCAATTGCTAATCATTTCAATTAGTCCCACAATTTATAACAAAGAGACTATAGAAGACAATGTTGTAATCATATCGGTTATTCGCAATAGGCCACTTGCATCACATTTTTAATTTTTTTTTCCGGTTTTGGCAAACATTCCAAGACATTTCGTTTTTTGTTTTAATCGTATTTTTAAAACCCTGGCGATTTTTTGAAAATTCAATCCGAAAAATCAGACCATTTTTTATAAACCGGAAAGACGGGACATAATTTAATGGGTGCGAAAAAAAGATAATTACATAGCCGAAAATCATTTTAAACGTTTTCCACACAAATGGCACAGGAACGTCTATATATATGACTAAATTCAATGTAATATACTTGCACTTGTAAATTATAATAATAACAAAATTTGATATCAGCACCATTACCATTACACTTCTAAAACATGTACAGAAGGCATAAAAGGTACGGGGTTCTCTTCGTAACATCTGTCAAAACGTCAAACCAAATGATAAGTTCGCAGAGAACAAAAGATTTACTTATTAAAAAAAAAAAAACTGTAATTTCTAAAAAAATTTACTACCATTTTCGTAATCTCAGTAAAAAAATCTATCCACACGATTTTTCCAAGTCGCAAGCCTATTATTGAATTTTTAAGCACACCTCACATTATAATAGCTTTTACTAGGTAGGTATATAATGAAAGCTTCATTCTTTTTCTACAATATTTTGACAATGTGTTTTCAAAAATTTCTGTGAATAATATTCCAATGTTTTTTTTAATGAATGAATTGTATCGTTTAAACCTTTCATATTATACAAGTACTGTAATGAACTTAATGTGACGGAGAGTAAAAATATTGAAAGATCTCATGAAAAACTTTAAAGAGATCTGAAGATAATTTAGAAAAATATCAGAAGTAGCATCACATCCTCTTTGGCGTTAAGTCAATGCACGTTCATGTACAACAGAAAACTACTTTTAAAAAAGAGTAAGAAGTTGTTTCAGCAATTCCTTTAATGACTCGGAACGCGGGGTAGGATAAATAATAATAATGTAATAAAGTCCCACGTATGTCACTCATCCCCGAGTAGTACATTTAATCAGGTTTGCAGGCTACAAGGCCGCTCCGTATGATCCTGTCCGCTGCGAGATTCCGCAGTTTCAGAATGCGATCGAGGACGTTTCGAACCCGGCATTTTTCTCAACATCTGGAGCAGTCACCGGACGTCGCTCTTGACCGTGTCATTAAACGAAGCCATCGCAATTTGTCAATGGCGACAGCGAATTGCAACTTGCATCTTCCAGTCTGCTGGTTGCATTCTCTGCCTGCACTTAGTGACCGATAGTGCATCGGTGCTTTAGTCTTATCTTCCTGGGGCAATTTATTATTTTAAACGTCAATAATATTGACCAGCGACGCTTTGCGAGTGAAGTTCATTGATCCATTGAAAGATACAAATTTCGTGAATGTAACATTTCATAAACGCGAACTCGGATACACGTTCTTACCGACTAGCCAAGATATTTTAATTGTTACCATCAAAGATCGGGTTTTAATTTTTTTTCTTTATTCATATACCTAAATGTTTTAATATAAAAGTTTTTACTTGATTATCAACAACCAGATTAGGCAGTAGGCATATTCCCGTATGCGATAGTCCGCGTACGGATTTATATAAATATATAGAGATAATATAAAGACATAAAGATATGTAAATGTATTAGTGGTACCTATAAAGAATTATATACGTAGTTTCAACATCCTTCAACTGATCTCGTTAGTATTCGATCGACCACCATGTGCCAACCTTGGTGGTCGAAAAATCCTCAAATTATGTAATTAACAATTCAATGAATAAGAGTAGCTAAGTATGTAGTTTTGAGACGAGATGAATGATCAACAGGTAAGAAAATAAGAAATATTAAGAAATACCTTAGAAGAGTGTCGACTATCGTCGTTCGTGTATTGCATAACGATGATAAGGATAGATAACAGGGCACCGCCAGTCTTTAACTTCAGGATAACTCAGAACTTCTAATAGGATGAACGTGTGGTCCAATTAAATATACATTTTAAACCTTACGAACACGTAAATGAAGCAACTTGTAATCGAGCAGGACGAACCTCGATCTTTATTTTTTAAATTTTTTTTTTTACTTTAGCTTCACACAGGAGGCCCTGAGGAAAATAATTTCCCTCAGGGCCTATGTCATCTTTTGGGATGCTGTGTGGAGGGTTTTTTAAGGAGAGGAAGGAGAGGAGAGTTCTGGGAAGGAAAAGGGTTTAAGGGGTGGGTAGGAATCTGGGGTTCAGTGTGTCCTGGTCATCCGCCTCCAAGACCTAGACAAACCTCACCCCATGAACCCGGGCACCCCTGCTAAATCACCAAACGTAGCGAACCACTTGGGGTGACCTATGGCAGAGGTGTTGGTTATCCAATAAAGGTTCCCGGGGCGGCGGTACCCATTCCCGCCTCCCAAATTATCCATCCCACTTTAATTAACAATTTCCTTATAGAAGTAGAGATTAAAAAAAGAGAAAAACATAATTAAATTTACAAAGTTAAGTGTGGTGCAGAATTCTTTAAAATATTTCCTTCCCTCTACAAATAATCAGTTCTGAAGACCGATGGCATAAAGATCAATTTGTTTCGATTTCCTAGAGTCAATACTCGGTGAGTTGAACATTTAGGGGGTAGTTTAAAAGAACTGTCGCTGTACTAATGAGGTTACTGCAAGTTAAATGGATGGCAAATATAGTAGTTATGCAGTATTAAGTTGACCTTAATAATAAAGCGCGTTTTTCGTTACCTTCCTTTTCTTTGATAAACTCAATTCACAAGACTCAATGGTTTACCTCTCCACAAAATAAACAGATAAAAAATAACTACAAGTATTTTAAATTATACTTAAAGTCCGAATAGCTGCATCCTAGTTTTGGTCAATATTCACGGAGAAATTCAAATAATCTTATTATTAAAGTCATTAACCGCCAGCTTTTTTTAAACTAGGTACTCAGTAGAAAATGCCCAAAGCTGAACCCAGAAGGAAGAAAAAATGAGGAAGAAAAAAAATCAGTTTTTATTGACTTGGGTACAGTTTGTCAAATAAGAGTAGAAAATATATGAGGGCGCCACTGTTGATCAAATGGCAATACTAAACACATAACTCATGGTGTTAAAGTAAAGCTGTGTAACCTACATTTTTATAAAAAATTAAAAAGGCATAATAGTGGAAAAAATATTTTTTCATTGCAGTATAGATACCCGCCGATCTCAAAATTAGAATTGCGTATGAAATATAATATTATTATACCTTTGCGATTTTGTGTTAACATAATGAAGAATAATTATAATGTAATAAACAAAAATTTCAACAAAACAAAAAAAACGACTTCAAAAAATGCACTAAAAAGTAAAAAAATAATTTCGTATTCTTCTACAACTTTATAATCAACTTACCTTTTCTACTCATCAATATGTAGGTACGATTGTTATTTTTGGAGTCGGTGTCAACCAAGGTACCCGCGGCCCGGCGTGTTCACTTGACAGCTCCTCTCCCGCCGACACCGACTCCAAAAATAACAATCGTACCTACATATTGATGAGTAGAAAAGGAAAGTTGATTATAAAGTTGTAGAAGAATAGGAAATTATTTTTTTTACTTTTTAGTGCATTTTTTGAAGTCGTTTTTTTGTTTTGTTAAAATTTTTGTTTATTTTTTGATTTTTAGTGAATCCGAAGTACACTAACTAATTCGATTAAGATTCGGCCGAGTATCGTAAATTTGTTCTTTAGAATTGGAGAGTTCCGTTACTTTGTCATGGATCCCATAATCAGAACCTAACCAAACTCTCATAAAACTACCCTTGAAGTACATCCTTTCCAATAAAAAAAGAATCATCGAAATCGGTTGGCGTGATAATAATAATAATTAATAATAATTGGCTAATTTATATAGCGCCGTTTTCGTGAAAAATCACCTCAAGGGCGCTCAAGGATGATATTGAGTTATTCGTCCATTTGTCGCGCACATACTTAATGCAAATTTAAGACTTATATGATTTTCTCATGGATGCCATTGTCAGAACTGGACCAAATTAAAATGGGACCACACGGGAAGCACCAGCTTTCAAATAAAAAAAGAATCATCAATATCGGTTCACCCAGTCGAAAGTTCTGAGGTAACAAACATAAAAAAAAAATTTAAAAAAATACAGTCGAATTGAGAACCTCCTCCTTTTCGAAGTCGTTTAATAAAATATAAAGCACAATTTAGAAATTGCTCAGATTTATTTAATACTAGATAAAGTACCTAGCGTTGCCTGGGCTTTAGATCATGTCTCTAATTTTAGATCTGAATGTATTTAACTCATTCAGATCTAAAAGTAGTGTAACTAAACTTACCATTAGTGATTCTTCCTTTCTATCTATTGTTAAATTCAAATTTATGTTAAATTAAATTAAAGCAAATCGCTTTATAAATCACCTTTTAATCAAATTTATGTCATGAAGAAAAAATGTGGTTTACTGTGTTCTAAGCATTCAGTGTCATTGCACTTCAAAAAA
Source organism: Limnephilus marmoratus (assembly GCA_917880885.1). Taxonomy (NCBI): domain Eukaryota; kingdom Metazoa; phylum Arthropoda; class Insecta; order Trichoptera; family Limnephilidae; genus Limnephilus; species Limnephilus marmoratus. The sequence goes on along the minus strand of OU862906.1, from coordinate 31,554,397 downwards.
ATATTGGACAGTTAAATTGGTGTTGCCAGTCTACAAATTTAGTAGTTCAAGTTTTTATATTTTCTACTCTTATTTGACAGACTATATGTTCTTTTATAAAATAAATTTTGGTACTTACCTCATTAGTAGATACTTATCATAAGTTTGAAAATAATTTGAATTGGAAGTTACTTACCTGAAACAAAAGAAAGGTCAACATTAATACAATCCTTCTTACTAAAAACTTAACTAGGAAGCAGTAAGAATCTTATAGTGATAGTTTATGCGTTGCGCGTCTTCCATCTTCAGTCAAAGCTTCGAACAACGTTACGGTGACCATCACCGTGAACATCTCAAATAATAACAGAATTTTATATTTTACGATAACGCCGAAGGTGAAACAACTAACACGCGAATTACACATAAGAACTTGTAACATAATATATGGTGTTTTTTTTATAAGTTGATTTCCCGGCGCATAGAGACTCGGTGTGGATGACAGTAGAGAGCATGGATATACCACTCATGTAGACAGTAGATTTGTTTTTAAAGAAAAAAATTCTTCTATTAAATTCACAGACATTACATGTAATATTGGTGACGTCCAGGCTTGCGACCTATATACATATTATACCTATATATATTCAAGAAGTACTAAGCTCGACATTCCAACCAAGCCGAGCTTATAAACAAATTCAATTCAATTATTTATTCATTTTTAAAACATTACAAAATAAAATTTCAATGCGTTTTAAAATAGTATTAAGATTTAAAATTTAAACAGGTTTAAGTAATTTATATTTCAATGAAGCACAATCATACTAACAACAACAAAGCTTGTTGTCTGAATTGTGCTTCATTGATATTAAACATATCGATATTTGAAGTGATTCTATTTAACAACAAGACAGCTCTCCCGACTAGCATAACCGTTGGCAAGTTAGTTCTGCAAGCCGGGAGATAAAACAGTCTAAGCTGTCGGTGACGGAGATAACCATCGGGAACATAGAAACGAATGCTCTCCATGATAGCCGAGTTTTCGAAGCTTCTACGAATCAGTCTGAAGAAATGTGTTACAATGAGCGCATCCCTTATTTGACGGCCGGCGTAGTTCAGCGGTAAGGCTCTTGACTAGCAAACCGAAGGTCGCGGGATCGAATCCCGGCGTGCAAATAAATTTTATTTGATTAATTTGTGTTATTTAACAATTTATTCATTTAAAAAAATATATAGTTTATTTGCGGCAAGTTCCAGAGTGGAATATACTCCCAGTATCGCCCTGGTGTAAGACCACCATTCAGAATTGAAACGTTGCTTGAAATGGCTTTAGCCGTGTTTGGTGACCAGATCTGAATAGTCAGGTACTTCCCCATCTTCCTCTTCCCTATCTCCTTCCTCTCCCCACTACCTTCAGCCTCACAACATACCCCAATTGGGGATGCCATAGTATCACTGGCTCCAGACGGGAGCAGTTGGGACTCTTGTGAGGTATTCATGTAAAAAAAAAATCCCTTCTGACCCGTAGAAGGTTCACACCAAGCATGCCCAAGAGAAAGTGGGTAGGGTAGAGCCACGGATAGTAGCCATACTTCCTCAGGTAAAGAAATCTCAGAAATTTCTTCTGAACCCTCTCCAATATGAGGGAATACTTCACTTGGCGTGGGCTCCAAACCACCGACCCACTCTCAAGCCTACTCCTAACCAAAGCATTGTATAGTACTGTGAGAACCCGGGTGTCTCTGAAGTTTCACGCAGTGCGTAGGACGAAACCCAACATTCTCAGTGAAGTACTATACGTCATTATGATATGAGCATGAAAAAAAAAATGACATACCGGGTCATAGTGTTTTCAAGATTTATGTTCGCTTCCTTTTAGCTGGTGCACAAAGCAGTTACTTAGGCTGTGCGATTACATAGTTGACCTTTCTGTTGATTGATAATGTCTCGATGAAACCATAGCGAACATTTTCATGTTTATTTTACGGCAGGATCAGATATAACCACCTTATTATTGATAAGCTAGGACTTAAGAACTGACATACAAGGCATAAGCAAGAGGGCTTATAGAACATATTATTATACCCAACAAGGACTTCCAATTGAAAATAAAATTATAATAACAATGTGATTCTCTAGAAAAAAACTATTCAAGGAATTAAAAAAAGCTACAATAAAATTATAATTTTTATTTTGGTCTTTCGATGGTTTAGTGAATTGAAGGTAGTTATTTACCCACCGATGCGAGATTTCACTCAGACCAATTTTGTTCAAATACCAAGTTTTTTTATTTGGATTTTTTCAATGGTTGCAAAATTCATAAAAATGTGGTTTATGACATTTTTTATTTAAGTGAATATCGTACAAGAGTCTGAATTGCTCCTCACCATCCGGAGCCAGTGAGACTATGGTACCCCCGATTTAGTGTATGTTGTGAGGCTGAAGGAGAAGAAGGAGATAGAGAGTTGCTTGAAATGACTTTAACCAAACACGGCTGAAGCCATTTCAAGCAAATTTTCAATTATTAATGGTGGTCTTACACCAGGGCGATACTAAGAGTATCTTCCACTCTAAAACGTGCCACAAATATGCTACACATTATTTTTAATGAATTAATTCTGTACCTAAGTATAAACCACCCATAACTATAAACTTAGTTATAGACTTACGTGATTTATCCTTTAGGATACAGAATTATGAAATAACGAAAATTTTATTTTTATTTTTTTATTCATCTAGACCAGAGGTTCCCAAACTTATTTTTATCGTAGACCATTTTAAAAATTTTACAGGTGTCGGTGGACCCCTTGCTGCCACATTTCTACCATGTTACCAAAACCCGTCAAAAATGTGAAGATTAGATCTAACGATGGAAATTTGCATCGTGGCTGAGTTCCAACCCAAAATTCGGAGTGGCAAAATAAAAATAGTATATTTTCTTGTGTTCCATTTATTAAAATAATATGATTACAGACTTACAGAATTTTTTTTCAAGCCCGTGGACCAAAAAAGCAAAAAATTAGCAAAATTATTTTTTCCCGCAATCTGTTAGGATTGTGTGAGAACCGTAGCTCCTAAAAATTTAGCTAAAAATCTGAAAATCAGAATCTTAAAGCTTCCAAATGCTTTTTTTAAGTCTCAATAAAACCATTTTTCATCGAAATACAGCCTGTCAAAAATCACTCAAAAATTTGGAATTTTTTTGCTCCCTTAATTTTTTTGAGTAGTACCTATATTATCTGCCTACGTTGATAAGTAAAGCCAAGCCAACATTTTCGTTCTTTACTATCGAAACAAGATAAATTTTCGTGGAACCCCACATACAACTTGTGGACCCCCATTTATTTATCACGCTAACGTAGACCCCCGTCGAGTCTCCCGTGGACCCCTGGGGGTCCACCTGGACCACTTTGGGAATCACTGATCTAGACTTACAATTCGTGATGTCCTATACCTGTCTCACTAGGAAAACCTTTGTTGAGAGCAGGCGCTTTACAACATTAGCAGTATAATAAAAATAATAACATAATATTACATTTAAAGCAAAGACAATCATCAACGTACCATTGAAAAAATACATGTTTAAAAGTTAGTTTTGATAATATCTTTGATGTTGGATCTGTTTTGGCTGGTAATCCCGGATTTGGTGTCTGGTTTACATTGTGTTTTTTTTGTTGGCCAGTGGAAGTGCATTACATAGTTTCGTTGCAAAGTATCTAAAAATTCTTTGGCCAAAAGATGTTTTAGCAATAGAAATAAGTAAGAGATTATGCCCTTTGGCATAATTATAATAAAATTTATGTGCGCACGCCGGCATTTGAATCCACAATACATAATGATAAGGGTATCATTTGTATTCATGATATAAATATTATTTGCAACAACACAATTTGCAGATTTGCCCAGATACTGTAAAGGATTTCGAAGGAAACCACCTTAAAGTCGAGCTGTTGAAGCCTTGCAAGCTATAAATACCAGAATTTAAAATTGAAAAGAAATATATATCCAGACATGATATCACAATGCGTATAATATTCACTTTATCATCTATGACCTATAATCTATCTTTATTGCATTTTACTTTTGGTGGTTGCGAAACTAGGTCCTCGAACATTGATCAATAACTTCGGCTTTTCACACTAAACTTTTGTTATTACTAACAGCACATTAAACTGAATGGTATTATATTGCATCCCGCTGGCAGCCAGTTGCCAGGTTCACGAATAAATTGCGATTTACGAGTTCGACGCGCAATAGGTGTGGCAACACTCATTTCAAATAAAGAAACCCGCTGTGCCTTTCAGTGCGTTTGTTCAATTCATTTAAACTAAATCTCGATAATGGCCGTGATACTGTAGCAATCATAAATGTGATAATATTACGTGGTCACAGCACCAGAAGTAGTTAAAAAATCGACTTTTAATTTATGTATTAGGAAATAGTAAAACGTATTATATTTAATCATTGAAGACGATATTAGCGCTCCACAAACAAAAATTTGAATTAGGGAAAATATTCGGTCGCATTTACGAATCTAAGACCTCAGCCTGCCGGGGCTTTGCCCTACCACTGAGCTAATTCAATCCATTGACTTTTTTACAAGTCTAGGAATTATTATTTGCTTTATTTATTTTATTTCAGGTAATTCTTAGTCGAGGTATATGATACAGTTAAAAGTGTAAACAGAAGGTCCTGGGTTCGAGTCCCAGAGGTGCCAGTATATTTTTCTGTCTCCAGATTTTCGATTGAGTTTCGCTATTATTGTCTTCATTTAATTAAATCTCTTTAAAAATTCTCTCTCTGTCTTGCATACGAGAATTACACATTATCAACTCAAAAATCACATTTTTTACATGTTCCATCATTAAAAATTAATTATAATGTCAAAACTGCAAAACTTTTTCAATTTTTCATCACTTTAAGTAGAGAAATCCGAACTAAATAGCAGTTATTAAATTAGACCGAATCCTTAACTGAACAAAATTTGTACGACCGGCGAGTTAACCTTGCAGGAATTAAAATGTCAAAAAACACTTTTTAATATTTTCTGATACCAGGTTAGTCGATTATGTATGAAATTGAAAAACATCTTTTACTGGCCACAATCATCATTACATTTTCTTTACCACTTTCATCTGAAACATATGATTATATTTTATAATGAAATGCTTCAGCACTTGTCATGTCAGCAGCAATTAGCCCGAGTACGTGCGCACTGGCGCAGCCTGAATACGATGTTTACAGCCTCTAGAACCAGGAAAGTACCTACTGCCTCACAACTTATTGCTTTTACTTCACGCCTTCTTTACGACGTCGTATATTATTTCGACTACCATTTAAAGAGCAATAATTTCATTGAGATGTTTTCTCGTTGCACTTTTGCCCCATATCGAGTCGGACGCACAGCGCCATGATCATTTTGATTAACGTTGTATGCCCCAACTTCCTCGCGCATTTATAATATACTGAGGAGAGTTGTATTTAATATATGTACTTCAGTTGTATTTAATATACTGATGCAGTTTTGAGGCCGCTATTAAGTCAGCAAGTAAGTGCTTTAAGAACAACAGTAAAAACTCTTTTGGACTTTATTTTTTTTTGTAGGGCGTGTAAAGTGCTTTTATTTCGCTCTACCGGTGTCTCATCAGGCCGGCGAATCCATTCGGTTTTAGTTCAGCCGATGCCTTGCTGTTCCTTCGGTATCCAAATATAATTCTGCAGGCGATATTATATTGGATCCGGAGTCATTCCATCGAGCTGATTCGGTAATGACACAATGTTTCACAGCATATAGACTAGTACAAAATGCGTCGAACCATGTTTTTTTTACGTTATTGCTGCATTGAAAGAATCTTCGGGCAATCATTTTGACGGTACACTGATAATTTTCCTCAATAATGTAAACTTTGGGATATATATTTCGGGAATAATATTTGAACTCAAACGCATCAAAGGTATTTATGTAATTTTTAGTCATGGTTTTGTCCGACGCTGTGACATGATCAATTATCATGCAACCTTGGCGCAAGTTACTGCAGTGGAAAATTAAAATCAAACTTAATTGATCTTGACATTTTGATGGGCCGCCGATTGAAATATTGATTACAGTCCTTTAAATAAATTCTGAATATTATTGTGCAGGATACGGCCAAGCCTCCATCGGTAGGTAATCGGTATATATTTCATCTTAAGCGTTATACTTGTTTATTCCCGAGCTTTCGCATTATCGCGTGCAAAATCGCACGTCTCAAATTCCCTTACCCGTACAAAGGCAATGGATAATTTTCACTAGAAACTGGTTCGATTTAGCAGGATTTATTTTAACAGGATCAAGCCGTAGGGATAATATGCTAACCGGACTGGACAAGAGGACATCCGAGCTAATTTAAATATGGAACATTGATACACTTGTTGTTTTGTAGACAAACCACACTTTAAATATAGAATATTGATATTCTTGTTGTTTTGTAGACATCGGACTGGACACCTGGACAAATTTAAATACAGAACATTGGTGTGCTTGTTGTTGCTAGGATTAAATTCACATTTTGGATAATTTTCACTAGGAACTGGTGTGGTTTACTCCAGGATCATGCCGTAGGGATAATATGCTAACCACATAGGTACCTACCTACTGGACAAGAGGACATCCGAGCTAATTTAAATATGGAACATTGATACACTTGTTGTTTTGTAGACAAACCACACTTTAAATATAGAATATTGATATTCTTGTTGTTTTGTAGACATCGGACTGGACACCTGGACAAATTTAAATACAGAACATTGGTGTGCTTGTTGTTGTTAGGATTAAATTCACATTTTGGATAATTTTCACTAGGAACTGGTGCGGTTTACTCCAGGATCATGCCGTAGGGATAATATGCTAACCACATAGGTACCTACCTACTGGACAAGAGGACATCCGAGCTAATTTAAATATGGAACATTGATAGACTTGTTGTTTTGTAGACAAGCCACACTTTAAATATAGAATATTGATATTCTTGTTGTTTTGTAGACATCGGACTGGACACCTGGACAAATTTAAATACAGAACAATGATATATACACGTTGTTGCTAGGATTAATACCTAAGTAAATTTAAAGGAGGCGTCTACTAATATCTACAGGAATTCCAAAAACTGAAAAAATCGAACTAATATCTATGAGAACCAAAGTGTTGACGAATATCTACAGCTCAAACTGTTGACTAATATCTATGAGAACCAAAGTGTTGACGAATATCTACAGCTCAAACTGCTGACTAATATCTATGAGAATCAAAGTGTTGACGAATATCTACAGCACTGGCAGAGGTTGGTTTTGCAATTACGTATAGCATATTGGAATAACGTAATATTGCGTATGCAATTTAAAAAACTTAATTTATGTAAGTATGTATGTAAAAATCCCTAATATCGGACCATTGGACACATTTAGCTGATTAATCCAACCTACGCTCTGTAGATATTAGTTCAACCTACGCTCTGTAGATATTAGTCAACACTTCAATTTGGGAGGCGGGAATGGGTACCGCCGCCCCGGGGACCTTTATTGGATGACCAACACCTCTGCCACAGGTCACCCCAAGTGGTTCGCTAGGTTTGGTGATTTAACAGGGGTGCCCGGGTCCATGGGGTGAGGTTTGTCTAGGTCTTGGAGGCGGATGATCTGGACACACTGAACCCCATATTCCTACCCACCCCTTAAACCCTTTTCCTTCCCAGAACTCACCTCACCTTCCTTTCCTTTAAAAAAACCTCCACACAGCATCCCCAAAGATGACATAGGCCCTGAGGAAAATTATTTTCCTCTGGGCCTCCTGTGTGGGGCTCATGTAAAAAAAAAAAAAAACTGGGACCGTCATAGATATTCGCACGACCTTAGCTCTGTATATATTAGTCAACACTCTGAAGTTCGCAGATATTAGTTCAACATATGAGCTGTAGATATTCGTCCGACATACAGGCTGTAGATATTAGTATCTAGAGTCAATTTAAATATTAAACAGCTCAAATAAAGAACATTGTTTCACCATCTGTTTCGGATAGGAAACCTTATGACTTATGACGTTTACTTAGGAGTTCTGTGAACAGTAGTCCGAAAAATACGTTTTAATTTTTCCTTATAAATCATCAAAATCAAAATTTGTAAGTAGGTATCAAAATACTTACTTATAAACTATTTATTTTATGTAAAAACGCTGTTGACAATGACTACCTTCTACAACATTAATTTCCACTGTCCAGTACGAAAAACACCTTACCCATCGACCATGAAGGACTCCATGGTCGATGGGTAAGGTTCTCGCCTATCAATCCGCAGGTCGCGGGAGCAAATCCCGGCATGTGCAAGTAAATTTATATGTATATTTTCGGAACGTTGCATAGTGGTAGATACTCTTGTAAAATGTAAAATTCCACATGTCGCACTCAAAAACTTACTACACAGTATTAATTTTTCACATGGAAATGCTCAAAATACAACATCTTTGTAGACGCCGATATTTTCCATTTGTCATCAGGTCAATTTATTACACTAGAAATTTTTTATTATTTGATAAATAATTACAAACCCTTTTCTGTCGTGTATAAGATCTGTTATTTTTCTCATTTTCATTGTGTTGTTTTTACTTATTTATTTTTCATAATTTTTAGCATTTTGTTAACATTGTTATTAATTTATTATTTTATTGCTTAATTTTATTTTTCTGTCAATTTTAGTTTATGGTTTTCTTTAATCGTTTGTTTTTTAACACAATTTGAATCTTATGCGAAAACTTTAATTGTTCATGCAATAATATAACACGTTTTTTTTATTTTTATAAAATACTAGCGAGTACCGGCAGGCATTGCAATGACACCAAAAGAAAGTGTTGGCGTTTTAATTCTGTTTATTAAGTGCTTTTGGATATACTATACTTTTTGCTTTTCCGTTTGATGCGTACTGACCATTCCACTCATGAGTCGCGGGTCTCGGTGAGTTCCCGACACTCCCCGCTACCCGCGGCCGGCCAACTATGACACTTCCCCTTGAGTCACGAGTTCACGAGCTCCCCGCTGGGCGGTCATTCGATCGCTGTTCGTTGATCGACACACACGTGCGTGACCGCTTCGAGCGTCTTATCTGGTATCGTTAATCAACGGGTGACGTGCATTATAAAATAATAGTTTATAGTAAAGCATTACAGCTTATTAATTTACTTATTTAAATTCTCAATAAAAGACCGTGCAGTGTAGATACATTGAATGTACCTACACGGGTCTTGTCCGACTCCGGGGTTCTGAGTTCTCGTGTGGGTTCTACGACTAGGTCCTGGTTCCGAGTTCTTTGAACCCGTGCGTCCCGTTTCGGTGCGCCGCAACAATACCCAATACCCAGTGCCCAGTCCGCACCTAAGAACTCGGACCCGGGACCTGCTCCTAGAACTCGTGTACTTTTAAAAGGAAGCAAGTCTCGGAGGCTTCCGGAAAAATGCAGAACTTACCCACCTCTAATGCGTACACATCAGAAGGCTTTCCGATGCCTGAGCAGGCCACATACCGTCCGTGTGAGAAGCATGCTCTCCTTTCCCTTACACCTTACAGCTACTACGACTCTTTTTCAATATATCCCTCTGCCCTTCCCTCGTCCCGGGTTACGAATAACCTGACAGTATTTGAAAATCTCCTACTACCACCACAGCGGAAAATTTTGCTTGTGTCGTGTTGGAGGACTTAGCCGAGGAATCGAAAACCTGGGTGGGACCCAAACGCGATGCCAACTCAGCCACTGACCGGACGATGTGTAACTGTTTGTTTCTCCAATAAATTAATTTAACAATAACATTTCAAATAAGGAAATGGGTATAAAATTTGTTCAAAGAAACGTCACTATGACAATACTTTTCGCAAAGTTTCTTCTTATAAAATAAGCCGTAGTACAATAAAAGATATTAAGTATATCACGTTTGAAAAAAGAATCTTTACTGGACCACAGCCAAAGTTAGGCTTGCTTAACAAGATCTAACATTGATTCAAATAGTTCAAGAAAAAAGCAAAAATTACGTAAAAAAAAAAATAAAAGGCACCATTAGACTTCATCAGGACCGTAAGATTTTGTCATATCAAATTGATCAGTAACTCAAAGGAAATTGGCATTTTACTTCAACAATGTTTTATTTTATTTTATTTATTAGAGATAATATATTACAAAATTATTACATAAAATTTATAATACATTACATTACGAGAAGGACAACATTATACATCTAAAGGAAAATTATTTTTACATAAAGACACGGAAATCAATGAACAATACATAGATTTTTAAATAGACTAGACACACTTGATATAGGTATTTGAAGAATATACAAGAGTTACAAAGGAAGACAGCTAAATTCGTCACTGGTTAATAAAGTTGCTGAGAAAATATCCTTTTAGAGCCTTTGCCAATATTTTTTTGTTTGATTCTGGTAGTTTTAGGACAGTTGTGTGAGTAGATGACGAAAGGTGTATTTGATTATTATTTGATTTTGGGATCGTGTTTTGCGCTGGTATATATCGGAATTAAAGGCTGGTTTAGTGTTGGTGTGAGAGGAGTGTTGAATTTTGTAGGATGGTAGTGGTGATGCTATATTTTGGCAGATTGGCAAAGGGATGAATTTATGTCAGTGAGTATATATCTTTGACATGTGTATCCCATGGTAGATGTTTCCATTCCAATTATCGTACAAAGAAAAGCCAGACGCGAACCTACGTTCGCTTACAAGAATGTGTATTTACTGTATTTAACAAATATTATGTAAGTTCTGAACCAAAGGTTATTCAAAAATAAATTGATAAATCAACCCATTATTGTTGTGAATCAAATTCCTACATTTTTTTCTGAAAAGAAATCATTAGATAAAAGTATTCGGTTTTTCTTTACGGAAAAAGTGTAATTACAGTTTGGTAACGTTATTATTAACTTCTGCCAGTATTTTAGTTTTTATTTTAAGCTGTTTCGACTTAGAAGGCTTTAAAACTTTTGAAAATGTTTGAAAACAACAAAACAACAGTTTGACAATCGCCTTGTAAGCCGAAGCAGCTATCACTAAAAAAAAATTTAAAATATTTGATTTTTGGTGACTTAGCAGGTGTGCCCAGGTTCATAAGATGAGGTTTGTTTAGGCCTTCGCGGCGGATGCGCTTGCCCTCCTACGGCCGGGCCGGGATCGGGAGAGTCTTGGTGAGGAATACTTTTAAACTCTCCTGCTGGACTCTCTCGATCCATCGCCTTGCACATTGACCCTCAGATTCTTACCCTCCCTTCAAACCTTTTTCCTTCCCAAAACTTCCTAACCTTCCTTTCCCAAAAAATACACTCCACACAGTGTCTCCAAAAATGACATAGGCCCTAAGGATTTTTTTCCTTCAAGGCCTCCCGTGTGGAGCTAATGCAAAAAATAATGATTAGGTACTGAAAATTTACAAAAACTAAAAAATCATGATTTTACAAAAAAATAGGGCAAGTATCATATTTTTGTTGTTGTTTAATTAAGAGTCTACCATTAACGAAAGATAAAAATAATAATTGAAACCCTTTTTACTCTGCCCATTTAAAACACAAGTTCGCATCACGAGGGTAAGCAATATGTATCCAACACAGAATAATAAACTGTTGTGACCTAAGTGCTGGTAGGTACTTGCAATTTACTCTCGTTACGAGAAATACAAAACGGTGTCTTGGTTTACTATTAATAGTTGAGATCGGAATGCCGACCCATTCGCAGTAAGCTCTTATTGCAAATTTTTAGTCTCGCCTATTTGCGGCTGTCTTCATGTCCTTCTCGCGTGCCGGCCGGGTATAAATAACATTTCAATGAAGGAGGCTGGGAAGATATGAGAGATGGGAGATGGTGGTTGGACTGCGCGGGTTTGACAGGGTAAAACCGCTCGACTTTTCGGCTCATTATTTATTGTTTTTCGCACTGGCAATTAGTACGTGGTTCAGGAAACGAGGAGTGCTATTTTTCGCCATTTTTTTCTAAGCCACTCCTATGTGTTGGTTCCCAATTGTCTATTATTATTGACTATACCTTGTTCCAAACACGAAGTCCTTTTTGACAGATTAATACGCCTATAGAATGTTACTGAGACGCATACAAACTTTGTATGCGTCTCAGTTTACATATAAGTAAGAAGACAGCTTTTTAGTTTTTGATATTTTCGTAATTATTACGTAATAAAAATGAATACCTAGTGATAAAAACACCTACATTTTTATTGAGATTTTTGTACATTAAAAAAAGCAAATTGTGTACAAAAATTACTATTGATTATCGAGCTGAATACACTATTATTTTAAATACGCAAAATCTCTTGAAAATTTGACCGATATATCGATATTTTTTCTCGATATATCGACGTCGATATTGATATTTTAATAAATATCGATGCATCGATATTTTTTTTCACTTTCGACATCCCTATTTCCCGCTTGCACTACATTGTAAATCGTTTGGTGAGGTGTTTTATGTACTTTTTATAACTTTATTTATTTTTTTTTTAATTATCTGCTGTGACTGTATGACATTTGAATTCCATCTTATGCATGGCTTACATTTTTAAGCACATACTGTTAAACTTTTGAACGTAAATTAAAATTAATTTTAATTAAATTCCGATAGCAACACTACCGCCAAGTTCTTTTATCATTGCTGATATTGAATAATTGCTCCTGACGGACTTGATCGACTGCATCTGCAAGAGATAGGAGGTAAAGTAGGTGGGTGGCTTACACCTGAAAACCCAACACCTGAGCACTGGATATAGCACACAATCCAATACCCCTTAATGAGCAGACGATACTGGATACGTGTTACCTGCCAGCTGGATCCTGGAGGGTGATCACGCAGCTATATGTGCAATTATTAATGTAATTAGAGCCTATTCAACAAAATGCCAATTCGCAGACTTGTTTTATGCTTGCGGTTCATAATTAATCTACGCGATTATCTCCCGATTCCAAAATGATTTTATTTTCTGAATATTGTTTGTTTTATTGAATACAATTACATATTTTTACCCGATAATTGCACACTACATACCAACTGTACACATGTCTGAAACCAATAGATCTTAATTTTATAATAAACCCAATAATTAATTTTATTTATTTATTTCTTTTATTTATTTATTTATATATGCATATATTTATTTATTTTTATTTAAGTACATAAAACAGGCATTATGCCCAAAAATTTATATACATGGATGATTTAAATTACAAAAATTATAACAAAAATAATATCAGTAATAATTAGCTACTCGTAAATATGCAAAAGTGAATGACGAACAAGAATGAGTAAAAGGTAGAGTACAAAAGAATCATCAACAATTTATTATTGGCACCTGTGCTGATGGGACAATGATTTAGTAGGTACAATATTTCCTGTCTTTGAATAAAGGGCTTCATCACAATATCAGCTTTATACGATTGATGGTAAGTGATTGAATGGGTTATTAAAAATGTCAATTTCATCATTAGAGCAATGTATAGTGTTATAATGTCTTAATGTTCGTGGTAAAGGGGAGAAATACCCTGTATTTGTGTGGTAGGTAGATATATAGAAAATATCTTGCATCCTCCTTGTTGAATTTCTTGACGGTGTGTTAATGTTAATTTGGGATAAAATATTTGGTGTATCAACTGATGCATGTATAATTTTGTGCAGAAGCAATAAATCAGAAAGTTTCCGTCTTCCTGTCAGAGAGTGTAGTTTACAGTGTAGAATTAGGTCTTTATACGTTCCAAATTGATCAGATATACCTTCGCGATAAGCAATAACACGGGTTAATTTTCTTTGTATGGATTCGATTCTATAATTATGAATCTTATAATTGGGAGACCGAATAGTGGATCCGTATTCGAGAATACTTCGCACAATTGATTTATATAATGTTAAAGTTAATTCTGCACTTTAAAGCAATTTGTGATTCTAAGCGTTAATCCTAATATTTGTGACGCACTTTTTGAAATTGTATCTACATGTTTATTGAAGCTAAGTGATGAGTCAAATATCACGCCTAAGTCTTTAATTGAAGTTATGTTTAATAAAGCGACATTGTTAATGTGATATGTGTTTGAAAATTTATTTCTGTTCTTTGTGAAGGAAATTACAACACATTTGTTTTTTTTAAAATACAAATCATTTAGTGTACACCATTCGTGTAGTGATGATAGGTCTTTTTGCAAATCGGTACAATCTTCCAATGATGTGATTTTTTTGTACAGCTTAAGGTCGTCGGCAAATAGGAGATATTTCGAAAATTTTATTCTTAATACTATGTCGTGGATAAAAATTAAAAATAGCAGGGGTCCAAGATGAGAGCCCTGCGGAATTCCCGATGTTACAGTAAAAATATCCGCAGAGTATCCTCCTATAACTACTTGTAGTTTTCTTTCAGTAATGTAACTCTCAAACCATTTCAGAGTATTTCCACTAATGCCAAACTTTTCAAGCTTCTTAATAAGTAGTGACTGATTTAAGAGCGCTGCCGGTCGCTGCGAACATTTATGAATAGGTATTTAAAAAAATCTCTTTTATTTCACTCTCTGACAGTAGTCAGAATCGCGCTATAGATGTGTGAGTGAATGCAGGCCTTGTGTGTGTGGGCTACGCGCTTCACCCGTGTCGAATTATTATTTCTGCCGACCACGCATGTTCCAATCTGCAAATGTGTAGAGACAAGACCGCTCGCAGGGGCGTCCTATTGTAAGCGTCCTATGAATATGCTATTATAGCTACTTATCGTTGTTGCGCGCACAAAATATCCTGTGGGTATTTTAGAATATTAGGATACATAATAAAAAAAAACCGAAAAAAAAAATTGGGGACCCATATTTTTATTTATTTTCATTAATTGTAGAGTTATTTTTGATACCATGTTTGGGTGAAAACAAGTGGGCTTAATATACATTTTTTTATTAAAACCGACAATTTTTTCTTAAATTTTGCATTCAGGATTTTTGTGCGCACTTTTTATGCACATATGATATTTTGTGTAGCAAACGTAGGAAAGGCAACTTGACCTTTCTCATAGGACCCATATCCCTCAGGCCTCGGGCATATTTTTTCATAAGGTCGAAATATTTCCGCTTTGCAATAAAATCCAAATAAATGGAATATTTCTGATAGTATCCGAAAACTAAAAATTGTTTTTGAAAGGCGATGAAATACGCTTTTAAATTTTGAAATCCGAAATAAACCTTTGCTTTTCGAATATAAAAATTTTGAACGCACACATAATTTTTGTAAAAATGACTCATCTTACGTTTTTTCTAACTAAAATTACTGATAACGAAAAAAATAAAAACACGTACATATTTATTACACAAATGTATTGTTAACATTTCCGTCACCTCACTTTTTTATTGTTTCATGTAAAAATAATTAATAGATACAAAATTCCATAAGTTTCATAAACTTTGGTTTTATAAAGGTGTACAATTCCATTATTTTGTGGTTAACTTTTGAATTTGAATATAAAGTTTGATATTTTCTCTTTCTCTTTCGAACACCGTTTAAAACTTATTTCTCAACATAATAGTAAGGGAGACACAAGATCGATATGAGTTGTTCCCAAAGCTAACAAATAGCCGAGGGGGGGGGGGGGGGGGGGTTAAATTTGGATTTGTGACCAAAACACCCAAATAAATTGAAAATGTATTTTTTTAGCAAAAGGTAGAGAAAATATCTTGTGCTGATAAATATGTTTTATTTTATTTATTTTTGTTTCAAATTACGAAATATTGGTCTTAAAAAAATGAATTTCGTATGATTTTGGACGCAACTTAATTTTTTGGTAATTTTTTGACAGTTAAATAGAAATATTAAAAAAATATTTTTGCTTTACCTACTGAGTTAATATTGAAGAAAATATATATATTTTAATATTTAATATAGATGTATAATTGTACAGTGGAGTTATATAAATTACATATGGTGTACATACATAGGATACGGTTACATACTAAAATATTGTGCACTTGGGAGAAATTCGAAAAATCTAAATAAAATAGAGGTGAATATAGATTAATAATAAATAGAAAGAATGAGAAAAACAGGTAATTATTTAGTTAATTATTCCTGATGAAGTTTGAGTTTCAGTTTATTGATGTCTTTGGTTTTTTTTATTTCAATGGGAAGGTTGTTGAAAAACTTTATTCCTAAATAGATGTAATTGTTTTGCATTAGTTTGGTATTAAATTTTGGTATTTTGATGTTATCTTCATATCTTTTTGATTTTAGTTTAAAATTTTTTGATGATATTATCTTTGTAAATTTGGGTAATTGCATTTTTCTTGAAGATATTCTCTACTCGAGGCACCGTGAAATCTGCGAAAAGCGTTTCTGTTGGATAAGTGGAGGGTTTCTTTAGGATTACTTTAATGATTAGTTTCTGGATTACTTTGATCGGGGTTAGAATATTGTTGTATGACCCCCCCCCCCCATGCAATAATTCCATATTGAATTAATGACTGGATTAGTGCATAGTATACTCTTTTTAGATTGTTGAGATTATTATTATTTTTTTATATGAGCTCCACACAGGAGGCCCTGAGAAAAATAATTTCTCTGAGGGCCTAGGTCATCTTTGGGGATGCTGTGTGTATATTATTAAAAAAACATTTCTTTGGGTAATTTTAATTTATGTGCGACAAATTTGAGTTAAAAAAATAATACGAATTCTTGCACACAAAAAGACTTTTTTCGCATTTTAATTTTATAGTTTTATATTTTTTTTATATTTCTGTAGTATATAGGGATTTAATTTCATAATTTTATATTTTTTTATATTTCTGTAGTATATGTAGTATATTTTTTTAAATAATTACCATTAATTACAAGTAATGGTCAGAGTTGCCTCTAAAATGATTAAAAAGATGAATTTTTGAAAAATGGGATATATTTGTCAGATTATTTAGGAAACCGTGGTGAATCAAATGGTGTAAACAAAAAAAAAATTGGTCGAAAACCTCACATGGGATATTTTGTGAATGCAACGACGATATTTTCTCAAGAGTTTTGAGAATAAATATATATATATATATATTTTTTTTTATACGTTATTAATTTATCAAAAAAAACATTCTTGCATCTATTTATTATATACTTGATGTGGAAATAACATAGTTACTATATTAAGCCAAATAATGTATATGCGGATATACAATTGGATATATGCATAATAATAATTATACCATAATAAAAAGTCATACAGCTTCATATGTGCTAGAGCTACAAAACTACACTACTTGGATGTTTTTGACCACAAATGTTTAAAAAACTGGCGTAAAAGTACTAATGACGTGTAAGCCCATAGAAGGGTTCTCGAGAAACACAGAAATGCATTGATTGAAATTGCACAAACGAATTGGTTATGGCGACCCAGCTTGAAATGCTGCAAATGGGTCCAATCTTTGTGGCGTCATTTTTAGTTAAATGAGAACAAATAACTTTGTAAAAACAGCTTTATGTAATCAATATTATCAACATATTTCGAAAACAGAGTATTCTCTTCGTCAGGATAAGATTAATATTAAAAGACAAACAAGTATAGGCATATGAGAATTATAGACAAAATATTAAAGGGAGAGGTGATTACTTACTTAAAAATATCACAAAATGCAATTATACATATAAAATGAAATATAAAAATTATTTTTAAGTTAAATACCCTTATAGTATAGCAAAGTCATTGGAGAAGCTGTGTAGAGGATATTTTTAATGAAAGGAAGGAGAGGAATTTCTGGGTAGGTAAAAGTATGAAATGATGGTGGAGAGAGTCCGGCTGTAGAGATCAAAAGATCTCCCACTTCCAGTTTCTCCCAATCCGGCCCGCCACGCAGTAAGTGGACAAAATCATCCGCCACCAAAACCCATGCAGACCTTACCCGTGAACCCGGGAACCCATGCTCAGTCACCAAATATAGCGGACCACTTGGGGTGACCAAGTGGCGGGGGTGTTGGTTATCCAATAAATGGTTCCCGGGGCGATGGTACCTATAACGCCTCCCAAATTAAAAATTTATTATAGTACTTGACATAAACAATTTTAATTTTGCACAATTTTAGTATGAAAGCTCGGTCAGTATTGGTATACCGCGATGAGTCACTGAACAGAAAAAAAAACGAATAAAAAATATCGATTACTCGGGCAAGGACAACACTAGTCTACCGATAAAATTCGTTACATCACTACTTCGCTTTATATGTATTTGTCAACACCCTCGTTCCCCGGCCCCCCCAGGAGAACTGAGCGAAAGGGACACCTGCACGTCGGGCCGAAAATACCTAAATAAAATCTTCGAAATCGATGTTTTGTATTCCCCATTTTTCTTCTCCAAAACTGGACCGATTTTAAATTTTTTTTCACTAACTGTATTAAAAGAAAATATTCTATGTCGGTACGTTTTGCTTTTTCTCAAAATACATTGTTTAGTTTGTATACTGAACGTTTTTTGACGGCGTTTAAATTAGGCAATTTTATTCATTTTTGGAAGGTCCTAACTTCTATAAGAAGTAAATTATCAAAAAAAGCAAAACGTACCGACACGCTAGTGGTCGATATCTATATTATGTAAAAAAAAATTTTGCTCTAGGGTCAAAATCCAGAGAGATAAACGGGGAATACGTTTGTATGGAAAAACGCAGCTAGTATTTCCTCTTAACTGGTCAAATCTAAGAGTCTGAGAGTATCAAAACATCTGTGGTCAAAGGATTTAAAAAAAAAAACATTTTTAATACCTCCCAAGAGTCCCAGCTGCTCCCGTCTGGAGCCAGTGAGCCAATAGGAGTACGTTGTGAGGCTGAAGGTAGCGGGATGGGGAAGGAGGGGGGAAGAGGACGGTGGGGAAGTACCTGACTGTTCAGATCTGGTCACCAAACACGGCTAAAGCCATTTCAAGCAAAGTTTCAATTCTGAATGGTGGTCTTACACCAGGGCGATACTGAGAGTATCTTCCACTCTGGAATGTGCCGCAAATATACTATACATTATTTTAAATGAATTAATTGTGGAATAACTCAAATTAATAAATTGAAACTTTTTTGCCCACGCCGGGATTCGATCCCGCGACCTTCGGATTGCGAGTCAAGAGCCTTATCCCTCGACCACGCCGGCCGGCCGGTAAAAAGTGTAAATAGAGAAGTATATATTATCATTTCTAAGGGAAACATTTTGAGACGTTCGATTTTCCATTTAACCACTTTTTTATTGGATATGATTTAGATTTTCACGGACAAAAGTATTTTTGTTATTTATTTTTGGGGTGTTATGCCGTGTTGCGCTACCTCCTCCTTTAGCCAACGATTCGGACAGCGTTACAGTGTCCATCATCAGGGCAGATGTGTAACCGTAACGTTGTCCGAAACGTTGGCTAAAGAAGGAGGTAGCGCAACACGGCATAACACCCCAAAAATAAATAACAAAAACACTTTTTTATCGTTTATGTACAACCGACATGCTTCATAAGCTACAAAAGAGTTTACTTAAAACTAAATTACAAATTAACATAGAATTAAAGATATATGTATATAGGGAGGGTTAGGGGGGGGAGGTTTTAGATTAATCATTATATTTATAACATTAATATTACATCGTAAACTTTCTCTACCATTAGGGAACGCACCCATACTACGTGCCCCACTTTTTGCAATTTATTACCCCCCTCCCCCCCCCCGGTGACCTCGTGTAGTATATTCCAAGACCCCCCCTCCCCCTACAGTTTTCACGAAGTAAATCGTAAATATGGTTTTGAATCATTTCTTGCTAAGAAAATTTAAAAAAATATATTATTTGGCTTATATTTCTCTTTATTAATACGGCGCTTGGTGCGTGATGGCAAGAGTGCATGCATACTTATAATTACAAGTGGAAAAAATATTTAAAAGTTAGTGGAAAAAATATAAAAAGATTTCTAGATCAAATACGTGATAATAACCTAACCCCCCCCCCCATTGTGACCAAGCGTGGTATTTTGAAGATACCCCCCCCGCACTAAACGGAACACGAAGTATGGGTACGTTCCCTTATTAAAATCAAGAGTTTTGTTTGTCTCCGATAAAAAAATAACAAACTCCTGTTGTTAACTAATATTGTTATTAAAAAAGAAAACTATTATTGTTAGATGCTCCTAACGCCTCCTATATACCTAATACATGCTCATATGGTTTTTAAGTAAACCCTGATTAGGTGAGCATAGCTCGTGAAGCATAAAATTGCTTGCTTATTATTTTTAACGGTCTCCGTAGTCCAGTGGCTAAGACTCTTGACTCACATTCCGGAGGTCGCGGGTTCGAACCCGGCATGCGCAAATAAATTTTATTTGATTAATTTGTGTTATTTCACAATTAATTCATTTAAAATAATATATAGTATATTTGCGGCATGTTCCAGAGTGGAAGATACTATTAGTATCGCCCTGGTGTAAGACCACCATTCAGAATTGAAACGTTGCTTGAAAATGGCTTTAGCCGTGTTTAGTGACCAGATCTGAATAGCCAGGTACTTCCCAACCTTCCTCTTCCCCACCTCCTTCCCCTCCCCACTACCTTCAGCCTCACAACATACCCCAATTGGGGATGCCATAGTCTCACTGGCTCCAGACGGGAGCAGTTGAGATTCTTGTGCGGTATTCACTGTAAAAAAAAAAAAAAAATTAAAATGATGCCCCGAAATAAATTTGCTGTGTTTGAAGAAAAGCATTAAGGCAATCCAATAGTCCAGGAAAAAACCGAAATCGGAATTCACTCCCTTTTATGGGAGGAGATTAAAAATACCTGAGAAAAAGCTTTTGGAAAGGTTGGAAAAGTTATTTGAGATTTTTTTTCACTGGTTGATTTTGAAAAGGCCTGTAAAAAACATTAACTCATTTTTTATGCATTGTTTATTGTAATATAACAGAATTTTAAAATTGATTTCACGGAACAAAGCGACGTGGAGCCTAGAGTCCGTTTCCCGCTCCGTTCGGTGGCGAACTGATATAAAAACGGGCGTGACTAGTTATGTAGCCCTTCGGTGGACGGCATAGAGTTCACTTTGAAAATCCAAATTCGTCTACTGTCGGCCGTATTGTAAAATAACAACGCGAAAATGCATATTTTATTTTATTTTGTGAAATTCAGCCGTAAAAATCTTTTTTTTTTGCGATTATTATAAAAGAAATTGAATTTGCTACATTAAACAATAAAACCATATCCAAAAAGGGATATATAAATAGGAGAGTTTGGACTTAAAAGTGTTTTTAACAGACTTTATATTTTATTTTTTTATAGGCTTATTGAAAGACTTATTAAAAAACTGACCGATATTTTTAAGGGCCAAGGTGTGTTCTACACACAGTATTTAATTGAAGAATCTATAATACTTCTAAGCGATCAAATTTTCAAAACAAAAACATATGATTTTGTGTGATTTTGCATTATTTACTATGGCTTCATCTTAAACTTCAATGTTTTACTGGTTTCGTGGACCATTTACGTTCTTAAAAGAAAGCCTTGTCGAAAGAGGGT
The DNA here is from genome assembly GCA_917880885.1 of Limnephilus marmoratus. Classification (NCBI taxonomy): domain Eukaryota; kingdom Metazoa; phylum Arthropoda; class Insecta; order Trichoptera; family Limnephilidae; genus Limnephilus; species Limnephilus marmoratus. Next base: position 31,532,880 of record OU862906.1, on the reverse strand, counting down.
GGAAATCTTATACTTATCAATAATTTCCATTTTTGCACTTACCATAAATTGACTTAACACCTCTGAATACACCCACAGTGGAAACAAACAATAAAGTGTTAATATTTATTTTAACCAGAGCTTTCCTATTTCCATGTGTACAAATTCCTTGTGATATTTGGTACACCTTTTTATGGTTTGTTTGGCTCGTAACTTGTTTACTGATTTTATTTTCGTGATAAGTATAATTCGATATGACGCGAATGCCAGGCAATAGGAATAATAAAATATACAAATTCGTGATCTAGGGATTGAGCTTTAACGATAATAAATATGACTCTTTAGATAATAATAACGCTTATTTTCAAAGTTAAAGATCCAGAATTGTGTACGCTTCTCGTACAGTTTCGTTAAATTACGATAAAATACGCATAACGACCAATGAAAATATGTAGTAGAAATAATGTAAATAATGTTATGTAGAAATACGATGTCATATTTGAGAGCTCGCATTGTGATTCTGGACAGCATACATAGGTTATCATCTTGCATTCAAAAAATGTAATCGACACAATGTCTGGAGAGTGTGAGACTACGGCATTCTTGGGAAAAGCGCTCAGATTATAGAAACTGGAAAAAGAGGAAGGAAGAAAATAGATTTTTTTTAAATAAATTATGTGAACACCTCACAAGAAATTTTCATTCATATATACACTCATTCAACAAATGAGTAATTTACTCGGCAACATAAAAAACTTCGCCCCGGGGAGGTATGTCAAAAATGATACTTAGAAATCATCTCGGTGAATTCTAATATTTTTCTATCAATCATTGCGAGCAATGCGGATCTCCGGTGAATATATAAATATGAATAGATCAAACGTTTGCTCACGCCAATTCGAATTGATTTAATTATTTGAGTGAATGTAGAACTCATTGTGTCTGTTGTTTTATTTTAGTGTTTTCACCAATTATCCCGCTGGAGAGATGACGATAACATTGATAATCAATTAGTAAAGGTTTAATTGAAACAATCCACACAGAATACACCAAAACAAATATAATTAAACACATTATTTCGGTCTGGATAAAAACAAAAGGTACCTACAAAATTTTGTCAGAACTTATTTAACTCGAAAATCACATTTTTTATAATATAAATTTCTTTAATAATGTAATCAATTCACAATAACAAAATATCAAAAATACGCAAACATCTCAGAACCGATTTTCCTGTGAGCTATTCACGAAAACCCTCTAATGGTAAGTTCTGGCGACATGAAATTAGCAGTTTCTGTCTGAAAAATCGAGGTCTCATTTACATTTTGAGCAATGGAGCATTGAAACAACAATATACTGTAATCCTGTTCGAATAAAACATTTACTCATCGTTTCAAACTGCTTTTTTTAATTAAATAAATTAGAAAATGTACCTAAGTACCTTATTTATATTATAATAGTCTAACTTAGGCAGGTACTTACGTAAGTTAGGTAATTTTGTATTAAAGATTTAAATAAAATGTTTTTTTAATCCAGTCTAATCAGTCAATCTCGGCTTTAATTTTTTTTCCAAATTAATAATCGTTAAAAAAAAAACTGTCTCGCAAATAAAATTTACTTGAAAATTAACTTCTAAATAATAAAGATAGAGATTTAAAAATGAAAAATCTGGAATATATTAATTAAAGTGTAATGATTGCGGTTTCTTTTATATATGTATAAAACTTCAAGAAACTTCGAAACTAATAGTTTCTCTGATTTTGCCAATCATTTGTTGGAGTCGAGTCACACTTTTGACTTTAATAGTGGAATTGAGTTACTACATTGTAATTTTAATGGCGTTCAGTTGGACAACTTGGAAATATTAGAAATTAGAAAGAGCGTAAATTCAAATTTAAATATTATAAAAAATCAGAAAATATTTTTATGACCCATTGTTGAACTTGTTCCGTTTGTAAATTTTGCCCCCCTTCCCACTCCCAATTCTTATAATTATGTAGTTTTAAGTTAAACCTGAGTTAACCGAATAATTAGTACCATAATTGTAGTGAACGTATGTCTTGCAGTATGAAAGAGACATGCGTGTATGAGTGAGACAGCATGCGGAACGTATAAAAGGCGTGAATGTTGTCCATTCGTCCTCTCTTGTTATCCGCCTCCTAAGAAGAACCTTGTACAGTAATCTCGGATTAAATACACAATAGACTACCTACGCATTATTATTGCAATCACCTTAAAACTGTGATCAACCTATTCAGAGGAATCTGGATCCATCAGCAGGAGTCCAGGAGTAATGTAAGAGACCGGCCACGGTCATCAGAATAATTAGTTTTAAGTTAACCGAAGCATGTCGGTTTTTTATAAAGAGGAAACGTGGCTAAAACAAATAAATATTTTGAAAAAACTTTTACGTATCTAAAATATGACTCATGATATCATTTGAAATTGAAAATCAAAATATTGCGACACGCGTTTTGCCTATAAAGTAACTTAGTGACACAGGAAAGACCTTCATCAGAAAACGTTCAATTAGTTTTAGAGTTGGTTCAAATTCATGAACCGATTTATAATGTATTTTTATTAATGTTTATTTAAGGAATATAATAAATTATATATTGCTCGTTAAAATTATAAAAATGACGGTCATCTAAATCAATAACTTATTTTCAATTTATGGCAAGTAAAATTACGATAAAAAAACAACATGTCAACCCAAATTACATACTTTTTATTCATATTATTTAAAACGACTCAATTGAATACATTATTTAAATTTGTCTACTTGTTTCAGTATTTAGCTCCAGGCTTAAAGCAAGGTGATATGCTTTTTTTATCATGGAGTGATTTAATGTTTTTGAACCTATAAAACAGTAACGGAATCATAATATAATACATGATATAGAAAAACTGATAGGAAACTTGAATGAAAACATTTGTTCTTAATTATGATTTATTAACTTGTTCAGATAATCAATTTATTTAACTGCGTTATATAAAATTGAGAAAATCTGTATAAATAAGACTTCATCATTATTTTAATCATGAATACGTAAATTGACATGTCTTGTACGTTTATCTGCGCACATATGATTTAAAGAGTTCTACTATTAACTTTAAAAACCCATCAAGAAAGACAATAAAAATACAAGTTGATGCGGAAAAAAGGTTATTTTAAGTGCTAATAAATTACTTTTTTCAGTCAGTGGAAAGGGGATCCAGTACGCAGGTACTGTTTATTTTACCCTACCATATAATTTTGATAATGATTTAAGTGATTTCTCATTCTTTATTCGTGATAAGATGTGAATTTCGCATGGCGTGTTGGTATCGTGTAATTTAAATTACAATGAGGTATCGTAAATGGCGCCTGAAGACGTCGCAGGACCGTCATTTTAACTCTAACCCTTCAATAACGCGTCACAATAATTTACCTTGCGAGGTGTATTTAATGAGCGAAATACGATAAAAAACCGACAACTAGTGATCAAGAAGGAGGTGCAATGAGACCACCGACGAAGTCTACAATAAATAATTCTCCCGAAAACATAACGTTGACTTTTTGTTACCCACCGAAGGTTTCTTATTGTCTGCCGATTGTGCGCTGCTAAACAGGTTCCATTTCTAGAGAATGTAGTTTTATTAAACCGAGAACGACAGAGATATCATAGGCGAGGGACAAAATCCGAGAACCATACCGTAGTATCAAACCGAGAACGACAGAGATATCATACTACAACTCGGTACATTACTACAGACATGCGTAGGAACACTTCGTGACAACGTGGAAACGGTGCCAATACACCTGAACTTATAGGAAGGCCGGAAAGAAAATAGGATATAAAATAATGCGAATCAAGTTTTGAAGGATTCGGGAAGGAAGTAAGACAATCAGAAATGCAATCAATTTAATTGCCTATTATTATGTGAATCATAGAAAGCTGAATTAATTCAGTCCGTGTAACGCGAAGTCGGAATAATAATGTTAGTAAGTGATATTCTACTGGTGTGGAGAACAAACTGCCTGACAATGTACAAGTAAGGGTTGTTTTCAGGTAGCACTTAAACTACGATTTTATAGTTTTGTTTTGACATTTTCCTAGTTTAAATGTCAACAGAGTAGGCCCTTACCTCGTATGATATTTGATATCTTATTAAACCAGACAGCTTGAATTAATTGAATGCTTATAGTAAGTATAATACTCACATTTTGTGAAGCAATATATACGCAAAATCGCAAGCTGCAATCACAAGCTATAGAATATCGCTATAGTGCATTCAATGTGTAAGGCATTCCTTGAATTATCACTTAATTGCCTTTTCAGATCTGCATATTTCTGTCATTTTAAAATCTCCCAGCTTTTCTTTTAAATATCTTCGAATTGATGCCAACGAGTATTACCATATCAAGTACAAGTAACAACAGTATTTACCAGTTGAGTACGCTTTGTTGAGCGTGTATATGAATCAATGGAAGTGACATTTTAAAGTCCCGAACATTTTCCTGAATAACCACTTTATCTGGTCTATTAACTGGTTCAGATATCCTTGTATTTAAGTATTTCAGAATATTTGATTTATGTATGTCATACTACAATCGTAATTATACTTTTTTTATTTCCTCAGACAACTCCAGTTTTTAATTTCATGTTGTAAGTTGAAACAAGTAAATCTGCTTGAGTTCCTATTTCGTTTACAAGGTGACAAACGAATGTTGTAACATGTGTAGTCTTTTGTTCCTACGAAATATGCTAACGGATATGAACTAACGTTTATTACTTATTACTATTATGGCCGGGCTATGTCATGGAAAATCAGTTAAGCTAGTCTCACACGATCGCTGTATCTACTATCGTGGGCTTGGTCTATTTCATTATATCGTATTTCCCAGTGGGAATGCATGGCGAGTGATATAATGAAACAGGCCATTCCAACGTAATAAAATACTTTGAGAGTACAGCGCTCGTGTGACACTAGCATTTTACTCGCATCTAAGGCATATTTGTTTTTAGTAGCTGTTAAAAACCCGCTGGTTTTTACGACTTTTGGTTCGGCTTTGCCCAATTAGTGTTGGTGACCATTTTATAAATCCAATAGGAACTGGTCACAAAAATAGCCCGTTCCTCGGATCCACTGTCATCCAGTGTAGTTTGCAATTTGGGAGGCGGGAATGGGTACCGCCGCCCCGGGAACCTTTATTGGATAACCAACACCTCTGCCGTAAGTCACCCCAAGTGGTTCGCTACGTTTGGTGATTTAGCAGAGGTGCCCGGGTTGATGCGGTGAGGTTTGTCTAGGTGTTGGAGGCGGATGACCAGGACACACTGAACCCCAAATTCCTACCCAACCCTTAAACCCTTTTCCTTCCCACTTCCCACAACTCTCCTCTCCTTCCTTTCATTAAAAAACCCTCCACACAGCATCCCCAAAGATGACATAGGCTCTGAGGGAAATTATTTTCCTCAGGGCCTTCTGTGTGGAGTTCAAGTAAAAAAAAAAAAATAAGCCAGTCACCGGGACAAAGTAACCGAGATAGAGCAATGCCGTCATGTGTAATTTATAGCCGTTTGATACAACATGTATTACCGTAATCTTTCCATATATCCGGAGGGATATGGAAAGATTCCATATTCACAAATTTGTAGCGGTTATACCTGGGGGGGAGACGTCCCCATTCGACCTTCTGACGGAATTAGCGACACCTTGTGACGAATTCTTGAATTCGAAACCGAATTATAACAATACCTTTATGTGAAATTCCACATGGACTCTAAGCTGGGTTCTGAAATTCAACAACGCAGACGTTACCGTTTTAATACTGTTCCATTCGTGAAGCCGTTATGAATAAATATAATATTATTTTCATGTATTGGTTGTTAGGTTGTTTTCACATAATATTAAAATAAAGCATAAGCCGAAGGGATCAATGACGCTAGTTCCTCGGAGCATCTTCCATTGTAATACCGGTAGAACATGGATAGTATTCCCCCCGACGCATGTGCTCTAAAGATTGCAATCCGTCTGTTAAGATGGTCACAGGACCGCCCGTTTCTGCACAGAGTCGAGAGTATTTTTCAGGTATTTTGGAGCTCCAGACCAGAGGTGGCTGCCAAATTCAACCGTGTGATTTGTACAGGGTTAGCAGTTGTGTACTATTAAAGTATCTGCAGGCCCTGTACAGTACGCCCAGTTTTTGGGAGGCTAACTTTACAGTGGCTTCGATGGAGCCCCCATACCTGAGCTGGTCACTTAGGGTTACACCAAGCATATCAATAATGGAGGGCCTGTTCGGAAGATTGCTACTGTTGAAAGATACTAGATTTTCATTTCGCTTCCTTTTAGACGTAATCAGACAGGATTGGGTCTTTGAAACATTAAATTCAACGAGATTATTTTTAACCCAAGAGAAACAACTCTCGAGGTAACCGTCCATTCTTTGCTTCAAAGCCCTCCGAGCCGTTGGAGTTTGTGAGACTTTGGGGGCTTGTCAAAAAAAAAGCTATCGTGGACTGTATCATCATCCGCGTAACAATGAATTGGTGCACATGACAAAAGGTCGTTGATGTGCAACAAAAACAAAGTCGGAGAAAGAACCGATCCCTGTGGGACGCCAGCATTTATCGAAATGGAACAACGGGAGAAAACTGTGTGAGAAAGAGGTGAAATCATCGGCTACCATCGGCTACATCGGCTACGTCTGAATCGACCTCTCCTTCATATATATATACTTATCTACTACCTCAATCGATATACCTCCCAACCTTCCACTTCCCTTTCTCCTTGTATTCCTGCACTTCCTCCAGCTTCACAACATTCTTTAAAAAAGGGGGTGACGTGGTTTCACTGCCTCAGGATAAATAAAACTCCAGCGCGGAGTCATAAAATGTAAAACAGTAGGTAAATACATTTATTTTCGATGGTCTTTCTTAAGCGTCGCATTGGCATATAATTTTAAAATTATCTTTGAAATGAGCAATCGTTTCCGCCGAAATAATAATATGAAGTCATCACATTCAATCTAACAGGAAGATAAACTCCATTAAATTCAATTTTAATTGTGAAAATGGACTAGTCTGAGGTCAGTTATAAATTCAGAGTTTTTTTTCTGATAATTATTGAACACTTCCATTAGTGGTTTTCTGTGAATTCTATAATAATTATATTTATAAATCCTTGGAAGTTATAATCCCGCTTAGCCTGGCATCATTAGCCCTGCAATTAAAAGCATTTAATTATGTATTTTATTAACCGTCTGGCAACACAAGTTAAACTCTACTATTAGTTATTTTTGTACAAGTTTTACTCTTCGCTGATGATTTAAAAATATATAAAATGATACGTAGTATAGAGGATTGGCATATTTTACAATCTAATTTAGATAAATTGTTCATTGGTGTGTGATCAACTCGCTATTTCTTAATATTCAAAACGGTCAAGTTATTCGTTTTCATAAAATCTAAAGTCATTTAACTTATGAACCAGTCGCTCAGATCAGGAACTTAGGTGATTTATTTGATGAAAAGTTAACATTTACTCTGCACGTAAATGAAATAACAAACGCATACATATATGCAGAACAGCAAGTGATTTTAAGTCACTAGAATGTTTGAAAATATTGTACACTTCTTCAGTAAGAAGCCAGGTAGAGTATAATTCGCCCATTTGGTCCCCATTATATAAAATACATTCCGACAATATAGAAAGGGTACAGCACACATTTCTAAGATTTAGTAACTTTAAGCTGAATATTCCAATTCAAAATATTAACATGTCCTTTTGATGAAACAACTCAACTTAATTACGCTGTCAGATAGGCGGATCATCTCTGACCTTGTACTATTAAATAAAATCATTAATAATTGCATTAACAACCCTAAAATTCTCGCCAAAATAAAATTTAACGTACCGACCAGAAATACGAGGCAAAGTGCTACGTTCTTCTTAAAACAAATTTTAAAACAAACTATGAGGCTCGTACACCTATAAATAGATTACATCATTTTGGCAATAAATTTGGGAATATTGTAGACAGGTTTGCAGATTCCGTATTAGGTATAAAACGAAGTATTTATAATTACTTTAGTGAAATGTATGATTTTAATTTTAATTAATTTTATTTTTTACTCTTAATTTAATCATTATATATTGTGAACTAAGTACCTGCCTAACTATTATTATCTATCTTTGTAAAAGCCCACTAGGGCGTAAATAAATAATTAAACACGCGTAAGTACTCTGAGAAACGATCTACATTTTACACCGACAATTAAATGTATTATTCCTTTAGTTTAATTAAATATCGATGATACGACTTAAAATGGTTTTCTTCTTAATGCTAGACTAAATTTTTGCTTTTCCTGAAAATCAAAATCCATACTAAATTATTTGATTTATTGAACAACATTGATTTACAATTTACTTGGTTTCATTTCATTAAACGCATTTTGACTGAGCGTTGGATAACAGAAATTAAATGCGATATAACTTATAGTGGATACACATTTTTATATACTTTTAATATAAACATACAATACAATGCATGGTTTGTATTTAAAAATATAATATTTCTTTCGTAATATAAATCTTACCTAATACCTCAACTTTGATAATTATTTAATCATTTTAGTTAATCGCCTATCGGAGACAAACGAATTGGTAACCAGCCACACCTAAGCAGAGTATATCACAATGACGTGCAAATAATAAAAAAAAACCGATTCGTGTACTTGCATTGTCTTAGTTTAGATAGTTACCGTTGAGTCTTTTGCTTGTTCGCTTTGATAACACATTTTTTGAACAAATTTAAACTTAGCGACCCTCAAATGAAACCGTGACACCGAAAAATCAGAAAAAATATAGGTCAAATCTAAGAATTGAACCACTTTGAAGATAGGCCGTGAAAACTTAGGGAACGTACCCATACTACGTGACCAAATTTTTGCAATTTTTAACCCCCCCCCCCCCCCCCCCGTGACCAAAAACCTAAGCAAACCGCCGCTCATTTGTACCAAGCGTGACATTTTGAACACACCCCCCCCTCCCCTAAACGTGTCACGTAGTATGGGTACGTTCCCTTACGTGCGTCAATGGCTTCGGAAGCAGGACGGTACTTTTTACCACTATGGGATGCATGCCCTTATTAAAAAGAAGGACCAAAACTTTTATCCAAGACACTATCTAGATTGCATTTAGTTCGGGAAGAATCTTGCAATGATACATAAAGATAGCAGCCAATAAAAATATCCATTAAAGATAATATTAGTAGTTCTTCGTCGAAGTATGACACAGTTAAATCAGGGTCGGTTTAGCTCAGTAGTTAGAGTTAGAGCAGAGCTCCGGCATGGCTAAGGTCCTGGGTTCATTTATTTTCTTTTCATTACTTTAATTAATTTTCTGTTTCAAATTTTCGTTTAATGCTAAGTTGCTAATGTTGTCTTCGATGATTGCATATTACAATTTGAGGTTTTACTCATCAACCTTTCAGGCCTCACAGTAGGAAGGTCAAAATATTTCCACTATACAATAAAATTCAAATAAATGGACTATTTCTGAACGCATTAGAAAATTAAAAATTACGCTTTGAAATTTCGTAATTTGAAATAAACGTATACATTTGGAAATATTAAAATTTTGAATGCAAACATAAAAAAAGTTTTAAAAATGGCTCACCTTACTATTTTTCTAACTAAAGTTACTGATAACGAAAAAACACGCACATATTTTGTTAGACAAATGTATTATGTACATTATCAACAACTTTCTTTTTCGTCGTTTCATGCAAAAATAATTATTAAAAATTTCCCAAAGTTTCGTTATTTTTCTTTAAATTGTGTTCGGATACTTTGGTTTCATGAAGGGTATTTGAATTATTTTATGGTTAGCTTTTAGATACATACAAAGCCTGGTCTTTTTTCTTTCTAACATCATTTCGATCATATGTCTAGCCCTGATAATAAGGGAGACACGACGATTTCTATGAGACGTAAATGAGTTGTTGCGAAAACAAACCAATTAGCCCGAGGGGTTGTTATTCCAAAAATAAATAAAAAATTAACTTCCCAAAATTTGATTGACGCCGTCATTACGATTGATTTGATTTTGAGTTTAATCAAAATAATAGCTTTATAGCTGTAGTACGAACTGCATTAATATACACTATTAAGTATTCTAACAAACATTTCGTAAAAAAAAATTACGTTGAACTAAAATGGAGTTCTACAAATCAAACAGTAAAAAAATTAAATGATCTTGCAAAATACTTCTGCCCACTGCATTCACACTACTTGTCATGTCACAGTCACCATTGAACACACATCGAATTAATTAAACCTGATAGAGGTGATTAAATCACACATCGGGTTCAGTGTCGCTGGGATACAAACACTTTATCATTATTGATTATTACCATTCAATGGTTTTCTCTTAGTAATTTGCATTTTTTGTTAATTTACTTGGGCGCGTCGGATATCCTACCAATTTCTGCCACAAGTATTTTTATTTTAGAAAACTTTTTTAGATTGTTAAAAAATAAACAGAAAAATTAGTGAAAAATAATAATAAACTAACTATCATTATTTATTTGATGTAACAACTTTACATTTTACAACATTATTTGATAATGTAAATTGGATAGGACCCGTGCTGAAGACAAAGACGTTGCTGAAGACCCCATTTTACGATAAAAAAAATTAATAAAATATGAAATAATAAATTTTAATTTATTGTTATTTATTTAAGTTGTAGAACTCCATTTGAAATTTTGTATCTTTTATGTATTCTATAATATTACTAGCTGACCCGGCGAACGTTTAATTGCCATATTAATTGTTTATAAGGACACCCTAATTACAGGGACACCCTAATCACCTAGCAGTATGAAATATACTTTACGACCTATTCTCATACCTAAAATAATATACATTCAAAATTCATAAAAATCGGACGAGCCGTTTAGGAGGAGGGCGACCACAAACACCGTGACACGAGATTTTTGTATACATAGAAGGAGATTATTTAATTTATAAAAGCAGTTTATTTCTGTTCTGTTTCATTTAAGTTCTGCTATGTAATTATTATTACGCGAGACAGCTGTTTTGCCTTCTAAGGCATTATCAAACTGTAGCGACAGTGACACTAGTGACAGTTGTATATAAAAACGTTTGTTTTGTAATAGTATCTATTATGCATTACATACACATGTCGATACGCGTATGGTGTCTCGTCTGTACGGTACTCCTGGAACCAGACAGAGTGTTACCTTACCTTATTACCACGTAATAAGGTAAGGTTATACCCAGTGGCGACATGATAGACAATAGACAATATTAAATTTGGTGTAGTATTTGTTTCTTACGTGGTTGTAGAATACTTATCTTAGGGTGTAATATAAAATCGACTCGAGACATTAAACGATTAAAGGTCACTTAGGTGTACATTTTATTGAAACTGGAAGTAGTGCTTTGGTGGATATGTCGTTATTTAAAACATAATTAACATTAACATCAAAATCAATTAACACGGAGTTAATCGAGCAACACACTTAAAAAGTTTTTTTACAACAAGCTGAAGTGGGGTCTTATCCGACTGTGAATATGAACATTTGCTTACTCATTTACTTGAACATTATTATAAACAGTGGCAATGTTTGTCGTAATGTTCAAGCAAATTTTCATGTTCACAGTCGGAGGAGACTCCGCTTTATACAATCCAACTCATACAAAAGTGAACGAGCGTCGTTAAAAAATGATTTTCATATCCTAGGTCCGAGATAATACGTCGCCAGTGTGGCGCCAAAGGGCTTGGACAGGAAAAACAAAATGAGCTATTGAAACAGATTGATCTGATACGAAAAAGCCAGATCAGACATTGATTACTTGCCATGCTCGTCTTAACACAATCAACTCGTTATAAGAAAAATTACAACGTAGATATAATAAAGGTGATAAACTTCAGATGTAATTTTTTACAATAGTGGCAATAAATGTACCAACCAACACAGATGAATATAATTAGGGGATTGCAACAAGATCAATATAATAAGTACAATGTATTTTATATTGTGGAAGTGTAAATGTTTTGAATTGGGTTGGAAATTAATTGTACAGCGGCATTTGTAGTTTTTTTGTCCAAGGATACCTATGTTTGTTTTAGGTTTTTGTAGTTGATGCCTTGTTCTGAAATTGCGAGTATTTTGCGAGACTCCAGATACTAATATCTACAGCCTGTATGTCGGACGAATATCTACAGCTCATATGTTGGACTAATATCTACGAACTTCAGAGTGTTGACTAATATCTACAGAGCTAAGCTCGGACGAATATCTATAACGGTCCCAGTGTTGACTAATATCAACAGAGCGTAGGTTGAACTAATATCTACAGAGCGTAGGTTGGACTAATATCTACAGAGGGCAGCTGAGCAAGAGGTTGTACGGAAATGCATAAATTACTTCAATTACGTAATTACTAATTACGTAAAGGCTTAAACGTTTAAAGTACGTACATGAAGTTTTTGCATAATATTACGTATTTTGCTGTTTACTAGGACAATAATTTATTGAACAAACATTAAGGTCATAATACAAAGATATTTATTTATTTAGAAATACACGGCACCACAACCTAACCTAACCTAACTGATATAGAAATGATCATGGTAACAGTTAAAACAAAAAACCCAAATCCTTAATATTCAGCTAAATGTGTCCAATAGTCCGATATTAGGGATTTTAACATACATACATACATAAATTAAGTTTATTAAACTGCATTTGCAATATAAATATTAAAATACATCCAACATCAAAGATTATATCAAAACTAACTTATAAGTATTTATTTTTTCAATTTTACGTTGATGATTAACTGTTACTTGTAATATTGTGTTATTATTTGTACTTTGTATGTGTTATTATTATAAACTGCTCATGCTAAGCGCCTGCTCTTAACACAGGTTCTCCTAGTGAGACAGGCATAGAATAAAATAAATTGTAACTCAAAACTAATAAAAAAAAAAAAAAAAAAAAAAAAAATATTACGTTATTCCAATATGCTATAAATAATTGCAAATCCAACCTCTGCCAGTGCCATATCGTCAACACTTTGGTTCTCATAGATATTAGTCAGCAGTTTGAGTGGTAGATATTCGTACGCACTTTGGTTCTCATAGATATTAGTCCGATTTTTTCAGTTTTTGGAATTCCTGCAGATATTAGTAGACGCCTCCTTTTGTGAGACCCTATTCACACAAAATTGCATTTTTAATTTGAGGCCAAAATACCCAACCAAACTGAAAAATTGTGTTTGTAATCAAAAGGAATATTAAACATCTAGTACGGATATGTGCTACTTTAATTATTTGCGTTTTAGATTATGAAATATAGGCTTTTAAAGATTTCAATATTTCATAATTGTGGAGGAAACTTTGGTAATTATTTGTGAGTAAATGATGAATATTTAAAATAATAATTTTATTCTACTTAAATTAAAAATATGATGAAATATAAAATAACAAAATAACAACGATTAAAAAAAGCATTTTGATGGGCATAAATTTAAAATATAAATGACTTTTTTCGTTATTTGTTTTTGGGGTGTTATGCTGTGTTGCGCTACCTCCTTCTTTAGCCAACGTTTCGGACATCGTTGCAGTGTCCAACATCAGGACAGATCCGGTAGATGTGTAAGTTTTTTTTTTTTTTTCATTTACTAGATTCTTATATTTCTTGAGGAGATGAATCATTCAAATTTACTGAATTTAAAGTTAATGTTCTTTATAAATAGAACGGCGTCATTTGCGCCTTGCAATTTTTACCTCATGTGGGTATTTAAAAATGTTACCTGGCTATTATAGACTTAAAGGCCTTGTGTTTCATCGGTAGGGAAAAATTGTTATCTAAAAACCCTACTAAAATTGCATGTTTCGTCCAGACTCAACATCAGTCTTCATCATCAGAGGAACAGCGGTCGAAGACCATATATACATACGTGTCTGTTTGTGTTATGTTGGGAGTGGGAAGGAGGCGGTCATGTCCTTTTGATTTGGAGCTCTTCCGCATTTGCCTTCGGGAATGAGGAAACCATGAAAAACCTCATCCGGGAAGAGTCGGCCGGCAGTCAACATGAAACTGGGCGGCCTTCAATGATTTCAGCACGTGAAATCCTGCGTTTTGTGGTGAGGGGTGTATGTGTCTGTTTTTATGTGAAATATATACTTTATGGGAATTTTTTAAAATAAACTTACGTAAACATACATATTATACAATATTATCTAGATATATAAATATATATATAAACATAAGTTACGGGGGGGGGGGGGGGTCTGGTAGTTAGGAATACCTACTGCTCGCTCAGTCGTCCGCGTCTGAATCTGGCTCATGCCAGATGTGGTTCAGGTCCATCAGGATATGTTTAGGTAGTCTATGTGTATATCTGAAAGTAAAGTCACTAGGTGCATTGTATTGACCGATTTCCTTGATAAGTCTATTTTTACTATGTCTCAGAGATTTGTAAAATCGGTCCGTCAGTCGGTGTGTGTATTCAAATAAAGTTGGAATGTTTTCTCTTGCATGTAGTCTTTTTAAATTCGTTCTGATTCTAGTGTTGTATGCTATTTTAATGCAGAGATTTTGTAGCGTCTGTAGTTTCGAGTGGTCGGTGCGAGAAATACTACTCCACACGGGAATAGCATATGTCAGTACCGGTCGGATGAGCGAGTAGTAGATCAGGAGCTTGGTTTTGGGAAGTAGCGGACTCCTTCTGTTGAAGATGGGCTTCATCGCGCCGACTGCCTTTCTGGCTCTTGCGTGCATCTTGGCTATGTGAGATTTCCAGTTGAGACGTGAGTCCATTGTCAGGCCCAGGTATACGACTTCATCTTTCCATTCTAGGACGTGTCCTCCCATTTCGATGTTGACGTCTGGTGTTCTTCTTTTTCGTTTCCTCGTGTACATGATGACTTCGGTTTTCGCCTCGTTAAGTTTGAGTCGCCATTGCTTGTAGTACTCTACGAGAGCGTCGAGCGCTCTCTGTAGGTATATGGCCACCATGTCCGATTTCAGCGAGGAAACATAAAGTTTGACGTCGTCTGCGTATATAGATAGCTTGCATCTCTCGTCTCGGGGGATGTCGTGTGTGAATATATTGAAAAGATGAAGTCCGAGTAGACTTCCTTGCGGCACGCCCTTTGGAATCTCACGTACCGATGACAGCGCGTTCTTGATGAAAACTCGGAAGGATCTGTCCTTTAGGTATTGTCGTGAAGTGTGTGCTTATTTACTTCGAAGCGATACCGTGTCGCCAGCACCACTAACTTTCACCAGTACAAATGACCTATTTACGTCGGAACACACATTTGCCCCGCATAAATTAAAATTATTCATCAAAAACCGTATTTTTACGAAGTTTTATTTTATTTTCCATTACATTAGCACAGTAGATAAGGTAAGACATATATTTTTAAAATTATAATTAACCCACAAAAAAATTGCCTCCAAATGAAACTAAAATTAAATCTTTAATTACCTATATATTAACGTTTAAAAAAATAGTACATATCATTATCATCATCATCATCATTACATAGTATAAAATGAAGTCGCTCAAAATGTATGTGCGCGTTAATCTTTTAAACTACGCAACGGATTTTCATACGGTTTTCACCAATAGATAGAGTAATTGCAGAAGAATGTTTATATGTATAATACATGTAAATTATATTTGAGAAAAGCCGAGAAATTCAAAGAAAACCTATTTTTGTGCGATTTAAAACGGTTGGCGGGCCGTACTATACCTAGTCACTTTTGAAAGTCGTTCTACGGAAGAAATTGGAAAATAGATGTCCTAGAGCAAGTAGGTATTTGATTATCCCTTTTCAAATATCCAGTGTTGCATTGCAAGCATTGTATAATTAGTGGCGATCGCTAACTATATTATCATATAGTTGATTCAAGAGGAAGGTTTATATCTATAATACATGCTTATTATAGTAGAGAAAAGCCGAGAAATTAAAATATTCAATTCAGGCAGCGGGCAGCGGGCAGTTGGCAAGCGGGTGGATGTTATAAAGATTGGATAATGGCGTTGTGTTTCGTCAGCCACAGCAACGTGTGGCCGGGTCTGCAAGTATAATATAAATTTTGATTCAAAAATTATTATTCACTTTGGTTGGGTATTTTGGCCTCAGATCTTGTTTTGTATGAAAAATGCCTCGCAGCCGTTCCTCTTAAATGTATTTACATTAGAGATGAAACGGATAGTTGTTTGGCCGGATACCGGAGCTGCAAGGCCGGATGGCCGGATATCCGGCGGCCGGATATTCGGTCCATTGTCTTGTTGCATGTCGTGACGAGTTTAGCGTCACACAAGTGGGGCGAACGCGGTTAGGTCAATTCGGGCGGTTTTGGTTGGAATCGTGAGTATTCGTGAGTGATCGCGAAAATATTCTCTTTGATAAGAAGAAAAACAGGGGGTATATTATGGTGCTTCAATGTCAGTATTTAATCATTTAAATAATCTCTGTGTTTTTACGATGTTTTAGTTTACGTATAATGGTGATTGTGATTAGTTAATCATGTTAATTTAAGTTTTCGCTACTCTGCGACGTTTTTGTAAGTTTTTACTAAAAGTTATTTGTTTAGATATTTACCTACTGTTTATGTATTTATCATTAGAGTGAATATCTCAGAAGAAAATTTTAGTTTTTTGGAAGGCCTTATGGCTTTTTTGTAACTTTTTCGACTTTAAATAAAAGTCGTCATAATTATATTTAATTGATATTTACCTCTAAGATTAATGAATTGCATTTTATTATAGGAAATTGTCGAAGTTTTTGAATATCCAGTATCCGGCCGGATAGTAAATTTAGGCCGGATAGGCCGGATACCGGATAGTTACCGGATATCCGTTTCATCTCTAATTTACATTCTTCTCCATATCTTTCTTCTCTCACTCCCCCTTCAGTTTCAATGTCTTCCAAATTGTCAATCGTAAAAGTCTACTGGCTCCGGAAATTTGGGATTCTTTTAAAACGAAACTAGAAATAGGTAGTAAAGGAATCTTGCGTACGAATATTCAGACCGCTTTTCCTCAATCGTCTGCATGCAAAATCTCCAAAGAATATTGGCGACAATACCTGCTATCGGTTATTTATAGTGTCATGAGAAATATAATCTAATTACTAATTATGCTTAATGTGGAAATCCTTTTAGTTATCCTGGTTAGTGGAGCCTTTAATTCAAGTTCTGCAATTCGTTGTGATAAAGTTGTAGCTTGCCTGCCTATCTTTAATTGAGCTGACGCGCCAATTAATTCTGTGATGCGATGACGTCAACACTTCTTGATCAACTTCTTGTGATATTTAAATCGGTAGAATTATCACTGAATTCTTTACCAATGGGAATAAATGTCCCTCGTTGCGATCCAATTGCACCTCGCTGATGCATGAAGATTATTCAAACAAACATACAAAGATCAGAATGCCAACAAAAAGTATTTGAATAATGAATTGATTTATAATAAATAACAGTTAGTGATTTTCCTTTCTGCATCTGCGATTCTTATTTAAATGAGTTCATAATATCTTAATCACCATTACCAGAACACTTAAAACAACTAAGTCAAACCTTATATGCATATCAAAGTTGCAAGGTTGCAAGGCGTCCTGATTTTAATTATATTCATTAAACAAACAAGTAAAATATTTCGCAAATCGTCTAAATTGCATATTTTTCGATTTTCTTTGGAAATTTAACGGAGAAAGAAAATTTTAGGAGTATTTTAATTTATTTACATAAATAATGGAATAATATATTTCCCACAGTAGACAAGCTTGAAAAAGAAAGTTAATGTATGGATACCACAGATATTCTAATACAGAAGAGATATGCTATGGTGTCCGCGCAACTGTCGCCGGACTACGCGCTAATTAGCGTAGTTTTCATACAAAAAGAATTTGTTCATTTCGTTGATTTTTTGAAAATGTGCATTAATATTGGTTAACAATATATTTTGAATAAGGAAAGAATTCGTTCATTTAGTTTAACCCGTCTAATCACAGGAGACCTGAGTTGTCCCAAAACATCATATGCCGTTATAATAACAGGAGACCCAGATTGTCCCAGAGCGACAGTGCATTATTAAAAGTTAGATATCTCTCTTCCTGTCATGCGAATATTTGTGATTTCTTTTATGTTAGAAACGGAATGAAATAATGCTTCTCATTTTCTCAGAATTATATGAGCTAGGTTTTTCAGATATTTTACAAACCCGATTCAAAAGTGACGGTTTATTTTTTCGCCAATTTGTGACGTATCACACATTTAATTTTAAAATAAAATTGTATAAAAGTGATAAAAAGTGAGGTGACAGTTTTATTACAAATTTTATTTAAAAAAGGAGTCTGTATTTTAAATTTCAAATTTATTCTATTTTAATTACTTTAATTCGAATATTCGCAGGTATGCATTTTTAGTCAATTTAAATTTCCAATATTAAAATTTTAATATTTAGAAACAAAAATGTTGATTTCTAATAAATACACCGGAAAGATTATTTTATCTAGATTTTAGAACAATTTTTGTTTTTGCAAAAACCTTAAAAAAAACAATAAATAGGAACATTTAAAATGCATGGGAAGAACCAGGAATTTTGCGCGTAAACCTTGATAGGCAAAATTTAACAGAAAATTATTTTCTTATTATTCGAAGGGTTAACGTTCGTTTGGTTTATTCGTTAATTATTTGTTCTTTTAGTTTATTTGTTAATTGGTAAACAATATCGGCGACACCCGGAAGCGCAGACCCACATAGTAAAAACAGCAGATAGCACATCTACTTATATTCCAATATCTTTGATGGATACAAACAGTTTCACGAACACACAGAAAACATTTGGAAAAAAATAGCCAAAGAAAAAAAAAATCAAAGAAGAGAAACGACACTTCTTGGAATATAAAGGGATATCTCATAATATCACCTATCATCAATTAAATGACTAACATTAATTAATTGACCACCATAAACCGGCATGTGCCTAGCAGATAAGCACAGGGGTCAAAAAATCCACAAATTATGTAACCGTGTCTGCTAACCCTGATAATGTAATTAATGATAGCGAAGGACATATTAATATTTTAATTATGAGACTAAATTACTTGCGTAAATGCATTAAATATGCATCGAAAACTCCATTTTTAATTGCATGCCTTCCCACATAATTATATTTATAATTAACATTAACAGGTGGATTACGGTGCGTTTCAAGCATTTCTTGTGAATACCTCGAAATTGGCAAAAGGCAATACATATTTGAAGCTACTCAAATAATAAACTTCTTGATCGTAGACTTCTAAAATTATTATCAAATTCTAAATAAACGCGATACGAACTCTTCAGTATTGTTATTCAGCCATGATTTTTAATTTCAAACCTGATTTCAAGGATGCAAAAAGATATCAGATAGAAAATTTCTTTATTTATTTTAAGTGCAAGAAACGAATGCAAAAAATGACTCTTTCGTGGGAACCAAACTGCAAAAAACTAACGAATCGGATTGATAAAACGCCACCAAAAACAAAATCACAAACTTTTTCTAGTAAAGAATACAGATGCCCATAATATTCGGCACCAATGATATGTAATATTAATTCAGGTAACCTGTATCTTGAAATAATGATAAATTGGTAACAGATATAGTGATCACATAGGTTAAGTAAGATTTATAAAAGTCGGCGCTTAGATAGGTGATCGCTTCAATTAAACTCCAAATAGTTAACATCATAATTTATTTAAAGACCGTAATTCACATTTTTGAATACCGCTGTCCAGAGTAATATGAAAATTCGACGTTCAGAATTTTTCGTTCGAAATGCATTGACATTATCCAAGCAGCAAAGTTCTTAAGTTATCATTTTACTCCTCTCCAAACATAAACCAAAAATACACGTTTCATTATCCAACTGGCAGTTATTTCATTTATGATCTCTATAACCATCAAACTCATTGTTAAATATTTATTATTTAATACCAATAGAGAACTCCAGTCCAATTTTTTAATTTTTTTTAATGAATACCTTCTAACTTAAATAACTGCATTTTTATTTTTATTTTTAGAGTTAGTTTTAATAGTTAAAATAATTGTCAAAGTTTCAATTTTTCAAAACCCCCCGAAAACCACCGTATGTATGGTGAATCGTGTGACGTCATCACTCCTGAAAAATTAAAATAGGATCGGGCAATCAGCCGATCTCGTGCCGCCATTTTAAATTCCATTGTTCGAAGTATTCTCCCTAGAAATAGCATTTTTTTGTGCGGTAGTTTTTGAATATTTTCAATAACAGAGATAAACTAATAAGAGATAAGTACCTTTATTTTTGAAACATTATTTAGGCCTAAATAATGTTTCAATAAACACAACAACTAAATCTCCATAAACAGTATGTAAATAAACGAATAAATTAATTGGATGGCTTGTGTCATATCACGCATTCCCATACAATGACTTTACGATGATGTCACGAGACGTCGAACGATGACGTCACCTTGACGGTGTGTTTTTACGACCCGATTAAAAATGGACTTTTTAATAATTTTTTAAAAACTCTGCCTTTAATATTATTAAATAAAACTTATATATTTATTCAGAATCAGCGTTTATTGGTCTGTATGAACAAATTTTTTTAACGCCAGAATATTTTTCACTTGAGTTCCTTATTGCAAGATTCTTCCGGAACTAAATGATAGTTCTGATTCGAAGAATGATACTGTTAAAAATGACCAAAGGGGATATGATTAAATTAGCTTAGTGGCAGAGCAGAGCCCCGGCAAGTCCTGGGTTCAATTGCCAGATGAGACCATATCTTTTGCTGATTTTTCTCTTTCAAATTTTCTTTTGAGAGTCGCTAATATTGTCTTCAATGATTAAAAATATGAATGGTTAATTATTATGGGCTCTAGGTATATAATATACTTATTACATCTGCCAATCACTGTTAGAATACGGTATTATCGGATGGGGCAGTGCAAATAAAAACATACTAAATCCACTAATTAAAACTCAAAAAGCCATAATGAAAATTATACTGAAAGTTCCTGTAAGAACTAGCACTGACGAAATCTTCAACAATCTTAACATCATGTCAATTAAACAACTATATTCTAAAACTATACTAATTTACATTCATAAGTACAAAACCCAAGAAATAACAACTGACACGTACATTAGAAACACTAGATCTCATGGTCAAAAACATATCCAACAAGTAACTGCTAACACAACATTTGGGCAAAAAAGCTTCTTATATTATGGCATTAAACTCTACAATAAAATACCACTCTCACTCAAAAACCTCAACAATATAACATTTAAATTTCAAATAAAAAGCTGGATACTAAATCTAGGGAGATCAGAAATAGAAAATATACTGAAATCAAATACAGACTAAAACCGAATCTAGTGAACTGAATTATAAAAAAAAACACTATCTTATTTACTTTATAATTATTAAAAAAAATACTACATGATATATGTTATGTCAAATTCATATTATTCTTATAATTAAATTATAATATGTAAATGAAATCCTCAGCACGGGAGATCCCAGTGAGGATATCATTATCTCTCTTTGTTATTAAGAAATGAAGACAATAAATCATTATTATTATTATTAACAAAACTGTCGACGCCTGTAGGTTGTTATAATTCGTCGTGTAATTATATACGTTCACACAGTGAATGGGTGTTAGACATATTCTAATTGCGAGGGGCGCCTTTTAAGGTATGTGGCAGAACTACAAAAGCTGCAAATAATCTAACAAAATATAAAAATGTCTCCTCGAAGTAAAGAAAGCGAATAAACTTAAGGTAAATATTTCATGAGCCGCTTTATTTGCATTTGGTATTTTAAAATCTGAAGAAAAAATTGATTAAGGTAGAATCAGAGCACACCTGTAATTATTATTATCAAGGTGATATTGGTTTTATTTTCCAAAGAACCCTGCAATCAAGTTGCACTCCTAATTTTTATCGAATTAAATTAAAATTTCGAGGCATTGACCGAGTGCGCAATATTACCTTGGCTTTGCAAATAAAATGGAGTTTTATTTATCTTACCTACCTTGGGGCCAAAAACAGGACTGCTTTGCATAAGAAGCGAGCCTGAGAAAATTTTTAAGTAGCTATATATCGTTTATGGTACTTCTATATAAAAATGCATGAAAAGTGATTTTGCTCTAACTTAGTTATTTATAGAGAAGCCACAACGCATTACCACCTTAGCGAAATACGTTACTCATACGTTTTGCATTGTTTACGTTGTCTAATTGCTTGGTCGTGATGTTGAACTGAAAATTGTTTTGTAATTCGGACGAAGCTTACCTACTTATCTAATTGAACTCGTTTCTATTAAAGTCTGTCCAATTTCCGACCACATAACAACACCCAAACCTATCTCCCAAGGTCGCGCAGTCGGGATATTTCAATTAAGAAAAAAAACAAACCCAACTCGTCTCAGAACTAGATTAGTTTTTATAACCTCGGACACTACCTGCAATTTTCAACAGATTTACCAGTCTAGTGAGCTTAACAGAACTTATAGTCTACTTTATTCTGAACCACGCCTTTGTCAAACAACATCATTCAAACATAATTAGATTTTATTTTCTTGTTCAAAGTGGCTGAATCAAAGTATTAGTATAAAGAATTTTTCCCTGGTAATTTTTAAAAAGAGTTCACTTATTAATTATAATAATTTCGTAAATAAAATAATAATTTCGTGAGTCTGCAGTAAAAATGCATTAGCATAGAACTAATTTGAAATGCCTGTGTTATGATTTGAAGCAATTATAGGTATTCCTACACTTTTTTACTAGGTGGATATTTTAATAACTTCCTGTCCCAACTACTAATCAATTACTTTTTAACCACCCGCAGATTATATAATAAACATAATATTAAAAAACCTACATAAGAGATTATAAGAGTAGCTTACCCGCTACCATCGTATTCTTGATCTCTCTTTTGATAAAGATTTGGATTAGCAAAGAAAGATTTTTGAAAGAGTCATTGATTGTAATACTATTGAATATATTTTTTAGTACCAATGTATTTTTTTATATTAGCTCCACACAGGAGGCCCTGACGAAAATATTTATATCTTTTGGGACGCTGTGTGGTGGGTCTTTTTAGGAAAGGAAGTTCTGCGAAGTGAGAGGGGTAGCTAGGAATCTAGGGGTCAGTGACGGGCGTTTGAATCTATCCCTCCAACTGCAATGAAAGGCGAATTTCCGAAACAGTCCTGATGGAGAGGTGAAAAGGTCTCCCTTAACACGTCTTTTCCGATCCGGCCTGTCACGCAGTAGTTGGTAGGCAAACGCGTCCGCCACCAACCTCATGAATCCGGGGACCACTGCTAAGTCATTAAACGTAGCGAAGCACTTGGGATCATAGGTCACCTATGGAAGAGGTGTTGGTTATTCAATAAATGGCTGGGGCGGCGGTAGTAATAAACTACTACGATTAAGGACGTCTTTCTTTCAGATTGACTAATGTACATGACAAATAAGGTTTTCATAAATCTTCACAAAATCACATAAAACATATATGTTAAATGTGTGTAGTATATTATTATTCTCGGCGTAAACAACACACGGAAACAATATAAATAAATGAGCCATTTCCAAAAGGCTTAAAAAAATTATTATTTTGTTCACAGGCATTAACTTGGCAAACTTGGTGTGAAATATCACCTATCTGCAGTATAAAAAATGAAATATTATAATGCTTTAAATGCTTACAAAGGGAATCTTCTATTTATGATAGCTCTACGAAAATTCACCGGAACTTAAGTATACCTTAAGATCTTTAGTAAGCTTCCACGGGTAAAGCCTTAAGGGTTAAGGAATGTGGATGATGTCTGCAGAGGCCTTCACACATGAAATTCGTGTTCATTTTTTATCCGATTGATCGATCCTCATTGATTATGAACAGATTTCCCATGATATTTCAAAAAACACCCTCCCCTATAATATCAGCAATTCAAGACCGTGAGTTTCCAGAACTCAGAAACATAATCAATATGTTTACCCGCCGTATAACACTAAAGTAATAATTACCATCACACCTCATGATAATTAACATGGAGTTATAATGGGACCACTTTTACCCGCGTTTCTAGTTAATACGGTAAGTAATACTTGTCTGGAAAACAAAAGTTGTTAAATCAGAACTCAGTATAAAAAAAATAATACAGGTGGAAACTTATAATCCTGCTTAAGATATGCAGGAATCAACTTTGTAAGACTCCTTTCAAGCGGCAATGATTTATTGTTCCGCTAACTCATTATGGAAGTGTATGAGAATAATATCTGCGCACATCAATATTTATATTATGTTTTACACACAATTAAATAAATATTTCACGTTTTAAAAATACTGTTGATACAAAAAAGCACACCTTTGTAATTTCACAATTAGTTTCTGATCTATTTAGCCTTGAGGTATCAATTATTAGGGCAGATGTGTAAAATTGGGTGTAGAAATATGTACGTTTTATTGTACTAAATATCCTTTGCATAATTTAATTAACAGGCCCTCGAAATCATCCTAATACCATAGCTAGGTCGTGATAATCCAAAACTAAAAAATAATGTATTAATGTCGTCAAATAAATTACAATATAAGGATCATTTTCCCATGGAATAGCATCTAAACATAACGTGGTCTATCACACAATCCAAGGGGTCCAGCACTATGACATTGGTAACTTTACAATAATTGGATCGATAGGCGTAACTACCGACGATTTTATACAGTTTTTTCAAGCACGGCCGCATTGTTGATAGCCTGACCAAAATTGACAGGGATTAAATATGAAATCTATGTACGCTGGTTACAGTGGCAGACGTAAAAATTAAAAATAATAATAAATAGACCATTGCTAATTGAAATATTAAATTTAATATACATAGGGACTTGGCGTGTAATTTTTGAGATTAAACCAGAGTTAATTGGTAGATGAGGTTTTTAGCCGTATATGAACCACTCCTTTCTCGAAGATGAACGAAATAATTTGATCGCGTCTTAGACGAATTAATTAAGTTTACCAATTCTTCGTTAGAGCTTCGTCCAAGAGCTTCGTTAGTTAATTTCCATGCGTAAGTGAGTTATTTTGCATAACGAACGACATTATTTAAAATGATTTGTTTATTGACAGCTTAGGGGCATACATTAATTACGTTAGCAGTTTTTCTTCAAATCTAAACCTCTCCCCCCGCCCTTGGTGAGATAAATTTGGGCCACTACGTAGGTATATTCTTTTCAAGGAACGTGAGATTTTGCTGGACCCCCCCCCCCCCATTCGGAGCTCACGTAATTAATGTATGCCTCCTTAACTGACACTTAGGGAGGCCGTTTAAAAATTCATCAACTATCGCGTCGGTCAGAATATCTTTTTTTAATTTTTTTTATTTAGTAACTAATACCTACATATTTATTATTTTTTACATTTTTATATGAAACATGTTAGGTATATGTATAAAATAGAAATTATATTCGTATTCCTACTCACTAGGAGATCGTGTGCTGAGGGGGACTATGCTTTGGATAAGTTTTCAGCGACTTCTATGGTTTAACTTCGTGGTTTGGATAAGGTTTTCCAGAAACTTCTACGCGATGTTTTAAGTAGGTATATTAGTAAGTTCATTTTTCGATAGTTCCTTCAGCCAACATTTAATGTCCTCAATGTAGCTATTTTTTGTTGTAATTTGTTTGTTACTAAGTTTGTTATATAAATTTACTGCTAAAAATTCAGAACTTCTTTGTCCAAACGAAGAGTTACACTTTACATACTAGAATGTTTTTGGCATAGGTTTTCTGCATGCTTGAAACATCAAACTGTTTAAAAATTTCTGTTGTTGATGTCCCTATGCGGATCTTTAGTATGGTCTTTATGATGCAATTCTGAGTTACCTTCAGTTTTTTATGTGTTTAGATGATGCTGAGCCCCATCCTATTACTCCATATTCCAATCGAGAGTGGCTCTTACCAATGGTTGACCGTGCTCGTAAATATTGATAACTGACCAAGATGCCATACTTAAGAGTTATATCGGTCGTCCGTGCTAGGCCTCCTGATATGAAATTAATCAATGGTACTTAAACGCCTTTAAAAATGTAGCTGGTCTAATTAACATGGTAGTTTATCAGGCATCATGTAATCACGTGTTTATTCTCCATCTACCACAGTATAATATTATGCATCAGTATCTATTACAGGCATAAGTAATAAATTATGTATCTGTATTTATTACAGATGGAGATGTATTTCAAAGTCTAACAGCACCACACGCTGTCAAGGAATGTCAGTTGTAGTTGTAGTTGTTATTAAAGCACGCACAATACTGTTGTGACTGTGTTTAAGATGTTAATAATGTTATTTATCGGAGGCATACGCCCAGGAAAGTCAGCATCACTGTTATATTAGCATAATTGCGGCTTGGAGGCAGGATCGAACTGCGGCGGTCTTGCGAGACTTGAGTAACTTGGGGAGTCGAGATATAATTTTAAAGGGTTTTCAATAATTTATTAAAAGTATTACAAGAATACATAGATTATCCAAATAAATGCGTATATTTATAGTTAACCGAAACTTATCTGATACTATGGAGTTCGGGCTAAAATTTATCAATCGTCTGTCGGAATATCTCTTGCCAATTGTTGACTGTGATCGCACATATTGATAACTGATCACAGATGACAGGTTTTTGTCAATATCGTATTGACATATTCCCCTTTCTGAAGTTAATAAAAATTAAGAATTTATTTAGAATTCTTTTTAGCTTGAGTGAATGCATAGCACAACTTGGTGACCACACTGTTGAGTTGTATTCGAATTGACAGAATTTTGACCTCGCAATCACAAGATCTGTGAAGAAAGGCGTCTTTTTAATCCAAATAAAATTTCATTCTTGTCCATTAGTATCAAAACTCACTCTTGGTTTACCAAAAATATTTCAATTCATTTTTAGAATATTTAAAAATGATTGCTAGTTCTGCTAATAGTCTCTACTTTTCTTAATTGCAACTAAAAAAATCCACAAGAAAGAAAATGTTTTAAAATGGTATAGAGCGTAGGGAAATTTTATTATCATTTTATTACGTAGAAATCTGTAAAGAATTCTTTTTTTCTTTTATCGCTGATGAGGATTTTAAAAAATCGTCTTCAAAAAATAAATTATTTCTTTCTTAAAATTTTGATTATCTTTCATCCCATCATAGATGTGATTGTTAACCTTTCATTTTGTTGGAAGTATTTTCGAGTATCTACAAGTATCTAAATGGTGGTTTTGGGACTGGAAAAGTTTTACCTACCTGTAAATTAATGATAAATACTTTCCTATAAATTCTGAAAACGACCAAAAAATATAGCTTGGGGTATCCGTTTATACCCGCGAGCTGCTGAGGCCACATTATATTATAATTTGATAAAAAATATAAAAAAGCTTACTTTACATGAATTGAGCCGACTGAAGACATTTTCAGGACGAGCTACCGTTCCGTGCTTCCTCACTGTATTTCATTTGATAAATTTATTTCCCCTGTCACATATGGCGCCATCTAGAAAAATAATAGCATACGATCGAGCCGCCTCTGAGAACTGCGTATGCTAATATTATAGCATATACACTCGATACAGTAACCGCTCGGTTAAAAATGAACCCGATCCATAAATCAGAAGATCTCGACCGGTTAATTATCTCTCGGAGCGGTAGACTATGTCAATATGTATCGACGCCGGTGGAAGCGGCTCTGCCCACGGTACTTGTCGAGATGACCGGTGGAAAATGTTGGCAATTTTGCACTACAAGTCTAACTATTCTGATTTCCAGGAAATATGAACGAGGGTTAATATTTAACCCACTACACAACTAACTGGTCCGATTTCTGTGAAGAATGAAGTTTAATATTCAACCCAATTGTCCGATTTTTGCTGAAAATTAAAGATTTAACATTTCTGAGGTCTGGACTTTGGATAGACTGTTTCCCTTTAGGAAAAAAATAGATCTAAAAACAACAGAAGCATGGTAATACCACGACGAAAAGAAGACAGAATAAAATTAAGATAGTGCGCTTGACTGATTTGGGCAGGTAGAAGTAGGGTTGCCATTGACATAGTGTGAGTTAGAGTATGTACAAGTATACCACCCATCTGTTGATGGGCACAGATTGATTAATCAGTGTGAAACAGCGCCAAACACACCTATCACACATACTAAACCAATTGCATAATCTTTTTACGCACTTAAACGCCAATCCAAATTCCTGTAAATTTTCTTGATTCAATGACTTATTTAAAAATCCCCTTCTCTCCACCTCAAAGAAAAGATATAAACATACTTTATTTAGAAAAAAAAGTGCTGATAAAGCATTCACTAAACACGAATAATGTATTCGTTACACCAATCTACTCGATACTCGCATGTACAAGGAAAACGAAGGACCTACGCAGGAAAATAGAACCTACTTAATTAAAATGAACTCGGGATTTGAATAAAACATAAAATTTTGTAGAAGAATTAAAGGATTTGGATATTTCAAATACTGTGATGGGCTGGATATGTGCCAGATAATAAGACACCGGATACCATGATCAACTTGGTTTTCGAGTGTAATGGATTGGAGTTCTAGAAAAACAGCGAGTGAGAGGTGGACAGTGGACGTAGGTACTGCATGGAAGAAGTAGGAAGGAAAAAAGAAGTAGGTGCAGGATTGGAGGACCAGCCCCTGTTGAGAACATGTTTGGATGAACCAAATCCCACCCTGAAATCTATCACCGATGAAGAAGACATTCAAACAAAGCCACTTGCAAAAAACCTGTGCCAGCAATGTACGGTCGAACTCTGCAATAAGGAACCGAGCAATGAATCGATTTGTAAGGGTCCGAGTTGGTAATGTGTCGAGTTAGATCCCAGACGTTGTGAGTTCAATTCCTCGAATTCGATTCAGTTAAATTCTACATCACTACACAAGCAATATTTCTGCTTAGTGTGATAATAGAATGAGATTTTCTAATTTTCGTTATTTGTTTTTGGGGTATTATGCCGTGTTGCGCTACCTCCTTCTTTACAACGTTTCGGACATCGTTGCAGTGTCCGTCATCAGGGCAGATCCGGTAGATGTGTCACACATCTATGCCGTGGTGTTATGCCGTGTTGCGCTACCTCCTTCTTTAGCCAACGTTTCGGACATCGTTGCAGTGTCCATCATCAGGGCAGATCCGGTAGATCCGGTAGATGTGTCACACATCTATGCCGTGTTGCGCTACCTCCTTCTTTAGCCAACGTTTCGGACATCGTTGCAGTGTCCATCATCAGGGCAGATCCGGTAGATCTGGTAGATGTGTCACACATCTATGCCGTGTTGCGCTATCTCCTTCTTTAGCCAACGTTTCGGACATCGTTGCAGTGTCCATCATCAGGGCAGATCCGGTAGATCCGGTAGATGTGTCACACATCTATGCCGTGTTGCGCTATCTCCTTCTTTAGCCAACGTTTCGGACATCGTTGCAGTGTCCATCATCAGGGCAGATCCGGTAGATCCGGTAGATCCGGTAGATGTGTCACACATCTATGCCGTGTTGCGCTATCTCCTTCTTTAGCCAACGTTTCGGACATCGTTGCAGTGTCCATCATCAGGGCAGATCCGGTAGATCTGGTAGATGTGTCACACATCTATGCCGTGTTGCGCTATCTCCTTCTTTAGCCAACGTTTCGGACATCGTTGCAGTGTCCATCATCAGGGCAGATCCGGTAGATCCGGTAGATGTGTCACACATCTAGTGTCAGATAACCGGGAATGTTTCTTTCTTTAAAAATAAAAATACTGCCGAAGTCGTACTTTTCATACAATAGGCCAATAAGGTATAATTTTTCGTTTGTTTATTTAAATTTTAGTTTCACATGGAGATACTGCCCAAAACCGGAAAACGAAAAAACTAAGGCCAATGTGTTTCGCAGTAAACGTAACATTGTCATCAAATTACCATTCAGGGCCATTAAACGCCGATTCTAGGTGCGTTTCAACATTATATAAAATTGTAATAGGCCGACAAAGTTATCCTCTTCTGCTGATCATAATTTGTTAAAACGCTGAAACGTACTTAGTACTGACATTTAACGGAAACCTTTCAACAGCTAAAACAATGTTGTATTTATTATGAATTTTATCAAAATAACATACTTAACATGCGTAGAAAGACAGTTATATATATAATAAAACATTAAATTAAAGTAAATTGTATGATGAAACTTGAATGAATATTAGCTGCTAGTTTATGAACTTAAATTGATTAATCAAAAGCACGTTGATCACCTTTACTGCTTCTGTGAGGTGCTATTACTTGTTAATTAGATTAATAATTTACCTCGTTAATCCACTTACCTTCAAAACTTGCACAGTAAAATCAAACGTTGATAAGTGCATTCTGTAATTATTGACTGATGAACTGCATCAAGTTAATTTGTGTAATGAAGATAAGGCACAGCATTTATTTCATCGCGTCTTATAATGATAGGTAAGTGTAAGAGATGTATGTTAGAATTTCTACTAGAACGTACTGTCAGAATTGCTTCCCTCTGAACTTTGTAATAATTCAAACTAAATCTTCTTTTGGTCAAAGAAATTATGAGGTTCTACTAATATTTTTTAGCCTTCCGGAACATATTAAGTCATCTAATTCCTTGTATACTTTTTAAAATATTGTTAAATTATTTGTGTTATAATATTAATATTTTTTCTTCATATTTGTCCTTTTTAAATTAATAGCATTACGTATCATTTCAAATCAAAGATCAACACATGGTCACCTACATGTTTACAACATTATAGTATTATAATTATAATCACCTTCCTTTAGCCTACTAGGCACCCATTATTCGCAAGAAACATTAATATATTTATATTTCTTTAATACTCGTTAATTTTTTTTAATATATTTTTTTTTAATAGAAGGGGAAAGCTGTTACTCGTAATAATACATAATTACATAGCAGAACTTGTTTATAAATAAACCATTTTCATAAATTAACAAATAATATTAATTCATTGTGATTTTAAACTCAATGAAACAAAAAAGTGAGCGAATGATATAGAATAATCGGTCTCCTCTTTGTGCGGTGCTTCGTAGCCTCCCCACTTTTGTGTACTTTATTTTTCTGAAGGTTTTAATTCTACCGCGTATGAACTGCGCACTTGTATTTTTTTATATTCAACAATTAAACCATATTATAGAACAATAATCAATTATATCTTACATTTCATTGAATAACATATAAATTCCAATAAAAGAAATACAAATTCCACGACGCCAGAACTCATCGCTCAGAGCTTGTCTTATTTTTGACAGTTCAATTGACATTGCAAAGCTCCACAGCTCCTGATGGAAAGTCGAACAACTAAAAAAAAAAAAACAGGAAAAGCTATGCAAATTTCAAGACGCCATATCTTACTGTTAGAGTTTTTTTACTCAAAGTTTAGCTCCGAGATAAGGGTCTAGATTCTGGTGGCTGCTGTAGGATTTGTGGAGATGCAGAATTCTATATCTAGAGTGACTAGAATTCTGCCTACGCGAACCAACTTAATCACAAAAACCTAACCTAACCTTGCCACAACACGAAATTAATGCATTCCTCATCTTCAAAATATCGGGCTCCTTCTTGCACCAAAATGACAGCTTTGGGCAAATAAAAAAAAAATCGACTAAATCACTTTATAATGAAAAACTTGACTATTCGAAAGGTCTCGTAAATAAAAATATAAAAGCATTTATTATCCAACCACCATCGAGCCGTTTCCGCTCATCATAGAACTGGATTAGTTTTTATAGAAAATGATTGTAAAAAACCCGTAAGATGTTAGATATACTTTTTTCATCTATTCAATTCTAAATGTATTCATCTACCTTCACATGCAATTAATAAGGATAATCCAACATTACTAAAACAGAAACACGTTTGTATGAGGTAAAATATTTTCTCTAATCCAAAGCGTCATAATATTTTCCCAGCTTTCGTGCTTGGAATAATCAAGGATAACACAAATAATTACACCATCTTTTTATAAGTACACAAGGAATTGGATTATTTAATGTGTTCTGGAAGGCTATTAAATGTAAGAGGAGCCTGATACAAATAATTTCCTTGATAGAAGATAATTAAAACGTAAGGTTAACTAAATGGATACGAAACTATCTTCACATTTAATGGTGTAGGTAAAATTTTAATAATAATATTACCAGCTTAAATGAAAATCATTAGAATTTTTTCAGATGATATTAAAATGACTTTTGGTTTAGATAAATGTAAAACTATCCATATAGAGAAAGGCAAAATTGTAGATGGAGACGAGGGTATATTTAGAAATTTCAAAATTCAAAGTATGAAAGGGGATGAGGTTTATAAATATTTAGGATACCCGCAATCGAATAGATTAGATCACACTAGTATTAAAAATGATATTAGGATTAAATTTCAAACTAGGATCAGAAAAATTTTAAAATGCAATCTATCTGCTAAAAATTTAGTAAAAGCAATAAATACTTGGGCAATACCTCTACTAACGTACTCATTTGGCATAATTAAATGGTCCAATACAGATTTAGATAGTTTAGAACGGATAATTAGAACTACGTTAACAAAATTTAATTGCCATCATCCAAATTCAGCTATAGAACGAATTAATTTACCTAGAAATTTAGGAGGTAGAGGTGTAGTCAAAATAACATCTTTGAAACACAATCAGGTAGAAATGCTTAGAAATTTTTTCCATAGGAAAGCTAATAGCTCAGAAATGCACAAAATAATTTGCAAGGCAGATAGAAATATTACACCTTTAAATTTATATGACGAGAATGCCAACATTCTTATAAATACTAACCAGGAATTATTAGATTCCTGGTCAAATAAAATTATTCACGCAAAACACTTCAATTATCTCAACCAAACGTATGTTGACAAACTTTCGTCAAACAAATGGTTGAGTATTGGAGAGTTGAGGCAGAAATAGAAGGATTTATGCTTGCCATTCAAGATAGAGTCATTAATACTAAAAATTATAGAAAGCATATAATCAAAGATATAAATCAAATTGATGATTTATGTAGAAAATGTTTGGCTTTTCCCGAAACTATAGAACATATTATATCGGGATGTTCTATATTAGCGCCTTCCGAGTATACATTTAGGCACAATCAGGTTTTAAAAATAATTCACCAAAGTTTGGTAATTAAACATAACTTGATTGACTGCCGTAATATAGTACCATATTACGAATATGAACCAAATTCATTTTTAGAAAATGAATTTTATAAAATATATTATGATAAAACTATACTAACAGACAGAACAATTAGTCATAATAGATCTGATATAGTTTTACATGACAAAATTAAAAAAATAACTTATATCATTGATGTAGCTATTCCAAATTCCTGTAATATTCAAAAAACTATTTCTGAAAAAATAAGAAAATACACAGATTTAGGAAATGAGATTAAAAGAATTTGGCATTCTCGGACTATAAAAATATTGCCATTTGTTATTTCGGCCACTGGCATAATACATAGGAATCTGATTCAAAATTTAAGCATATTAGATTTGTCAAAGAATTTGTATATAAAAATGCAAAAATCAGTCATTTTAAATACATGTAGGATTACAAAGGATTTTTTAAATATTTATATTGAGGGATCAGTAGGATTTATAGGTTCAATTAGAAATGCCACAGAGCCGAACCCTCTGATATGAAAATATCTGGAGTCGGTGAATTATATTCCCATTTGGTCTCTAGTAGGTTGACATGTTGTTCTTGTATTGTTTTGTATTTATAATACTTATATAGTGCAATTGCATAGCGTGGGTTGACTAGATGATCATTTGGGGAGGTGTGTGAAAGGGTTTAGTTTTTCCTTCTTTTTTTTCCTTTTTTTTTTTTTTTTTGGGGAAAATTTAACCCGGACATTTAAATCTGGTGCATAAATAAATAACTGATTACTTTGTATAAAACCACTATTTTTGAAAACAATATCAACATGTTTCGACAACAATGTTGTCTTCATCAGGATATGTTACTATAAGTAGTAGTAACATATCCTGATGAAGACAACATTGTTGTCGAAACATGTTGATATTGTTTTCAAAAATAGTGGTTTTATACAAAGTAATCAGTTATTTATTGTATGAAAAATGATGCCACAAAGTAAATTTGCGAAGTTTGAAGAAGAAAATCATTAGGTTCACAATTTGATTGATAGCGCGTGCTTACAATGTAATCACATCATTCAATCAAATTCCTACATATAAATGTAATTGTATCTTATCCACACGCACTCATTATAATGTCAATAGATTCAATAATATATTATCTATTGCAGTTATTCAACAAGGCATGGCTGATCTCGTTTTTATTGGATTAATTCGATGAATCACAACAGAGAACTTGCAGGTTAGTTCTTAGTAAAATGGGTAACGATGTCCCCGGTAAATAATTAATATAATGGTAACTGGGACATTCCACAATAATGATCTTGAAAAATGGGCTAATAAAAAATAATGGACTATAAAGCATGATATTTATATTGCCATAAATGAAATTTATGATTTTAATATATGGCGGTTGTGAGACAGATTTTTACTAGGTTGATTGATATGCAGATTTCAATCAATTTATAGATTGAATGACAGAAATTTACATGATAGGAAGAAGCTTTAATTTATCTCATGTAAAATACTACACATAAAAAATGTGCTGTACAATTACACAACATTATTCAGATACACTTTCTGTTGGAGAATATGTTTTGGATACACGCGTGTAGACACCCTGAAACCATGAACCCTAGAATCTAATCGAGCATAAAACGATTGCAATTTTGTGTACCTAGTTCTAAAAGCTTGCGAAGGTCTGGAAAAATGTGGAAACCGAAAAGAACGATTAAACTGGAGCCCCAATATAAAATAACCGACAGGCATTCCGAAGAAGAGGTGAACTGACAAGGAGGTAAAATGGAGCAGAAACTGGAATAGAATGGTGAGGAACTCTGGTAAATTCACAACACACAAGAGTATTTGATTTATTGTGCTTTGATAAAGGTACTTGGAAGAAATCCTTATTATCACGACGATTCTAGAATTTTTTTTAAATTTCTGAATCAAGTTATTGGCGTTATTTCTGGTGACTATCGTGTGGCCCAAGTAACCGCCATTGTGCCCTAAACTCTGCAATAAATACCTTTTTGAAATTTTGTATTTATGTAATAATATTATTATATAATTTACGTTATTATTACGCGTGACAGCTGTTGCGCTTATTGAAGGCATTATCAAATTGTGGCGATCTACATATTTGCATTATATCTATATACCTATAGGTAGGTACCTACTTGTAGTGAAAATATTTTTCCAAATGATTTTATTTTTATTACCACTGATTTCCTAGTAAATTGTCGAAAATTATTACATGTCTATTATAATTATTGAACTCGGCAAACATATCTAGGAGTGGAGAACGAATTATATTATTTTGATTATTATTAAGTTAAAAAGTTGTCAAATATTCAATTTGATAATTAAAAATAATTAAAAAATCCATACCTAATGCAAATGCAAAAATATATATTGAAAACTTCATTTTGCTTTACGTATTTGCACTACCACATTCATTGATTGGCTGGTTTAATATTTCTGGATTCTGGAAATTGGATAACACAATTATAGTATTTGTCATTACGCATTTTAGATCTAAATTGTGAAGCGGTGATCGCTGACTGTTGATCAACAGTTATTTTGATCAACGAATATCACCATGAAGATTCCCATTCGATAAAAGTACAAATATGTACTATAATATCTTAAGTTATTCTCGTCTGTGTTGAACCTACATCACGTATTCCAGTTAAATACATCCTCGGTAAAATACCAGCCCCTCATT
Source organism: Limnephilus marmoratus (assembly GCA_917880885.1). NCBI lineage: Eukaryota > Metazoa > Arthropoda > Insecta > Trichoptera > Limnephilidae > Limnephilus > Limnephilus marmoratus. Next base: position 31,496,930 of record OU862906.1, on the reverse strand, counting down.
TGAGTAATCACGGAGACCGTGATAGCTGGCGGCTAATTCGCTGCAAATCAACTCAACTGAATTATGTTAAATATTTGCTCCTCGAATAAAACTCTTGAAAACAATACGTGATAAAACTGGAAACATTGGACAAGTGGGTGAAATTATCGTTGATAATTTATGATGGTCTCCTAAAAGACTAAGTGTTAACGAGTAAAAAAGTTACCGTGAAAGGAAGTTAACGCAATCTGATAACAAACAAAGCTCAGGTGTGTTCAGTTTGTAAGAAGGTATTCGTATTCAGTTGATGGTTCAATCAGCTTCATTAATAGATGAATACTAAATTTTGATTTGAAATAGTCTTTTTTTCTATTTTACTGTGACATGTTCTCTTTCATATGTTCGTATAGATTACACTGGTCGACATTTATTTTTTTAAGTGCAGTCCCTTAAGCTAAGCTAATTTTTTTATTTGTATTTAGTATCCGTAAACACGAAATGAAACAAAAAAAAATTTTTGTAGGTCAGGTTTTTTTTATTATTTAACAAAGTTTTTTTTACATAATTCTTCCATAGTACTTATACGGGTACTTACAACAAAATTTCGAAACAGATTCAATTTAATTTTTTTTGTTCCTGATTTGCGCTTGTGAGTATCTTGAGAGTCTCTCTGCAGGGTTCAGCAATAGTCTACTAGCATAGATGGACTCCACTTTCCTTGGTATTGCTTTTCCATAGCCGCAATGTCCTGGTGAAATCATTCGCCGTGCTCGTCACTGACATCTCCCATATTTTCGGGGAAAAAATTCAAATGAGAGTGAAGGAAGACTATTTTCAGTGATATGTTACATCCCTTATTTTTATAGGCCATGAGCATTTCAGACACAATGCTTCCTTTTATGACTTCCAGGAAAGTTCTCGACAACATTCTTGAAGACTGACCAAACGCCTAGCTCGACTGGTCTCAACACTGTTATAAAATTGGAATCAGTCAAGACCTCCCTTATTTATGGTCCCACGAATATTCCTTCTTTAATTTTTGCGTCGCTGATCTTAGGAAACTTTTGCTTTAAGTGAATCATGCCATTTCCATCCTTAGACAAACCTTTTACAAAATTTTTCATCAAACCCAATTTAATGTGTAAGTGTGGAAGTAACATATCTTTAGATTTTACTAAGGGAGCATGTTGAACATTCTTCGTGCCAGGTTTCTAGTAGGCCAGTCCTTCTTGGTATAATGGTTTTTCCTGTCAATACAAAATACTTTGTGTATCCCGCTTGCTGTCCTAGTAGGAGCCCTATTACGTTTAGATCACCACATATTTTCCATTTGTATTTTACATATTTAATTTTTGTTAACAGCAGCTTCATGTTGTCATAGTTCTCTTTCATGTTTGCAGCATGACCAAGTGGAATGGATGGTTGAGTATTTCCATTGTGAATCAAAACAGCTTTCAAACTTACTTTCGACGAGTCTATGAAAAGTCTCCAATTTGATACGTTATGTTTCCAGCCAAGAGCTGCGAACAGACCTTCAATGTCTTGACAGTAACATAAAGTGTCTTCCATGACATAATACGGAACCAAGATACGATGCCGGTTTCTAAAGTGCGTGATTTTTGTACCCTTTTCGCCATATTATAAAAAAAATCAATGATAACTCACGAATAAATATGAATTAATACACATTTTAGTAAAACTTAAAACCCATAAAAACCTGACGAGATAGAAAAAAACTAATCACATATCTGAAATCAGCGTAAAATTTCCTGTCAGATTTGGCTACTTTCGTTAAAGGGACAAAAAATGTGTTGACCAGTGTTATTATTGTTATCTTCTTCTTTAATGAATTAGTCTAATTAGAACATATCTATATTTCTTTTATTTTAGTTATTTGTACATTTACCCGCTGGTACCCGTCATCCGTTCCCTTCCCGCTTCCCCTTCCCCTCCCGCTTTCCCCTTTCACCTTCCCCACCTTACCTGTCCCTCGTCATCCCTTCCGCGAACCCCCCTCTTTCGTTACTCTCCCCTCCTTCCTTCCCACCCTGCCTCTAAAATATATGAAGTACAAAAATTTTCAATTAAAAAATTTTCGTAACGCCAGAACTTACCATTATAATATAGAAACCTTCGCGGGCTTGCGCACAACAAATCGGGCGAACGGTATGGCAGCACAGTAAATACGAACAAATAAATACTATTTTTACATATGTAAATTTTGAATTTGTTATTAGGTGTAGTTTTTGTGATTTCCGGCAGCGCATTATAATATTTCGTCCCTTTGAAGAATAAACGGTTTTGGGGATCGGCTTTTTTGGTATATATTATATTATATATAGACAAAACTCACCACTTGAACCCGGGTACCCCTGTTTAATCACTTAAGTTTAGCGATCCGCTTGGGGTGACTTATAGCCAGGGCTGGGCAGTATTTGAAATACTTGTAATTGAAATACTTATTTGAAATACAAATACGTATTTTGTATTTGTATTTCAATTACTTCCTAAAAATGTATTTTGTAATTGGTATTTCAATTACCTGGGGCTGAGGTATTTTGTAATTTGTATTTCAAATACTTATGGCTTCAAAATACATTTTCAAATACATTTAGCGATTTTAATAATGATAATGAAAAATAAACTGACATAGATAATACTTAGACTAAAAACGCTAGAATCCAAAGCTATATGTTCTGTGTGTTAATATTTAGAGTTGGCAACACGTCCTGTGCTATAATAGCACTGTTATTGTACATTTTCTATCATATTTGTATCATATTATATAATGCTTGTCATTGCTTTGTATTTTACATTTTTGTGTCATAGTATTAGATCAAGCACTATAGGAATAATTTGACTGAATACTAAACTATTTTTAAGTTAATTACAGTAGAGCGCACTTGAAGTGAAATAACTAGTGTCCGACCGAAACAGGATTTTCTACCGAAAACGAAACCGAATATTCGATATCTGTCTCAGTTTCGGCCGAAACCGAAACCGAAACTTTTTTAGACATGTTAAAAATCTATTGTTTACTGAAATTCGGCTTATTTTTTACACTTATATTCACTATAAAGTAAGGACTTCATAAATTGAGTATTATAATTTTAATTGCGTTTACAATCACAACATTTTTTTACATTAACTCCACATGAGAGACCCTGAGGAAAATAATTTCCCTCAGGGAGTATGTCATCTTTGAAGATGCTGTATGGAGGGTCTTTTTGGGGAGAGGAAGGAGGGAGGAAACATAGAGGCCGGGTTCCACAGCCGAGCTGTTGAACTCAAGAATGAGTCATAGAAACGACCCGTTCTCATGTGACTATATAGTATATTTCGGATAGCGCCATGTACGGAGACTAGCATTAAAAAGTAGTATGTATATCAACAGGGTACTTGTGGTTTCGTCACAATTACGTAGATTGTAAGTATCTCCTTGAACGGAGGGCCTTACACCAAGCACATCAAAGGAGGGACTGTTCGGAAGATCGCTTCCGTTGAAGGAGACTAGATTTTAATTTTTATTTACACTTGTTAAATAAAATTAAAATTAGAATGAAATAAATAAAAATAATTGAAGTTTGTGATTACATAAACTCACAATACAAGCACGCCGGGCCGGCCAACGAACTCAGTTGATGATGGTGGATGACACACGAGCCACGAAATCACCCAAAGTCAGTCAAACGGCACGCGATAATTCACAAATGCAGAGTTTCGGTGCGGCCGAAGGTTCGGCAGATTTTCTGCCGAAACCGAAACTGATGCCGAAACTGATGCCGAAACTGATGCCGAAACTGATGCCGAAACTAGATTTTTTTACCGAACCTTGACGAAGGTTCGGCAGATTTTCTGCCGAAACCGAAACTGATGCCGAAACTGATGCCGAAACTAGATTTTTTTACCGAACCTTGACCAAACCGAAACCGAACCATCGGTCGGTCACTAGAAATAACACAAAATAGCGCTATACAAATGTCGTGTTATAATAATAATATATTATTATTATATTACCTAACATCTGAGTCCTTTACCACAAATTTTACAAGTGAAGCGGAGATGAGATGTGTCTTTTGAGCAATATGATTGGTCAATTTTTGCACGTCTCTGTTTCACTCTGCTCAACATTGCTTCTATGGAAACGCACCCTTAGATAAGGGCATTTACGACAATTTATTGCAACCAAAGGTTCTACCAAAACCAAATGTATTTTGTATTTTGTAATTTGTATTTTGTATTTGAAAGAAAAAAATTGTTAAAATACTGTATTTTGTATTTTGTATTTTAAATACACGACTTGAAAGTATTTTGTATTTCGTATTTTAAATACATGCGAAAAAGTATTTTGTAATTTGTATTTCAATTACAGCAAAGCATGTATTTTGCCCAGCCTTGCTTATAGCAGGGGCGTTGGTCATTCAATAGATCAGCGTTTCCTAACATTTTTCAGCCACGGACCCCTAGGAAATCAAGCACAATTTTCAAGGATTGATTAAAAAAAAAACCAACAATAAATTTCGGACCAATTGTTTTAATACTACAAATACAAAAAAAAAACTACAACAGAAACACATTCACATTAATTAACGGTTAATTAATGTGAAGGTTGGTGTTGCTTTTTTGTAACTAAATTAGTGATATTTGGGTGGATGTTACTACTAAGTTGTAATTTCAAATCGGATTCCACTTGTAATCTGTTTCTGTATTTGTTTTTAGTATATACAAGAGCAGTGAATGCCTTTGAACAGAGGTATGAGGTTGAGAAAAGCAGTAAATGTTTCAGTCTTCTCTGATATTTTCTTATAATCTTTCTTTACATTCATCCAAAATCTTGATAAAGAGTATTCTTTGAAATTACGTTTCAAAGCTGAATAACAAGATTGGTTTTCTCTGTGTTGAAAGGATCTAATATTCAATTTTTGTGTTTGTCGGGTACTGGAAAATGATCCCGAAACGAAGAAGCTATTACGAGACTCTTGATGGCATTTATTTATTATTTTTAAATGGTCCGGAGATGAGACTGCGGATTCCCATACATATATTCGCGGACCACTCCAATATATGGTTCCCGAGGTGGCGGTACCCATACCTCCCAAATTATTAAGCTGTGTAGGTAACATCATTTTTGTGAGGTTGAAATCGAAATCATTAATCTTCATTACAACACCCAGAATCTGCAATATTCGTAGAATTTGACTTTTTGGCAAGTTTTTTGATAAAGTACATAACGTTCAGCTAGTAATGAAGTTAACGGTGGGTATGTATCAAACAAACAGGGTAAGTACTGGGCCTTAGCTACCTATTCCTGCTCCTGTCCATGACTGCAAAACAGGTGCCTTGGTTTTATTTAAATTCGTTTAATATCAAAACCAGTTATTGGATGATGTGATTTAACCAGTTTGTTGAATGAAAATGATCTGATTAAACCAACAAGTCCCATAACATCGCCATAACTTACCTACGTTTCAAAACTGCCAACTAATCAGGTCGGAAAAAAAATCTATAAGTTTCATGGAAATGTAATTTTCTTTTCAATCATGAATAATTTATGTCCCTTGTCGATAAAAATTAATCTTTGCCTGACCATCTGACGTATGATTTATTTTATTGCTTCTTTTTCTATATACAGGGTGTCCGGGGGTAAAGTGCATTAACTTCGGGAGGTGATTCTACATGATGGTGAGAGTAAAAAAGATTAACAACTTTTTCCGAAATTCCAACTTTTTTTCCCATACAAAAAGACGTATCTACCTACTAAAAATCCTTAGTGTGAGGTGCGATATTACTTGCTGAAAGCCTGCCGGGCATGATTGTGGCAAAATTATAAACATAATATCATTGTAGGAACACCTCCCGAAATTAATGCACTTTACCCCAGGACACCCTGTACATAAAAATCAAAATATGCTTAGATATATGTATATGAGATAATTATGTGTTGATAAACCATTTATCCGATTGCGATGATCTTTGGGGATTAGATGTGCGCATGCCTGCGATGGTTTCTATGTACAATAGTGAGCTCTGGTGTCATGAATTTATGCGTTGCTAACCATTCATCCGATTGCAATGAAACTTTGGTGAGTTGTTGTGAGCACGCCCGCGAAGGTTCCTAAACATACCGGTGAGTTCTGACATCATGAAATTTGTATACAAAACATGCATTCGACTACCATAATATGGGCATGTGCCTAGCATGGTAGTCGAATCACCTGTAAAAACTGTATAAAAAGTTATGTGATGAATAAAGAAAAAAAAGGGCACCAATAAAAAAAAATAATGTTTTAAAAATATTTTCGTCACATAAAACCATTTTTTAAGAACTCAAGCAATTACCGACATTCTCCATTACTATCTAATAAAATGAATACACTCTACAATCTTAGCAATAAAAAAAGAAAATATCTTCCTAGATCTCCCTAAAGCAGTAAAAGTTCTTGAACGGTAAGCTATGGCTTCTTGAATTTTGCTCAGGTTTGCCGGTATGGATTTTTATGTATTCTATAGTTTTAAGCAAACATTTTCATGATAATATGATAAAGAGGATTGAAATTTTTAAGCTTTTTTTCAGTTTGGGCTTTGAAGCAAAGAATGGACGGTTACCTCGAGAGTGTTTTCTCTTGGGGTAAAAATAATTTCGTCGAATTTAATGTTTCAAAGACTCAATCTTGTCTGATTACGTCTAAAAGGGGTCGAAATGAAAATCTAGTCCCCTTCAACGGAAGCAATCTTCCGAACAGGCCCTCCATTGATATTTGTACACAACTGTTAACCCTGTAAAAATCACAAGTGCGCTCCACGATTGAATTTGGCAGCCACCTCTGGTCTGGAACTCCAAAATACCTGAAAAATACCCTCGACTCGTTTGTGGTCCGTTTGATAGATTCTCCCATCTTAACAGACCGATTGCAATCTTTAGAGTACAGGCGTCGAGTGGGAATGCTATCCTTGTTCTACCGGTATTACAATGGAAGATGCTCCGAAGAATTAGCGTCATTGATTTTACTTCTTTCGGCATCGGTGCATAGTCGGCAAACACGCCAAATGCGTGCCCAACATCTGTACACGGTTGACATTTGTCACATGATAACAGATCGCTTTTTCGACTCGTTCTTGTGTTCAACAGCTCGGCTGTGGAATGATTTGCCGGCCTCTGTGTTTCCTCCTTCCTACAACATGGGTCTCTTCAACACCAATGTTCGTTCCTTCCTCACCTCAAAAAAGGACACGCAGGGAGAAACAATTTCTTTATTAAGTGGCATAGCAACGCATGCCGGGAACCCGCTTGTGTTATAATAAAATAAAAACTTTACATAATTTTATATAACCTCCTTCGAAGAATTGATAACTTGTACCTACCTAAGGTGCGTTATATCACACGTAGGTCAGAAAAATAATAAAATTGTCGTAATTGTAACGATTATTTGTTTTTTTGTTACATTTATCAATTTTAAACCGCAGAACAAATTGATACAAGCGTAGTATTATGACGATCACGGCATTAGTATTTATGGTAGGTAAATTTGACGGTTGATACCTGCTTAAAAAGTTAAAAATTATGTTGATAATTTTTAATACAGAGGTATGTTTTTCATATTGTCTTATCAAGGAATTTAAAAACTCTTATTTTAATAAATAACACTTTCCAGATTTTCGATTGAGTTTCCATAATATTGTCTTCATTTAATTAAATAAACAACCGTTTTGCGTAGGTACTTCAAATATACTGAATATTATTTTTAATAATCTTATTTATTATTATTATTTTTAATAATATACAGTATATTACTAAAAATTGCTTAAAATGGCTTTAGCCGTTTTTGGTGACCAGATCTGAATAGCCAGTTGCTTCCCACATTCCTGTTCCCTTACTCCTTCCCCTCTCCACCATCTTCAGCCTCGCAACATACCCCAATTGGGGATTCGATAGTCTAACTGGCTCCAGACGGATGCTATTTATATAGAACAAAGAATAATTAATTGCGAAATAAATCAAATTAAATGAAGACAATAAAAGCGAAACTCATTCGAAAATTTTGAAACAGGAAAATCAGAAAAAGTCTCAAACTGGTTGAAACATAAAACGGAAACGACGATAGGTCTGCGCTCATTGGCCGCTTTGTTTTTTTACGGGTCGTCGGAATATAATGCTCGCCGCGCGCGTCCCATAGCGCAGCGGTACAGTGCGTCGCAAATAGTGCAGAGAAATCCAGCAGACGGAGGTTGAAATCCTACGAAATCCAAAAAAAATAAACATTTTTATTTTTGTAAATCAATATCCAATCTTCAAACCACTTTAAAATAAACAAGCAAAAGAATCAAAAGAAAGCCACTTCTAGCGACTTTCTGTGTGCATTAGACACTCTATTTTTTTTTAAATAAAAAAATAAGATTTATTCAAAATACATTATTTTAAATGGTTTTAAAAAACCTAAATATGGTCAGAGTCCAGGAGTACCTACGACTGATAAAAAAATCGAAATTGTATTATTCACTTCTATCATTGTTCAATTAGCTAGTAATACCACCTTACAAAAAATAAAATGCTGGTCACGAAAACCGTCAACAATTATTACAGTTTTACCAGCCGGATCTAGTCACTAAGAACAATGGGGAACTAAATGTATGGCATGTGAATTCTTGAGGCGAATAAGCGTCTAAAAACCGTTGAATAATTATTGGGTGTTTATACTATGATACCTGATAGCAACGAAAAAAAACATGGCGCTTCAAGCATAATATTGTAATGTAATGAGAATGAGTAATTTGAAGGTTGGGGTGGCGAACCTTTAACTGCCTTAAAGAACAATTATTTATACTTGCTGTTAAAAACCTGCGGAGCAGGCCCCAGGCTGCTAGGCCCTGTGGGCGAATTTTGGTTGGGCTTCGCCCAGTTAATGTTGGTGATCATTTTATAGATACAATACGAACTGATACCAAAAATAGCACTTTTTGTAGCTAGTCACCGGGACAAAGTAACCGAGACAATGACGTCATACGTAATATGTAGCCACTTGATACAACATGTATTACCATCAATCTTTTACCCCCTGTTCGGCCTGCTGACGGAAGTAGCGACATCTTGTGTCGAATTCTTGAATTCGAAACCGGATTATAACAATCGCTATGTATGAAATTCCACGTGCACAGATGTTATTTGTGGCGCGGCGCGTATGGCGTGGCCTCCGACATGCACTCGTAGCTTGGTTCTGAAATTCAACCAAGCAGACCCTACGGTAATAGTGTTCGATTCGATTATCGGTATTTTTTTTTAAATTGCGTGTCGTCGGTGCCAACGATATTATTACCCCACATACATACCTACTCGAGCGAAAGCTACGAGAACCAAAATTTAGGTAATTGATTTTTATGAATTAAAATAATTTATGAATTTAACGTTTTTTTTAAGCCTAACATAAATACCTACATCTAGGTGAATTCATTGGGCGTTTTTAATATTGCAATGGTGACAGCATGGAAACATTGCTCAAAAAAGTTAATAGTAAACGGACGTTTCAGCTCTTTCTTACACACTAAATATTGTTGAGACAACAGATGAAATGAAAGATGTACGTAGTAAGTCTGCTTTCTCCAAAGGAAAGCGAACAAAGTGGTAGCGAACGATGCAGCTATTTAACAGCTTCGTAAATCGCTACTTGTTCGCATACACGAATATTTTATAAGTATGAATTATGGTTCGGATGTAAATGGTTATAATTAGACATCGGATTATATGCATTTGCATATTTGCATATGCAAATGCATATAACTCTCTAATTACGATGTTAATGCATATTTCAGTCTTTTTTCCCAAATCATGCATATTTCGTTTAATAGCGGGAGGTATCATCTACGACATCTACGTATAGGGAGCTAGGTGACGATGACGCGTAGGGCACCAGCGCGGTGGCTAACGTGAAAGCTGGCCAAGCCTTGCAAACTTTTTATCCAAATTTACTACACATTACCTGCTTAGCTCACGGGTTTCATCGCCTTGCAGAAGAGATACGGCAAGAGTGGGAATATTAATAAATTGATTTCCTCTACAAAAAAAGTGTTTTTAAAAGCACAGTCGCGTGTGCAGTCTTATAAAGAGCAATTGCCAAATCTAGCATTGCCGCCAGAACCCATAATTACTCGATGGGGTACTTGGCTAAAGGCAGTATTATTCTATGCTGAAAATTTTGAGGCCGTAAAACAAGTAGTTGGGCAATTTGACAGTTCTGAGGCCATTGCAATTCATTCAAGCAAGCTAGCATTTGAAGACGCATCCATTAAACAGAATATCGCCCTCATCTCAACACATTTCCACAAGTTACCAGATGCCATAAAAAAATTGGAAACAAAAAACCTTCCTCTATTTAAAGCAATAGAAATACTGGAAACAATGATCGAACTCGCCAACGCCCTTCCTAATTCAATATCAGAAAAGATTCGTAAAAAGTTAGACTCTATTTTGCTTAAAAACCCGAGTCTTGAAGACATGAAGAACATTAATGCCTACATCAACGGCACAGGTCATAATACCCTGCCTAAACATGTATCTCCAGAAATGGCGCCAAATTTTAAATTTTGTCCAATGACGTCAGTTGACGTAGAGAGGTCGTTTTCAGCGTACTAATTAATACTGGGTGACAAACGTCACAAATTTGAGCTCGAAAATTTGGAAAAATACTTAGTTGTATATTATCACAAAAACTTAATTAAAATATATAAAAATATAAATGGTTTTTTGATTTTGCATTGTGCATATTTTGGGCAAATCAAGAGTTTTTATTGCATATTTCGGCCTTTTTTAGTGCATATTTGCATGCATATTTTGGCACTTTGTTAGTGCATATAATCCGATGTCTAGTTATAATAAACATGTAAGTAGGTACAGTGATAAATGCTTATTTGATTTATATACAACCATACATTCATATTACCCATACATGTATGAAGAGGACATAAATTGGGACCTTATCCACACACCTTATTTCCACAAAATTATTGCTTGGCTCGCGTGTCATGGGTTCATCATCAGTGATGTAAGTACCTATGTATCTACTGCGTCTGCGTATGATCATAATTCGACATATTTTATTTACTTTTGTTTTCTTGAGCAAATTGTCGTTAGAGTAACGAAATGAATGGGCAATCCTCATACCCAAATATTAGCACAGCTTATTTTATTTGTGTGGGTATTTAGGAACTCATTAGTTCTCCGTAATCATTCAGCAATCCATTGTTTTCTGCCAATACGAACTTGTGTACCGACTCATGTTCGCAACAATGACAAATGATTATCATGTTATACAACACTTATAATGGAATGCTAAACAATCGTTTTTGATTGGTTCGTTCTGCTGTCTAATTTTATTTCAGTGATAAATCCGGATTACGGGCGTTTCCCACAATGCTTTTTTTCCAATTTCCACAGTTTCCATATGGATTGTCTTTTCCATATGGATTCGGGATGAAAAAACGTATTTGTTTATTTTGGCACCGATTTTCATATAGTTTGGGATGGTGGACGTTACAATTTGTCATTGAAGAAAATGATAACATTAATAATCTAAACGAAAATATGAAAGACAACAAGACACAGGTAAATAAAAAGATAACAATCGCAAACTGGGACTCGAACCCAGAACGTCACGTCTTACTGGGAAAAACGCCTTTCGGCTACTTTCACCTCTTTTTTGTTATTCCAGTTTTCACCGCTATCTTTTTATTTGTCTTGTTCTCTTTCATATTCGTAATTTAGATTATTAGTGTTATTTTGTTCTTCAATGATATATTATATTGATGGTGATAACACTGATAACCCACAAAAGTTATAAAAAAAGAGCTCTTCTAATAAAAATTGAGTTACCATTGTCATCATATATTATTATTATGTCGTCTGTCTTTGTTTTAAATTGGTAACTATGTTATTTTGAAATGTTGCTTGTTTATTTCCATTTATGTTGAAAACTGTGGTAAAAGGAGTAAAGCATATTAGGGAACGTACCCATACTACGTGACAAATTTTTAGCTATTTTTAACCCCCCCCCCCGGTGACCAAAATCCTAAGCAAACCGCCGCTCATTTGTACCAAGCGTAACATTTTGAAGACCCCCCCCCCGAAGAGGTCACGTAGTATGGGTACGTTCCCTTATGTTTATATTGATTGTGAAAAAGCATTGTTATTCGGCAAAGGCAAATGAGAGATTGATGCTTTTATGAAATCTAAAGCTATTTTCAAGGTTAACTATTTCTTGACGACTAAGTACCTACCGTCCCTATATATATATATTTTTTTCTGATAGCAACCTGTACGAAATCGTAAGTACGAAAATATAATAATACAAAGGGGAGAGGGGGATTTTATTATTAAGTTTTAGGGGACTTCAACTTAACCAAATTTAAAATTTACAACACATTGTTAAAAGAGATGCCACAAATAATATAATAGTTGTATTTTCCAGGAATGTAATCTACGAGTACGATTATTCTATTATCTTTGCAATACTGTTGCCGTTGGGGGGGGGGGGGGGATTTTAATTCCCTAAACTGAGGATTTTATACGCTATTGCTTTGAATGGCTATCTTTTTCATAAGCGGTGCTACATTTTTTGTTGGTCTTGTATTTTTACAGTGTCATTAGATAGATGTCGTAATTTTTCAATTTTACTAACATTTGATAAGTAATATTTATCCTTCGAAAAGCAATTTTTTATTTTTTTTATTTATAAAATACATGTTACATATATTAGACAATTAAGTAGATTAGATTTATTAAATCACCATACTAGGCGGCTGCCTGTTTCATGGTGATCAATTAAAGATAGTTTCTTTTTAGTGAAGTCTAGTGTAAACACATGGTACTAGTATGTAATGATGTTGAAAATTGTTAAAGTTATAATAAAGAATAGAAAAGAGAAAGAGAAGTGCGTAAGGATAAGATTATGAAAATATACATATCAATATTAAAAATTTTATATTTATTTTTATATGTGTGCGTGCGCACGTGCATGTATATACAGGTGCACACATCCATATACACAAAAACACACACACACACACAAATATGCCCCTACGTACTACGTACGTGAATACATACATACAGGCATGTACGCAATACCAACACGTACACACATATACATACATACATACCTACACGTAAACACACATATACTCTTCTTCCTCACACATGTAAACAATATAAACACCTCTATCTGAGTATAAGAAGCAGATTACTAACACTATCACAATACATGCTATCTTTGCACGTCTCGGTTTTAAATTTAAAAAAAATAAATAAAACAATGATCCTGAAAACATTTTATATACTTTCAGATTCACAAATCCTACAATTATAATATTCCGTGATTATTCAAGGGTTTGCGCTATTTTAACCATAAACGAAGTGAAGTAATTCAATGTGATAATTTAATTACCATTACTTGATAGAACAGAGCAAGGACATTACATATACAAAAGGTCTAGGCTGCATACCTAGCTTTTACCTATCGCATATGTACCCACAAGTATTAACCACAGTAAACACGTATTTTTTTCGTTCCAAGTATAATACCAATAAACATCAGTAAAAACTCATTTTAGTTATTTTGTCTACTAGACTAGTATCTACGGTGTACGGCAGTACTCGAGTGTGTGAAAAGTTTTAGTGCCAAGACGAACAACTGGTAAATAAATCGAAATAAAAAACATTTAAAAAAAATAATTATCACAATTATTTCAATCTGTCAACAGCGAGCGCTAATCTCACACACACACGCTCTTACCGAAGTGCAATACATCCGAATCTGATAACTCACAAGTAGTAATTAAACAAATACAGCAACATGAATAATACTTGCCTTACGTGTTCAGAGGCTACTCTCTCAGCCGAGTCCGTTTTTGTGTGCGCACTGTGCAAAGGGACCTTTCATTTACACTGCGGAGGAGTCGCAGAGAGCTCTTACCGTCGACTCAGTAAGGAGCGCCGCGCCCAGATCAAATGCAAGGAATGTTTAACGGTACTACCTAATGTTAAAGTCAGCGGTACTGCACCTCCGGACAGTGAACTACTCGCTAAACTAATGGAACAAAACACTCAAATTCTAGCAACTCTGGAAACAATGAGTAAACAATACCAGGAGATTTTACTTCGTGTTCACGACCTTGAAGATAAAAACAAAATACTTGAAAAAAAGAACAATAACCTCGAAGCGAGACTTGAAGCTATTGAAAACCACATGGAACAGATTGATAGACAAAGCAGATCAAGAAATTTGGAGATTAGAGGAATCCCTGAAACCAGCGGGGAAAACCTAAATAATATTTTATTCAATATTAAAAAAATCATTAGCTCAAACGATTCTACCAATATTGATTCAGCGTACCGCACCACACTAAAAGTCTCCAAAGATAAATGCAGGCCCATCTTAATAAAATTCAAATCCACTATCTACCGAGATGATTTCCTGGAAGAAGTAAAAAGGTTCAACAAGCAAGCTGAAAATCGAGAAGGCAAACTAAACACCACCCTTATCGGATTGGCAGGACCAAGCTCCCCTATATACATTTCCGAACACCTGACATTTCAGGCGAAGCACCTATGGTTTCTTGCTCGCAAGGCTAAACGCGAAAACCTTTTCAAATTTGTTTGGACCAGAGGTGGTCAAGTATATATCCGAAAAGAAATTGGAACTCCTGTCATTATTGTTAATGACAAAAATAAGCATCTTTTATCTCCCTCACTCACCAACTTATAAACAAAGCTCCTTCAACTACAAAACTTACCTTCATATACTTTTAAATTTTTCCTATTTTTCTTTTATAAAAAGCAGTAAAATATTATTATATGTTTCTAGCACAAAGATACTATTTTTATGCGATGTGTCTAAACCATTTATATATTTAATGCAACTGATTCTGTTAGGTTACAAACATTTTAAATGGAAGAAATAGCTGATCTATTGGATAATTTGACGCCAATTCAATGTAAAGAAACAAACAGTAATCTAGAAGTTCAACAAACATTATCTCAATCAGCCTTAAAAATCTTCTCAATGAATATTAGAAGCATAAACCGTAATTTTAACGAATTATTGATAGTTCTCACGGACCTGAACTCCAACTTTGACATAATCATTTTGAGTGAATGCTGGATCAATGAAAATTACCTTCCCAAAAACATAATAAACTACACCCACTACAACACACAGAATAACATAACCCAAAATGATGGTGTTATTATATATATAAAAAATCACATACCTCACACAGTAAACGAAATTATAATCAACCAATCCAACTGTCTCAAAATTGTTATAGATAAACACGTAACCATATTTTCAATTTATCGATCACCAGCCACATTTAACATAACCCCTTTTTTAAATTCACTAAACCAAATTTTATCTTGTGTAACTGATTGTGATAATCTCCTTATTATTGGGGACCTTAATATAAATATAATTAATTCCATGCATCCTCAAGCCAATGATTACATAAATCTGCTAACTTTTCAAGGTTTTGTCCCAGCCATCACAGCACCCACCAGAGTATCTGGCTCGTCTGTAAGTTGCATTGATCACGTTTTTTCAAAATGTAAATTAAAAACTATATCTCTTGTATATCAATGTACCGTCACAGACCACTACGCTACCATAACTTCCCTTTCTCACAAAGTACATAAACCACAACCGCACGAAATTCCACAAAATAAAATATCATATACCACACTTTTTGAGCTGGTCTCACAAGAAAATTGGTCGAATCTTTACGAACAAAATGATCCTAATTTAGCCTGTGAATCTTTTGTCCAAACACTTCAGAACCACCTAACCAACGCTACATCCAACACAACAGACAAAACAAAACATTATGACATGAAACTCAAACCTTGGATAACTGTTGGTATTCTTCATTCTATACGTAAGCGTGATAAACTCCACGCACTCTGTAAAAAAAATCCCAACGACCATGAATCCCACATATTTTACAAGAAATACAGAAATGTTTGCAAGAAAATTACTTCAAAGGCCAGAGAAGATTACTATAAAAAACAAATCATAAACGCTGAAAACGACAAGAAAAAAATATGGAGTATTATCAAGGACATAACCTATACTAGGCAAACGAATTCACCCATCAATAAGATAAACATTGAAGGCCGATCACTAACAAATACACGCAATGACTCCGTAAAAATCGCAGACCATTTTAATCAATTTTTCACCTCAGTCGGGTCTAGCCTTTCTAATAATATCTTAACTAGAAATAATGTTTCGGAACATGACCTAGCGAACAAAATATCCCTGTCTCATCTGAGTTATACTCCATTTGTTTTCACTTCTACCACAGAACTGGAAATTATAGAAATCATCACATCATTAAAAAATAGCCATTCAACAGGAGTAGATAAAATCTCTTCTAAACTCGCTAAACATTTAAAAACCCTTATTGCCAGCCCTCTCAAACATATTATAAACTTAAGCCTCCGATCCGGAATATTCCCAAAATCACTTAAACATGCCTCTATCATCCCTATTTTCAAATCAGGTGACAGATCTTCCCTAAATAATTACAGGCCTATATCGTTATTGAGCACTATATCCAAAATTTTTGAAAAAGTAGTAAAACAAAGGCTCCTCAAATTCCTCGAGGACAATAAAATTCTTTCAAAAAACCAATACGGTTTTCGTAAAGATTGCAGTACTGCTGATGCAATTGCAACCTTTACCAAACTGATATCAGATAACCTAGATAAAGGCAATAAACCTCTTGCTGTCTTTCTAGATCTGTCTAAAGCCTTCGATACTATTTCCCACCACATTCTTTTAAAAAAACTCCAACAGATTGGGATAGAAGGTACTGCTCTGAAATGGTTTAAAAACTACCTCACACAGAGATCACAAACAACCGTCATCCACTCTAATCAAGAATATAGGAGTAAATGCTTACCTATCTCCTATGGCGTGCCCCAAGGGAGTGTTCTAGGCCCGCTCTTATTTCTCATTTATATGAACTCCTTACTGAATTTGGATATTGAAGGTAATATAATATCTTTCGCTGATGACACTGTTATCATATTTACAAGTAAAATATGGAAAATAACAATCGAGAAAGCAAATTCTGGACTGAGCAAAATTAAAAAATGGCTAGACTCTAACCTCCTCACCCTAAATATTCAAAAAACACAATATATGCATTTCTCAATCCGAAAATTCACTCTCCCAGAAAACCTTCCTAAACTAATCATTCACACTTGCCCACAAAATCTAGATAATCCCTCACTATCTCTTTCAAACAGCTGTTCATGCCCAATTATCAAACCTTCTAATGAAATAAAATACCTAGGGGTCATTATAGATAACCATTTACGCTGGGAGGCCCAAATCAACTCCATAACAAAGAGACTCCGTAAGTTATGCTATATTTTTTATTCTATTCGATCAATCCTTGACATGAAAACACTCAGAAGTGTTTATTTTGCTCTGTTTCAATCTATAGCAACATACGGCATTATAGGATGGGGAGGTTGTGCAGCATCCATTCTCTACCCTCTAGTGACCATTCAAAAACTTTTGTTAAGGATCATCTTCAAATGTTCCCCTTCTCATCCATCAGAGCCACTTTTCAAAAAACTAGCTGTCTTAGACATTCGCCAATTGTACATTAAGATAGTTCTCATCCATATCTGGAAAAATGGTTTGATAAAATCCACACAAAAAGATATACATACTCGTTACTCAACTCATGCAAAATGCACAATCCCTACAACAAAAACAACTTTTTCACAAAGGCAATACTCATACATCGCACCTAAAATATACAACGAACTAAATAACAACATTAAAAAATCTAGTACACTTACTCACTTTGCAACTGGTGTCCAAATATGGATATCCGTAAAGGGTCGACAGTTTTTTAAAGAATTTCTTTAGAAAATTTATTTAAAGAGAATTATGCCATTGCCAAACTTTGATTTATTTAAATACAGCTTGGTGGGAAACAAAGGTCACGTGTCATTATCCGTAATTCAAATTTAATTTTTGCCTTAGCATTACATTATCGTTTTCTGATATTTTCTGCTAGAACAGGGATAGATATTTAATCCTTTTATGAAGGTCAACTTTTGCCTAAACCGCTTTTGCAAAATGCTAGCAGCTAAACTGCATTTGACTCGATAAAATGATATATCGAATCATAAAAAATACTTCTAAGTACTAGAACACTAAAATATTTAATTTTTTTTTCCACTTGTTAAGGAAAAATATTTCTTAATTATTATTTAACTTGTTGTCCTCTTCTCGTGCATACATACTTATTTTTTCTGTGAAAATGTGTTTTGCCATTGTGGAAACATCATCTGCAAATTATTGATATTTGTAAAATATAATATGTCATTATTACTTCATTTATCTGGAGGATGGCATCATTTTATTTTCATTGTGAAAATATAATAAAGCTTTCAACTTTTTTTATAAAATGTGGGAGAAGAAAATCATTGCTTAACCCTTTCCACTCTAAGTATTCTTTTGTTTTTTTTACACCAGCGCTTTAGTTAAGCGAATTTGCTTTTTTTTTTAAGTTTTTAGTTATTTTTGTAAATAAAATTGATATCGGTTTATACACCGCTAATAATATTTTTTTTTGGTTGTAATCACTAAAATACAAATAGCCAAAAGTTTAAATACTTTTAAAAACTAATTCTTTTAAACTGTTTGGCACCACTGTGTACTAGTGCCTACATCTACATGTTTATGTACTCAGAGCCCCGTGCCACCAGAAAACCACTGTAACAATAATAATTTACTCTAGTGACCAGTGTAATTCGCCGGACTCGAAACATAAACTTGATGCAAAACTTATTTGTACAAAATTTGGTTTGAAATAATGTACCTACCAATATAACCACGTACACACAGATCTTCATTATAATCGTTATCATTTCTTATTTACTACTTCAACTTCATATATTTTATAATTATATCATTTTTATATTCTTTCATGTATTGCTTTCTATGTTCTATACTTTTCATAATATTTTTATATTCTACTATATTCTTTCATACTCTTTTATACTCTATAGTCATTTATTGTTTCCATACTCTTTAGTCATTTACATTCATTTGTATTCTTTAAATTTCTTTAATATTATTTTATATAATACGTATATTTAAATATTTTTATTTTATTTTGTTATATTTCTTTATATTGCATCTGTTAATATACTGTATATGAAAATCGACTACCACAACACAGGCATGTGCCTAGTATGGTGGTCGAAAAATCCCCAATCCATGTAACAAATAATTTCAAAGAATAAAGAAACTTAAAAAAAAAAAAAAAAAAGTCATTCGTGCATCGTGTACCGTGCACCATATACAGAATAAATGTAAAGGTTTGCATAATTCTAAAAAATCTAGTTGTAAGTTAATATGGTTTCTGCCACTTTGAATCAGCAAGAAGAAAGGTGCAGTAATATTGAAGCAAGCAAGGTGAGTGGGTACAGTTGATTCAGTCTAATTGCAGAGGTGAGGTCATCGTTAAAATGAAATCATTAACTTACCAAATTTAAAATTTACAACACAATGTTAAAAGAGATGCCACAAATAATATAATAGTTGTATTTTCCAGGAATGTAATCTACGAGTACGATTATTCTATTATCTTTGCAATACTGTTGCCGTTGGGGGGGGGGGGGGGGGGGATTTTAATTCCCTAAACTGAGGATTTTATACGCTATTGCTTTGAATGGCTATCTTTTTCATAAGCAGTGCTACATTTTTTGTTGGTCTTGTATTTTTACAGTGTCATTAGATAGATGTCGTAATTTTTCAATTTTACTAACATTTGATAAGTAATATTTATCCTTCGAAAAGCAATTTTTTATTTTTTTTATTTATAAAATACATGTTACATATATTAGACAATTAAGTAGAGTAGATTTATTAAATCACCATACTAGGCGGCTGCCTGTTTCATGGTGATCAATTAAAGATAGTTTCTTTTTAGTGAAGTCTAGTGTAAACACATGGTACTAGCATGTAAT
This sequence comes from Limnephilus marmoratus, assembly GCA_917880885.1. Lineage (NCBI taxonomy): Eukaryota > Metazoa > Arthropoda > Insecta > Trichoptera > Limnephilidae > Limnephilus > Limnephilus marmoratus. Next base: position 31,476,916 of record OU862906.1, on the reverse strand, counting down.
GATGTTGAAAATTGTTAAAGTTATAATAAAGAATAGAAAAGAGAATGAGAAGTGCGTAAGGATAAGATTATGAAAATATACATATCAATATTAAAAATTTTATATTTATTTTTATATGTGTGCGTGCGTACGTGCATGTATATACAGGTGCACACATCCATATACACAAAAACACACACACACACACACACACAAATATGCCCCTACGTACTACGTACATGAATACATACATACAGGCATGTACGCAATACCAACACGTACACACATATACATACATACATACCTACACGTAAACACACATATACTCTTCTTCCTCACACATGTAAACAATATATACACCTCTATCTGAGTATAAGAAGCAGATTACTAACACTATCACAATACATGCTATCTTTGCACGTCTCGGTTTTAAATTAAAAAAAAAAAAATAAAACAATGATCCTGAAAACATTTTATATACTTTCAGCTTCACAAATCCTACAATTATAATATTCCGTGATTATTCAAGGGTTTGCGCTATTTTAACCATAAACGAAGTGAAGTAATTCAATGTGATAATTTAATTACCATTACTTGATAGAACAGAGCAAGGACATTACATATACAAAAGGTCTAGGCTGCATACCTAGCTTTTACCTATCGCATAAGTCATTCGTGCATCGTGTACCGTGCACCATATACAGAATAAATGTAAATGTTTGCATAATTCTAAAAAATCTAGTTGTAAGTTAATATGGTTTCTGCCACTTTGAATCAGCAAGAAGAAAGGTGCATTAATATTGAAGCAAGCAAGGTGAGTGGGTACAGTTGATTCAGTCTAATTGCAGAGGTGAGTCATCGTTAAAATGAAATCATTTTTTTTTTCTTTAAAAATTGATATGTTAATTCGTGAAAGACCATAATTTGTTTTTTTTTACATGTGTTCAAAGTTAATTCAAATTTATTCCGTAATTATAAATACTCATATTATGCATTTGTTACATTTTAAAGCAACTTTCTGTACATGATAGATTTTATATTTTGAACAGCGATTTTTGTGTATAATCACGACGGTAGAATTTTTACTCCAGATTTTTGGAGTGAATTAAACTGCGAGAGAATGTGATAGTACAATCGATCTCCTCTTTGGGCGGTGCTTTGTAGCCTCCCCACGCTCCCCACTCGTGTCTCCTTTAGTTTTCTGAAGGTTTTACTTCTACCGCGTGTGAATTGCACGCTCTGTTTTTTTTTTTAATATTGTACACCTATTTTTTTAAATTTAATAAAATGCAAGCCTTTATTGTACACAGCGAATCATTTTTCAAACGATGTAAAACACGCCCTTTGCGATCTGATTTTCTTTCCAATGAAAATTGCAATAACTTCTAAACTGTAGAACTAAATTACAAATAACTCTACCAATTGTGATCAAACATCAAATATTTTCTACCAACTGCCAGTTTTAAGTCAGATGTGGAAGGATTCGTGCCCTTATTTTCATATTATTATCAAAGTTGCATGCTTTTTCCACTATTTACAAACTCCTGTTCAAAAAGCAACGAATAAAGCTAAGGTTGAAAAAATATATTTTGCAACCTTTACGCCTTTACAAAATATATATCACATTTTACAACTCGATTTTACCAAAATTGAAAGCAAAGTTGTCTGAATTAATAATTTCAATAGTTGCCCTGGTGTCTAAAAGCATCACAGATATAATGGAGATATAATTGTCTTATAGATATAATTTTCACATCCCTTTTACTCCCACCTCGAGTAAAATCCATTGTACTCGCAATATAGGATAAAGGTATCGATCACCGAAGCCCCTTGATGGTCCGAGCAATGCAGTTGAAAGCAATTATCGCCGGAGGAATGTAGTCACTCAGTACGTAACTGCTACCTAGTGCTATCTGCCTCTACTAGTCGTGATAACTCGCCATAATGCCTTGTAAAAATGCATGTAGATTTGCAAGAAAACAACAAACAATGGTCGAAAATTGACCGAAGACGTGTTACAATTTTGGAAATAAAACTTCTTTACACCCGCTTGACTTGGAGAATAAGCTGGTGAATGCGTGACGAGAGCGTTACGAAAAGCGAGGCGAACGGTAGTTGAGAGGTAGATATAAGTTAGTGAAGATAGAAAGAGAGAGAGAGTGTGTTACATTTCGTATATTACTGTAGGGGCAAGAGAGAGAGGTGCGAGCACACATTTTTTCTCTCTTTCTCTCATAGCCAGTTACGTTTCGTCTGTATCGCACTGTAGGAGCAAGAGAGAGCTGTGCGCGCGCACATATTCTTTCTCTCTTCATATCATATAGATGGAGCATAAGAAGTTTTACTTCAATCGTGTGGTCTAAAGCACACTCGTTTTTTTTAACGTTCTATTACACAGTTTTTTTTTGGCTACTGTTAAAAACCACCGTCAAATATAATAAATATTTGCAGTTTTGTAAAATAATCACATTATTTATAATAATATAAATAATCACATAAAGAGAAGTGGTTTTACATAAATTATTGAATGGTAAAATGTTGGAAGCTCTTTATTGTTTAAAAATATTGAATGCTGTTTGTTTTATGGTGTTTTCTATTGTATTTCTGGAAATGATTCACAATATTTTATTTAATTACCATCTTGCTTACAACGCAGTGGAAAGCTGAAGTTTTCATCACATCCTCTCTGACAAATAAATATCTACTAGGCTTGTTTTTTGGCTACCAACCTAACATTTTCGTAATAATAAATAATAACAATCATAATCTGGGAGCGAAAAGCACATTTTAAGGATCTAAACACAAAACAAAACTAACATCATTTGTTAAGGTAAATATTTCTTTAATTATTATACCTCAAACAATTAAATCCACAACGTTAGAGAAAAATAGGTCCAGAGCTGCGTCGCCTTCAAAAGGGCAGCTTGATCCGTCATTAAAATGGTACGTGCGACGAATTGACTGCAAAATTAATGTTTGCTGATTGTGGGAGCAATGATTGCGGATTGTAAGTAGGGAAGAGTGTGAGCAGCACACCTGAAGGATGTTGGATGTTGGCTATTAACGGAGCAATTAGATTCATTGCGCTTGCGGTGGATGAATTTATTATGGGATAGTATTGAAAATTGATGTTTTCTGATTGTGGGAGCAATGATTGCGGATTGTATATAATGTATGTGCAGGCAGGTACACCTGAAGGATGCTGATTATTAGCATAGTAATCAAATAGTCGTACGCTACTCCAACAAGGGATGACTTTTTATGATAGAAGAAAGAAGTGTAGAGAATTCAAAAATGCATAAGTAATGAATGATGAACGTTGAAGTAATGATTGCGGATTGTATAAGCAGGTGGGCATGTGAGTAGCGCGACTGAAGGATTATTGTAGCAATTAGATGGTCTTACATCACGTCTCCAAGTGACAGCTTTCAATGGTGGAAGAAAGAATTAAAGCGATTTCCGTTCGGAAAGTTAATGGTTCCTGATTGAGAGAAAAAAAACATATTACAAAATCTATCTTCTATCTATCTCTATCTATATATATAAATAAAATTGAAACCCCGAACTGTATGTACGCGCATAACTTTCGAACGTCTGCACCAAATTGGATAATTTTTTTTTGTGTTCGTTATTGTCAGGACAAGGTTTGCATAAAACTACTGGTGAGCTCTGGCATTATGAAATTTGTATAAAAAAATTGCAACAGGTGACACGCTGAGGGACTGATGTATAAAATGCGGGAGGGGGGAGGGGAACTCGGGTAGGGGATTCGCGGGAGGGGAACCCGGGAGGTAGGAGAGTAACTCGGGAGGGGCGGGAAAAGGGGGGAGTGTAGTGGGGAGAGGGAAGGTGGAAGAGGCGGAGTGAACGCGAGAGGGGAAGGGGACGCGAGAGAGGAAGGGGAACGGGACGAATGGGAAAGGACACGCAGGGAGAATTTTTTTCTTTATTAAATGGCATAACAACGTAAGCCGGGTACCAGCTAGTTTAATATAAATAGGTAGGTGAGAAAACGGTCACACCTGAAGGAGGCTGTAATCACGCCTGATGCAATGGGTGATTTTAGAGATGATAGAAATTAATAAAGGGAATACTAAAATGACCTAAAAATCAGTGATTATAACTATTGGCACTATAAGGGAACGTACCCAAACTACGTGACCAACTTTTTGCAATTTTTAACCCCCCCCCCCCCGGTGACCAAAATCCTAAGGAACCCGCCGCTCATTTGTATGGAGCGTGACCTTTTGAAGACCCCCCCCCCCTAAAAGTGTCACGTAGTATGGGTACGTTCCCTAAGCAGATAAGCCAGCAATCAGGCACATCCACCAAAGAGAGTTAGCTTTGTACGTAAAAAATAAATGTTTGTTGTTAATGTTTTCGGGGAAACAATTGTCATTAATAGGTAATCGGAAGAATTTCATCATTAAGGCTCATTTATTACAGACCCATATTTTGTATTCTCTAAAAGAAATTTGAGATTCGGAAATACCGCCATAAATATCGAATAACGCAAATTAATTTTAATGAGCAAAGCGGTCTCGCGAACAATAATTTCGAATCACTTTTTCACAGCAAAAAACCTTGCAAGGTTCTGGCATTTTCACACAACTTTTTCTGTATTCAAAATAAGTCAACGTAATGATTTTTAGCTCTACAAATTAATTTATTCAAAATTATTATTGCAAGTTTCATTGTATTCCTAAATTACTGTTTTATATTTATAGAATTAGTGGTCAGCTAGTGCTGACCCGACAAACGTTGTTCTGCCATATAAATTATTTCTAGTGAATATTTTGGTTGTTAATTAAAAAATAACCAATGTATTTATTGTAAGTGTGTGAGGACCGATCTATGACAGACAGAGGAATGGAGCGCTGTAGACGATGACCGCCGATAAAAACCAAAAACTAAAGTAGATAAATGAAATAAACAAAATCAAAATGAATTTCGAAGAGCAATTGAGTGTATGATATTTTTTGTCAGTCCGTCTTTAGCCAACACAAATAAGCTCGATAGTTTGCCCATGATGCCGAATGAAATATCAAAATGACGCGACGCTTCTCGTGAATGTCTTACCCACGTGTGGATGAAAGTTCGATGAGGCGGACGTAGCGCCATCTGTCATTCAACAGCATAAATAATTTCGTTCTGTTTGAAATACGAAAGATGGTTAAATTTGTTCATACAAAAATACTAAAATCGCGATTAAAAATGGGAGAGTGGAGGGTTAAAATTTGGGGTCATAGGTATTTTTTGATGCCAAATTAAAAAAAAAAATCGAAAAATGTTTTGTTAAAAAAATGGAATTTTTTTCTACCCTAATAACCTAGCGGTTTGAAATGTACTTTAAAACCTATTCTCATACCTACCAAATATACATTAAAAAAATCATAAAAATCGGTCAAGCCGTTTCGGAGGAGTGCGACCACAAAACACCGTGACACGAGATTTTTTATACATAAGATAGATAGATTCTATAAAAAAACAAAATAGGTATTCTGTTGAACATTTTAGTTATAATTTGTAAAAATGGTGGTAAGTTCTGCAAAAATTACAAAACAATATAAACATTATGATCAATAGGCAAAGACCATCGTTTTTTTAAATAATCCATGGTACTTAATACTATGAATATCGTTAGTAGATAATTATGTGCATTTGTTTTCTGTCCAAAAATAACAACCCAGTGCTACTACTTCCACAATAATACAAGTATATCCATTATTGTGGATACAATTATGTCTATTATTATACAAGGTTATTAGGGTGTCCCTACCTAGAAAAAAATCCATTTAAAAAAAAAAAAAATTTTTTGAATTCTTTTTTTTTAATTTGGCATCAAAAAATACCTATAGCCCCAAATTTTAACCCTTTTACCCCCACTCTCCCATTTTTTAATCGCGGTTTTACTATTTTTGTATGAACAAATTTAACCATCTTTCGTATTTCAAACAGAACGAAATTATTTATGCTGTTGAATGACAGATGGCGCTACGTCCGCCTCATTGAACTTTCATCCACACGTGCGTAAGACATTCACGAGAAGAGTCGCGTCATTTTGATATTTCATTCGGCATCATGGGCAAACCATCGAGCTTATTTGTGTTGGCTAAAGACGGACTGACAAAAAATATCATACACTCAATTGCTCTTCGAAATTCATTTTGATTTTGTTTATTTCATTTATCTACTTTAGTTGGTGTTTTTTTGGTTTTATCGGCGGTCATCGTCTACAGCGCTACATTTCTCTTTCATGGGGTGAGGTTTGTCTAGGTCTTGGAGGTGGATGACCAGGACATACTGAACCCCAGATTCCTACCCGCCCCTCAAACCCTTTTCCTTCCCAGAACTCTCCTCTCATTCCTTTCCTTAAAAAAACCCTCCACACAGCATCCCCAAAGATGATATAGGCCCCGAGGGAAATTATTTTCCTCTGGGTCTCCTGTATGGAGCACATGTAAAAGAAAAAAAAAACCATTTGCACACAATTATAGGCCAACATCCAATATACCGCAATAAATAACAACAAAATATCAATATTTTAACATTTATTTTCAAAACTTGCCACCAACCGCTTAATTTGCAATTCATGAGATGTTTTCATGGCGCTTCGAGACAGCTAGCGACTCGTCTTCAATAGCAGCGATCGCTAACGAAGCGAATCCCTCATTAGTTAGAGTCTAGTGTTACTCCTGACATGCGACAGACACATCGCAACGTCAGGAAATTTTATATATCTTGAAAATTATACGGTTTGTAAATTTATCTTCGTATGTTGTGATGTTATGAGCATTGGTGTGGTGGGAAATAAACGTCCGCCAAGGTCAGACTTAAATCAGACTATCACCGTTTTCATTATATATCTTGAGAAAATTGTCGTGGAACATTAAATTTGAACCAAGATGGTAAATAAAGAGATATCTGTTTACTCGTGGTCGAGTGTAAATAATGACGTAGTTCAGATTTGTATTTTGAAAGCGTTGCCAAAATACATTTATTTTTTTTAAATACGACCACCATTCAGTTCTTTGAATGCACTTATGATTTCGCATTGTTTGTAGGTAAGTACCTACTTAACTATAGTGTTCATTCCACTTCCAACATATTTGTATATGGGTATTTAAATAGGGATATATATATATATATAATACATATATTTTACTAGCTGGTACCCGGCATGCCTTGCTATGCCATTTAATAAAGAAATTTTTTCTCCCTGCGTGTCCTTACCCATTCGTCCCGTTCCCCTTCCGCCTCCCTTTCCTCTCCCACGTCCCCTTCCCCCTCTCGCGTTACCACACCGCCTTCCCTTTCCCCACTTCCCTCGCCTGCTTCCCCCGTCCCGCGAACCCTCCTCCCGAGTTCCACTCTCCCGCATTCCATTCATTCAGTTTCAAACAGCTCGCGTGCCACCTATTGTAATTTTTTATACAAATTTCGTAATGCCAGAGCTCACCAGTGGTTTTATACAAACCTTGTCCTGACCATAACAAACACAACAAAAAAAGAATTATCCAATTTGGTACAGTCGTTCGGAAGTTATGCGCGTACATACATTTCGGCGATTCATTTTTATTTATATAGATAGATAGAAGATAGAAGATAGAGATAGAGGGATAGAAGATAGAAGAAGATAGAAGATAGAAGATAGAAGATAGAAGATAGAAGATAGAAGATAGAAGATAGAAGATAGAAGATAGAAGATAGAAGATAGAAGATAGAAGATAGAAGATAGAAGATAGAAGATAGAAGATAGAAGATAGAAGATAGAAGATAGAAGATAGAAGATAGAAGATAGAAGATAGAAGATAGAAGATAGAAGATAGAAGATAGAAGATAGAAGATAGAAGATAGAAGATAGAAGATAGAAGATAGAAGATAGAAGATAGAAGATAGAAGATAGAAGATAGAAGATAGAAGATAGAAGATAGAAGATAGAAGATAGAAGATAGAAGATAGAAGATAGAAGATAGAAGATAGAAGATAGAAGATAGAAGATAGAAGATAGAAGATAGAAGATAGAAGATAGAAGATAGAAGAAGATAGAAGATTATTAACAATGGAAAAATATGGAACAAACAGTATGAAAATTTTGATGCTAATGAATACTCAGGGTGGAAAACATGTAGCGAGCTGGAAATGTTTTTGTGAGCTGAAAATGGCTAAACTATAGAAGGAAAAACCTATTCAAAAATTCATGACGCCAAATCTCTCTCACGGAGGTTGATTTATTATTATTTTTTTTCAGGTTCTCCATAATACAGTTATACACCAAATTATTACGGAGAAGATTATAAAATTTAAAAGAAGAAAATAATAAAAAAAGTCCATGGGGCCATTTTCACTAAGTTGTGACGTATGTCAAAAGATAGATAAGAAGCAATTGAATTGCTCTGTTTAATGTCGCATTCGGAAAGGAAGAAGTTCTCGCTTTCGGAGCATAAAAAAGTGCGTGGGATCTCACACGAGTATACACGTTAGGGACGTATAGGTTAATCTCTTTCAACATAAGTGGATTCAGTACAGTACCGGAGATCAGCTTAAAAAAATGTTTTCCCAAAAATAAGGCTTCTAAGGTATTAAGATCGAGCAAAACAACGATGGATACAGGAGTGGGTGGTGTGTATATTCTCTCATATACAGGTAACGCATAAACCTTTTTTGTACTCTTTCTATTTCTAGGATATGGTTTTGTTTAGAGGGGGCCCAAATAATGGAGCTGTATTCCAGGATGCTGCGGACAAGTGCTTGATATGTTCTTCGTATGTGCCCTGAACACTAATTTTCATTTATATAATTTATTGAATACAGTTGTATGGGGCAGATGACTTGTATGCTATTGGTAGAAAAGTTTTATTCAATGTTATTTCTTCGAAACGATGTGATTGAAATAAAGTTTTGTAATAGTTAAGCACCGTAAATGAATATAGCAACCCTCCTATTCAACTACCTACTTGAGATGCACGAGCAGATATGTGAATGAATTATTATTGTTTAACCTTTAGGAGTGTATATTTATTAAATACATTCATTTTTATGTGTTGCGAAGAAATAAAGTATTTAATGCCCTTTGTTAAATAGCCGTTATCTCATTACGTATAGCTATTATCGCGCAAGTCTTCTAGAAGTCTGCTTCGATTTTCTTCTGACATTGTTTTTTCTTTATCACGTACAGTGCCGGAGATAGCATAGGTGTATATGGAACGTGTAGGCCGTGTAGCCAGAGCAGAATTTTTTTCTACAGTACCTAAGGTACAGTACCTTTTTGTTTATTATTGTGATGTATCAGAAAAACCGTAATTTTCAGACTTTATTTATCAATAATGCCTTCTAATGGCCAATCGTATGGGAAGAACCTTGGTCACCGAAAAAACTGTAGGTAATAAGGAATCTACTTAGCCATACGTTGAAATTTTTAAACTTGTTTATCTCGATGGTATTCTTGGACGTTGTATAATTTTATACTGTGGAATTTACTGTTTTTATGGTCAAAATATGTAATTAATATTGATTATGTTAAGCAGATTTGAGGTTTTTGTACTTGTAGATACTGTAGGTGTATTTGTCAGTAAGGTAAGTACTCATTTTTCCTTTAAATTGAGTAAAGTAAACATTTGATATATTAAAGCCTATCACACAAATACAGGATATTTCTCCCCTGTATCGCTAATATTAAGAAATTATAACACTATGCACTGCTATAGATGGAAATATTTGAGGATCAATTTAAACACTTTAAAAAATATATTTAAGTATTAATCATATCAATCTGATATTATGATGAAGCACTTTATTTAGAGAGGCAATATTGTACCTACTAAAGCAGTGTCTTAAATTTAATTTGAAAATAATTCTTCAATATACAGGGTGTTAAGGTACTTGACTTACTTTATCCAGTGATTCCTGATATTATTTGGAGTAAAAAATGCCCCTAAATGAAATTTTGGTCTCCGGTGACATTTTTGATGTTTTGTTTATCTACAAAACATAAAAATGGGGGGGGGGGTGAGGAGTTGGTCGGTCACTCGGCTGAGTGATCATTGACGACAGGTAGAAGAAAATATTTTTTGTTAGATTTTAAAGAATTAAAAAATGAAAATAAATTCACCGAAGACCAAATTTTCAATTAAATTTTTTGCTCCAAATAATGTCAGGAATCACTGGTTAAAATAAGTCAAGTACATCCCACATAGCCTATATAGAGTCGTATTTTCAAAGAAAAACATTTAAGATAAATGAAACAATTTAACTTTGTTTGAATCACTTTTATATTTGAGTAAATCCGACCGGTTTCAGAACGACCGTTCCTTCTTCAGGGCAAATGTATTCTGATTTGACAGTTTTGAAATATGGATGGAAACAATGTATTATTATGGTAGAGGGTGGAGCCGTTGCTAGGTATTAATGAAGAGTGGGTGGGAAAACATTTAGGTTTCAGTGGTTCCCTATTCGATTGTATAATAATAATTGAGATTGTCCAGTATTTTTGTTGTCAGATTGAGAGTTTATTTTAGAGGTAGATACGCCTTCAAATTAGTTTTGTGGAGGGTGCCATTTTCATTATCTGCACATAACGTAAAATATTGTGGGTCCCGCCCTGTCTTACATTTACTTACAACAGTTGTATATATTAGGTTCTTACATATGAAATTGGCGTTTTGCCGTACTGGCAACTTTGATCTCAAATATCTTCTCTTTGGTTAGGATTTCCAAATTCAAATTTATACAGCTATTTACTAATGTATTTGTGTTTCGAAAATTATAATTCATTTGTTTTTTTTTTATTTGTTTTTTTCTTTGCGTCACTTAGTTTACAAAATGGAAAACTTGAAATATCGCGTTAATTACGAGTACGAGTTCCACCGTGGCACCAGTGCTGCAGAAACGGCTCAAAGGGTTAATGATGGCGACGGTGCCGGAAAAGAAAAGACGGTTGTGTTTGCTTTTTTTTAAATTTATTTAATTTTTTTTGTGTTGTTTACTACAGCTTTCTTAAATCTGGCCAGACGATTACGGCAGATGTCTATTGTCTGCAACTGCAAAATATGATGGAAAAGCTAGCTGCTAAACAACCGAGGCTGGTTAATCGCTCTAGGTCACTGCTGCTTCATGACAACGCTAGACCACACACTGCACAACAGACGGCTACCAAATTAGAGGAGCTTCAATTGGACATCCACCGTACTCTCCGGACCTTGCCCCAACAGATTACCATTTTTTTCGAAATTTGGATAACTTCTTGCAAGGGAAAAAATTCAACTCCGATGGGGCAGTCCAAACCGCCTTCAAAGATTTTATTGATTCCCGTCCGAATGGTTTTTTTAGTATAGGGATCGATGAATTACCTATGAGATGGCAAAAGTGCATACATAGCAATGGTACATACTTTGATTAAATAAATATATTACATTAAAATAATCGACTTTATGTTCCTCCCATACAAAACGCCAATTTCATATGTAAGGACCTAAGGGAACGTACCCATACTACGTGACACGTTTAGGGGGGGGGGGGGTCTTCAAAATGTCACGCTTGGTACAAATGAGCGGCGGCGGGCTTAGGTTTGTGGTCACCGGGGGGGGGGGGGGTTAAAAATTGCAAAAAGTTGGTCACGTAGTATGGGTACATTCCCTAATAGTTGCTATGTTGTATACTACTGACTGTGACTCCAGATACTAATATCTATAGCCTGTATGTCGGACGAATATCTACAGCTCATATGTTGAACTAATATCTACGAACTTCAGAGTGCTGACTAATATCTACAGAGCGTAGGTTGAACTAATATCTACAGAGCGTAGGTTGGACTAATCAGCTAAATGTGTCCAATAGTCCGATATTAGGGATTTTTACATACATACTTACATAAATTAAGTTTTTTAAACTGCATACGCAATATCACGTTATTCCAATATGCTATACATAATTGCAAATCCAACCTCTGCCAGTGCTTTAGATATTCGTCAACACTTTGGTTCTCATAGATATTAATTAACAGTTTGAGCTGTAGATATTCGTCAACACTTTGATTCTCATAGATATTAGTTCGATTTTTTCAGTTTTTGGAATTCCTGTAGATATTAGTAGACGCCTCCCTGACTGTGGCTACAAATGTAACCTTCCAATTACGTGATATTTCAGATCAGAGCAAAATGATCTGCGGCATTTCGCGTATGAAACAATCTTTCCAGGCATCAGGAATCAGGATAGAGATATCCGAGTAATTATCTGAAGTGATCAATGTAGATCAACCATTATTATTATATTTCTTGGAAGTGTACCGATACGGCCGGCGTGTGGAGAGTCCGGTTATCAGATGTAAAACATGGTGGAACTACGTGAGACATCTTCTGATATACGTGCCCAATCAGATGATGAAAATGGAGATCGAATCTGTTGCGTGTTAATTATATATGTATACCTACACTCCTATATCAACATGCAGCGTTTTTTATACGAGCGTTCCTCTTCTACTTGACCATTTACTCATCTACTGCTATTAAAAAATATACAACTAATTTGTGAATATTCAACTATTTTCATGTAATATTATCCCGAATTTACCATAGTCGGGATCCAATTGTTGGATAACTAATTCTTTCGCCATAGGTCACATAATTAAGTGGGTTGGGTTTATTTATTTATTTATTTATTTATTTGAGACACAAACAGGATATTTATAAAACATTTTTGTGGTTTAAATAAAATAAATTAAAATACAAATATAAATATCCCTAGACTAATGTGTCTGCAGTAATCACATTTGAATTTTTACAGAAGCAAACACATGAAAAACAATGCAAGTATTATTTATACATAACTTTAAAAACAAAAAAACTAAATACAAAATTGAAATACATTATAAGTATACAATATATATGAAGTATTTCCTGAGATGTAATAAAACAACAATTTTTATTTTTTTATTTTTTTTAGGTGCACAAATCGTGGAGATAATTTTTGAAACATGTTACATTATTTAGAAAAATATCTATGAAAGTGTGTATTAGGTTAGGTTAGGGAACGTACCCATACTACGTGACACTTTTAGGGGGGGGGGGTCTTCAAAAGGTCACGCTCCATACAAATGAGCGGCGGGTTCATTAGGATTTTGGTCACCGGGGGGGGGGGGGGGGGGGGGGGGGGGGTTAAAAATTGCAAAAAGTTGGTCACGTAGTTTGGGTACGTTCCCTTAGGTACCGACTTACAAATCTTATCTCTTCAGAGGAAATTTTGGTTTTAATCTAATAATTTTTATGATTTAATAAGGGAAAATTAAACATAAGTACCTACTTTTTTACTGCAAGTTCTACCTTTCACAGAGCTCCCTCTACTAGTAACGGATTTATGGGCAGTTTTGCTCGACGCTTTAATTCTTTTAATTAAAGCATCGAGCATAGTAAAATCAGACTTGCTCCCTGATGGATTTTACCTATTTTAGATTCGTTTGTGCCCTTTGTAAAATTATGAACGTACTCGTAAAGGGTGCATTTTTTTATCAAAACGCATTCACGTTGAACGCTTCACTGAATCTGCGACCAGGGGAGCAGAGCACGCAGGAGAAAGAAAGGCCTCTAGATCTCTCGAACCCGCGCACAGTCATCAGCGCGCCTGGCGGTCGGTGCGTGCACCTAAACAATCCAACAATCGAGCCACCGGCTATCCGAGGTATGCGCCGCGCATGACTTCTCGTATTGCGCGCGCCTGGGCACGAATGCTTCGGCAGATTCCTGCGCAGACGCTCTGCGTATTTCATACCAGGAGTACAGAAATCAGAGATGGTGAAAGAAGGCGCTCCGACATTCCTCCGAAGGGTGGGAGAAAGAGACTGTTAAGAGAGGGACACCTATACACAAGAATCTCTCCATAACATTACTACCTCCCAATGTGGTAGTGTGATCCGTCTTGTGGGATTACCAATACTAATCTCTGAGTTCCTGGGCATTGAGACTCATGACAAGTCGCGTTGTAATCTTACGGACACCCCCAGCGGAGTTACTGGTCTTGACCTTTCTGCACATGGATCTTTTTTACCAGCACCTTTTTTTTATAGTCACCTAAGTGAGTGAATATTTTAAACCTATCATCATTTTTGATGTAGTAGTTGGATCGTTGGCAATAGGTAGCATGTAGAACCGTACATTGTGTACTGAGGCGGGTGCTTGACTCCACGATGCAAAGTTAAATGTTTAAAGTTGATGAGTATTTACAATAAACGATGAAAAATAAAAGTGACATTGTTGAATGAATGAAGCTCTGGTCTGGAGACCCAAAATACTTAAAGAAACACTGCAAAAAGTAGCGGTCCGTTTGAGGGGTTGCCCTTTGCAATCTTTAAAGCATAGCCGTCGATCTACTCCTACGTCCTTGATCTACTGGTATTTGAATGAAAGATGCTCCGAGCAACTATCGTCATTGGATCACTTCGGTACTGGTGCATCGTTGGGAAATACGCCAAACACTCGCCCAACATTTGTGTACGGTTGAAATTTGTGACACGAGAACAGGTCGATTCTACGACTATTTGAACTCATGAGACGCTTTGCCGACCTATGTGATTCCTCTCTCCTACAACATGTTCAAAAAGACCTTTATTAGGGGGCATACATTAATTACGTGAGCAGTTTTTCTTTCAATCTAGACCCCTTCCCCCCTTGGTGAGATAAATTTGGGCCACTTCATATATTCTTTTCAAGTAACGTGAGATTTTGCTGGAACCCCCCCCCCCCTTTTTGAGCTCACGTAATTAATGTGTAATTATGCCCCCCTTATGATACACCAGGGCACACCCGTTAAAAATCACGCGAAATGATAATTTCGATTTTGAGAAAAATCAATTAAGTTTCCGTTATAATTTAAAATTATGGGTAGGTATATTTACTTTATCGCTTGTCTTTGTTTTTCTTTCCAAAATCGGTTACAATTTTGAAAATGACGCTTAACCTTTCCACGAGTACGGGCGAAACGGTTCGGCGAAGCGAATAAAAGCCAAGAAGAGTATGGGCGAAATGTTTCGTCCGCGGCTATTATTCAAATACCGTCATATTTAATTAAACTATTTGATTTGTAGTCGCATCTATTGACATATGTGCGTGGTTTGTAGAAGTTTTGAAAGACATACCTACAATACCAACTTAAAAGTTTTAGATTAAAAATTCTTTTTGCTTCATTTAGCGATCGTCAGAGGATGTAGCAGTTTTTGTATGGATATGTTTTTTTTCCGATGTTTGTTTATTTTCGTGGATTGTTGTCGAAGACGTTTTAATTCAAAACATAATATTTTTTTCAGTTAATCTATGATGATTTATAAAAAAATGAACCAAAAAAACTCACTCCTCGCGTACAGTTTTGTTCGCCAAAACTCACTCGCGGTCCTCGCGGAAAGGATTTAAAATAAATTCGATTTCATTTCATTTCATCAAACAATAAATAAATAAATAAATAAATTGAAAGTGAATAATTTCAAGCGGGAATAACGCACATCACAGTCAACCGCGATTAGTATATTTCATACGTTATTAATTTTTATAATATCTGAGTAACTAACTAAGGCTTGGCCAAATAACAAATAAAATTGTTATAAAATTATGGTAAATCTAGATCAAGAAATATTTGCTGACTTCCGCCTGAATCATGCTATGGCAAATCAATGTCACCGGAGTCGTCATCCGTCATTCGTCATCCTACTCACACGAAGGTTTATGAACGGCGAACTTACTATTAATATAATACCTATCGAATCGGCGTAATATGTAGTACTTCAACCTAGAAGGATACAAACACTGTAACAGTTTGGATTTATACTGGCCAAATATTCACTCGAAGTAAACACCCATTAATAATCACCTAATAAGTAGGTTGCTACGTATCAATTCAAATTGAAATTTGAATTCCTAATTGAAATGATTCTATGAGCAAAATGAATCGAGATTTTCGTTTGTTGCCCAAAAACATACTAGGAACAAGAAAATTTTCCTTCAGCAGTTCCAAGCTAGCAGCCAGAGGGTCCGGAGGTCTGTCTCAACGTGGGAAAGCACATACTTCGGTGAAATCTTAATTACTGTGAGCTTATAACTTCTGTTAGTTTAATTTCAATTGATTTACCATTTAATATTTTGTTCTACTTGAACTGGCGCCCATATAATAATTTTAACATCTTAAGATCATTTTTAAAGTCATAACAAACTATCGATTCATTTTGCTCATAGAATCATTTCAATTAGGAATTCAAATTTCAATTTGAATTGATACGTAGCAACCTACTTATTAGGTGATTATTAATGGGTGTTTACTTCGAGTGAATATTTGGCCAGTATAAATCCAAACTGTTACAACACGAAGCATCCTGCCGGCCGCAGGGAGCTGGTGGCGGAGTCTATATATATAAAAGATTCCTTGGAATACAATGTGATTAATAAAGACCGGATTATATGCAACAAAAACAGCTCAAAATATGCATGCAAATATGCAATAAAAATAGCTAAAATATGCACGAAAATCCATAAAAAGGGCCAAAATATGCAACATGAAATAATACAGGAAGTCGTATTTTTAAGTATTTTTTATTTTAGTAAGCTAACAATCTCAAGGATAACAATAATTTTTTCGAAAAAATCAATTACAAAATGTATATAACAATGAAATTTACAATTTACCTTTAACAACGTATACGATTAAGTACTGTTCTTAATGTTCTGTAGACAAATTATGTTTACGATCGCTTAATATATTTTTGTAAGCGGAAAAGGCGCATTCTAGATCTACTGATGTGACTGGGCAGAATTTAAATTTGGTGCGATTTTTTAACTTATTATGCCGGGAAACACTTTTCACCTGCCCTGTTGATGAAGCTATCAATTTGGCACAAGAGTTTAAACCCTTAGTTATTGTTCAGTAAGTTTTCAAACTTTTCTTTGAGTTTACTCAGGAGTAGCTTTGGCAACGAGGAATTTATAAGGCGAATTTTCTTCATAACCTGAATGGATTCATTCAACGCCAATCCATGAGTTTCAAGCATTTTTATACTAGGGCGAAGAGGAGGCCGGAGTGATCAGTTCTTTTGCATTACTATGTAAGGTATCTGAACGATGAACGAGATCAAGCGTAAATATGCAAGATCTCAATTTTTTTGCTAAAATATGCAACTACCACTGAAAAGGATCTAAATATGCAATTGCATATGCAAATATGCATTTGCATAAAATCCGGTCTTTAGTGATTAATAACACTAGTGACCCCGACAAAAACTTTTTATGGCTTCATGTTAACCATCTCAATCTAACAATAGGTTTAGTGTACACAAAACCAAATACTGCTTTCAAAGACTTCCTGGAAACACTATCCTCTCATCTAGAATCATGTAAAAGAGAACACAGAATTCATTAAAACGTCCCAAGTTCACCAACACTTTACACGACAACACGATAACATACCTACATTTAAACACCGTCCACACTAATTATGGTAAACAATCCATTGGTTACGAGGGGGGCAACTTACATAATTGCCTCCCAAACGACATTAAAAACGAAAAGAAACTGGGTAAATTTAAAAAAAAATTATTAATATTTATTCTTGATAAACAAAATAATGAAATAGAAAAGCACTGTATTGAAATATTTAGTTTATCTTAATGTGTATAATTATTTCTAGTTAAATGAGTGAAAATGTAATTTTCTTTTAAATGGAATAAAAAAAAATAAGGTATTAAGTACTTAGTAGGTTCTTTGCTTCTATGTAAACTTTGGAAGCCCATTTTTATTTACTATTAAAATATGGTGCATAATAATGTAGTACTTGACTTAATAATGGAGTAAAATAAAGTTCATGAAATTTTTGTCTCCGATGACTTTTTTTCATTTTTTTTGGTTCAAAATCAAACAAACAATAATTTTTTCCATACGTCGCCACTGTTTACGCAGCCGAGTAATAAAATAATCTGAATAATAAATAAATACAAAATAATCTTTAAAGTCGGCTGTGGGGTGATTTGCCGGCCTCTGTGTTTCCTCTCGTCTACACATTGGTCTCTTCAAGACCCAGATTAATTTATTTTTATTTTTCTTTATTATTACCATGCTAGGCACATGCTCGTGTTATGGTGGTTGATTCCACTCCTTCCTTTCCTCAAAAAGACCTTCTGCACAGCATTCCCTACATGACATAGCGAAGAAAATCACCCAACCCCTCACCCCGACCCTAACTGTCAATGCCTAGTGATTTCGCATGTTTTTAGTCGAAAAAAAATCTTTTGTCACCGGAATTTCATTTACATTTTTTACTGCCCAATAATCCTAAGGAATCACTGGTTAGAGTAAGTCGAGTACGTCCCTTGAGGCCCTGTAGTAAGCGCTCAAACAGAAGACTAAGGGGAGATATGCAAATACGAATGGTAGAGAGAGCGCGCTAATATTAAAACAATAATAATTAAGCGAAAATTGTGAAAATGTTGAATAAAACAAGACACGTTTAAAATAGCGAAAAAACTCGTTGAAAATGAGTTAAATAGCATTTAAAGAACCACTGATTTTTTTAGTAGTAGAATAACAAAAAAACGTGATTATAATATTTTTCGGAGCATACTTTGCGATTTTTTTTCTATTCAGGGAATTTAATTTAATTTCAGTTTGGATGTGGCAAATATTGAGATATTATCTTCAAAAATAGCATATATTTTTTTAGAAACTTAAAAATAAAGTGTTAAAGTAAAATATGTTATAAAATGGTAGAAAATCGGAATGCCGCGGGAATAAAATAAGCGTATGGCAAGTTACTGGCCGTTTATCTGTTCGAAGGGGTAATGAAATAAATTTCTTCGGAACTCCAGTAGCAACTAGACCCGCCGGGAATCTTCTATCTTCTATCTTCTATCTTCTATCTTCTATCTTCTATCTTCTATCTTCTATCTTCTATCTTCTATCTTCTATCTTCTATCTTCTATCTTCTATCTTCTATCTTCTATCTTCTATCTTCTATCTTCTATCTTCTATCTTCTATCTTCTATCTTCTATCTTCTATCTTCTATCTTCTATCTTCTATCTTCTATCTTCTATCTTCTATCTTCTATCTTCTATCTTCTATCTTCTATCTTCTATCTTCTATCTTCTATCTTCTATCTTCTATCTTCTATCTTCTATCTTCTATCTTCTATCTTCTATCTTCTATCTTCTATCTTCTATCTTCTATCTTCTATCTTCTATCTTCTATCTTCTATCTTCTATCTTCTATCTTCTATCTTCTATCTTCTATCTTCTATCTTCTATATAAATAAAAATGAAACGCCGAAATGTATGTACGCGCATAACTTCCGAACGACTCCACCAAATTGGATAATTATTTTTTTTCTGTGTTCGTTATTGTCAGGACAAGGTTTGTATAAAACTACTGGTGAGCTCTGGCATTATGAAATTTGTATTAAAAAATTGCAATAGGTAGCACGCGAGCTGTTTGAAAGCTGAATGTACTGGGAATGAATGCATGGAACGCGGGATGGGAACTCGTGAGGGGATACGGGGAAAGGGGGGGAGTGGAGTGGGGAAAGGGAAGGTGGAGGAGGCGGAGTGGAAACGCGAGAGGGGAAGGGGATGCGGGAGAAGAAGGGGAGACGGAAGGGGGACGGGAAGAATGGGAAAGGACACGCAGGGAAAAACAATTTCTTTATTAAATGGCATAGCAACGCATGCCGGGAACCAGCTAGTCTCTTATAAACAATTATCGAAGTAAGAACCCTATCTGGTGTTGAGCTTGACTTTTTTTATTTTTTTGTGTCGCGCCGTCCACTAGCGGAGGATCGCTACTACCATTTTGTATGCATCATGGCTTTCTGTATGAGATTAGATTAAAATAATCCCGTGATTTATCTCCTGATGACAACTGCAATATTTTAATTCTGCATTTTTCATCCATATTCTTTCGTAATAATTTGAGATCACTGTATAAATGATTTCTAAAGATTTGTAGTGAATGCAGTTTTTCCTATAAAATTCAAAATGATTTTCTCCTTTGATGCTGCATATGAAATAATACCTCTTGTTTATCGCTTCTTCCATTCGGGCCATATTTTTTTTTTACATGAATACCGCACAAGAGTCCCAACTGCTCCCGTCTGGAGCCAGTGAGATTATAACATCCCCAATCGGGGTATGTTGTGAGGCTGAAGGTAGTGGGGAGGGGAAGAAGATAAGGAAGAGGAAGGCGGGGAAGTACCTGACTATTCAGATCTGGTCACCAAACACGGCTAAAGCCAAATCAGGCAACGTTTCAATTCTGAATGGTGGTCTTACACCAGGGCGATACTGAGAGTATCTTCCACTCTGGAACCTGCCGAAAATATACTATGTATTATTTTAAATGAATAAAATGCGAAATACACAAATTAATCATATAAGGGAACGTACCCATACTACGTGATACGTTTAGGGGGGGTCTTCAAAATGTCACGCTTGGTACAAATGAGCGGCGGCGGGCTTAGGTTTTTGATCACCGGGGGGAGGGGGGAGGGGGGGTTAAAAATTGCAAAAAGTTGGTCACGTAGTATGGGTACGTTCCCTAAGTGCGCGGTAAGGAGTGAGTGCGCCTTACCGCTGCACTACGCCGGCCGTCACATATGTATGTATTTATTTTTTTCTTTGCTTTATTTTATTTTTTTCCAAAACAAGTACCTTATTTGATGTACCATACTCACCTGAAGTATGTCACAGATTACAGAAAAGAATATTATTATTTATAACTAGCACTAGCATGTTACATTATGTGTACTTTTATATACGACATATTATGTCGTAAATAAAAGTAATGTACAAGTACGTACCATTGTTGCGTTTACATTCTGATATTATTTGTATGATCTTTTCTTCTAAGAACGGTTTTATTCCGAACGACGACGGTTTTTTTATCCGAACAAACACCCGTCTGAAACACATTTAGTATCGAAATCCGGTTTATGAGACAACGTGGGCGAACTCTGAACCGCGAAATTAATAATGCGTGATAACTGTTGTCGAAGTGTTGGGAATAAGACCGCAAGTAAAGTGCCTGTAATCTCTGCCAGTACATAACATTATACTAATGAATCTACGCCCCGTGTATTGTGTGCTTTAGATCCGTGTTCAAAACTCGCAATGACACGATTATCTCCTAAGAATACCTTAAATTAATACGACGAACAAAAAGCCTCATTGGCAACGCCGGATCGACTAAATCTGCAGAAGTATGTACGCACATAACTTTAATAATCTTAAGACCGTAGGAATATCTTTTCAGTATTTTATTTTCAAAATTAGTACATTATCTACACATTAGTTCCTATTAGGAACGTACCCATACTACGTGACCCACTTTTTGTAATTTTTAACCCCCCCTCCCCCCTCGGTGACCACGTGTAGTATATTCCAAGACCCCCCTCGGCCTTCAGTTTTCACGTAGTAATTCATAAATATGGTTTTGAATCATTTCTTGCTAACAAAAAGTTTGAAAAAAATATTTGGCTGCTGTTTGTCTTTATTAATACGACGCGGACGCTTGCTGCGTGACAGCAAGAGTGCATGCATACCTTTATTTACAAGTGGAAAAAATATTACATAAGATAAAACTCATGTCAAAATATATTGTGACCAGAACTTAATTTATAGAAACAAAAGTCCTGTCATTTTTATTAACATTTATTATCCATCTTCAACACACACGTTCCCAGCATCAATCCACTCGGATACATCGTAGATCACGGGGACGGTAACGTCGGGAGTTTCCTCAGACGTGATTACTGTCTCGACAGCCTCGATATCTATCCACTCCACGCTTTCCTTCATGACATACAAGGCCTCCTGTGGTCTCCGGAGAGAACCCGTTGAGGTCGTACGCGAGATACGTGATACGTCATACACCTTACCACCATCCACACGCAAGATTGATTACGTGATAAAAACCTAAGACCCCCGCCCCTCATTGTGACCAAGCGTGGTATTTTGAATCCCCCCCCACCCCCTGAACGGGTCACGTAGTATGGGTACGTTCCCTTACAAGATTTCCAACTGCTCAAAGACGGTAGGAGTTTTTGGGTATATTGTGAAGCTGGTGGAAGCGGGGAGAGGATGGAGATGGCGATGAGGAAGACAGGGAGGTCCCTGACTTTTCACATTCAACCGCATTCAACCAACAACGTATCGATTTCTTTCACCAGGGCCATACTGGACATAAATATCAACAGTTTTGAAGGCCTCCGCGGTCGGGGGTGGACTCTCAACTAGCAATACGAAGGTCGCGGGTTTAAAACCTGGCGTGTGCAAGTAAATTTTAATTAATTGAATTGTATTATTTTACGATTTAATCATTTGAAATATTATAAGTTATACTAGCTGGTGCCCGGCATTCATTGCTATGCCATTTTACAAAGAAATTGTTTCTCCCTGCGTGTCCTTTCCCATTCGTCCCGTTCTCCTACCGCCTCCCCTTCTTCTCCTGCGTCCCCTCGGATCGCGATCCCACTCCGTCTCGTCCACCTTCCCTCTCCCCACTCCACTCCCCCCTTCCCCCGTCCCGCGAACCCCCCTCCCTAGTTCCTCTCCCCCCTCCCAAGTCCCCCTCCCCCCTCCCCCCTCCCAGGTTCCCCTTCCTCCTCCCTGATTCCCCTCCCCCCCTCCCGCGAAACCCCCTACCCCTCCCTCTTCCACCCTCCCGCATTCCATACATTCAGTTTTCAAACAAAAAGCTTTCAAAGCTCGCGTGCCACCAATAGCATTTTTTTATGCAAATTTCATAATGCCAGAGCTCACCAGAAGTTTTATACAAACCTTGTCCTGACAATAACGAATATACAAAAAAAATAATTATCCAATTTGGTGCAGTCGTTCGAAAGTTCTATGCGTACATACATTTCGGCGATTCATTTTTATTTATATAGATAGATAGATAGATAGATAGATAGATAGAATAGATAGAAGATAGATAGATAGGAGATAGATAGATTAGCGGCACGTTCCTGGGTGGAAGATACTCTCAATGTCGCCCTGGCCCCCTAGCACAGTCGAACGATAAGGATTGATAGGATAACTTTCGGTAACTTTTCGTCGTTTCCCAGGACTACTGCAGATAAGAAACACACAACAGTTGACGTCGAATATATTAAGAACAATCAGTCATTATGAACTGTTACTTATTCGTTGGCGATCTGCAATCATGCTAGGGAACGATGAGAAGTTATCCTATGAATCCTTATCGATCGACTGTGATAGGAGGGCTGGTGTAAGACCACCATTCAGAATTGAAACGTTGCTTGAAATGGCTTAACCGTGTTTGGTGACCAGATCTGAATATCCAGGTACTTCCCCACCTCTCCCCTATCCCCTCCCGCTATCTTCAGTCTCACTGGCTCCAGGCAGTTGGGTTGGGACTCTTGTGCGGTATTCACAAGTAAAAAATCTTACTTCATGTTCGATATATTTATCAACACCATCTGATAATTACTGATAGCCTAAACTAAACGAAGGCACTCCGTTTTTAAACGACTTCAAAAAGGAGGAGGTTCTCAATTCGACTGTATTTTTTTTTTTTTTTATGTTTGTTACGTCAAAACTTTTGAATGGGTGAACCGATATTGATGATTCTTTTTTTATTTGAAAGCTGGTGCTTTCCGTGTGGTCCCATTTTAATTTGGTTTAGTTCCGACAATGGCATCCATGAGAAAACCATATAAGTCTTAAATTTGCATTAAGTATGTGCGCGACAAATGGACGAATAACTCAATATCACGCCAACCGATTTCAATGATTCTTTTTTTATTGGAAAGGATGTACTTCAAGGGTAATTTGATGAGAGTTTGGTTAGATTTTGATTATCGGATCCATGACAAATTAACTCGGCCGAATCTCTTAATTTGATCCTAACGTCGCAATAGTCAAATTATGTCTGTCTCATATGAGCAGCACGTTTAGTAGGTTTACCCATATTCAGACAAATTAGTTAGTGTACGTACTTCAGATTCACTAAAAATCAAAAAATAAACAAAAATTTTAACAAAACAAAAAAACGACTTCAAAAAATGCACTAAAAAGTAAAAAAATAATTTCGTATTCTTCTACAACTTCATAATCAACTTACTTTTTCTAATCATATATATGTAGGTACGATTGTTATTTTTGGAGTCGGTGTCAGCAAAGGTACCCGGCCCGGCGTTTTCAAAAGTACTTGACAGCGTCGCCGCGGCCCCGCTCTCGCCTCTCGCCTCGTCAAGTCGCTTGTGCGACACAAGCACATTACACCTATAATGTATGTAGTTACAAACCTACCTTGACTGACACCGACTCCAAAAGTAACAATCGTACCTACATATTGATGATTAGAAAAAGTAAGTTGATTATGAAGTTGTAGAAGAATACGAAATTATTTTTTTACTTTTTAGTGCATTTTTTGAAGTCGTTTTTTTGTTTTGTTAAAATTTTAATCATATAGGTACGCATAAGACACGTTTTTAAGTTTTCACGGCCAAAAGTATTTTTGTTATTTGTTTTTGGGGTATTATGCCGTGTTGCGCTACCTCCTTCTTTAGCCCAAAGACTAGCCCGAGGCTAAAACCCCAAAAACAAATAACGCATAAGTTCGTAAGTACCCTGTCGGTAAATCGCTTGAAAACGTGAAAACTTTTTTTACTTGACAAATATGACTATTGTCGAAAGATTAACGTTTGAATATGCAAAGAATGCTTAAATTTAAAAAAATAAAAATAGGTACTAATTCAAATGTAGGTACTTACGCCAATTAATTTTTTATCCAAAGGAAATAAAAAAATCTTTATGATTATGCCATGGGCCTGATGGAAAAATCATAACCCAGCTCTAGTAATATAGGTAGATTATATTGTACTGTTTCAGTAGGCTGCAAAAATGATACCGCTTTAAAAAATGGGTTCAAGCGGGGCCAGACTAAATACCTGTGTCGGCGGTGGGTTTTGAAGTTACTCTAATAATATTATTTTTGCTTCTTAATGCCCAAAGCGGAAACACTAAAATACCCGTGATATAATGTCTTGATTTGTATTTCGAATAATTCACGTGTCATTTATTTATGGATTTTTTGCTGTCCATTTTTGTGGTCAGAAACCAACGCGAAGGCGAGCAAAAATGAATCGATGAAGGTTTTGGTGGAAAGCATTTGTTTCACCGCAAAGAGGCTCTTATTATTAATGCCATTTAATGTTTACGTTCGACTATTACCTACCAAGGCATGCAGGAATTCTTGGTGTGGTGGAGGGGTGGAGGGGTGAAGGACGTTTACTAGATGATGCTTTATTTCATATCGATCCTTTCATGGAAAATCGGGACCAACACGAAAAATCTTTACATTACAAGATCATTATTTTCATCCTTATGATAGTTGCCATTAGATAAGAAATAATATTTTGAGACGATTCTAAATCGACACCAACGTAAACATAGATCACAATTATAAAAATACAATCGAAATTCACAATACCGAACAGTAATACACTTGCGCCATCAGTAACAAATATACAAGGGTGGATTAGTGAATTACCGTGTTAGGAATGAAGATGCAAGTTCAAAAAAAATAATAATTTTTTACGTTATCTTCTTTTAGGTCGATACACTTTCCCCAACGTTTCCACCATTTCTTTAACCTCTCCAAATACACGGTTGGTCAAACTCTTCGAAATGTGCTACTGTTTTGGCGATAACCTCCTCGTTTGAGCTGAATCCCCCCCCCCCCCCCCGAGTCTTTTTTTCATGCTGGGGAACAGAAAGAAGTCACTGGTGGATGCGGCAGCAATTCGTAGCGAAATTCATACAATTTGGCCACGACAATTCCGAATGAATGTGCTGGTGCGTTATCTTTAACTATATTTAATGAATATATCTGAATAGCCCGGTGCTTTAAAACCTTCCCCTCAAATTTCACCTCTTATTTCGCTTTCTTCAACCTCACCTACAAATTTGGAAACAATAGTTTTATGACTGCGAACAGTGCAAATTAATAATAATAACGTGTAGCACAAAATATATATTCAGGATCATCACCCAAAATAGGGAGAACAAGGACTCAAATTTAAAAAAAGCTTTTGGACTAAATCTACACAGAATTTCATAGACCGTTTCCACAACGACTATAACAATGTATGAAAAAAATATCTTGAATTCCTACTCGAATATAGTAGATACCTACCTATCATAAAAATGATAACAGCAAATTGCTACGGAATGAAATTAAATACTCATACATTATTAATTTACGATCAGGCATAAAGTTTTATTTGATTTGTTACAATATAAAGAAAAAAAATATGCACCTAATATGGATTAAACTTTGGTCAATTAATTTGCCATTTGAACAACACGAAATTCGACGGTTTTATAATAACGTGAGTTATTGTTATGACATTGATCCGGTATTTGTGATTCATCTGGTTGTTTGTTTTTTTTAACAGGTAGTAGAAACATAGTAGTAGTAGAAATCAGCACCGCATCATCAGCATACAACAGGCAACATAAACATGTTCGAAAATTAAAAATTTTTTTTTTTTTGGAGCAGTTGGTACTCTTGTGCGGTATTCACTTAACAATAATTTAGAAAAAAAAATCGTAGCAGTTGGGACGCTTATGAGGTAATTTACAATATTTTTTTTTGAGCAGTTGGTACTCTAGTGCGGTATTCACTTAACAATACAAAGTTTAAAATAAAAATGCATTTAGAAAAATATTTTTTTTTGAGCAGTTGGGACTCTTGCGCAGTATTCACATAACAATAATTTACAATAAAACAATATTCAAAAAGTTTTTTTTCGAGCAGTTGGTACTCTTGTGCGACATTCACTTAACAATAATTTAGAATAATTTTATTTTGAGCAGTTGGGACGCTTGTGCGGTAATTTACAATATTTTTTTTGGGAGCAGTTGGTACTCTTGTGCGTAATTACATACGTAATAACAATAGATACATAATTTAAAATAAAAAATATATAAAAAATAATTTTTTTTGAGCAGTTGGGACTCTTGTACAGTATTCACATAACACTAATTTACAATAAAAAATATTTAAAAAGAAAAATTGGAGCAGTTGGTACTCTTGTGCGGTATTCACTTAACAGTAATTAAGAATAAAAAAATACATAAAAAACTGTGAGCAGTTGGGACGCTTGTGCGGTATTCACAATATATGTGAATGGCTCACCCCAACCACCTCAGGGTTCTAATACAAAAATGTCATACAATATACCAACCACCTCATACGTCACCTCATATTTGTCCCATACGTGGCAACGTGACGCGACATGTAGTCCAATACACCAACCACCTCACACCTCACCTCATATTTGTCCCATACGTGACATGACATGAGTGTAGTCCTATAAACCAACCACCTCACACCTCAAATTTGTCCCTCCTTCATATTTGTCCCACACGTAACATGACATGAATGTTGTCCAATAAACCAACCACCTCACACCTTATATTTGTCCCCCCTTCGTATTTGTCCCATGCGCGACAACGTGACATGACATTTGTAGTAATACAAAGAAAAAGAGCTTGTACAAATGCATTTTGTGAGGTGGGGGGACATTTTACGTGTTTGCATGGGACATTTGAGGTGCCTCTTGTATGGGGTACTCAACACTACCCCTGCGGGGAAACGGCGTGATGGTTAGTTAGTTAGTTAGTTAGTTAGTAGAAACATGTTAAGCTCTTATGGTTATTTGATTAATGTATTAAATTGGCTGTATTAAGTGTATTAATGTTTTAAGTGTGTTTTTATTTGCATTGAGTTTTTACATACTTGAATCTAATACTCGTAAATGTACCTTGGTTTCTGAGTACGAAAAAAGCTGTATTAATGGGTCTGAAATGCAGGTTTTGATTTTTAATTTTTGGGATGCAGGACAGTGCCGGATCTTTCATGTGAAAAAGGAACGTTTTTGAACCGGGCGGAAGCTTTTAAAAAGGTAATAACATTTTCCAATATTTATTTGTTTAAAAATCACGTGCTCTTATAATCGTTGAATTTATGAAGCTAAAAGTATTAATGAACGAATATTTGAACACAATTACGACATAATAATATTAATAAATTATAAAAACTTTTCGTCAATAGATTTTTTTACAATATTACATATTTTGTTCTTTTATCATTGATTCTATTCGCGAAAAGGTCACTGCTAAGCTACAATTCAGGATTTCTCCTGGAATGCAATTGGTTTTCAGCAGTCATCTATCAAAAATTTAAACAAATGAAATACACAATACATTTCAAATATATAATTATCAATTTATACAATAATTTTGTTACATTCTTTACCGCTTATTCTTTTCCACAATCAGTTTCAATTTTGAAAAATCAAACCAAATCGCAGTTCTAACAGCCATCGAACCAGAGTTACATAGAGACACACCACCGAAATTATTATTTTTAGTAACAATTGCCTCGTATTAACACGAAGCACACATTTCAGATGGAATATTAAAAAAGAACATTTGTATTGATCATAGCATGCAATTCGGTTGAACCTTATTCTTATTACAAATGTTTGTAACAGCTTACAGTGGAAATTTCAAACGGTTGCATATTACTTGTGCAATACATTTTTTAAAATTTTAAGAAATTCAAATAGTCATAGGAGTAGAAATTAAAAATAGGGCATAGGACCCTTGACGCTTTGGGAACCCAAAATCTTATACCACTCGGCCATTAAACGGTCATCACCGTTACAGATAAACCTAGCCCACCTTCAGTCGCCGCCACTGAGAATTGGACAAAAATATCAGGGTTTTATAATTGTGTTATCTTTGAAAAATAGTAGTACTCCATTTTTACTTTCGCCACCAGATGTCAATGTTATGGTTCCTACCCTATCCTATGGTGATACATATATATATTAATACTCATTATTATTACAAAAGAAAGACACACTACATGACATTTACAGTATTGTGATTTCCTTAGTACACACTAAACTGCACTTCTTCCCGCTGTTCAAAAACTATAAAAGCCGTCTCTATTTTAACAATATGCTAAATATATAATTAGTTTATATCGGCAAGTAGAAAGCAGTAAAGATGTGTTTAACGGTATACAAATGTAACGATAATGGCTATCATAAATTACACTTAAGGAGCACATTGTTTTAGTTTTCATGCATTATTCAATATTGGTAATGGTTTAGGGATCTACACACGACACTGCATGTAGTGACTGCGGCAGTGACTGCAGAGAGTGTGGGTTTGAGCGAACTAGCGCTGTCTCGTTCTAGCGGCTCTTTAACAAACGAGACAGCGCTAATTCGCTAAACTCCACGCTCTCTGCAGTCACTGCCGCAGTCACTACATGCAGTGTCGTGTGTAGGCCGCTTTAGAGACATTATTAGTACTGCACGCGTTTTTCCTATTTTGGGAAACTTACCGTTAATGTTAGGCACGATTGTTCAAAGTATAGGTACTGTGAGTTGTACTGCTGTAGCACCTTACATACAAATGTTATACGCCTACATACTAATTTGACTTATACTAATTATTAAATTCGTATAATTTCCACAGGTACATGTTTTCAAGTTTTCTTTTTGAGAACCGAGATAAAACAAAATAAATTGGTGAAACACATTTCACATATTTAATAATTGAAGACATCCCAGGACCTTGTCATGTACGCTAGATTATGGGCTAAGGCCAAGTTCCCGGCTTTAATTTCTAGATGCCACCGATTCTTTTTCGTTTGAGAGTCGCTAATATTATATTCAATGATTAAATATTACCCACAATTTGAAGTTTAACTCATTAAGTTAATCCTAAAATAAAAATAAACATTTCACATATTTTTTTTCTAACAAAATTGACAGCTCAATCAAATTTAAGATGTACGAGGGTCAGTCAATAAGTAATGCCTCCAATTTTTTTTCTAATCAAATAAAGTTAGTTAAGTGAAAATTGTGAATTTGGTGCTATTCCTCAAACCTTCTTCTACAATCTGCTGCAGTAGTAACTTTTTGCGTCGACAGGTGGTAGCACTGCAGTGTTTGATATTCGTATTATGGCGATATTAGACACATCAACCACATTGATGAGATTTGGTAGAACGGCGTATAATTGAAAGGGTGTGCTGTTTAGACGTACTTGACAGAAGTGGACCATACAATCACATTGCTGTCATAGAGTTCAGAATGTCTTCAAAACAGGTGGTGCGCGCGGGAATTATATCCCTCTGATTTAATGTTCCACAGGCTTAGATAGTTCTTAAAGTGCTCTAAGAACAGAGGCGTATGCTCTTCCCTCCATTTAAAAACCATTTTCTATGTTGACAACTCATTACAAAATAAACAGTCACAGTTTGACAATTCAATACGCGCGCACAGTGCTGCGTGCGCATGCAACGCCGCATTCGCGCATGCGCACGAAGGACAACAGAACCAATCGCATTGAAAATATTAAACAAGTTGAATATTTTCAATACGGTGGAAAAATGACGCGCAATGACATGGAAACATTCAATGTCTTGTTTACACGGTGCAATTTGGTATCTACAACCTAATTGCGAGGCAGAATTGAAAGGTCTAATATGCCCATTAGACAGCGTTATGCGATTGAAACGCCCATTCGCATTCATGAAATAATAAAAAATCATCAAGAAAAAAAGCACTTCTAGACGATGGGTTCGCCACTATAACGAAGCTGAAGGACAAACACCGCTGGCTGACGACAAGCGGAGCGGCAGGCCATTGATTGCAGTGAGCAACATCGAGCGAGTTGATAAATGTATGCAATTTTTATTGTACCTTATTAATTATTAATTACTTTATCATTCGTTGCGATTTGTGTGTGACCAACTGTAAAAAATGTTGAAAATTTCGACTTTAATTGATTTTTATCAATTTGGTTCAAATTCCTCACGAACTATCGAAATTCGCTGACAAAGATTTCGATCGACCGATTAGTTATCTATATCACGTTTGTAATGCCTGCTCGAATCAGGGGTTGCCAACTTTTCTGAATAAATGTCTTTGATTCCCTTTTAAATACTTTCTTCTCCTATCGGAGACTGGCTAACATCGGGGCTATCTTCACCCTGCAAGCTACAGACTGGAACCTATACATATATGAAACTGCACTCGTACCATTCACACAGATTTCAAAATCACTAAATTTCGCGCCTTCACTGTCAACAACATTGCACTGAAATATTTATTGGACATTCCTGTCACCTGCCTCAGAACAGTTTACACCTAGTGTCCCTAATATGTAGTAAGGTAGGTAATCTGACCACTGGAGCGCTTTTGGCCACATTTGGACCAATTTGAAAAGATATTTTAAAATATTTATTGGAATTATTTCAAAAGTTCTTGCGCGTTGGAATTTTAGATTAATCATAAAGCTAACTTAGTAGCTTCACAATTTAACAAGAGACGTCTCGCATCTGTTCTGAATTATTTGTTATTGACATTCCGCGAAACAAGATTATTGACATTGTTTGTAGTTGTAAATCATCGACCATGTGTTTACGTATAAAATGAATGTTTGAATTTAAAAAAATGTATGTGTAATTAAATTATCAACTAAGCCACGGACTTCAATCAGAAGCATTGACGTAAAGATCAGAAGTCATAATATTTAAAATCGCACCAAGTGGGCCGGACAAACGGCAATTTTAAAACAAATAATACCTACGCAACATTCACAGGTTTATGAATTTAATTTTTATTAAAGTTGATATTTATATAATGTTTTTATAAATCTTAAAAATATGGGATAAATTTTAAGTATTTTATTTGTCTCCGTATTAAAATTTAATAGGAATTAATCCGTTAATAATTATAATTATCCGTTAATAAATCTTTTTTTTTTTGGTTTTGTTTACATTAACTCCTCACATGAGGCCCCGAGGAAAATAATTTCTCTCAGGGCCTATGTCATCTGAGATGCTGTGTGGAGAGGAAGGAATGAACATTGGTCTTGAAGAGACCCATGTTGTAGGAAGGAGAAAACACAGAGGCCGCCAAATCGTTCCACAGCCGAGCTGTTGAACACAAGAATGAGTCGAAGAAGCGACCCGTTCTCATGTGATAAATGCCAACCGAGTACATATGTTGAGCATGCGTTTGGCATGTTTCCCGACTATGCTCCGGTGCCGAAGGGATCAATGACGCTAGTTCCTCGGAGCACCTTCCATTGAAATACCGGTAGAACAAGCATTCCCACCCGACGCATATGCTCTAAAGATTGCAATCCGTTTGTTAAGTTAGGAGAATCTATCAAATGGACTGCCCGTTTCTGCACAGAGTCAAGGGTTTTTTCAGGTATCTTGTACATGGTCTAAAAAACATCAACGGAACTACAGATTTTTTTAGAATAGGAGGTATTGTAATAAAACATCGTTACCCCATAACCCTCATTCAAGTCATGGAACACGCTTAAGTTACAAAAAAACAGCCTTTCGGCATCAAGAGCATTGTGTGAAATTATGGTTTCAATTTAAATTACAAACAAAAAGTCGAACAACTAAATTCGAATTGTACTGGTTGGCTATCGCAATCGACAACACTGTCGGAGTCGTACAGAACAGGTAGAGTACAGTGTAAGTTTGTAGTGTAGTCGAGTGGACTCCAGATACTAATATCTACAGCCTGTATGTCTGACGAATATCTACAGCTCATATGTTGAACTAATATCTACGAACTTCAGAGTGTTGATTAATATCTACAGAGCGTAGGTTGAACTAATATCTACAGAGCGTAGGTTGGACTAATATCAGCTAAATGTGTCTAATAGTCTGATATTACGAATTTTTACATACACACTTACATAAATTAAGTTTTTTAAACTGCATACGCAATATTACATTATTCCAATATGCTACACATAATTGCAAATCCAACCTCTGCCAGTGTGTAGATATTCGTCAACACTTTGATTCTCATAGATATTAGTCAACAGTTTGTGCTGTAGATATTCGTCAACACTTTGGTTTTCATAGATATTAGTTCGATTTTTTCAGTTTTTGGAATTCCTGTAGATATTAGTAGACGCCTCCGTCGAGTGTTGTTCAGCAATAAGAATGAGAGCGTAAACTACTCGCAAACACTCCACGAAAGTGTGACCGTCGGGCGTGGTCGGCCCGGTCGGACAGTCCAAGGGCGGCCGCGCTCCGTCCGTAGTCCGCACTGCGCAGCGAGCACTCTCCAGCTCCAGATGCCGCATGCCGCCGTGTTGTCGCACCCGCGCGGACCCAAGTCGCACGGCTTGATTCTTGATTTAATGCAGCAGGGACGGAATGGACATTGGACATCCATCGGACAAACATTCTCGTGGCGAAGCTAGAGTTTCCAATCCCGCGAGCCGTCCCCAATATTCGATCACGCGAGATTGCGGTTGCAACCACATGTGCGGGATTGCGTTGTTGAAAAAAATTCAATTTTCACCAACAACATGCTGTGATGACGATTCCACCAAAAGATATTGAAATATAATAGATGTGCTATCTGCAGTTTTTACTAGGTGGGACTGCGCTTCCGGGTGTCGCCGATATTGTTTACCAATTAACAAATAAACTAAATGAACGAATAATTAAAGAATAAACCAAACGAACGTTAAACTAAATGAACGAATTCTTTCCGTATTCAAACTGTATTGTTAACCTACACTAATGCATACCTTAAAAAAATCAACGAAATTAACATATTATCATAACATCCAACCAATGAAGTGAAACCATAGAAGTCGCTGAAAACTTATCCAAAGCATAGTCCCCCTCAGCACAGGATCTCCTAGTGAGGAGGACTGCGAATATATTTTCTATTTTATGTATATATACCTAACCTGTTTCATTAAAAACGTAAAAATAATAAATGTATAGTTGCTAAATAAAAAAAAAATAAAAAAAATTTCGTATGCAAACTACTCCGATTAGGCCGTAGTCCGCCGACAGTTGCGCGGACATCATAGCATATCTCTTTTGTATTTGAATATCTTTGATTCCACCGCCGGACTTTGGTGCACAAATATCCGTTCACGTATGGGTGACAGTGCTTTCCTTTTTTTACGAACTAATTTTAACAAAGTCTTCTACGTTAAGATTTCAATGTTTTTTTTTAAAGTGAAAACTACTTTAGCACCGTTATGATTTGAAACTCTATGAAACAAAAAAGCGACCAACACATACATCTAAGTATATAATTTAGCCTGGGAGAGGATGAGGTGGAATAATATTAATATTACCTATTTGTGCGGTGCTTCGTAGCCTCCCCACTCTTGTTTACTTTAGTTTTCTGGAGGTTTCACTTCTAACGCGTGTGAACTGCACACTTGTAATTTATTGAGTGCCAAGATGATTAATCTCAAATTACAGTGGAGAGTTCTGTCAGAGACTTTTTCTGTATTTTTAACGTTATCAGTCTTCCTAAAGACTCCAGATACTAATATCTACAGCCTGTATGTCGGACGAATATCTACAGATCATCTGTTGAACTAATATCTACGAACTTCAGAGTGTTGATTAATATCTACAGAGCGTAGGTTGAACTAATATCTACAGAGCGTAGGTTGGACTAATCAGCTAAATGTGTCCAATAGTCCGATATTAGGGATTTTTACATACATACTTACAAAAATTAAGTTTTTTAAACTGCATACGCAATATTACGTTATTCCAATATGCTATACATAATTGCAAATCCAACCTCTGCCAGTGCTGTAGATATTCGTCAACACTTTGGTTCTCATAGATATTAATCAACAGTTTGAGCTGTAGATATTCGTCAACACTTTGATTCTCATAGATATTATCTCATATATATTTTTTCAGTTTTTGGAATTCTTGTAGATATTAGTAGACGCCTCCTTCCTAAAATCCCGCGGGTTTTTTAAAATCTGCCCCGCAATCACGCGCGATTTGGAGGGATGAGAGATTTACAAATCCCGCATCAATCATTGTTGTCAATATCATGATATGGACGTCCGATCAGATCATTTGGTGCAATTTACAACTGAAACCATAATCTCGATCACTTCCCAATCGCATTAATATATAATCGTTTCATTCTTCATTTTATTGTCATTGTCTAAGTTTAGTAGAACTAACTTACTTTACGGTCAAAGTTTTGTTTAATGAACGTAGTTTCGACCGATGTTTGTAAAACAAAGACACAACCCAAGTTCGCCCAGAATAATTTTTGCACCAGATCAAATAAGTGCATTTCGCCGTTATCCCAGTTCACATTTTATTTGTTTAACTTTTCACCTTTTTATCATATGTATTTATTATATTATTATTATATTTTTTTTATTTATTTAATATAGTTATATAATGGTACAGTGAAGTTATAGAAATTACACATAGCGGTACAGAAATTATTTAAACATTGCAATCTCGCCAAAGAAGAAGCTAGTTCTTGTGCTTGATGAGCGAGTTACACTAACTATAACTGAAATAGAACAACATTATGTAATAAGTAAGTATATAATAGGATAAATTGAGACTTCTGGATCATCTATATGTGTAGGTGTACATACATAGGATACGGTTACATACTAAGATATTGTGCACTTAGGAGAAATTCTAAAAATCTAAATAAAATAGAGATGAATATGTATTAAAAATAAATAGAAAGAAAGAGAAAAACAGGTAATTATTTAGTTAATTATTCCTGATGAAATGTAGCTTCAGTTTGAGTTTCAGTTTATTGATGTCTTTGGTTTTTTTTATTTCAATGGGAAGGTTGTTGAAAAACTTTATTCCTAAATAGATATAATTGTTTTGCATTAGTTTGGTATTAAATTGTGGTGTTTTGATGTTGTCTTCATATCTTTTTGATTGGTGAGTTTCAAATTTCTTGATGATATTATCTTTGTAAATTTGAATAATTGCATTTTTCTTGAAGATATTCTCAACTCGAGGCACCGTGAAATCTGCGAAAAGCGTTTCTGTTGGATAAGTGGAGGGTTTCTTTAGGATTACTTTAATGATTAGTTTCTGGATCACTTTGACAGGGGTTAGAATATTGTTGTATGACCCCCCCCCCCCATCCAATTATTCCATATTGAATTAAAGACTGGATTAGTGCATAGTATACTCTTTTTAGATTGTTGAGTTTTAAAATATTTCTTAATCTTATGAATATATATATACACTTTCTGATACGCTTAACTAATTCACAGATATGGCTCTTCCACTTCATATGTTGTTCTATTATCACTCCGAGATATTTAATTTCTGGTACTGATTTCAATGTTAAACAGCCTTGGATACATGTGATTTTATTACATTTGTTATTGTGGATAATTATTTTAGTGTTGGGGAGTGTTTTTAGTTTGTTGATTTAGAAGTGTATGATGTGGTATGTTTTGTTAGTGTTCAATGAGAGAAGATTTGTGTCAAACCAATGTTTTAAGATGTTCATGATATTATTTGCTTGTTCGTTTACTCTATTCCAGTCGATCCCATTCACTATGATAGCTGTGTCATCGGCATATGATATTATGTCTGCGTTAGGTGGTAGTTTAAAAATATCGTTGACATATATTATAAATAGTAGGGGGCCTAGGAGGTTGGAGGCCTACTTGGAGGTATCCCAAAATTACTTGTTAGTGGTAGACTTAGGGAGTTGTTTATCTTGACTACTTGGTGTCGTTCAAATAAATAGCTTTTTATCAATTTTAGAGCTTTATCGTTAGAGCCTTGAGGTATCCCAAAATTACTTGTTAGTGGTAGACTTAGGGAGTTGTTTATCTTGACTACTTGGTGTCGTTCAAATAAATAGCTTTTTATCCATTTTAGAGCTTTTTCGTTTATCCCAACACAGTTTAATTTTTTAATAAGTTTATCATGAGAAATACTATCGAAAGCTTTTTTAAGATCTATGAAGATTCCTAGGCATTTCAAAGATTTGTCTAATGTGTTCTGAATAATGTTCGATAATTTGGCAATCGCATTATAGATAGCATGTACATTAAAAAAATTTGTTAAAGAAAAAAAGCTGTTTCGTTTTCTATAAAATCATCGCACGAGATAATGCGTCATTGCACGTTGGGTGCCATTTTCATAATTATCTGCAAGTGCAATGTGACGTCCATATTTTCTTCCTAGAATTCCTACGCCTCTCGATTTTATTGTTGCAGACGTGTAGGAACTTTTTGATATGATTGTTCCATAACTATCCACTTTGTCCAATATCAATTCTAGGAAAACGATGTAGCCAGACCTTTGTGAAAGTCAATAAATCGACGTCTTAAGAGCTTAAGTTTAACCAGCCAGCGGACGGAAATCCACATTTCGTCGAAAGTTGTTCTTACGATCGTGCAGAGCAGTTACAATGAGAAAGATTAATTATTCTCCGTACCAGCTTTTTAAAATTTTAACTCAATATCTAATTTATTTCAATTCAAATTAGCTTTTATTTATACCTTCATCCAAAAATGCTGAAAGGCATGATGATAAAACTATTATAATAATGTACTTATTTTTTGATTATAAGTATTTGTCATTTTTCAGTAATGTCTGAATTTAATAAGAATGTTAAAAAAATCTGAAATATATTAGTTTGTAAGTGCGCAAATAAATACACAAATGGACCAATTTTCGTCAAGAAACACATGTACGTACATATTTTTTTATGATGTTATCGAAACTAAAATTAAAATTCTAAAACATGCGTTTGCTAGATAATGTATTGATTTATTTTACTGCATGATTATATTATTTGAAATGGGTATGGTATAATACAAAATCTTTTTTGAAAATTTAACAAATCTGCAAACGACCTATGGAATAACCTTATTATACTAAAAATTTAAAAAAATTCTCAAAATTTATTACATGCTAATGCTAGATAAAAGAACAATCTTTCGAAATCCATTTATAATTTTTTGTGGAAAAGAGTTGATACGTCTAAAATCTGATTTGAAAATGACATATTTCTGGTTTTCTCTGGTAATGCCCTCTTAATGAATGGATGATACAAAACTTGAAAGCGACCTTGTAAAGAAATTATTTTTTTCGGAAACATTTCTCTTATGCATATGGAAACTTAAAAAAAATCGAATGCAGTTAACACGCGGTAGAAGCGAAACTTTACCAAAACTTTACCAAATTTTTTGATTTTTTATTTTTATAGTTTTTTATAACTTGTGTGTTCTCACGTGTGTGAGAACAATCTGTAAAAACCCAGTATAAATAAATAAATAAATAGAAAAATAATCTCAACCAATGAAGAACCAAGGAGCCTTGAAAAGTGAGGTCATAATTAAAGCGGCCAACGAGCGCAGTCCTAGCGTCATTTCCGTTTTATATCTCAACCAATAGGAGCCTTGATAGGAGTTTGACGCCATTTCCGTTTCACCAGAATTCCAAATCACAACGGGGCTATAGAAGTTTTACTTCAATAAAGCAATAAAATCTATTAAAATCCAAAAGTCTAGTTCACCTCTGCAGTTCACGTCCATGACTCAAATTCCCCAACCAACAATAGTGCAATACCTTAAAAGCCTCCGTCTCCATACAATCGGCGAATTTATTACGTGGAATTAATTATCTTTGCGATAACGGACTCGATTATTGATTGTTGGCTTTCAATCAGAAGAAGTATCCGTATTTACGTACACGTTTTCCATGACATTTACCTGTAATTTTCGGGAACAAATGAGCTTTCATTACAACCTATAGATATAGGGCACATCTATATTATATATCATGAATTAATTTCACCACGTCAAATGTTGTCATTATCTAATCTACTCTAGCTTCTCGGAATGATTTTAAATGAATTTTATATGGCTTTGCTAGTCACATTCAGCAGCTGTTGATGGCGAAAATCTTATATAAAAAATCTCGTTTGTGGTCGCACTCCTCCGAAACGGCTTGACCGTTTTTTATTGTACCAAGCGTGACATTTTGAAGACCCCCCCCCCCGAAGAGGTCACGTAGTATGAGTACGCTCCCTTAGGTGATTAGGGTGTTCCTATCTAAAAAAAATATAAAAAAATTAGAATTTTTTATGTATTTGGCATCAAAAATGCCTATAACCCCAAATTTTAACCCTCCTACCGTCACCCTCCCACTTTTTAATCGCGATTTTAGTATTTTTCTATGAACAAATTTAACCGTCTTTCGTATTTTAAACAGAACGAAATTATTTATGTTGTTGAATGACAGATGGCGCTACGTCCGCCTCATCAAACTTTCATCCACACATGCGCAAGACATTCTCGAGAAGCGTCGCGTCATTTTGATATTTCATTCGGCATCATGTTCTAGCGTGGGCAAACCATCGAGCTTATTTGCGTTGGCTAAAGACGGACTGACAAAAAAATCGTACACTCAATTGCTCTTCGAAATTCATATTGATTTTCTTTATTTCATTTTCCTACTTTAGTTGGTGTTTTTATCGGCGGTCATCGTCTACATTCCTCTTTCTGTCATAGATCCCATCCCCACACACAAACAATTTACAATACATTCGTTATTTTAAATTTAACAACCAAAATATTCACTAGAAATAATTTATACGTTTGTCGGGTCAGCTAGTATCAATATCTGAATGAGGTCATTCACATTTCTTTGAAAACTCCTTTGAATTGTTTTTTTCTTGTTGGTTACTTATTCAGGTTTGTGTAGAAGTAAAATTTTTGTGAATACATATAATATATTTTTTTATTTTTTCCGAATGGGATTTTTTTTGTTGTTTTTGTTTTAGTTAGTTAATCTGGGAAAACTTCTTACGATATTATAATGTAAGATATATATGAATAATAAGATATATTATTTGGTAAACAGAAAACAATCGCAAAAAAACATTTGTTTTGTTTTTATATCGATATTTGACCAGAACTCATCAAAATAATTTCCGCACAGTTTTCAAAATTTCATCCCACGTTCAACATGTTAAACGTGCACACTAAAGTCAGTAGGTAGTTACATTTGTTCTAATTTAGACGATAATATTTTGTTATTTTATGAGTGACGATGCATAAATTTATTGCATACTAGCTTTTGCCCCCGGCTTCGCTCTCCCCTTCACATTCATTTTTCAAACAGCTCGCGTGCCGCCTATTAAAGCGTAAAAATCAAAAACACACAGTTTCGCATTTATACATATTTGAATTTTAAATCCTATCCTATCAAAGGGATCTCCATAGTAACCTAAACGAATAACAAAATGACGGCGCACGTCGAACAATTAATAATAGTTACCAAGCAACGATTTATTTTTGTTTACTTCCAGACGTAAAGCAAACATTGTCCAGACAATAAACGTAAAATAAATAATTTCATAACGCCAGAGCTTATTCATAATGCCAGACCCTACCAATATTATTGGGACCAGTGGATTTAACATACTCTCAAATGATTGAGAAAGTGCAAAAGAAGTTTCTGAGATATTTATATCTTAGAGACTTCGGATATTATCCCTGGTTATATCCATCAGCCTTTTTGTCCGGCATGCTGGGTATTAATAGCCTCGCCGAAAGAAGGAAAACTGCTTTGCTGACAACAGCATATAAACTTTTAAATGGTAACATCTGTATTCCCGATATATTACAAAAAAATGAGTTTTATGTCCCCGACAACTTCACAAGAGCGCAGAACTTTTGTTGTTCCGAGATGCAGAACTAACTTACCATTAGTAATGCCGCTCGGAAAAATTATTATTTTACTAAATTTCCTGCCCCCTGATACAGATATTTTTAAACTAAATATTCATCAATTCAAAAACGCTATAATTACTTAATAAAATAAAATGTATGTTTATTATTGGTTATGTATAACTGTAAATGTGCATTTAAAATAAAATAAATAAAAATAAATAAAATAAAATACACACAGCCTATATTACTCGCAAATAATGTAGCTTTCTAATAGTGAAAGAATTTTTAAAGTACATTCAGTATATTTTGC
Source organism: Limnephilus marmoratus (assembly GCA_917880885.1). Classification (NCBI taxonomy): domain Eukaryota; kingdom Metazoa; phylum Arthropoda; class Insecta; order Trichoptera; family Limnephilidae; genus Limnephilus; species Limnephilus marmoratus. The sequence goes on along the minus strand of OU862906.1, from coordinate 31,436,062 downwards.
GTGAAAGGGTAACAAACATGCATCCATCCATACAAACTTTCGCCTTTACAATATTAGTAGGATTGTCGCGGAGTGGTGATTTTTTCCATATGAGAATAATTATGATTGACTCTAAAATATATAATTACATACAGTGACTAGAAATAGAAATGCTGAACTACTGTTTAAAATTCTAGTAGAAAAAATCTAAAGAGATAAAGACTTGTTCCTATCATGTAAATTATGCATACAAAAAACAAACTTCCAGTTAAAAATAATAATTAATTCAAACTGTTAATAAATGTATCAAAGTTTTTAACACCTGACTTATCAGTCGTTATTACTATTTTTTAAGGTTTGCTCCAAAATGCTAATTACTTTGTTATATTTTTCTACTTAAATTCCGATGCTGATAGTTTCTATGTAAATTTCTTAATCAACACGAGTATCAATATTCTGAATAACGTTGTTCATACCATAAACAGATTCAATTTTATTATACCTTTCGCTATCGTGTGATGTCTTGTGTTGCCGTGTACAAACAGGTGAGATAGCAATAATCAGTGCATGCATATTAAAAATGATATATTCAATATTACATTTTTGTTCTTTTTTAAAGGCGTTTTTCCAAGCTAACAGGTACTTCGTTTTCGATCTAGTAAAAACTAACCTTATTTTAGTAAAAACTAAAACTTCCCTTGAAGTCATTAAAATTGACAAACAAAAAAAACAGGTTAAATAGGTCACGTTAGGTTAAGTTGTGGGCTATTTTTTTCCGGCTTTTCAAAAGGCAGTTGAAAAGCTAGTTTGGTTGTTTGTCATGGAACCGAAATCATGGAAAAAAATCGAGTATAGTTTACGCGCAGTAGAATCGAAACTTTTCCAAACAATTTCAACCAATACTTAAAAGTGAGGTCATAATCAAATCGGTCAATGAACGCAGTTGATGATGCGTCGCAGGTGCAGTAATCGTCATTTCCGTTTCATCTGAAATACAAACCACAGCGGTGCTATATAAGTTTCACTTAAAAAAACACGTTAAATAGGTTACGTTAGGTTCGGTTGTGGGCTATTTTTTTCATCAATGTTAATTTGTTAATGACTTTTCAAAAGGCAGTTGAAAGCCATTTTGGTTGTTTGTCATGGAACCGAAATCATCAATGTTTAAACGCCTTCTTTGTGGCAATATACACAACGTGCATGTAGATAATTTAATAAACAATTTTTAAGCATCCTATTTATTATGATCAGTACAAATTAATTAATTTTATATTATTAAGAGGACCTACACAAGTGGTCGGCCAACTCATCTGTTTAAAGATCAGCAGTACAACAATTAGATTTCATTTGAAATCCAAATTTCTTTGCAAGAAGTCTCGACAGTAAAGAAATGTCGAATACCAAACGCCTACCAATAGATAAGAATTTCTTAGGAATATTTTTGTCTTATTTAGTACCTGCTATAGTAATTTTTATTTTCGATTGAATTTTTTTTATTTATTTATGAAATACCATGAATAATTAGTTAAATAAATTATATTTTAAATACGTCATTCAACCAAAGAGCCACACGTTGCTCACGAGCCGCTGTTTGCGACCACTAATCTACACCAATCATCTCGCTTTTGCAACTTTTGAAGACATTGTAATAATACAAATGTCGAAATACTTTTTATAAATAAGCACTAAGGTGTTACCTTTTATATTATTAACTATCCATCATTGTCTACTCAACAAAAAAACTCAATTTTCAGACACGAAGTATAATATATTTAACACCAATACTTTTGCAGGTTTATGAACTTTGTGAGATATTAATCGGATTATCACGGAAGTGAGTTTTACACAAAAAATATGATATTATTTATTATTTCACATCACCACGAGGCAAAAAAGCGACCAATAACTGAGGTAGCACGGAGAATTAAATAAAAACTTATAACTTTAATATTAATTGAATTCAATCGACTATCAATGCAGTCATCCTTACAGAAAAAAACGTTCCTAGAATTATAACTAATCTAGTCTCCTTCTTTAGCTTCATGGATCGAAAAAGCTTTTGAGAATAATGCTTAACTAATTGCATAATTTTAGTGAAATACCACCTTAAGGGACCATTAAAAATATAGAAAATAACATAAAACTTAATCACGATCAAAGAGTTAATTAACGATGGATTACACAACCAAAAGTACTTGCCTCACGTTTTCACGTTTCACTGAAACCTTCAAAGTACCATAGGTCATGATAGAAATGATGGTGTATACTGAAAATCGTCGCATTTGAATAATAATACTAGACAGAAATATATGACCTAATTTCTTAATTCAAGAGTTCACCGTTGACTAATTTTTAAACGACTTCGAAAAGGAGGAGGTTCTCAATTCGACTGTATTTTTTATTTTTATTTTATTTTTCTTTATGTTTGTTACCTCAGAACTTTCGACTGGGTGAACCGATATTGATGATTCTTTTTTATTTGAAAGCTGGTGCTTCCCGTGTGGTCCCATTTTAATTTGGTCCAGTTCTGACAATGGCATCCATGAGAAAATCATATAAGTCTTAAATTTGCATCAAGTATGTGCGCGACAAATGGACGAATAACTCAATATCACGCCAACCGATTTCGATGATTCTTTTTTTTTATTGGAAAGGATGTACTTCAAGGGTAGTTTGATGAGAGTTTGGTTAGGTTCTGATTATGGGATCCATGACAAAGTAACGGAACTCTCCAATTCTGAAGAACAAATTTACGATACTCGGCCGAATCTTAATCGAATTAGTTAGTGTACTTCAGATTCACTAAAAATCAAAAAATAAAGAAAAATTTTAACAAAACAAAAAAATGACTTCAAAAAATGCACTAAAAAGTAAAAAAAATAATTTCGTATTCTTCTACAACTTTATAATCAACTTACCTTTTCTACTCATCAATATGTAGGTACGATTGTTATTTTTGGAGTCGGTGTCAACCAAGGTACCCGCGGCCCGGCGTGTTCACTTGACAGCTCCTCTCCCGAAAAGGTAAGTTGATTATAAAGTTGTAGAAGAATACGAAATTATTTTTTTACTTTTTAGTGCATTTTTTGAAGTCGTTTTTTTGTTTTGTTAAAAATTTTGTATTGAGATATGCACACAGATTGCCTGCTTTAACTAATTAAAAATTCTTCGCTCTTCTTTATTATAATGTTCTTTGATCTCTTACATTATTCCATACCTTGTTTTAACTGAATGCAATTGGCTGACTCGATCATTGGCACATTTAATAGTGGTATTTTGCTGAGAGACCGACAGCAAATCTGGTTTTGAAATTTAGCACAAGTATCGAGCTTTATCGCGCCTTTGTTTAGTTAAGCCGTGACCTTACGGCCATTAAGCCCGTAAAGCCCGTGACAGCTCCTCTCCCGAAATGATGAGTAGAAAAGGTAAGTTGATTATAAAGTTGTAGAAGAATACGAAATTATTTTTTTACTTTTTAGTGCATTTTTTGAAGTCGTTTTTTTGTTTTGTTATAAATTTTGTATTGAGATATGCACACAGATTGCCTGCTTTAACTAATTAAAAATTCTTCGCTCTTCTTTATTATAATGTTCTTTGATCTCTTACATTATTCCATACCTTGTTTTAACTGAATGCAATTGGCTGACTCGATCATTGGCACATTTAATAGTGGTATTTTGCTGAGAGACTGACAGCAAATCTGGTTTTGAAATTTAGCACAAGTATCGAGCTTTATCGCGCCTTTGTGTAGTTAAGCCGTGACCTTACGGCCATTAAGCCCCGAATCATTATATAACAATGATATCACCTTCAATCAGCATTTTACCTTTGATATTATTGATATTTATATGGGCTTTTTAGGGCCTGGAACGCTCGGGACCTGGTTATGTAATATGTACCAGTTTCATGATTGTGGTTGATATTAAATCATATTATTTTTATCGTCAGCCGGTTTTTAGTAACCTAGACATGGCTTTACGAGTCGATTCTAGTATCATTAGTTCTTGTTTATTGTTATAAATAGACACCGGATTGGGTACATTATCAATAATGGCGAAATATGCACTTTCAATGCCAAAATATGCACTATCGATAATGCTCAAATATGCACTAACAAGGCCATATATATGCCTAAGTTTAACCATAAAAACAGCATCTTTTGAAATTCAGGAGTGAGGGGAAGGGGGAGAATCAAAATTTATTATTGTATGTGGGAGGGAGACAGCTAAATTAAAACACGGCAATCGGCCATCTCTACCACAAATCTAATTTTTTCAAAAATTTCAAATGGAACAGTTGATTTCCCGAAAAATGATCCCCCGAAATGATATCATCATTACATAGTATAAAATGAAGTCGCTCAAAATGTATGTGCGCATAGATCTTTTAAACTACGCAACGGATATTCATGCGGTTTTCACCAATAGATAGAGTGATTCAAGAGGAAGGTTTATATGTATAAAAACATGATTATTATAGTAGAGAAAAGTCGATAATGTCAAATATTCAATTCAGGCAGCGGGCAGCGGGCAGCGGGCAGCGGGCAAGCGGGTGGTGTGGATTTTATAAAGGTTGGGTAATGGCGTTGTGTTTCGTTAGCCACAGCAACGTGTTGCCGGGTCTGCTAGTTTACTTTAAAATTATAATTTTTTGTGCATTATTTCTCAATTTCAAATGTAAAAGATATACCAGTTCGACTTCAAAAATACCGTTAATAATAATTTGGTATGAATATCAAAGGAATATACACAATGTCGATTTTGTACTTATGCGCTGGCACATGGTAGATACAGTAAATAGAGAAGCAGATTTTTCCTTAATGCATTTGAATGAAAATATGCTTTATTCTTTTGATATTCGGCGGTACATCCTCTCTGCACATCCCTACGGGGTCACTTATTTATATTTTGTGTAATTAGGTATAAAGTAATTTCCCTAAAGCGACTGCACATTGTATATAAGTACGCCGGGGGACCAATTGTCGGCGGATCAACTCTCATGGAACTAAAAATAATAGCTTGCTATGAAAAGACAATAATAGATAACTTTATTTATAATTTTCCCAGCTCATGTTAGAATAATAAAATGGCTAACATATGCATTAATTACGAAAATGCTGAGATATGCACAAACGACCAAAAATGGTCAAATATGCACTAACGACCAAAAAGGCTCAAATATGCACTAACGATCAAAAAGGCTCAAAAATGCACTAACGACCAAAAAGGCTCAAATATGCCCTAATTATTCTGGATAATTATTACCACATAATATTTAATCACAAAAAACAATTAATCAAAAGTTGTATCTAAGTCAAATTATACATTATTAATTATTTTTTATCGTGTTGATGGGGTTCCATGCCAACTCAGAATGAAACCAACTCAGAAACATCTCAGAAAGGTCATTAAAAGCTTTGAAAAAATAATTTTAAAATACCGGTAACCCTAACCTAACTTAACCTTAAGCTGGCGACACGGTATCGTTCCTAAGTAGATAAGTACTAACATCACCCCTAACTATTACACATCTGCCCTGATGATGGACACTGCAACGCTGTCCGAAACGTTGGCTAAAGAATGAGGTAGCGCAACACGGCATAATACCCCAAAAACTAATAACAAAATAATTTTTGGCCGTGAAAATCTAAAATCGTATCTAACTTAACCTATGAGGTGCTTCTGAGTTGGTTTCATTCTGAGTTCTCTGGTCACCTATTGATGGATAGCTTTCATACTAACACATAATATTAGACCTTGCCGAAAAAATCAAAGACATTCGCAACGCCCGTGCCGCGCCACTTAGATTATTTCAAAACTGTTCTTTTGAAGAACTTTCGTTTTAGTTTGACAATCTATAAGTTGCATATTTTAGTAAATGCAAATCATTTTTCGTCAAAAGTAGCGCAGCATACCAAATAAAATCTATTGTGTGCCAAAGAAGGACTTATCGAATCGAATTGAAAACTGCATCGGAACTTTGTTGTTAGTTATGTTGTTATTGTTAGTAACACATAAATATTGTTACTAACGATTTGCTCTTTTTGTTTCCTTATAAATAGTATATTAAAAATGCCTGTGAAAAATCACAAAAATTTGAAACATTTTCTCGGTTTTTTTGTAAGATTTTCAAATGCATGTAATTTGATCAACAGTATTGCTGCAAAATTTTATATTGTTATCGAATTGTGTTTTTAACTGATAGCCATGAAGAAATAGATATTAAATTTGAAGCAGAAATTCTGTTTTTACATAAAAACTGCCCTACGGCGATCTCTGTCGTCATTAAGTATAAAAGTCAAAGTGACTGTTTCTAGCTAACAACATAATTACTATCATGAGCCTGAGAGCTTAGAAATATCAATTAACTTTACAGATACTATAATAGTACACAACTGCTAACCCCGTCCAAATCACAAGTACGCCCCATGGTTGAATTTGGTAGCCACCTATGGTCTGGAGCTCCAAAATACCTAAAAAAAAAACTCGACTCTGTGCAGAAAAGGGGGGTCCGTTTGATAGATTCTCCTAAACAAACGGATTGCAATCTTTAGAGCTCAGGCGTAGATGCTTCGAGGGACTAACGTTTTTGAACGATAGTCGGGAAACACGCTAAACACGCGCCCAACATATGTACACGGTTGACATTGGTCGTGGAAACGACTCGTTTTTGAGTTCAGAAGCTCGGCTGTGGAACGATTTGCCTGCCTCTGCGTTTCCTTCCTCCTATAACTTGGGTCTCTCCACCGGAGAGAGACATAAAAGACCCTCCACACAGCATCTTCAAAGATGACATAGGCCCTGAGGAAAATTATTTTCCTTATGGCCTCCTGCGTAGAGTTTATGTAAAAAAAAAACAACTGTAAAAGACTGGACGCCAGTAAGTTGATAGCTCATTTTCATAACGAGAAATTGTGTTTTTACTTGGACAAAACCAGTTTGGAACTGAGTATTAGTAAAATAAAAAAAGCATTAAACAATATTTTTTTCTGAAAGGGAATAATGCGAATGCTCGATTTAAATACGGGTAAATGAAATGATGAGCAAAATAAACGCAACAGGTTTAATTTCTTTATCGAATTCCGCATTATTTCGCATTCTCCGCATCGGGCGAGCTATAATTCTCGCTTTATTAACCCCGTTCTCGATAAATTCGCCAGTTAATCCAGTTATTGACTTCACGTCTCTCTTGGTACCAACCACCAAAGCAGCTGACGGAGAAACATGGCCTTCATAGACCACTTGCATCACATTTAAAAAAAAATTCCGGTTTAGACAAATATTCTAAGACATTCTGTATTTTTTTATCCTATTTATGGAAACCCTGGGGATTTTTTGAAAATTTCAATCCGAAGAATCAGACCATTTTTTATAAACTGGAAAGACGGGACATAATTTTATAGGTGCGAAAAAACGATAATTATATAGCCGAAAATCATTTTAAAAAAAAAGAACGTTTTCCATACGAATGGCACAGGAGAATAACGAGGCATACCAAAAATATTACATCTCATAAATATTTTTTTCCTTGATCCATCTTACTGATCATAAATCATTATAATGTACAACGTATACCTATATTACTAAATCTAATGTAATATACTTGTACTTGTAAATTATAAAATTTAATTTTGTTAAAATCAGCACCATGACTATTATACCTCTAAAACACGTACCGACTTCTAAAATGTACGGGGTTCTCTTCAGAACATCTGTCAAAAAGTCACACCAAATGATAAGTTCGCAGAGAACAAACAATAAATCTAGTGAACGAATTAAAAAATTCGCCTGAAATCAAAGTGATGCCATATTAAAAAAATAAATCAGTGTGGAATTTTACAAAATTAATAGGAACATTTTCGGAGACGTCACGAGCCTAAATAATGGATTTATTTATTTAAAAATAAAAAAATGTACATTTCTAAAAAAAATTACTAACATTTTCGCAATCTTAATAAAAATATCTATACAGACGATTTTTTCCAAGTCGTTATGAATTCAATGCAATTCAATTTCCCATGAACCTTTTACGATTGCTTGATCCGTGCACTACTTGCAGTATTGCAGTTAGCTTTCAAGCAGTTTTGGCCAATCCATATTTTAAATCGTTGCTTGAAATTTTGGCTGACCAGATATGAACAGCCAGATACTTTTTACCTCCCCATCTCATCATCCCCTTCCCCATTCCCATCAGCCTCACAACATAACCAAATTGAAGTAGATATAGTTCCACTGTCTCCGGAAAGTTGGGAGCAAAAATTCTAATTTATTAATCAATTTCGTGAAATGTTTCTGTAAGGGAGCTTTGCAAATCTTGAAAATGTTTTAAACACATTGATATTATCTAGGTAACATATCAAATAAGGCTTGTATTTTAAAAAAAGCGCGACGTTTTATTTGTTTTGAATTTCACGCTTAGCTGGGCTTTAACATGTTTTTTTATTGTTTTTAACACAAAAAAATTCGAGTGCATTTTACATGCGGTAGAAGCGATACTTTACCAAAACAATCTCAATACTTGAAAAGTAAGGTCATAATCAATGCGACCAATAAGCGCAGACTAACGTAATTTTCGTTTCATATCTCAACCAATCGGAGCCTTTAAAAGTGACCTCACAATCAAAGCCGTAAATGAGCGCAGTTGATGAGTCGCAGGTGGAGTAATCGTCATTTCCCCTTTCATCCTAAATCCAAATCACAGCGGTGCTATAGAGGTTTCACTTCAAAAACATCGAAATGAGCGTAACATCGTGTAATTGGTACAATAGGCTAAAAATCAGAATTTTAGTTTGATCCATTGTAACCTCTTCCTCTTTTTCATAAATAACGCATAGTTATGACCATAGTTATTGCAAAACTTAATCTTGCAATCATCAAATCGTTAAAAATGACAAAGATTTTTCGTTAAAAAATTAAGATCCATCAAATCTGACACATTTTTAAGAACAAATTAATAACAGGACGCTTGATATCGACACAGAACGTACATTTTTAATTGATTTTGCATTGAAGAAAACTTACTACTTAAGACGACAAATATATTCAGAATCTTAACGACCAAAGTAAAGAAGCCGTGTATACAAATTGCGACTCGCGACCCATGTATTGGACGGAACTACTGTCGAATTTGCCGTATCAAAGAAAAGAAGAAGAAGAAAAATAATGTGGGAATCTTAACGACGTAAGTGAAGAAAGAGTGTGAACAAATAATATACGCCGCGGCACGGCGTTTTGGACGAACGTACGTATTGGACGAACGTACCAGCAGGCCTGGAGGTTCGACCTTTCTGCCGCGTTCGTTTTAATTAATTCTGAAGAACATGTTACAAATATTTAAAATGTGTCTCCATGTTGTCCTCCCGAAGTTATTAATTCATCGTCTATAAAAATAAAAGCTGGTGCTTACCGCTAACTTTATAGTTAAAAACGGGTTATAAAGTTTTAAAATGGTTGTACGTAAAATATATTAATGGTAAGGTACTGTTTTTATTAATCTAAAATATAAATTACTCGCATCCCTAGTGCGGCATGGAATTAAAAAAGTTATTTTAGTTACGAATTCGCCGGAAATTATGAAAATCTGAGTTTTGAGCAAACAAAAATTATTAGGGTTGTGTACCGCCATGTTTTTTGGTAATAAATACTACATACTAGGTACATGATAACTTTCCTGAACGACTGCTAAAGTCAGATTTGATTAACCTGTGTATTGTCGTACGTTTTATTAATCAAATAAAACTTTTACTATTGCTGTAAAAATAATTATTAAATCACGAATTTTATATAACATTACGTACCTAACTATACCACACCCACCTGCTTTCCTGCTTGCGAACATAATTACGTAGGAAAGTACAACTAATTTATGTTGGTTCCCATAATCTGCTTGTAGTTTAACATGTTTAATGGAATGAGGTAGTATTATTGTTATGATTTCAAGGCCACGGGTTCGAGACCCGTTGAATGCATTTTTTCTTCTTGTTGAAAAAATGGGACTGGACATTCATGTTTGCTTTATTTTGCCCAGTTAAGAGGAATATAAACGCTAGAAATATTTCGAATCTCATGCCTGCAAAATTTTAAAATCGAGCGTCTTTTTGCACGAGGCTAGTAAGCGAAAAAGTGGTTTTTATTTATTTTGTGCATAATTTTATAAGAACAAAAAAAAGTTAGAACATAAATAAAGTCAAAAATAGTCTTAGCCGTAAAGGGGTATTTTTTAAAAATTGTTACTTACATTACTTCATAGTTAAGTCATGAGAAAACATTTTTTTTTGTGGTTTACGCTTATATTTTTTGTTACGTAAATAATAATTTTATTGTAATTCCAATACATAGATAAAGTAGTTAAAGCTTCAATTTATCCGTAGCATATTTTTTGATGTTCATACTGTAAGCCGATTCGTCGTAAAGATTAATCAAAATTGTATCTAAATAGGATTTCACGTATATATTCATCTTAAGCACGCCAAAAAATTGCTTGCTGTCTCTTGAAATATCCTTCTAGTAACAAAAAGTTGATCGATTGAGTTCAGTAAAGCCACTAACTGTCTAACGTCGCGACAGTTGAATACTTTTACTCTACATTCCCAACCTTGACCATAATGTATCAAATTTAACCGACATAGAAAATGGAAATTTTTGGTGTAGCGTTTATTTATTTATTGTTACGTTAACATTTAATTTTATTCATTTACTGTTTCTTTATATGCTAGGTATTACTGTTTAAAATTCAATTTTTATCCTCACCAGGACAAGCCTGAGTTGAAGTTAACAATTCTAAAAACTAATAAAAATAACACAAAATAATGTACATCGGCATTTTTTTTAAATGTATATATATTTTTTTAATATTTTTAATAATAAGGTTTACATGGTATTTACATGATTACATGATAATTTTACATCTCAGGTTTTTTTTACTACCCTTCCATTAAAAGCACTTGCTTGTGTATGGAAGGGAAGTGTACATAAATGCCATTAGTTATTAGTTATAAGTTAGTATTTAAATAATTCATTGTACATAAATACATGTGAGCAGCAGTATTTATTTCGACAATGGTGTGTATTTAAAAAAAAAACAAACAATGTTATGAAAAACTTTGGATATTTTTAAGTTTAATTGACAGTAGTTTTTTTCTTAAGAATATTTTTAAAATGTCTTTTTTGTATTTCTTGGGCACTGACTATGTAACAATTTCTAGACATTTTTGTTTTGAAAAGTTTTAATTTTCGATGTACATTTGTTACTTTAATTTTAAATTTTTTTGCGACCGGTTTCGACACGTCCGTATCATTAACGAGCAAACTTAAAAACGATAACTTATTAATGATACGGACGTGTCGAAACCGGTCGAAAAATTTTTTAAAATGAAAGTAACAAATGTACATCGAAAATTGAAACTTTTCAAAACAAAAATGTTTTAAAATGTTTCTTGACAGAGAGCAGTATTCGGGTTTTATCATTAATGCTTCTGATTTCTTCTCGATTGAAAAAAGTTCTTCCCTGGTAAGTGTAATGATGCTGTGCAAAAGACGTATTTAGTTTTGGGCATAGAAAAACATGTCGAGTTCTGTTTTCATTTGAAAATGGATATTTATATTTTTCTTTTATAATTTGAATTAATGAATTTTTAATATATAAATCTTTAAATGTTGGTACTTGAAATTCTTCAAACAGGCGTTCTGAAATAACAGTATTGTTATATTAATGTTTCTTACAAACAATGGGTAAGGGTACTAAGAAGAAAGAAGTTGGTACATTTTAATGTAAACATGTACGGTAACCACGTGTCGATACTTGATTTGAAATATAATTTGTTATTAATTAAAAAGGATAAAGATGAAAAGAAAAATATTCTTAAAATATATTTTGCCATTAACTTAGAAGGACAAAGATAAAAAAGATTTATGCAATATATTATTAACTAGCTGACCCGGCCACACGTTGCTGTGGCTAACGAAACACAACGCTATCTACTGGATGGTTAAGCAACCTATTAACTCACACTGCCATCTGTTAATTTGCATACAAATCAAATCGATCTGTCCCTCAATGTTTTTATTATTATGGCGAGTTCCCGGTACGCTTTGTTTGAAATTATTTCTCCCTGCGTGTCCTTTCCCATTCGTCCCGTGCCCATTCCGTCTCCCCTTCCGCCTTCCCTTCCTCTCCCGCGTCCCCTTCCCCTCTCGCGTTCTCACTCCGCCTTCCCTTTCCCCACTCCCCTTGCCCGCTTCCCCCGTCCTGTGAACCCCCCTCCCGTGTTCCCCTCCCCCTTCCCGCATTCCATTCATTCAGTCTCGGTACATTCAGTTTTCAAACAGCTCGCGTGCGCCTATTGCAATTTTTTATACAAATTTCATAATGCCAGAGCTCACCAGTATATACATATATAGAAAACTTCGCGGGCATGCATACATCAAATCCCCAAAGTTTGAATAAAATAGGTAAAGTAGTTCGGAAGTTATGCGCGTACATACATTTAGGCTATTCATTTTTATTTACCTATATAGAAGATACCTATGTAGATAGATAGATATATTGTAAGGTTGTCTAAGAATTCTACACTTTCAATAGTAATATTTTCACATAATGATTTCAGCACTCTTTTTTATAAAGTATTTTTTCTTATTGAACGATTGGAAAATATGGAAATAAGGCAAATATGGAAAGCACAGGTGTTCTTCGTAAATTGACCACTACTTGGTTTCAACAATTAGGGAGAAAGGAGAGTGAACTTTTACTACACAAAAAATGAAATCAAATACAAACCAAAAACAACAACAAAAATTCTCAAAAGATACCCTTTTTTTCTAATCTATATTATTATATGTATGTATGTACCTACCTATTACTTTTAAATTAGAAAGCTAACCAAGCAGCTGTTAATCTTATGTTTTAATTGAATATTTTATTTTATTCTTTATATCTCCTCTCTTTTATATTAATATTTATACAAAATATGTACATATATATGTGGGCTTATCAATAAGCAATGTAAACACCAGTTTTAAGTACATATATATACCTATTATTTTAATAACTGTGCTAAGCAAACAACAGTAATAATTAGGTATTAATTGTTTATTTTATTTTATTATATTTTTTCTGTTCTCACTATATAAAATGTGTACGTAGGACTATAATATGAAAGGCAAACACCAGTTACCACCTTATATTTTAATCATTTGCTTTTAAGTACACACATATATAACTTTTATTTATTTTTATTATCTTTTCAACAACCATGCTAAACAACCGACGGCTATTATATGTTTTAATTGGTTATTTAATTTTAATTTTATTCTTTCTCTTCTCCTTTTCTTTCTTTTTTTTCTACAACACATGTATGTAGGACTATAATATGCAATGCATACAAAAGTTACCTAAATGTTTTAACCCTCTCAATTTCTATTAGTTACATACATGTACCTATTTACCTTTTCTTTTTTAAATTTATATTATTTTAATAACTATGCTAAACAAATAACAGTTACCAGGTTTTAAACTTTTTTATTTTATTTTATATTCTTTTTGTTCTTTTAATTTCATCAATTTTCTTTCTTTTTTGTACAAATACAAATCATGTTCCATTTTACCCATAATAATTCGACTGTCCTAAAACGGGAATACTCCTAGTTGGGCAGTCAAAAAAATTAATGAATTATGTATATACATGTATAATCTTGTACTAAATAAACAAACAAATAAAAAAAAAATAAAAAAAGGCATTTTGTCTTATTTTACTACAGCCAATAAATGTTCAAACTTCAAACGCTCCATAGCTCACGATGGAAGAGATTATTCGAGTTGTGTCGACTTTCAGACAAAAAAATGTGTAAATTTTTGACTTCAAAGTTGACTGTTTGAGACTTTATGCTGCTTCGATATCTCATAAAGACGAACAAGAGCACAAAGAATAAAAACTTATAGTAATGGAATCGAAGGCATTAAAAATTGTTTCAATGGAAATAAATGGATCCATTTTTTAAAAGCTTTTGACAGTAACTTGACAAGTTTAAATAAATTGTATTTATTTCTGCTTCTCGGTCATCAGCATTTCTGTAAGTATCCAACAACGCGAAGGAAAAAAAGGTAAAACTTTGCTTCAGAAATTCCTTGGATTTGTTGTTGGCAAGAAGTTAATTCCCTTCATATCGTCTTGGAGCGTTAACCTTCGACGTTCCAAGATGTAAAATAAAACTTGTGTTGCCATGAGGGGTGACTCAGTTACCCACTAATTTTATCGTTTTAATGCCATTTTTTTTCAATTTATTCGTGAGTTTTGTTTGGAAATTATTCTAATAATTTGATGTTTTTTCTGAAAATTATTATCACAAATTATTTTATTAAACAATCTCTTCTTTCATCAATGCACATTTTAATGAAAAACCTAAACAACTTTGCTGAAAGCGATTCACATTCGTCAATATGCTTTCAAGTAGAGAGTTGATCAACTAAAACTGAAGCGTCTGAGCGAGTAATTATCGTAGATTAACTTATCCCCTTACGTACCTTTGATGATAGTGCGAGCAAATGAGTTCGCTCATGTACTCCACAAGGGAGCCACTGCGCGAGTAGAAAGGCAGAAATAGGTGTAGGTAATATGGTTCAAGCGTCCAAAAAATATTATTTGTGTAAAAAATCTGTTTTATTCTTGATACGTTTTTAAATTTTCACCGCCAAATGTATATTCGTTATTTGTTTTTGGGGTGTTATGCCGTGTTGCGCTACCTCCTTCTTTAGCCAACGTTTCGGACAGCGTCGCAGTGTCCATCATCAGGCCAGATCCGGCAGATCCGGTAGATGTGTCTACCGGATCTGCCGGATCTGCCCGAAAAACAAATAACGAAAATGTTTTATTCTAGTTTTTTTTTGTGGGAAATTCTACTATGAATGCAAAAAAAATACCAAAACTATTAGGTTTCTTTTTAAAATTATACATGACAGGTAATAATTTCGAAGATTTTGGGGACCCCTTTTTTCTTTTTTTTTTTTTTTTACGTGAGCTCCACACAGGAGGCCCTGAGGAAAATAATTTCCCTCAGGGCCTATGTCATCTTCGGGGATGCTGTGTGGAGGGTTTTTTTTAAGGAAGGAGACGAGAGTTCTGGGAAGGAAAAGGGTTTAAGGGGTGGGTAGGAATCTGGGGTTCAGTATGTCCTGGTCATCCGCCTCCAAGACCTAGACAAACCTCATCCTATGAACCCGGGCACCCCTGCTAAATCACCAAACGTAGCGAACCACTTGGGGTGACCTATGGCAGAGGTGTTGGTTATCCAATAAAGGTTCCCAGGGCGGCGGTACCCAATCCCGCCTCCCAAATTGTACCCCTGTTGGGAACGGTAAGGTTAATTCCCTCCATGTGCCTTCACATCATCTTTGATCGTTAAAAACGATTCTGGTTCATAAAAGCGACGTTTTACTTACTTAATTTCGTTTTTTCCTCGCAGTTGAGCATGAAACATCGGCATGATTCAAATAAATCATAGCTATAATAATACCTTGATGTGATGTGTTGATATTAGTATAGTTGAGACTGGGTACAGGGGTGCAATTTAACCTTTATTGGGACTTATTCATATCCCTTAGAAAAAAGTATGTTGGAATATATGTATCTACGTACAGGAACATAACAAAAAATTTCTTCTTCAATAGCATTTGCAAAATTACTTTGTGGTGTCATTTTAAAAATGAAAATAACCATCTTACATATTTTGTATCCTGATGAAGAAATGTTTGGTTTTGAAAGATGTTGATAATTTTTATTAAAAATAGTTATGTAAACAAAGTAAGTTATTTTCATTTAAAAATTTGACCACCAAATTGCAAAGGACATAACAGCTCATTTCATAATGGGAGATATTAATGAAAGTTTTTTTGTCACAGATAAAGATGTTACGGTTGTTTTGAATGGATGAAGGATTAAGATGTAATGACACCATCTTTTTACGCTCATCACCAAAATCAAAGCCTAAACTTTGGCAAGACTGTTTCTTGGATTTTGGTGTAACTAACAAACTAACAAACTAACAAACTAACAAACTAACAAACAGTGAAATGTGAAAACTTTTGTAATTTTCAACATCCATCAGTCTTTAGAAATAACTGTAAAACTAGTTATGTGAAATAAGAGTAGAAAATATTTAAAAATAGAACTACATAATTTGTAGGCTGGCAACACCAAATTAACTGTCAAATATTCTTTTAAAGTGCAATGACACTGAAAATATAGAACACTGCAAACACATTTAAAAAAAACATTTTTTTGTTCTTTAAGAAAAAAAATTAAAGTCAAGAAGAAGCACTGTTGTGAAGCTACCCACTTAATGACATAAATTTGATTAAATGGTATTTTACATAGTGATTGGCTTTCATTTAAATTAACATAAATTTGAATTTCACAATAGGTAGAAAGGAAGAATCACTAATGGTGAATTTAGTTACACTATTTTTAGATTTGAATGAGTTAAATATATTCAGATCTAAAATTAGAGACATGATCTAAAGCCCGGGCAACGCTAGGTACTTAAGCTGGTATTAAATAAATGTGGGCAATTTGTAAACTGTGCTTTATATTTTATAACAATATCGTTATTCTTCTTTATGTTAACACAAAATTGCAAAGGTATAATAATAATATGCCAATATGGTATCTGTATTGCATTGAAAAAATATTTTTTTCACTTTCATACCTTTTTAATTTTTTTATAAAAATGTAGGTTACACAGCTTTACATTTTCACCATGAGTTTTTTAAGTATTGCCATTTGAGCAACAGTGGCGCCCTCCTATGTTTTCTACTCTTATTTGACAAAATGTACTTACTATCTTTGGGAAATTTTCAAGACGACAAGACGCGACAGGGAGAAAATTTAATATTATTTTGAAAATCTATCTAATGATTTAATTTGAGAGGCTTTGTCATTTCAAGGCCCTACTCCTTTACATTGAGATATTGAAAAATCCGCTCTGGCTGTATAAATTTAGCAATATACCTGGACAGGATGTGAGTTATTTTATGACACAGACCGGATTCGTGTTCGACTAGGTCGACTGTCTTCTGCTTGTATCAAACACGCATCGACAACTTTACGTTCAACTTTACCTCTTACATACCCCTGTTCTCCCAGGCAGGCGTGCCTACATGTAAAAGATGGTTGACAAGCTTACCCTGTCAGATCCAAGCATGTTCGCCTTTACAATGGTAACGCGTTCAAAACGTATGATATTAATTCAAAATAAAACATACGTTGGACACGGGGTCCTTGACGCAAAGATTTGCGGTTATGTGGTAGATTACCTCTGGAACCGCAAAAATTCGCAATGTCGTGAATTCTATTTGCTACCATATTTTTACCTTGACCTAATTAATGAATGACTGTTTGATCAAATATTTTGATTGCAAAAGACGCACTTCAGATGATGCATTACCTAAAACTAATGAACATGACATCGGGAGTGGTGATGTTATTCCTCGTGTTCGTTTTGATAAGGAAGCAACTTACTTTTATTTTTATTTTTTATGGCATTGACCCAAATTTCTGTATATGTTTTCCTACCATAATTTGAAGAATTAAAATTGTCATTTCATACGTAAAAACTAGCTGGAAGAGATATTTTTTACCATGTCTGATAATTATTTTTTCTCCTGACTGCTGAATCATGAACTATGCCACGGTGTGTTTTGCGAAATTCTTAAAAATTAATTAATTGAATCGTTTTAATTAGGTACATAAATTATACCACTATTTAGAACATTTCAATTTCATTATAGGTATATATCATGAGGAAGTGGGTAGGTACTAGAAATGAGACTTGCCTTTCCATCAATCGTGCAATGTAATGTTGATAAATAATTAAAAATATTAATTCTACTTCGGTAATTTGCAAGGCACCAGTTACTTCCTTTTAATGAGCATAAAAAGGTGTTCAAAAAGTTTCTTCTGACAGAGTTATGAACTTACTAGATATTTTGAAAGCACCGAGTTTTCTTCGTGGCGTCGTTTTTGCAACGCTCATAAAACTTTACCAACGAAAATGCATTAAGCTTGCCATTATACCATTTACTTTATCAAAACTATATAAAATGCGAACAATTTAACAGCATTCAAGCACGTGGCATTTATGTTTTAATTTATAATAATATAGGGGTGATGTTTGGCATTTAACACCCGTAATTAAAATAAGCCGTCAGGTGGGGAAATTACCTTGTTTTATGTGTTTAAACGAACCTGAATAGTAAAATGTTGCGGGATTGAGAATGCCTCATTTGCAGGTTGTTATTAGTTGAACGCGCCTTAGTTTTACATGATTCTTTAAGACTATAAGTAATTCACATTATTCACAAGGTATAGCGCTGCGGGGTATTTTCCAGTATGAACAACATTAAACACCTCAGTACATTCAGTACACGTGGTGTAGGGCGGAGCTGACAAGGTCTCTACGATTATTTTATTACATAATTTAAAAAAATAATTGCTGTGAATCAGAGTCGATGCCAAATGTCTGGGCAATAAATCAGATGGCAGCCATTTTTACACATAGGTTAAAGTATTACAATTACTCGAATCATCATCTTCAAATGATACAACTTCCCTTCTGAACGTTTGTGCTATATGGTATTTGTTTTATAGTAGCTTGTGAGCGTTAACCACATTTGCATTTGCTTCTCTAATAAAATACTAAAATGAGCTAGAGTTAAACGAGATGACAATAATTTTATTATTTGTTTTTGGGGTGTTATGCGTGTCCATCATCAGGGCAGATGTGTGGATGATGGAAACTGTAAGGCTGTCCGAAAAGTTGGCTAAAGAAGGAGGTAGCGCAACATGGCATAAGACATAGACTTTTTTAAGTAATTCATGATTTTTTGTAAGTTTTCAAATATTTTAAAAGGCTTAAAAAAGATCAATAAATAATGGCAACACAAACGGTGAAATTACTGTTATTGCATTAATTTAAGAAGACATATTGATGTCTGTACTCTCAAGGTTTCAAATTGTGAGCCTGAAGTTTAAATCTTTAAAAGTATTAAAATTTAAAAAAAAGAATAATCATAGTTGCGTTTCTGTGGCTCATTTACCAAAGATAAATATTCAAAATCGATTCATAATTCGCCCACGCATTTCTTCGAAATGCCTCCATGCGGGGTCGTAAATCAAAATACTTTTATTAATTTATCTGACCTGCAGATTTCAAGCATGTCTTATTTATATAGTAGCAATAACCTACAATTATGTAATTTAATAAGCTCTTATAAAATTAAGTAAAAAAACAACTCACAAACTTGTAAATCTAAAACGAAAGAAGTAACTTGTCTTTGTTACAGCGTTACCTCTTTTGATAACTAAACAAAAACTATCAGTGTCATATTTTATTGTAGTTTGAACATAAACAATTATAGTCTGCCGAAAGTTGACGCCGTTGCTGTTTCCTTTTGAATGGAATCAAGTGTCAAGCAGATTATCTGTCGAAAGATATAATAAGATATAAGATTACCAAAACAACACAAGAAATGAAAGTGTACGTTTTTCGTTTCAGACTTCCGATAATTATTACCTATTTAAATGCAGTGAAGTGTGAGAGTAGATCAGGTGCAAAAAATCTTACGGAATAATAACCCGAAAAGTTGTCGCGTTACTAATGGAAAATATAATCTTGGTTAGTTACTATCCGCCTTTTACATAACACGAAACATCGTTGGTATAGGCAGCTATGTAGGTTAGGAATACCATTAAACTCATAAGGGGGCATACGTTAATTAAGTGAGCAGTTTTTTTCCAAATGAGTCCCCCCTCCCCTTGGTGAGATTAAGTGAGATTTGGTGGGACCCCCCCTGCCCTCACGTGAGATCAGTGGTGTTTATGGGGTCCCACCCTATCCCATCCCGCCCCATCCTATCCTATTACGCTCCCCACCCTGTTGAGGTAAATATAATCGCGACAATACGCTGAAAAACTGTTCTAGATCATAAAAATATGTATTTATTTATTCTCCCATGATATAATTGTAAAGTAACCCCGTAGCAACAATTAAACTATTCCCTCCAGAGCGCTCAGTCCTCCCACACCAAACGTGTTTCAAATACAGTGATTTGATCTTGATGAATTTTCTATTATATCTATCGAATTTGGCTTCCCTCTAAATAAATGAACTGGGACATCCCCTTCTTAAGGAACTCAGAAAATTATTGTGTTTGTTGGGGTATGTGTTAAGCCTTCGTCTCTTCGGTGTTTTTGTTTATCAAAGTGCGTGTTGGTCGAGTTACAGTCAACGCAGTATTTTTTATCCTGTGCTGCATTAGAATATTCAACTAGGCTATTTAAGGGTTTATATTAACTGTTCTTTGAACTTTGAACATTATGGCAATATATCTGGATGAGAATTACTTTTGAACGTTTTGTCTACTTGTGAAGATGTATTACGATGTTTTTTGTGAATAAACCATAACTTATTTAACCATATTTACCTCAACAGAGGGGGCATAATGGGATAGTATGGGGCGGGATGGGATAGGGTGGGATTAATTTTTCCTGGGCCCCGCCCACGTCATTATACTTTTTCAGCGAATAAAATTTGGTATAAAGTTGACGTGAGATTTTATTGACCGCCCCCCGGTTTAAATGAGATTCGGTGAGATTTTACTAGACCCCTCCCCCCATTTTGAGCTCATGTAATTAATGTACGCCCCCTTAGTATAACCTCAACATTGAACTAACTGCAGAATTAAACTTACCTAAAATTTTAATAATGATATTTTTCGTTGTGTAATCCAAGATACGCAGAAAATGTATTTAACAAGGTTAATAGCTATATTCGGGGAAAAATCTGACACAGAGGGATTGTTTTTTCCAAAGGGCCTCCTATGTGGAGGGGATGTGAAAAAATTGATTTGTATAAATTGGTTGATGTGTAGACGTCCAAGTCAAACCGCTGAAGATTTTAATCTCCGAACTGCTTCCGACCATCTGGAATCAATGGTACTATGGCATTCCAAATTGAGGTACACCTATGTTGTAAGTCTAAATGTAGTGGGGAGGGGAAGGAACTAGCTATGAGACAGGTGGGTAGTACCTGGCTATTTAGAACTAATCTTTCAGTGGTGATCTTCCACCAGGACGAAACGGATAGTATGATGGAGCTTTGGAAAAATGATGACCAATGCCTTTGTATTTATTCTCAAAACATTTTGTGTTTTTATATACAAAGTTCATTAAGATGAAGCCATAGTAAATAATGCAAAATCATACAAAATCATATGTTTTTGTTTTGAAAATTTGATCGCTTAGAAGTGTTGTAGATGCTTCAATTAAATACTGCGTGTAGAAAATACCTTGGCCCTTAACATCGGTCATTTTTTTTATAAGTCTTTTAATAAGCCTATAAAAAAATAAAGTATAAGGTCTAAAAAACACACTTTCAAGTCCAAACTCACCTATTTATAAACCCCTTTTCGGTTATGGTTTTATTGTATAATGTGGCAAATTCAGTTTATTTTATAATGATCGCAAAAACAGTTGATATTTACACCCAATCTTCAGAAAATAAAATAAAATATGCATTTTCGCATTGTTATTTTACAATACGGCCGCTAGTCGACGAATTCTGTTTTTCAAAGTGAACCCTATGGCGTCCACCGAAGAACTACTGTTCACGCCACAGTTGCCAAACCTCAGTCACGCCCCGAACTGAGCGGGAGATGGACGCGTCACTCCGCGTCGCTTGATTTCGTGAAATCAATTTTAAATTTCCGTTTTATTACAATAAACAATGCGTAAAATAGGAATTAATATTTTTTACAGGCCTTTACGAAATCAACTTGTAAAACAAAACTCTCAAATACTTAAGTATTTATATATTTGTTAGGTTAAGAAATATGTTAAATGTAAAAATTATCAAAAACATGTACTATGCTCTTGTTCATTCTTTACTTATCTACGGAATTATAGGGTGGGGAGGATCTTACGAAAACAATCTAAACTCAGTAAAAGTTTCACAAAGAATCATCATTAAAGTAATATTAAAAAAAAAATCTACCTTCTCAACAGAATCACTTTTCAAATTGTTTCCAGTACCAAATGTCGATGACATATTCAAACAAGCTTCTATTATAAAAATGTGTAAAGAAAAAAATAACAAAGAATATCAAGAGTTTTACAAACTAATGAGAAATGGAAACCAATTTATTACACCTAATTTTAAAACAACTCAAATGCAACATCATTATATTTTCCAACCCATAAAAAACTATAATAACCTCCCTTATGAATTACGCAGTATCATCACCGAATCAGAACAAATAAATAAAATTAAACAATTTAAAAAAAAAAATTACAGTAAAAAGTAAATATTTTATGTTATATTTTATATTATATTTTATATTTCATATTATAACTTAAAACCTAAGTAAGAATCGTGACTCCCTTATCAGGCACAAGAGCTCCTCTTTTCTGATAAGGTATACATGACTAAATACGACCTTTAATATAAAATTTTGTAAAATATGTATATATATATGTAACTCATATTTTTTATATTACAATAAAAAAAAAACCTTTTCCAACCTTTCCAAAAGCTTTTTCTCAAGTATTTTTAAACTCCTCCCATAAAGGGCGTGAATTCCGATTTCGATTTTTTCCTGAACTAGTGGATCGCCTTAATGAACCAATAGATAATAATAATGTAGGTATATTTTATGTTATTCAAGTCAATACGACTTCCCTTACATCACCAATATGACATCATAATTTTAATTTTAATCTAATCTAATAAGTAATAAAGAATTGCTTTTATAATCAGAGTCTGTAACTAAACCATGACCAATTCACAACACAGACCCGCACATCACAGTTAACTGTAGCGAATCTTGACAACTTTAAATTGCGTGGAAAATACTTGAAAGTGTTTCAGTGCAAACAAAAGTGAGAAACGTCACAGTGTTTAATTCCACATAAAAACTGTGGAACATTAAAAGTGGTGATTCAATCGATATTTTTTGTATCAATCTCTTTTCGAGCAGACAATAATGCTTGATCAGTGTAACCGGTAAAACAAAGAACCAATAGTCATTTCCGATAAAGTTAATATCATGAAGATTCCAACCGGAACAATTGACTTTCCACTCTAAAGAGTTTGGTATAACAGGTAACACTGATTAATTTAACTTTATGTGGGATTAAACAATTATCTCTGTCTGGTATTTACTTAAAATAAGCTGGATGGACAGGGTTACGAATGAAGATGTTATGGTTCGGATGAATATAGAAAAAGAAGTTATCTTGGACATGTGATGAGACATCCAGAGAAGTACGTGATCTTGCATCTCATAATGCAGGGAAAGATTGCCGAAAGACGGGGCCCTGGAAGAAGGAGAACCTCATGGATGAAAAACCTTAGACAGTGGTTTGGCCAGACTTCTGTAGAGGTGTTATAGGCCGCTGTAAGCAAAGTCCACGTAGCTAACATGATAGCCAACGTCCGTTGAACAGACAGGGCACAAGAATAAGAAGAAGGTATTTTGCAAATCTTTAGAAAGTTAAGATTTCAACTGTGCATTTTTGTGCAGTCCTCAATCCTTGATTCTCGATTTTTTTAAATTTAATTTCTGTAAAGTATTTTAGTATTTTTTATTTTTATTTTATTGATATATATATATATATACTACACCTATTTTTTCATTGCTCTTAAAGCTGAGTTGGCAACACTGATGTTGATCGAATTAAAGTTCGTCACTTCCAAGCGGCTCCATCTTAGAAGGGTGATTCTGTGTCTTTTGCGACACTGTAACGCGTGTTAAATCGGCCGTAAACGGCACATTTTGGCAGTTTTCTTAGATGCAGTATTTCGTATCGTGCTAACGAGCTAAATATTGCACTTGTGTTAAGACACCAACTCTTAAAAGAAACTACCCTAACGCCGGAGATAACGCGGCTCCGCGTAATCCTCGTTAAGAGATGTCAGTCGCAGGAAAATTTGCGAATCGAATGTCATCGCGTACAAGCACTACAAGCATCAAAACAATACGATAAACGAATTCTCATTTATGATAGTGTATTAGGCTTACATATAAGTAGTTGTAATAACTAATAAATAGTAATTCTTGTTTTTAAGTAGATACTGAATCCATTCAACAAACGACAGGCATATACAAGCCATTAAAAGCCGTAGAAAATCACATAACTTTGACAACCGATAAAGTACGATGGACGCCTTCCGATATCCGACAAATTTTGCTTTTTGTCTTAATTGTCTCGTTACTCTAACTTAACGCAAAGGATAACACAAAAGATACAGAACCAACCTTCTGGTTGAGTGCAGGTGGCATTTATTGAAGTTTAAATTTTTTATGTCTGAAGGGCCTCAAATGCCTATGCAAAGAGCTGCATCCAGCTCGCGAGCTGTGGTCTCCCAACCCCTGGACTGGGTGACTAAAACTCGAGAGAATTTACACTACAATCGGTAGAGTTATCTTGCACAATGTGTCAGGGCTGTGCAAAATACATGCTTTGCTGTAATTGAAATACAAATTACAAAATACTTTTACGCATGTATTTGAAATACGAAATACAAAATACTTTCAAGTCGTGTATTTGAAATACAAAATACAAAATACAGTATTTTAACCATTTTTTAATATCAAATACAAAATACAAATTACAAAATACAAAATACATTTGGTTTTAGTAGAACCTTTGGTTGAAATAAATTGTCGTAAGTGCCCTTATCTAAGGGTGCGTTTCCATAAAAGCAAAGCTGAGCAGAGTGAAACAGAGACGTGCAAAAATTGACCAATCATATTGCTCAGAAGACATGTCTCGTATCCGCTCCACTTGTAAAGTTTTGTGGTATAGGACTTAGGTGTTAGATAATAATAATTATTATTATTATAACACTAGCTGGTTACCGGCATGCGTTGCAATGCCACATTCAAAGAAATATTTTTTTTATCTCTGCATGTCCTTTCCCGTGCATCCCCGTTCCCGTCCTACATCCCATTCCCCTGCCACCTTCCCAGCCTACCCTTTCCCCTCTCCCACTCCCCGCCAACCACCCTCCCGCGTTCCACATATTCAGTCCCAGTACATTCAGTTTTCAAACAACTCGCGTGCCAGATATTACAATTTTTAGCAAACAGTGCTTTTATAGCACAAGACAAAAATATAGTTATAAAGCAATGATAAGAAAACTACAAATAATCATTAGTAAGAGTG
Source organism: Limnephilus marmoratus (assembly GCA_917880885.1). NCBI lineage: Eukaryota > Metazoa > Arthropoda > Insecta > Trichoptera > Limnephilidae > Limnephilus > Limnephilus marmoratus. The sequence goes on along the minus strand of OU862906.1, from coordinate 31,410,870 downwards.
CTATAGCACAGGACAATAGGACAATAGTACAGGATTCTAGCGTTTTTACTCTACGTATTATCTATGTTAGTTTATTTTTCATTATCATTATTAAGATCGCTAAATGTATTTGAAAATGTATTTTGAAGCCATGAGTATTTGAAATACAAATTACAAAATACCTCAGCAGCAGGTAATTGAAATACCAATTACAAAATACATTTTTAGGAAGTAATTGAAATACAAATACAAAATACGTATTTGTATTTCAAATACATATTTCAAATACAAGTAATTCAAATACTGCCCAGCCCTGCAATGTGTAACCATTTATAATGCGTCCCATGTAGCGCAACTACACAGTGAAATAAAATAAAGTTAATAGCCTATTTCAATATAAAATTATTATTCAACGTACTCTTTGATTTTTCATTTTAATCATATTATTTATCAATTCCTGCTGGGTGGATCTATCCGTTGTAATAACATCGATAACTAAGAATAGCTTTCGATGGTAAAGGCAGAAGTTATTTTATTGGCAGTTTGTATGAGAAGGGACATATTTATTTGATGTTCATTGCTTCAAGTGCACATTATCATATACTGTGTAACCGGCCATAAATACATTTCTTCTTTAATAAAATACACATTACTAATAATGTATTGAGTAATTTTATCTGATAAATTCTTCTGCTGGATAAAACTTGATGAATGAATTCAATTTCAATGCCGATTGAATGATTATCTTATTGTGACTTAATTGAAATGCTGTTAATTTGATCACCTTGGTGGCAAAGTGGGTGTCAAATTACCGTGGTATCTAAAAATCTAAGGTTAGGAGGTCAAAAACCCGTAGGGGAGACCCAGGCAAAGCGAATGGACCAGGCATAGCGGATGACTTGAATATTTCCGAAAATTACCACTAGAATGCGCTAATAGTCTCACAATCGGTGTACCGCAGCGCTACCGACGCCATGACAGTGAATATTTGTCGTTTGGCAGGAACGCACGCTTTTTTTGATAAAAAAACGATTTTTTTGAATTTTCTTACGATAAGCGAAGGTAAAATATTTGTGATTATTATTATTTGGTTATATTTCATGTGAAGATTAGTTTATATCATCCAATTTTTATTTGTTTCGTATTTAAAAAACTTAGTTTACTTATGAAATACAGCACCCACATAGTATTTTTTAACAAAATGTTATTTGATACTGCCTTGGGCAAAGCGAATAGGGCAAAGCGGATGGACCATTCGCTTTGCCAAATTATGTTGAACCATTAACAGAGGATTGGATTCAATGCAGCCAGTGTAAAAGTTGGGTTCACGAATCATGCACGTCATGTAGTGGATATGGTTCTTACTTCTGCTACGATTGTGATTCCTAATTTTCTTTGCCCGGAGTCCAAATTCGCTTTGCCCGGGTACCCGGGCAAAGTGAACAAGACGAAGACTTTTTTTAAATTTGCATTATATTTATAATTATAATTAATTTTACCTTTTCATTTATTTTACGTCTGACGACAGATATTTTCTTAACATTACTGTTTATAAAGTTTTTATGTTATGCAAACATTGTGTGTTTTATTTAATATCTCCCTTAACACATCCGCTTTGCCTGGGTCTCCCCTAGTACATTGGATCGAAATAGGAAATGCAAATAAATAAGATATCATGAACATCGATTGAAAAATTCGAGTAACACAGTTTTATTGAGGTATTCGAAACTGTGTGTGCAAGTGTTGCAATGGCGAGGGGAATAAGATTGGAAAAAGGAAGCTGGGGAAGTATCTCGCTATTAAGATCTGGTCACCAAACACGCCTATGATCATTTCAAGCAACGTTTCAGTTCTGAATGGTGGTCTTACGCCAGGGCAAAACTGAAAGTAGAAACCTTCAACACTGGAACGTATCGGAAGTGTTCAACATATTATCTATATCTGACGTATCTTGGTCGAAGATATCTATAATCTATGGACAAAAATAAAAATGATTCGCCGAAATACATGTACGCGCATAACTTCCGAACGACTGCACCAAATTGGATAATTCTTTTATTTTGTGTTCGTTATTGTCAGGCAAGGTTTGTATTAAATATTTGCAATAGGTGGCACGCGAATTATTTGAAAGCTTAATGTACCGGAACTGAATGTATGGAATGTGGGAGGGGAGAGGGGAACTTGGGAGGGGGGAGGGGAACTCGGGAGAGGGAGTTCGCGGGACGGGGGAAGCGGGAGAGGGGAGTGGGAAGAGGGAAGGCGGAGATGGCGGTGTGGGAAGTGGGAACGCGTGAGGGGAAGGGGTTGCGGGAGAGGAAGGGAGAAACAATTTCTTTATTAAGTGGCCTAGCAACGCATGCCGGGAACTCGATAGTTTTAAATAAATTCATCATATTTTTGCACAATTTATTTAAATAAAATTTAATTGGGATGTAATATTATAATAATTGAGAAGAGATGTGAGACTAAGTTAGATTAAGTTAGACTAAGGATGTTAAGTAGATTACTAAATACATAAGGTAAATGTATTATTGCGGGGCAAGAATTCCAATAATCCATGCGCTTGATAGCTGCAAGATGAGTTGTTATCTAGCCTCCTACAGAGTTAAGTAAATTAAAATACGTACATATAAAAATATATTTTATTTAACTTATTGGGGGGCTAGAATTCCAACAATCCATGCGCTTGATAGCTGCAAGACGAGTGGTTATCTAGCCCCCTACATAGTTAAGTAAATTGAAATACGTACATATAAAAAGATATTTTATTTAATTTATCGGGGGGCTAAAATTCCAATAATCCATGCGCTTGATAGCTGCAAGATGAGTTGTTATCTAGCCTCCTACAGAGTTAAGTAAATTAAAATACGTACATATAAAAAGATATTTTATTTAACTTATTGGGGGGCTAGAATTCCAACAATCCATGCGCTTGATAGCTGCAAGACGAGTGGTTATCTAGCCCCCTACATAGTTAAGTAAATTGAAATACGTACATATAAAAAGATATTTTATTAATTTATTGGGGGGCTAGAATTCCAACAATCCATGCGCTTGATAGCTGCAAGACGAGTGGTTATCTAGCCCCCTACATAGTTAAGTAAATTGAAATACGTACATATAAAAAGATATTTTATTTAATTTATCGGGGGGCTAAAATTCCAATAATCCATGCGCTTGATAGCTGCAAGACGAGTTGTTATCTAGCCTCCTAAGTTAAGTAAATTCTAATGTAAAATCCATGCTAATTTGTACAGCGCTCTTGAGGCGATTTTTCGCAAAAACAGCGCTATATAAGTTGTCCAAATTTATTTTATTTTATTTATTATCTCTTGTTTTACTATCAAACTACTTAATTAGCCTTGCGATTATTAGAAGATCGCAACACGCGGGAGCTAAAAAAACCTAAAATTTAAAAATATCTCTTCAAATTGACCACATTTTGCGAACAGACAAAATGTGGCCAAAAACGATCCAGTGGAAAATAACCTTTTTCTGTTTCCTGAGATACGTGGAAATTTCTATCTACAGGCACTCAATTTCTTTTTAACATCCGCGTGAAGAGGGTTATTGAATACAGAATATAATTTTATTAAGTACGAATATGAAGCAGAACAATTGTTCAAAATAAATTCTAGGAAAATTATAACACAATTGTTGGTAAAAGGTTATTTATTTAAGAAAGTAAGTTCACAGATCACAAAATATGGTAAAAATAGTCACAATGTATCAATTCACTAATTAACTGAGCAAGGGATCGGAGGGAACCTTGCCGTTAGGCTTTGGGAACAACAAAAGCTGACTGTGGTTCTGCTTAGAGGGTCGTGCCAGAGGACGAAGCGCAACTAAGAGAGCGTACTAGCCAAGAGCGAGCTGCAGACGAACTGACTAATTTAGGGCGCGCAGCCTGTTATATAGCCCATTCCTTGTTGCGGGGTGTGGTTTATGTAGCGGCTCGAGGGTGGGAGATGCGCAGAAGGCGTCGGCGCATCCTGGTTTGCTTAGGGGTGGGTGAGCAGGATGGCGCTGTACGGGGGAAAGAGATGGTGTAGTGGCAAGCGTAAAAACGGCGCGCTACAAAATAAATTATTGGCTCTAGCGAGAGTGGTTTTGACTTTAGAGGACAGTAATCTACCCACAGCCGACTAATAATGGCAGATTTCCTTTTCATTCGTGCATCCTTAGCATGGCTATAAGGCGCCGCATCCGCGCTCAAAAAGAAGAAGATGGAGAGATATGAAATTAGAATGTTTGAGGAGAGCGCTAATATTTAATCGATGCGAAAATTACGAAAATGTTTAATAAAACACGACTCGTTTAAAATAGATCAAAAATCTCGTTGAAAGTATCTTAAGTATCATTTAAAGAAATATTGTTATTTTTTTTCACAACTATAACTTGTAAAATAACTGAAACAAACGTGTTTATAATAATTTTCGAAGCATACTTTGCGATTTTATTCTATCGAGGGAATTTTATATAATTTGCGTTTCGGCGTGGAACGCGTCTAGATATTATCTTCAAAAATAACATTATTTTTTTAGAGCTTAAAAACTTCAAATGTTTAAGGAAGATATGTAATAAATCAGTAGAAAACCTAAGCCCGCCGCCGCTCATTTGTACCAAGCGTGACATTTTGAAGACCGCCCCCCCTAAACGTGTCACCTAGTATGGGTACGTTCCCCAATCAATTTAATTTACCTCCTAGACGCAGAATCCCACAAATTATTTTATTTTTACGTACTGAATGAAATGTTTGGATCATTCAGCCCGTCGAATTACAAAGTCAGTGCTGTCGCTAAGTAAACTTCACTGTTAAAAGTTGTCTAATCACTCTGTTTATTTAATACAAATCAGCAGTCACAACGAGCATCAACAACAATCGCAGCTATTTGCAAACTCATCACTACTCGATGGCGTTGACTTGATCGGATTAGTGATCGGAATACTCGGAATCATGTAACTTCAACACCTCCTTTGAAAAGTAAAGAAAAGTGATGAAAAAATCATTAGATTGATTACGTTAGGTTAGGTTAGGGAACGTACCCATACTACGTGACCAACTTTTTGCAATTTTTAACCCCCCTCCCCCGGTAACCAAAAACCTAAGCCCGCCGCCGCTCATTTGTACCAAGCGTGACATTTTGAAGACCCCCCCCCCCCTAAACGTGTCACGTAGTATGGGTACGTTCCCTTATGAGCTATTTAAAAAAAATCTTAACCTTTAACAGCTTGTTTTCAAGCTACCCACAATATTGCCAGGCGTATGTTATGACTTATAAGGCGTTTCTGACTAACGACTTTTCGAAGGGGTATCGAAATAATACTGTAATGAGTTGGCATGGAACCCTTTCTACTAATTGGTAGAATTAAGTAGGTACTAATTTTGTTTTGAAGCTTTACAAAATGACCATTCGCAGATTAACCAAACATTATATTTTATCTAATAAAAATGTAACACTAGATTTCAGATAAACACAGATGCAATACTAGTAATGATGACCCACAATATTGCCAGGCGTATGTTATGACTTATAAGGTGTTTCTGACTAACGACTTTTCGAAGGGGTATCGAAATAATACTGTGTTGAGTTGGCATGGAACCCTTTCTACTAATTGGTAGAATTAAGTAGGTACTAATTTTGTTTTGAAGCTTTACAAAATGACCATTCGCAGATTAACCAAACATTATATTTTATCTAATAAAAATGTAACACTAGATTTCAGATAAACACAGATGCAATACTAGTAATGATGAAATTCACATTAAAAGTATCTACCTGAGCGGTCGAACTGCACACTGAAAGTAAAAAAGGGGCAACTAGGTTCTCAACATTTTAAAAAGTTAATTTTTTTTTTTTTTTTTTTTTTACATTAACACCACACAGGAGGCCCTGAGGAAAATAATTTCCCTCAGGGCCTATGTCATCTTTGTAGATGCTGTGTGAAGGGTCTCTTTGAGGAAAGGAAGGAGTGAACATGGGTCTTGAAGAGACCCATGTTGTAGGAGGGAGGAAACACAGAGGCCGGCAAATCGTTCCATAGCCGAGCCGTTGAACTCAAGAACGAGTCATAGAAACGACCCGTTCTCATGTGAGTAATGTCAACCGTGTACAAATGTTGGGCGCGTGTTTGGCGTGTTTCCCGACTATGCACCGGAGCCGAGGGGATCAATGATGCTAGTTCCTCGGAGCATCTTCCATTGTAATACCGGTAGAACAAGGACAGCATTCCCACCTGACGCCTATGCTCTAAAGATTGCAGTCCGTCTGTTAGGATGGGAGAATCTATCAAACGGACCGCCCGTTTCTGCACAGAGTCAAGGGTTTTTTTTAGGTATTTTGGAGCTCCAGACCAGAGGTGGCTGCCAAATTCAACCGTGGGGCGCACTTGCGATTTGTACAGGGTTAGCAGTTGGGTACTATTAAAGTATCTGCGGGCCCTGTACAGTACGCCCAGTTTCTGAGAGGCTAACTTAACTCTGGTTTCGATGGAGCCCCCGTACCTGAGCTGGTCACTTAGAGTTACACCAAGCATATCAATGGAGGTCCTGTTCGTAAGGTTGCTTCCGTTGAAGGAGACTAGATTTTCATTTCGATCCCTTTTAGACGTTATCAAACATGATTGGGTCTTTGAAACATTAAATTCGACGAGGTTATTCTTACCCCAAGAGAAAATACTCTCGAGGTAACCGTCCATTCTTTGCTTCAAAGCCCTCCGAGCTATTGGAGTTTGTGTGCCCTTTGGGGGCTTGTCAAACAAAAAGCTATCATGGACTGTACTGTCATCCGCGTAACAATGAATCGGTGCACATGACAAGAGGTCATTGATGTGCAACAGAAACAAAGTCGGTGACAGAACCGATCCCTGTGGGACGCCAGCATTTATCGAATGCGAAGAAGAGGTGAAACCGTCAGCAACCACCTGAATCGACCTCTCCCTCAAAAAGTCGGCAATCCACTTACACAAGGATGCGGGAAGTCCGTAAGAAAGCAGTTTGTTGACAAGCCCTCGGTGCCAAACCCGGTCAAAGGCCTTGGAAATATCCAGTGCAACCGTTTGGGTCTCACCAAAACGTTCCAGGCACCGCCCCCAAACATGCGTCACATACGCGAGAAGATCACCGCACGAGCGGTTCCGCCGGAATCCGTATTGACGGTCGTTAATAATTTTGTTCTTCTCGAGGTATGTGAGCAGTTTGTCGTTGATCACACGTTCCATTACCTTAGACAGAACTGATGTGATCGCTATGGGGCGGTAGTTGGCTGGGTTGGAGCGGTCACCCTTCTTTGGAATAGGGTGAATGATCGCTTTTTTCCAACCAGAGGGCACAGAACCAGACTTCAGGGACATTTTGAAAAGCTTCGTCAAAATTGGAGCTATTTCTGCAGCGCACCTCTGCAATACCAGGGCAGGTATTCCGTCAGGCCCACTAGCTTTATTAATATCAAGCCCTCGTAAGACTTGGAGTACATCCCGATGCCGGATCCTCAGCTTTTTCATATGAAAACCGCAGTGAGGAACCGACGGCGGGGTAGCACCTTGATCATCGAGGGTCGAGTTTTCCGCGAACATTTTGCCTAATAAGTTAGCCTTTTCGGCGGCGGTATTTGCTAGAGAGCCGTCAGGTCTGGTAAGAGGTGGCAGACTGGATTTGCAGAAATTGCGACCTATTGAGCCCGCAAGCGACCAGAACGCTCTGCTGCCGTGCGGGCAGGCAGCCAGCTTTCTACTGATCTGCAGGTCGTGCTCGAATTTAGACCTATTAATGATCCTCTTGCTTTCCTTTGCCATTTTGTTATATTCTGTTCTGTTTTCGGACGTTCGAGATGTGTTGTAGGCTCGGTAAGCCGCGTTTTTTCGTCGCACTGCTTCAGAGCATTGTCGACTGAACCACGGCTTTGAGCCCACACCAGTTTCTTTAACAGTGGATTGGATGAAGCCATCCATCGCGGATGTGATGACTTCACCAATTTTCTGGGCACATCTTGAGGGATCCGAGGTCCGAAAACAGACAGCTGACCACGGGAAAGCATTAAAATGTGCCCGCAGACCAAACCAATCTGCTGATCTATAGTGCCACACTTTTCTCTTCAGCCGCTCGTTTGGCGGTCTGAAGGTTACGGGGATTGACGTCGTCACCAGGCAGTGGTCGGACGATCCTAAAGGCGCTGTGACGTCAATCTTGTAGCCGTGTGGCACAGTGGTTAAAAACAAATCTAACAGATTGGAGCGGTGAGTCTGGACATCAGGAACCCTTGTCGGCCCCTGAACCATTTGCTCCAGTCCATGGCAGAGGGCAAAGGATTCCGCCTCTCGTCCAGCCGAGTCCGTTGGTCCTGAGAACTTTAACCAAGGTTCGTTATGAACATTGAAGTCCCCCAGGACCAGAAACTCTGCCGTAGGGAAGCGGGGCAAGAGGTCATCAATAGTATTACTTAGATGTTTGAAGAGTTCGGACGTATCTGAAACGCTAAGGTTCGGTGAGCGGTATAGACACGCGTAAAATCTTACCGTACTGGCAAGATTGACACGCACCCACATTACGTCGAATCTGGAGTTCTCCAGATTCAACAGTCGCACACAGTTGACGTCAGCTCGGCTGAAGAGACAGACACCTCCTTTGGGTCTGAATTTGCCAACGAGGGTGAAGCCCGGGCAATCCAGATAGGTGGCGTCTGTAGGCTCGGCTATCTGCGTTTCGGAAAGGAAGAGAAGGTTAGGGCGTTGGGAGAGAATATAATAAAATCTAAAAATTAGTAAGTATTAAACAAACTAAAACAAATATATCATTTATATATGTATAGCTGATAGCGATTATATAACTGTCGCGAAGTACCTTCCTATTAAATTCCGTTTAGTGCTATCATTGATTGATTTTGTACCTACTCGTTTCGGGTATATATTTAGATCCGAACAAATCGATATCTGCGAGAGTGCAATGAAACTGGGAATCGAAGGCCGTGACTCAGACAGATCGGTTCGGTCAATGAACGAAAATATTGAATTTATCCATTTCTTTTGTTACATAACTCATTGCGTATAGGTATACCAATCTGTCTAAACACCTGTCATAATGTTTAAATATATAATAAATTTATCTAGGTATAAGATCATTATTAAATATGTAGAGTTAACTTCTGCAGGTGTTAACCTAAATGAAAGATTAAGATGAGTAGCCAGTGTTACACAGAATTTGAACAATTCCTCAATTTTCAATGTTAATATTCGAGTCTGTGAAAGTCGTATTAAAGTTCTAATTTATTTATTTAACGCCATAAAAAGTATTTTACATTACAATGAAAAGATAATGAGTTACAGTGGCACAAAGGAGTGTATCAGAACTGTTACTTTCGAAGAAAAACAACTGTCCCATGAAGAAATAATAACATAATTTGAGTAGATCTATTATGGAACTTCTATTTTAACTTTGAAAATTGATGAATTGTCAAAATTCTGCGTGAAACAACATTTTTAATGAATTTGATTAAGGTTTTCACAGTATAAAAAAATACCTACTAGCTGAAGTCCCGGGCGTTGACAGGAATTTTCATCTCATTTTGATCGTCAAGAATGTGTATTTTGATATGCCTAATTTCAGTAATAAAATAAATGTTTCAAAGTAAGAAGGTTTGGGTTGAACAGTTGGTAGATGCGTTACTTTATTATATGACATATGAATTATGAATCCATCCATCCAACTGCATTGCAAATTGCAAGGTATATTTGGTCGAGGAAATCCAGCCGGTGAGGTCAAATGGTCTCCGGCCTATCCCGATTCGGGCTGTCACGCAGCTGGTGAAACCTGCCAAGATCTGAACAAAACTAATCCCATGTACCTGGGCACACCTGTTAACCAAACGTATCTTGCCACTAGGGGTAATCTACGACAAAAGTATCAATGTACCCATACCCATAATTGCCGGTAGTGTCTTGGTTTTTCTGTTTGTTTTTGTGTAGGTGTTTTATTTGAAGATTAATGATATTGTTTCTATTATTAAAGAAATACGTAAGTAAGTAAGCATACGAAAGAGTACTTCTCCTTTTAGATCTCTTAGTTGTGTTTGGAATTACCCTTTGAATAAGCAATACGCATAAAAGTCCAATTTACCGATTAATCACACAGGTGCTTTTTAGGAATTCATTAACTTAAATTAATCGCTTCGTTTTTGACATTAAGCTCCCATAAAATTCGTATCGAAGATTGTTTATTCGACAAGTTGGAATTTAGTACGAAGTTTTTTTTATGAAAATGAAATACACGTACTTTACTTACGAGTATAAGCGCGTTAATTAAATTTCATTATATTATACGTGCATGTGTATATGCATACGTATATGCGCAACGTACACAAGTAAGTATGCATATATGTATATATGTGTATATATACATTTACGTAAATAAACACATTTATGTAAAAAAAATTTATATAGTCGCTAAAATAAAAAAAATAAAAATAAAATAAAAAATGTATTCGCAGCATAAGACCCATACAAAATCGGCCACATTGAAAGCCATTTAAATAAATCACGTACATTTGTGAGATGTCTCATTATTTTTTGATTTCTCGAACAATATCAGGACTGTCACCGGTGCGCTATAGATTTACATTTATAACATGTCAGACGGAAGCGAACCCTCGTATTACCGATAATGACTTGGTAACCGGTTCTGATCTTTCAGTGCGGCTTATTTTTAGCGACAGCCATATTAATCATAGCCGAATCTGGTCTACTTTAAAAGTGCTAGTGAAATGATTAAGTATAAAAGAATTGGAGAGGTTCTGTTACATTGATTGGGTCATTGCTATCCGGAGCTGTGTTTTATTTATTTATTTATTTACGCCCTAGTGGGCTTTTACAAAGACAGATAATTAAAGGCAGGTATGTAGTACACAATTATAATGTATAAATTAATAGTCAAAAATAAAATTAATTAAAATTAAAATCATACATTTCATTAAAGTAATTATAAAGACTTCGTTTTATAACTAATACAGAATCTGCAAACATGTCTACAATATTCCCAATTTTTTTGCCAAAATTATGTAATCTATTTATAGGTGTACAAGCCTGATAGTTTGTTTTAAAATTGTCACAGAAGAAGGTAGCACTTTGCTTCGTATTTCTGGTCGGTACAAATTTTTTTATTTCGGCGTGAATTTCAGGGTTGTCAATGCAATTAATAATGATTTTATTTAATAGTACAAGGTCAGAGATGATCCGCCTATCTGACAGCGTAATTAAGTTGAGTGGTTTCAACAAAAGGACTATTTTGAATTGGAATATTCAGCTTAAAGTTAATAAATCTTATAAATTTGTGCTGTACCTTTCATTATTGTCGGAATGTATTTAATACAATGGGGACCAAATGGGCGAAGTATACTCTACCTGGCTTCTTACTAAAGAAAATGAGCGACTACTGTGAACTTATGAGCGACTACTGTGAACCATAACCCTGTAAAGGTATTTACAGTTAATTTTATTACATAAGTGCGTACGTCATCATTTAGTAATTTAAAAAATAAAAGAAAACCGAACTGCTGAGAGTATTCAATACTTAACATGCGCACTTCTCTAATAAAATTTCTTTCAAAATTATTTGCCGACTTATCTCTTTTTTCTTTACAAGTTGTACATGTAACTTTTGGGGTAATTTTACACATACATTTAAAAAATATAGATTTGTCAGAATTATTCCTACATTTCACATGCGGAATCTTGATTTAATCTTTATAAAATTTCCATATTTCTCAGAAAAAATATTTTTGTGGTAAGTGGTAACGTGTACCGTGGAGTGCGAAAGCTGCATACATTCTAAATAATGATGTTAGTTTCGCAATGCGCTACATGCGACCGGTAAGGGTTAATTGAAAAAAAAATCAATCGAAGCTTATAAAAATGTATGTTATATCTTTTCAATTTGTAATTGTAATAATGGAATGATTACATAAATTATGTAAATATACGGAAGAAAGTTTGAAACTTATTAGTTTTTAATGTACCTACTAACCTTTTCAGGTTAGTAAATTTATTCAAGTCTCAAAAGGAATAAATCGATTTTCTGCCTCCTTCAGTTCTATAAGCAAGGTGCCAGAATCAATCTACTCCAAAAGTGGAATACGCCTATAGTTAATGGGAGCACTTCTTGATACGGAGCTCTATAATTGGCCTTTCATCTTTGGGGCTGGGAATCTAGTCAACCTTTAAAGTGCCTTTTTAAAATGTCGATTGCTCTTGAAATACGAATCTGTCGAATAAGGAGGAGGATAACAAAGTTGTTGTTAATCGTTCGACCAATTAATTGTCCGCCCTCGTTTTTAATAATTGCATTTGAGTAATGAATAATTCCAATTGTCAAATGGATCAAGGAAAAAAGGTTATGAAACATTATCTACGTTTTGTGGTCAACACCCGCCAATAAAAAATATTTGTTAATTTAAGCACGCTTGTATATCTGTGACAAATAAAATTAATGATAGATTAGGGGTGAAATATCTCAAGAAGACATCAGTTCTAAGGGAGACAAAATGAGTCGGTACCTAACTCCAGTTATAAACAAAATATGTTCGGGTAATTGTTTCCACTTTGATTCTGCTCGTGATTCTTTAAAGTTTAAAGGTTTCACCGAAAACAAAACCAGATAATTATTGTTGACCAATACAACAAAAATATTCATTTTCGTCAGGGTTTTTATCATGGAATCTGCAGTTATGGGAGCACCTTATACTGATGATGACGGATCATAGTTTACGAGGCAATGATAACCCAGATTGTCTTTCAGTGGATCTTGTACGAGATGGGCATTTCCCACGTTAGCCGATTGCCACTCAAGTTTCCAACTGTCTTCAGGAGTGAGAGGCGATTGAAGGAACCTCTCTCCTTCCATTCAGAAGGGTTTTCGGGACTTCAAGCGGCATGCCGATATCTTTGTGCAAAGGTTTTGCGCTTTTACTAAACTAAAACTCAAATTATTTGCGTTCTAAAAATGGAAGGAAAGAATAGTTTCAAATGTCGTTAAAAAAATTCACGTTATCAAAACAATTTTCCTAGTTGATCTCCCAAAGAAATAAAGCCAACAAAGTGCCAATGGCACCCAATAATTATACATCCTTCAATCAAAACAAGATACCTTATAATTATTTTAACACAGATGTTAGTAAGGATTTTTTACCATCTCGATATTTCAGTCACCTTCCGCCCACTTGCAATTGCTATTCAAATTTATTGGAGTTCCCACGGAAATACGAAGTGTGATTTATGCTTATTGAACACTATTTTATTGTTTATTTGTATTTTTTCTTCAATAATACAACATTATTAACCGGCGTAGAATGCCTTTAAAAAAGTGCTCATCTTCGCGTTTTTTCCCAACCTAAAAAATACACCAACAACTTTGAATGATGTGCATATTATATTATTGTTATAATTAATATATATTTATTGTTTAACAATACAACAACAATGTTCACTGAATCTTATGTCAGGGTTTTCATTATGGAAGCTGCGGTCCACGTAACGTGAAGGTATTGTGTAAGTTTAAAGAATCAACAACCTCTAAAGTTTAAGGTTGGGGTACCTGCTTTATATTCTCAAGTGACAGCGTGCATGGGTGGTTAAAAAGAACACATTAACTGTACAATTTAATTGTTGAATTTTGGGCAAACATATGGCTAAAAACATTCCTGTATCTTATGTAACTTATGTATTTTCTGAAGGAGAAAAATTTCTCGAATTGTGAGACATTGCACTTTGAAATTTGCACAGCTTTTTCTTTCGGGGATTTGAAGGTCAAAATTACTATCGACAACTCCATGCGTCATTTTTCAGTATTGGCGTTGCGTTGGTAGCTCAGGCGATTATATTTTGTGACAGTTAAATTTATATTTTAAAGCTAGCAGTGAAAATGATATTCCAAGTTGCAAAAAATGGCATTGACCTAGACCTATAGTTTTTGTTGCATCCATAATACGAAGTTATTTTTTCTTTGATGTTACCATTATTATAATATTTACTAACGAAGACCCGTGAAAAATCACGGTACGTCAGAATTCCAATTTTGTAAAACAAAATTAAAATAATTTTCTGTTAAAATATTATATTTCCCGTAGATCGGTAGGTACCTACTTTATCGCTTGTCTTAATGATTCTTCACACAATTAGTTCCAATTTTAAAAATGACCCTTAAATTCAAAGCAAATTTTAGTTTATTGAACGTTTAAAAAAACACGTAGGATTAACAAACGCACATCATAGAAAACCGAATTTGGTACGTTTGATGAAATGCATGAAAACAATTATTAATTTGAAAACAATATAGATAAAATAATGAAGCCATCTGACGTTTGAAGGATTGCCACTCATAGCAGGCAGCAAACCGGTCCAAAATACAACCTTGTATCGCTATTAAAATGTTTCCAGCCAACCTGCATTCACTTCTACCTACTTCTCAATAGCAAATAGCTCCGGACGCCATTATAATACTCCGGCAATTATGATTGTAATACGAATTTGAGTAGTGTAAGTATCGTAATCGATGTCGTAAAAATGTCATATGTACACGTATTCGTCCTTGAAGTATTGTTATTATAACGTGTATCTACGCCTTAGAATTTGGTGGTATATCCTAGGACTACGGCTATTTGTAATGTTGATAAATTAATTCATAGTGGTTTTACTTACGATTTCAAAACCAATGGCAATAAGTAATTAATTAGTAGCTGACTTAATATTAACGTAATGTTGGCTAGAGTTTTATCTGTTTTAAATTTCGATAGATAAAATAAATAACAACACAAACGTATAACACGCAAACTGTTCTAAGCATGGGTACGAAGCCATCAGGACTATGGCATCTCGAATCGAGGTATGTCTTGTCGTGAAACTGAAGGGATCAGGGAATTTTGTGCCCGGAGCCAATAAGACTATGGCATCCCCAACTGGGGTATGTCGTGAAGCTGAGGGATTAGGGAAATATATACCCGGTGCCAATAAGAGTACGGCATCCCCAATTAGGGTTTGTCGTGAAGCTGAAGGGATTAGGGAATTACGTGCCTGGAGCCATTAGGATTATGGCATCCCCGATTAGGGTATGTCGTGAAGTTGAAGGGTTTAGGGAATTGTGTGCCTGGAGCCATTAGGATTATGGCATCCCCGATTAGGGTATGTCGTGAAGTTGAAGGGTTTAGGGAATTATGTGCCTGGAGCCATTAGGATTATGGCATCACCGATTAGGGTATGTCGTGAAGTTGAAGGATTTAGGGAATTATGTGCCTGGAGCCAATAGGATTAGGGCATCCCCGATTGGGGTATGTCGTGAAGTTGAAGGGTTTAGGGAATTATGTGCCTGGAGCCAATAGGATTATAGCATCCCCGATTGGGGTATGTCGTGAGGCTTATAGGATTGTGGAATTATGTGCCCGGAGCTAATAGGATTATGGCATTCTGTATGTAGCAAAATTGAAGGGATTCGGAATTTATGTGCCCGAAGCCATTAGGACTATGGCACCCCCTATTGGGGTATGTCGTGAAGCTGAAAGTATTAGGAAATTATCTGCCCGGAGCTAATAGGACTACAGCATTCCCAATTGGGGTATGTCGTGAAGCTGAAGGCATTAGGGTATAGAAGTAAATGGGGAAAGGGAAGGCTGCAAAGCATTTGGCATCCCCCATTCCCCATTCAATTCAAAACGGTGAAAATAAATTAACACGTAAACTACTAAAAACCCTTAAAATCATTTAGGCGCGATCAAAGGAGAAATATATGAAGAAAATCGTTTGAATTTCACGAAAAGGATGTGTTTGAAAAATATTTTTTTTTTACAGTTTTTCTAAGCAATATTAGAGATATAAATGCCACAAATCAGATAAAACCCGAAGTTTGGTGGGTTCTTATTCCTTGATTAAAATTATTACAACAGGTATAGAAAATCTAACATTGTATTCCAGAATTTAATTTTTTTCTGCGAACTTTGTGTTGTGTTTGGATAAATCGTGTTTTAAAAAAACATTACACTTGTGTATGAAATAAAGCAAAAATCGGCCATGGAAAAATGACCAAAAATACAAATTTGTCATCACAATAGTTAAGTGGTCGTGGAACATTGAAATAAATGGTTAATCGCGGAATTGCGAAGATTGAAAAATTGTTAATAATTTTAGAAAAAAAAATAAAAGCAAAACAATTTCAATATTATCGGATAAAAATTCTGCTCATACAATTTTTCGTTCTATTTGTTAATTTCTTTCGGCATCGATATGACCAATATTGCTCTTACAACTCCGGCAAATAATTAGCGGTCCGTAGCGGCCGCCAATGTCAGTACGCCCTTTCACCCGCTTCGGCTCACCACTCCACATGAATGTGGGTAGGCATCTAGTCACAGAGCAAACTAACTTAAATACCAACACATACGCGTCTAGTCTTGCCATGTTGTAGATCCAACCAATTTTTTACCGTGTGTGACATTTAGCCACATTTGGCAAACTTGCGTGCGTGGTAGACATTAGTTTATTTTTAAAAACTCATGTGACTCATTCTTCACCCTTTTAAAAATACTCCTGTTTTAAAAGTTGATAATTAGATAAGTATATCAGTTATTTAATGTTAGTCATAGATAAATATATCAGTTATTTAAATTAGTTCTAATGAGCGTGCTCTGATAATATAATAGTCTGATAATATAATATGATAGTCCTAATGATCGTACCCTTCCGAACCTTATCTAACCCAAACCCATCTTGAGGTCTAGCATAGACGAAAAACCCTATATCAATACGATATTGATCAAATCCGTCATTTGTGATCAGTTATCAATATTTGCGTTGACGGTCAACAATTGGTAAGAGATATTCCGACCGACGCGCGACGCACGCGACGAATGATAAATTTTAGCAGCCTTCGTAGTATCAGATAAGTTTCGGTTAACTGTCATTATATTTGGATTTCAACTAACGAAGCTCTTAGAATTGAAAGAAATTATTATTCCATTGGATCTTTGAGGCACTAAAAAGGTTGAAATATGACTAAAGACCTGAATAAATAATTAACTCCCGTTTAGCCTCAAAAAGTAAATGCACATTTAGGTTAGTATTTCAATTCAACATTGCAAATTTATATATATTTCTACGTAATTGTTTGGCGTTTGACATTTCGCAGTGTCAATTCATAGGAAATACCTTCAGTGTTGGCAGTGTAGGTATATCGATTTCTTATTTATTCCTTGTCAATATCGATTAGGCTATCAACAGTGAAACCGTGATCGGGACATCGACACAAAATCATCACATGCTCGAGCTCCAGATTGAATTTACGAGGATATTGACTAAATAGTGCAATAAAAAAGAAATGCAAGGCGTTTGGGTTAATAGATTAAAGAAGCATGTACACAATGCAATCGTCAGCAATTCAATGTAGGTACGCGTGCACCGAAAATTTTTAGACAGATACGCTCTTTTTATTGATGATTTTGCCATATAATTTAGGTGTATAATATATTATTTAACCACTCCAGATTTATTCATTTACATCTTTGGACAGGGTGCCATATGCTTAAGTTTGGATGCGTGGTAAATATGTTTTTAAACCTTCTATGAATCATGCTCTTAGTTCCATTTTCTCAAATCGTTCTGTTTTATGAGTTGATGATATTATGGTGTTCTGTTTAATTTGATTGATGTTTTTGTACTCACTCAAAAAATGCTACAATGTTCAAAGGACCACCGAAGTGAATTAATTTGATTAAAAAGGTGCTGCGTGGGATTGAAAAGTTCACGAGTATAGGAGATCAATTTAACACAATCATTTCACCTATCAAAATGGGGCATAATGGATAGAAAGAGCAAGTGAATCATTTATTCACTGGACATAAATTGAAATTTTTGGTATAAGTGCTTCGGTAAGCTTTTTTTTCTTAATGTTCTGGTGTACTTTCCTCTTGGAGGACGGCCACCGTCATAGCAACTATGTTCTGTAGCCAAGTGGTTCAAAGCAATGGATTCGTCGGATAGTCGTCGCTGGTTCAATCCTTTGCAAAATCATCCATCATTGCAGAGGCGCGATTTTCTTTGGCAGGTTATTCGTAACCGGGAAATTTCCGATTTCGTAAAAAATCTTCACGTTACAGGCAGTTTGGAATAATTCAGCGGAACCTCATTCGTACCAGACACGCAGGTTGCAAACTCAAACATTTTATGCCTATTTTTTAACGTCTTTTTATCGTCTTTCTCTTAAATCATATCAACAATCAACCTATTAGTTAGGTTAGGTCAGTTGAAAAAACTATTTTCTTTATGGTTACTCATAATTTCCATCATTTCGTAATTTCTGGCTCCTAGATGCATATTTTTTTTTTAGATAATATAACATTTTTTTATTAGCTCAGGCACTCATTTATGAATAAAACATTTACATAAAAGGACAATAAAATAAACGAATAGCGGTCTTAACATTTTAATAGAATAACGAACCATCACATTGTGAAAAGGTTTACATATGTTGGACAACACGTCAATAATGATAGAATAATAATGCTAAATATGTTATAGTGACCTAATTCTGCATATTTTTAAACAACATTACGCTACGGAAAACACAAGTTGTAATATATCCTACATATGTAATGGAGGGCTACCGCCTGAGGAGCCTATGTCAGTTTTTGGTAATTTTATTTAGACACCATAAAGTACCTTTTTTTTTTTTTTTTTTTTTTTTTTTCCATCAAAAACATATATATTTTTTTTTACAGATACATGGATTTTTCATTTATTAGCCACATTTTTACAGTTTTCGTGCTTAAATTCTCATTTTCCTTTAAAATTAAATTATTTTTGAGCTTATTAAAAATCACTGGTACACAGTACTCCAGCGTTCGGCTTCCATACTTATTGGATATATATTAACATCTATAGATGCATAACTATCAGTAAGGTTAGGTTTAGTTAGGTTAGGTCAGTTAAAACAACTATTTTATTTGTGGTTATTCTCAATTTCCATCATTTCGCAATTTTTGGCTCCTAGATGCAGAAATTGTAAATTAGTTACCTCATTGGACAGGATATTTTGAGATCGAGTGTATGCACGAGATATTATCTACATTACAAAGGCTTTTCTATCTTCAGTTAATATGCTTGGTTTATTGTCCACATTTCCATGCCACACGTGCTTTGCAAGCCCGTAATAATATTTTCAAATTGGTCGTATTTTTTATTAATTACTATATATTTTTTTATATTCTAAGTTAAATAAAAATGCATACTCAAAGAATAATTTTTTACTCCGCCTCACTAGGAGATCCTGTGCTGAGTCGAACTAGGTTTTGGATGTAGAAGGTTTTGTGGATGAAGATGATGTTTTTTAACATAGTTGTCATTTTCTGATAATTCCTTAAGTTATGATTTGCTGGACTTTGTAGTTATTAATAAATTGATTTAATTTATTTGATACTAGATGGGAGTTAAAAGTATGACTTTACAGCTAACAAATCAGAACTTCTTTGTTCAAAGGCAGTATATATTCAATTGGTATTTTCAATTTAGGAGGTGGGTATGGATATCGCCGCCTCGTAAAATGGTTTAGCAGGGGTACCCGAGTTTATCGGGTGAGGTGTGTTCAGGTCTTGGCAGCGGATTTGGAGGCCGGATCCCTGAGGAAAATTATTTTACCCAGGTTCTCCTGTGTGGCGGGTGAATGTATTTTTTTTTAATTTGCCTTGCTCATATTCTTCATTTTAGTCTCACAATGCTAATTTGCTTCGCTCAGAAGGCTGAACTGAACTGCATCTATCTATTTTGTTATGTTTCTTTTTCCCCTTCTGGGGGTGCGTTAGACCTCGTCCTTGCATCAACAGGGGTCGGTCGACGATGGCACGGTGCCCTCTAAAATTAATTGCGCCACCCCCAGCAACATGTGCAAGGCTTTAGGTTTGGGGGGGCGACCTCGGCTCTCCTTCGCCTTGCCTCCGGCTACTCGACGCTGAATTTCTTAGGGTTGTCGGGTATTTCCCCCCAATCTCCCATTTACTTTTCTTTGAGGCATCACCGAGGAACCGGCTAAGGGGCGCGGAAGCTGAGTGTGGTTCACGACTAGACCGAACGTCATGCGCATTCTTGCTGGGACTGCCAATCGATTGTAGAGGACACCCAACCGTTTTGCCACGCCCTTATTACTTATCTACTGTGTCTTCCTCCCAAACAGGTGTTTGTAGGATACGCTGGATACAATCACCCAGCGCTTGCCACCTCGTGGACTTTCACCAATCTGTCCCATCGTCTTGTCTATATTTTGTCATATTAACACATATTGTACCTGTATTTCCCACTAAGCACTTGCATACTGCTTGCTAACAACGTATGCAGGGACATTGGAGGTCTAGTTTCGTTATGTAATGTAGAGTCGTTTTTACCAAAAAAATTAGAGTCCTTGCAAGAGCCTTGAAGGGGTAACCATCTGTTACCTATACCAGGGCGGGTAAGTGGTGGGTCCTCCAATGCTCATATTCTACATCCTTTGCTCTGGCTTACATCAACATCTATTTAAGTTATGACTTTTGTATTGCATCTTAATTTGAGCTTAAATTTGTAGATATTAATTTATAAACACCAATTTGATCTATAACCTATCACGTAGGTACCTTCTTCATATAAATTGAATGTCAGGAAAGGCTTTGTTTAGAAATAAGCGAATTCCTAGTAAACACCGCGGAGCTGATTCAACCCACAAGTTTCACAATTGCCCGTGATAAGGTCTTCATTCTTCAGGCATAGTCATATTTTGAAATAGACAACAATGAGTGGAGATCTTTAAAGAATATAAGAAAACTAAAATTAATTATTATAAATCTACCATAAATATGTCTAGTGAAAATCTTATTATTTCTTTCTGTAACGAAGACCGTGTTAAACTACTTGATTTGTTAAACTAGCCTCAGGCCATTTCTCTTCAGGGGTAGACGGAGAAGATGGACTGCCATACAAATCTGTCTTAGCACACACTCCATGCAATTTGTGAGGCGGGTATTGGTACGCCCGGAACCCTTTATTGGTTCTCAGGTTCATGGGGTAAGGTATATTCATGGCGGCGGATGCGTCTGCTCACCAGCTGCATAACAGGCCGGATCGGGAGAGACTGGTTGAGGGAGTCCCTTTGACTTCTCTAGCCGTGCTCTCTCGGAACATTGCCTTGCACCGTAGTGCTAGGGATGGATTCACGCATCCGTCACTCCTGGAAACATTGACCCCTCATTCCTACCCACCCTTCATGCCTTTTTCCTTCCCAGAATTACCTATCCGTCCTTTCCTAAAAACACATTCCACACAGCATCCCCAAAGATGACATAGGCCCGAGGGGAATTATTTTCATCAGGGCCTCATCTGTGGAGCAAATGTAAAAAAAAATCGTGTTACAGGTACTTACAAGCACCTACATGTAGGTACCTAGTTTTTTCCCTACCCGACATAGGTATTTAATTATATGATATAAGTATTTAATTCAATAATTAATCGTGCTGTGTCTTCCTCGGTCGTCCCTGACTTTCCCTTCCATTCATATGTTAAGTTATGCAGTTATTTCCAAGTTTATTACCTATATATTAGTAGGTATGCACTAGTATGTATTTGCACCTCGTTTTAGAATGGGTCATATTCAATATCGTCATTCAGAGACGAAACGTGGCTTAAATAATGATTTTATTTATTAAATTAAAACAAATCGCTTAGCAGAATACTCGTTTAATCAAAATCATGGACGTGTTTCAAAACCAACGATTTGTTCGTCGGATAAAATTAAAATTAACAAAAATGACAAAAGACAAACAAGTATAGAAAAATACACAGTCTTTTACTTAGGTAAAACGGCTAGAAACATTCAAACAAGGGTGG
The DNA here is from genome assembly GCA_917880885.1 of Limnephilus marmoratus. Classification (NCBI taxonomy): domain Eukaryota; kingdom Metazoa; phylum Arthropoda; class Insecta; order Trichoptera; family Limnephilidae; genus Limnephilus; species Limnephilus marmoratus. Next base: position 31,389,015 of record OU862906.1, on the reverse strand, counting down.
TCGAACACTTGAGATGTCTAAAGCGCGGATCACATTATGCTGGTTGCCAGCTGCTGCTTACCAGCGGCTGGTAGTAGTACCAGCTAGCAGCGGCGGGCAATCTGGTCACACTACTGTTGCTGCTACTCGCGTCTCGCACTCTCCAGTTAGTCATTCACTACATGTCGTCTGTCGTTTCACGTCAAAAGCTAATTAAGCAGTTGTTGAGAGAGGGTGTCAGGGAACTTAGTTTAGAAATGCTTAACCAGCTTCACCGCAAACAGAGATGATGGTGGGTCAGGCCATGGATACAAAGAAGGGAAGAATTAGGGGCATCGTCAAGACTTCTCCAAGAACTGAAAGAAGAGGATCTAGAAACATACAGAAATGTTTTAAGAATGACGGCCCCTCTGTTTCGCAGTCCACTTTAACTCAGACATTATAAATAACTTTAATTATATCAATTAAAAATTACAAATTATAAAATAGTCACAACTAAACAACTTCACAAAAAAAACACGTGCTTTCTCGTTGCTGATAGACGCAATAGTGGTCAGACTGCGCTGCCGGCTGGTGCCAGCGGTCACGTGATTGATTATTCGCCGCTGCTTGCTACCAAAAGTTAAACATGTCCAACTTCGTCAGCCGCTGACAAATACTCGCCGGCTGGCGACGCCAGCGCCGAATTTTGTTGTCACACCAAGCTGATCGACGGCTGGCAGAAGCGGCTTCTTCAACTCGCGGCTGGCAACCACCCTAATGTGACCCGCGCATAAACAGTGTAGGTTTTTCAGAATTCGCCTCCCACCTAATAGATAAAAATCACTCATTTAATAAATCTTCCGGGATAGATGTATTGCATAGAAATGGGATAGATCTACGCCTTAATAATCTTGAAGACCTTGAAATAAAAAGTCATTAAAATAAATAAAACCAATTTACTGAATAAACCATTAGATTTGTCTAACACTCCCATTTTTAAATATTTCCTTTACCCCCGCCCACGTTCACTCCTCCCTCTAAGGCACCTCCCTCCTCGCCCCCGCCTAAGTTGATGTTCTGTCTCCCTCTTCTAATTATCTTTTAAATACCATGTATATCTGTATTATGTTCAATATATTTTTATTCACCCCTGAGGAAGGTTCAGGTTGGAAGTGGAATTGAAACAAAGTTTTTTAATTGTGTTTATTATATAGAAAAATAAGTACCTATGGACAAAAAACATTTGTTTTTTGTGTATGAACTGGTACATAGACTATTAAATTTTTTCTTAAATTTCATTAATAAACTGCTCAAAAAAAGCCTTAGAAACTGGTAAAAATTATAACTTAAAATTTTTGTCAATAATATGTTTGAATTTAACATTTTTCGCCATGAAACATATACAATATCGAACCAGCCTCACAATATTTCTTATATATACTTGGTCGTAGCTTATATAGTAATATTATAACGCTCTGTACAGTTTGCACTTTTTGATCTTACGACAAATCCGCTAAAATGCAGGCAGAAGGTTTTTTAATACAAATTAAGCAGAGTTCGACGATATTACTCAAATGAGAATCTTAAAATTCTTAAATCGCCTTATTTAAGAATTTTAAGATCATCTACTTTTAAAACAATCCATTGTATTCCTACCACATCTCCACATGGTGGTAGAACAATTATTAATATTCGTGCAAGATCAATAATAATAATTGAAAGGTACGTATTTGGCCCATCTCATGACAAACGGGAAATCCTATTTCAAATTCAAGGTAACGCTAAGATTTGCATTCGCTCAATGCAAATCAACTGTTACAAATATCATTACATCAGAATGCGGCAAGAGGTGAAATATTGCCGAAATATTGTCCAGAATAAATAAAGTTATAAACAATAAACATTCGGAAACAACGTGCTTTCTCTGGTATGGCACATAGACTTGGACATTAATGACTAAATCAAGTGTTGATATTTTATATCGAAGGTGGAAGCTTTGATTGCAAGCTAGATCGAAGGAACATTGGCGCAGCCTTAAAATACCCTGTAGATACTGGTATAGTATCTATTTTTGACGGTCTTAATCTTACGGTATGGTGAAAATGATGAAGATTTCACTAGATGTACAAGAAAAAAACACAAATATTTCGGGCACATCCTAAAGACCATAAAATAAAGTTTATTCAGGGGAAAATTGATAGGAGCTAAATAAATGATGAAGACAACAAAATTTTCAGACCTCTGTTCAAATCTGGACGCCAGAAGGCATGTGAACAATTTCAGTAAAATCAGTTATTTAAGTTATTAACAAATCTGTACATTTAAATACAATCAATTGCAATTCTTAAAATGTATTTTTCTGTGAGTAATGATTAATGATCTATTAAGGTGCAATGTGCGTGTCAGAAAGATACGATAAAATATTTATCATCCAATTAAAGTAACTACACATCGGTTGCAAAGTTTTTATGATTTCCCTGGATTTCTGCATCTCCGTAATATTCTTTTTACACCTATCTGGTGATCCATATAATATTATTATGGTCATGCGAAAAAACCTGATCCAATTCTGAGCAATACACGGATTTGGTGAGAAGCCTTTTCGCGAAACAATAACGATATTTCAAGGGCAAATATGTCTTGATCCAGATCACAAATTCTTACATATTATACTATCGAAATGAGGGCAAGATATCACTATGTAATTATCTCAGTTAATCGAGCGGTAAGGGCTTATAAAATCACAAAAACATTCAAAAGTACTCTATTCTCACAAGAGTGGGTTCAAATAATCACATATATTTAATTTCCTGTCGTACATTTACCGCGGATACATTTTAATGCAAAAACTTATCACTTTGAATGTTTAAATGGACCAAAATGGGAAGTGGGAGAATTGATACAATCTTACAGTCATCATTAAAGTTAAATGGAGGCAAATCGGACTGCTACCGAATCGTACGGGAAGGACGAAAATAAACCGGTTCTTTTGTATGTAATATTTGTGTGTATTCATACACTTACAGGCTGATGATTTCATCAAGTTCCGTACTTTTTACTGATCTGAATTCAGTGGGATTTAAGTACCTGATATGCAAACGGCAAACGAGTTACCTACGGATCCAAATGCAACGACTCTCATTTGCAAGCCAACTTATTTAATCAACTTTACGCAGTTTATTTCAGAGGCTGTAGTTGGAATTCGTAATCTTTTTATAATTTAAATAAATTGTTTTTTTATACATAATCTCATCGGTGAAATGTATAGTGTGATTAATCTAGCTCCTGTGAACGAATGCTATGCAAAATACAGAACACTGTTTATGACATTGTTAAACACTGGATTGGTAAATTTTAATTGCGTCATCACAACTTCAAATTATTGTCGTTCTACTAGAAAAGTTGCTGAATAAGTGAGTTGCGAGAAAAACGCGTTTTATAGAAAAATTGCAGTGGTTTTCTTTTCATTTGCAAATGAACTGTGGACAGTTTACAAATGCTTCAAAAATACTTCAAATAATCAATTAAAATGATTTGTAAAATTACAGATTTTGTTTTAAATTTATAAAACTTAAAATATGGGATGCACGGTGAATTCTAGGTGGCTTTAAAACGCAGTATATTGGGTTTTCGTATTAATATTTTTAGAGGTATGGTATTAATTCAATTTAATGGCCGAATCGAAAACCGGACACAAGGAAATCTCCATTAGTCGAGTGGTTAAGTAAGAAATTGGTATTTATGCGTTTTACTGCATTAATGTACATTTGCCTGTGATTTATAACAATAACAAAAAACTGCATTTTTTAAACGAATCGATCAAAATTTCCCAAATGCCTTTAGGTTGACGAAGTTGCAAAACATTCCCGTCTGCAAAATAAGATAAATGAAAACAAAATCTGCATTCACTTGCATCGTCCCAATAAAATTGAAATAAAAACAAAAAAAACATCTGACATTAATGTCAGACTATTATATATCCCACTGATATCGTGTACAGGTAAGGTCGTGATAATTTTTGTCTTACGTAAACGCCGTGAAATTAGCCCGTGGGTGCTAGCTTCTCCCGTGAGCTGTGTGAACAACAGATGTCGTCTGAGTAGTATTATTTGGTATTGGACAAATGAGAGCATAACCGCTTTTGTCCGATCGTACTTGCTCCGTTTACAGTGTAATGAGTCTATATTGTTTTCTCGTTATCTTTATGCATTAAACGAGATTATAAATAACGTGGCAAGTAGTGTAAGAATAAGAATCTTTGTGTGAAAAGAGTTAACAGAAGACGAGGTGTTAAACGAGCTTTTGTATCAAAATTGTTGACAAGAAGGTCATGCAATTATTTGATTTAATTATTTACGTGGTATGGCTTTTTTCAATACAGATGTAAAGATATCAATTTTATCTAACCAATTTGATTTACACCGAAAAAGCAGTGGTAGTGCGTGAATTTTCAGTGAGCTAGAGCGCTAAGATTAAAAAATATGACATTAATGACGTTGTAGCTGAATTTGTTTTTTTTTTTTAAATTTCAACTTTTTGTATGAAAATTCTTTCAGTCAAGGGATGCGCCGCATCCACATAATGAAAGATCTTCATATAAAAAGTTGAAATTTTGAAAAAATAAATCATTTTCTGCTACAACAACATCAGTTATTTCGTATTTTTCGATCTTAGCAATCTAGCTCACTGAAAACTCACGGACCGCCACTGCCAAAAAGATGCAATTTTCGTTTGTTATTACAGCTACAAAGTCATTTTTTCAAGGTCAATTTGCATTATAAATCAACGTCACAAATCAACATGTCAACGTGCTTATAAATTGTTAAAAAAACATTGTTAACTCGAGTTATGATGCATTTAAATGCGGTTTTATCACATCCTCGTCCGCTTGCACATCCTGAAAATATCCTGGACATAGTAATGTAGGGTTAACTAACACTGTCGTCGATTTTCAAAGAATTGTGAAATCTCCAATATCTTGGTCATATTATGAGGTACGAAATATTATTTGCCTTATGCAGTAGATTGGTGGAAGGCCTAACATTTACGTCTTCCAGACGAGGCAGACGCCAATGAACTATTATCTCCGCAGAACAGTTCCGGGCTGCAACCCGCAAAGAGAGGTTTGCCCCGATGTTAGCCAACCTCAGTTATAAGATGGGGCTTAGAAAAATAATATATATTTGCGCTCGATGGGTATTGATAACACAACTACCCGACAGTGAAATGCATGGACCACTAGGCTGCATAATAGATCCTTAAGACGCCGCATCCCCGCTCAAAAAGAAGAAGATGGAGAGATATGTAATTACTTATGTTGGACAGAGCGCGCTAATATTTTAAATGATAAAATTGACGCGAAAATTGTGAAAATGTTTAATAAAACACGACTCGTTTAAAATAGAGCAAACCTCTCGTGGTAGGCGTCTTAAATATCATCTGTGAATTTTTTCACAACTATAACTTGTAGAATAAGTGAAATGAACGTGTTTATAATAATTTTCGGAGCATACTTTTTTATTTTTTCTATCGAGGGAATTTCATATAATTTGCTCTTCGGCGTGGAACGCGTCTAGATATTATCTTAAAAAATAACATATATTTTTTTTAAGAGCTTAAAAACTTCAAATGTTTAAGGGAGATGTGTAAGAAATCGGTAGAAATTCGGGTAGCGGCGTCTTAAATCATCACAAGATATCAAAATGATGATACAAAATGGAAAAATAATACATTAGCATAAAAATATTGAATAAAGAAATTTCAAAGTCGATTATTTTACTCTTATATTTATTTATACCTAAGCATAACGCATTTTTAAAGGTAAGCCTTTTGTTGCCTGCTGAGAAACTGCCTTGATTAATGCGCAGTCCGAAACTTACAGATACGTTTGCTTTGTGATAAATGACTATAACAGTTTATGCGATTTATTATCAATGTTTACTGTAAACAAAGCTGGTTCGAATGACACAGATGAGACATCCCTCGCAACATCTTTCAGAAGACATTATTGTTTGTGGTTGCTTTCAGGTGCTGCTTTCGTGGATATGTAAAAAAATAATTTAACGTGATCACTGAAGATAAACTTAGCTTCATGTTGATTAAACTATTATTTTATACAAACACTAGATAGTGTGATATTATAAATACTACAAGAAAACAGTTAATTGTTTTAACACGACTATTTAGTAGTTTCAGGGTTTCGCTTGTACCCAGGCGTCATAATATTTATAGCGGAATATTAGCCCTGATGAAGCTTGGATACAATCAAAACCTGCTCGGCAAAGCACAAAACCACACATTATTATCCAAAATCCAACATATGGTGAGGTTGTCGATTTACAGTTCGTTTCGATTATTTAATTGTTCATATTTACAGGTGAGAGTTACTTCCAAAGAGTTTATTTAGCAAAGATTATAATATCCGCACAAAAAACTTAATAAATCTTGAGAAGGGTTGACCAAAGTGGTAATGAAAAAGGTCGACAAACTACAGGGGGATAATAAAACCATATCGGGAAGACGCTCTTACCATAAATTCTTACTTGCAATTATTAATCTTGCAATACGCATTTTGTCGTTCATTGTACTGTTATTGTTAGTATGTAGTGTGGGGTATAGAGATAGGATGACACATTTTCTAAACACCACTGCTACCCAATAATTATTAGTTTTTATATAGTTCTTCCTCTTGGTTTCTTTGTTTCATTTTTCTTTCTATTTTTCGTGATTTTTTTTACCTTAGCTCCACGCGGAAGGCCATGAGGTTTTTTTTTCCTCAGGGCCTATGTCATGCTATGTGGAGGGTCTTTTTGCGGAAAGGAAAGAGAGGAAGTTCAGGGAAAGAAATTATGAGGGCTGGGTAGGAATCAGGGTCAATGTGTCCAGGAGTGATAGACGTAAGAATCTACCTTTCCCACAGCGGTGGTAAGGCAATGAGTCGGGAGAGTCCTGGTCTCCTGGTCAAAAGATCTCCTTCTCTCTCTCTCAATCTCTCCCGATCCGGCCCGCCATTCAGTACCTAGACATGAAACCCTATGAATCCTGCTAAATTACCATACGTAGCGAACACTATACGTGGGCGGAGGTACCCATATCCGCCTCCCAAATTGATTATTTTTTTTAATTTGATTATTTATTACACGATGTCTTGACGAAACAAACCTGTGCAATTATTTTATATGATCCCAAAACAGCTTTAACGATTTATATATTTCACTGAACAATAATATTCGGTTAAAAATATTACACTATGGATTCTAAATAAATATTAACACAACATAAAAACAATTACCGAATATACTTGGGAGGCGGGAATGGGTACCGCCGCCCCGGGAACCTTTATTGGATAACCAACACCTCTGCCATAGGTCACCCCAAGTGGTTCGCTATGTTTGGTGATTTAGCAGGGGTGCCCGGGTTCATGGGGTGAGGTTTGTCTAGGTCTTGGAGGTGGATGACCGGGACATACTGAACCTCAGATTCCTACCCACCCCTTAAACCCTTTTCCTTCCCAGAACTCTCCTCTCCTTCCTTTCCTTAAAAAAAACCCTCCACACAGCATCCTCAAAGATGACATAGGCCCTGAGGGAAATTATTTTCCTCAAGGCCTCCTGTGTGGAGCTCATGTAAAAAAAAAATAAATTAAAAATGACTAATGACTAAACATCTACCCTTACATCACAGGGGTGTAATAGATCATAAAAAACAAAATAATTAAAAATGGCTATACATCTACCCTTACATCACAGGGATGTAATATATCCTAAAAAACAAAATAATTAAAAATGACTAAACATCTACACTTACATCACAGGGGTGTAATAGATCATAAAAAACAAAATAATTAAAAATGGCTATACATTTACCCTTACATCATAGGGATGTAATATATCCTAAAAAACAAAATAATTAAAAATGACTAAACATCTACACTTACATCACAGGGGTGTAATAGATCATAAAAAACAAAATAATTAAAAATGGCTATACATCTACCCTTACATCACAGGGATGTAATATATCCTAAAAAACAAAATAATTAAAAATGACTAAACATCTACACTTACATCACAGGGATGCAACAGGTCCCAAAAAAACAAAACAAAGAAACCAAATCTTATGGGTTGTAAGGGAAAAAGTACTTACCATAATGAATGCTAAGAAAATCCGAGAAGCCTTCCTTTGAGGCATCGCTGTCACATCCGGCGCCACAACTCGGCGCCACTTCTTCAGACGGTTTCCTTTTTTAAATCACTGATCATTTTTGGAACATCCGGTTGGGCACTTGTTTCTTAAGCACTTGATTTCCTCCCGATTATAATAGCACCGTCATGAAAGTTATTGGTTTTCACAGGGTTCGATTGTTAATTAATTATTATTACTACTGTATTAACTTGTGTTCATTAATATTTTATTATTATTATTTCGTATTTTATTTGCAGTCGTAAGTTGGTTTATGTTATCAATATCAGCAGAAATAATTCACGAATGATTGTTTGGAATTCATTGATGTCATCGTCGATTGTTTAATAATTGATTTTTGATTAAGTATCTAGAATCCAAAATGAAAAATAACTTTATATCAAGTTCTATTCAAGTGGATCGTAATATTACTTCATATGAATCAATTTTTATCGATTATGAAACTGATTTTTATTTGCTTAGTTTAAATTCACAATTAAGAACACTTGTTCGTGAAACTGTAGTTGAATTTGTATTGTATTGAGTAGAGACTAACCGCTCCGCATTTCCGTGTTATCGGCACAACGCGCGGCACTTCTGTGTCGAAATTTCACGGATTAGAAATATTCGCGCCGATCGACAGACGTCAGACTAAACCTTGCGGGGTACTGGGTACTTCCGCTAGGCACTTCCACGCTCTTCCGGTCAGGGTTAGTTCCCTCGCGTCCCGTCACCAACACTTCTTACTAGTGACTGCGGGCGGCAACCCACCGCGGCCGCTTATAGCCGATCTGCTAGCTGCTAGTTGCTAGTAGTTGCTGAGACCAGTTAACCAGTACATTGCAGAACACTGTTATCAGCATCTGAGAGTCTATTGCTGGCATTGCTGCCATTGCTTCCGAGGCTCTCGGATAGGCGAACAGTTGACTCTGGGCGGTGCCGGTGGTGCACGCTCCCACTGATTACTGAACAATGCAGTCAGTGCCCATTGCGTGGTAACTTCTTAACCAGGAGTTTAAAAAAGGGAAGAATCATGGAGAAAAGGGGTTACAGATTGAAAACAAATATCATTTAATGAAACATAATCACAGGGGAGATTAACATAACTAGAAGAGAAATAAAAATCCCTTAAAATAATTAAATTACATACGCTACGTGACAATAATAATTAGTGTATAAATACACAAGATAAACTATATAATTTTAAGGTCACAATGAAAAGGTTTGGATTTTTTTGACAAATTTTCCATAAATTCCAAAAATCATCCATTGTCCATAAAATCAAAAAGGTTCTGATGACTTTTATAAAAAATCTAATTTTGAGTTTCGCTCTGAATTCTGCCGATTAGTTATTCCAATGTGATGATTTGCAGGTGTTGGGTTTTCGATTCGACCATTAATTAATATCATACTTCAATTTTAAATTAAAAAAAATATTATTTATATATAAAAACTAATATTAATTTGTTTGTTCGTATTTTATGCGCTGCCTCACCGTTCACCCGATTGCGATGAAACTTTGGAGATTTGTTGTGCGCACGCCCGCAAATGTTACTATATATAATGGTAAGCTCTGGCGTTATGAATTTTGTACAAGGGAACAAGTTTAATAATGGGTTATTTAAAGATATTTTCATCAATGTATGTATATAAAAATTTAGGTTCCTTATGTTTGTTTCCGCAAATCTCGGAAAGTAATCGATGGATTGACTCTAAATTTTTACAGAACATTGCATTTTAGTGGTAGAGTGTTTCTATATATAATGGTAAGCTTTGGCGTCATGAAATTTGTATAAAAAAATTACCACAGGTGGTGCGCGAGTGGATTGAAAATGTGTGTATTTCATATAATTTTGCGGCAGGGAGTGAAGGCAGAAGGGGGAGGGTAACGAAGGAGGTGAGGTTCGCTGGAAAGGTGACGAGGGAGGAGGAAGGTGGGGAAGGTGGAAGGGGAACGCAGGAGCGGAAGGGGACGCGGAAGGGGAACGGGGACGCATGAAAATGGACTTTTTTTTTGCATTAATTCCACACAGGTGGCACTGAGGAAAATAACTTCCCTCAGGGCCTATGTCATCTGAGATGCTGAGTGGAGGGTCTTTTTGAAGAGAGGAAGGAATGATCATTGGTCTTGAAGAGACCCATGTTGTAGGAAACATGGAGGTCGGCAAATCGTTCCAGAGCCGAGCTGTTGAACACAAGAACGAGTCAAAGAAGCGACCCGTTCTCACATGACATATGTCAACCGTGTACATATGTTAGGAACGCATTTGCCGTATTTTCTGACTGTGCACCGGTGCCGAAGGGATCAATTACGCTAGTTCCTCGGAGCATCTTCCATTTAAATACCGGTAGAACAAGGGTAGCATTCCCACCCGACGCCAGTCTAAAGATTGCAATCCGTTTGTTAAGATGGGAGAATCTATCAAACGGAGTGCCCATTTCTGCATACATTTTTCGGGTATTTTGGAGCTCCAGAACAGAGGTGGCTGCCAAATTTAACCATGGGGCGCACTCGCCATTTATACAGGGTTAGCAGTTGTGTACTATTAAAGCATCTGTGGGCCAGTAAAGTACGTCCAGTTTTTGAGAGGCTAACTTTACTCTGGCTTCGATGGAGCCCCCATATCTGAGCTGGTCACTTAGAGTTACACCAAGCATACCAATGGAGGGCCTGTTCGGAAGATTGCTTCCGTTGAAGGAGACTATGCACGGAGAAACAACTTATTTCTTTGAATAGCATTGCAACGCATGCCGGGTATCAGCTAATAAAATAGAATCTTGCGGAAACATCCTTATGAAATATCGATACCACAACCCGCAGTGTCCATAAAGTCCGATATGTATTGACAATAAAGTGGTTTTATTACCAGGTTTTAATTCCAGATACCGAAAAAATAAGCAGACTCAAAAAACCATAAACTTTAACGACCCTGTAAGTCGATAAGCCCTTTACTGAAAAATTAATTTAAAATAAGTGACTTGTGTAAGTATAATATTGACTATTTATAACAATCCTTGGAATGCGATCCATAAACTTTTTTTAATAGATAATTATCAGCGAGTATGTAATTCCATTGAATTAATTTCCATGTAGATTGTTCTAGCAGTGATTGACTCATTTTATATTAATGTAATTTTATTGCAGATGTTTTTCATATTACTGAAAACTTGTTGATACTATTATGAAAATAAATGAATAAGTGTGCATAGCTAACAATGTGTGTACCTACTATTTTGCTTATTGTTATTTAACACCTGTGCTTGTAAGTATTGTTACGATACACATTCCGCGGAAGGTTGGTGAGCGGAGTAATTATAAAATATTCCCTCGACCGATCAACCGCTGACGGAAGCGTTCCCTTGCCCCCCCGCTAGCAAAAGGAAGCACAGCGCACCTCCCCGCTCTCCTCAGAAAGAAGCGAACCCCGGTACAAACAAGTCACGTCGGTTGGCCGCTCGCATTCCCGCTCGCGTGTCGCGGTCAACAATGGTCGGCGGCGAAACGAACGAAGCCCGATTTGAATACAGTAATTACGGTCGCAGGTGTGAGACTCCATGTTGAGTTGACACCACCGTGTAAAGTGATGGAACTACTTACTCTGACCATGGCCTGCCTCCTGGTTTCCTGCCTTGACGACCAGCCGTATGTCAACTTTCCCCTGTTATAATGTGTCCCACAGTAATTTACGGATAATACTACGCATTCCCAGAGAGAGCTTTGAGGGAGATTTCTATGTTAGGAATTACCTAGTCAGGCATTGTATTGTTTGTGACCGATATTGTATTTTGCAAGATGCTGTAAATGTATTTACTAGACAATATAGCGATGTTTACTACAGCTTCCTCTTTCATTTGACGAGATTACACTTGAGCGAGTTGGCCATACCTTTGTACCTTTTAATATAGCTACCTACCACCTTGAGGCGGAGAGACTCCACGCCTGCCGACAATAAGAGCTAGCCGTCTGCAAAAGGTAAGTGGGGCCCCTGCCGGGACCGCTACAGTATGCGTATCTCTGACGTCACAGGTAACCGCCCGTCATGGCATCAAGTATTTATTATTCTTTCAAAATAACATCTAACCACCCTTATAAAACGTGTAGTAAAAATTTCTTATTTCGGGTGCCGGTCTTTCGGTACAATGAAATCAATAACTGTAATTTGATTGAATTTAAAAGTTTCATTTTCAAAATTGGAACTGATTGTAAAAGCGATAAAGTACGTACTTACCTATGTTTAAGGCACGGCTACCCGCATTTCTACTGACTTATTACGTATCTCCCTTAAACATTTGAAGTTTTTAAGCTCTTTAAAAAATATATGTTATTTTTGAAGAAATATCTAGACGCGTTCCACGCCGAAACGCAAATTGTATAAAATTCCCACGATAGAAAAAAATCGCAAAGTATGCTCCGAAAATTATTATAAACACGTTTTAAGTTATTTTACAAGTTATAGGTAGTTGTGAAAAGAATTCACAATGTTTCTTTAAATTTTAAATGATACTTAAGATACGCTCTACGAGATTTTTGCTCTATTTTAAAGGAGTCGTGTTTTATAAAACATTTTCGCAATTTTCGCAACGATTTTGTCGCTTTAAGTGTTAGCGCGCTCCTCTATCATTCGTAATTTCATGTCTCTCCATCTTCTTCTTTTTGAGCCCGGTTGCGGCGCCTTAAAGCGTCTATTGTTATGTTTAGATTTGTAAAAGTGATTTTTACTTTGATATAGCATCCTCCAACAGCGATGCGAAAGCATCTGTCCAAGATTGGTACATGTCACTCACTTCATAGTTGTCTACTTCTATATGAGGAATTTTCGAAATAACTCTTCCGGAAGGACTGGTAGGGGAAATTATGCTAAATTTTCAAAAAACATCTTTTGATTCAACTTAGGTACTATAAAAAATTTTAATTGCGTAAAATGAAAATTTACTTTCGTGTACGAGACCGCGACAATTCGTGGCCATTTATCTTTCTAAAATCTAAAAATTATTCCAGTGATTTCGAAAAATTACCGTAATTCTTAATGCTCTGAACGTGGCTGCCAAATATCCATAATTTGTCCTTGAATCAATTGATCCTAAAGAGCTCAAACATCTTTAATTCGGCATGGGTACCGCAGCCCCGGCAACCATTCGTTGGATAACCTTCACCCCTGCCATAAGTCGCCCCATTGTTCACTACGTATGCCGACTTAGCAGGTGTGCCCTGGTTCATGGGATGCAGTTTGTCTATGTCGACGGATACGTTTGCCCACCTTTTTTATGTGAATACTGAACAAGAGTCCAAACTGCTCCTGTCTGCAGCAAGTGAGACTACGACATCCCCAAGTGAAGTATTTTGTGAGGCTGAAGGTAGTGAGGAAGGGAAGGAAACAGTGAAGAGAAAGGTGGGGAAGTACCTGTCTATTCTGTGTGGTCACCAAACTTGGCTAAAGCCATTTTAGGCAATCTTTCATTTCTGAATGGTAGTTTTACACCAGGGCGATGCGGAAAGTATCTTTTACTCTGGAACATGCCGCAAATACACTATATATATTCGGTATTTGAATCGGATCGCTAGTCGAGAACCTTACCCCTCGACCATGAAGGCCATCTGCCTACTGCGTAGCGGGCCGGATGATGATTGAGAGAACGATTGACCTCTCCATCTGTATCATGCACGGGGCATGGGGATGAGGGTAACCTTACGGATACCCTAGCTAAGACGCTAATGGATTTCGTTGAGTTATGCCCAACCACCAAACAAGAAAGGGTATATCACAATTAAGTAGTACTCACGGTAGTTGTCTTCTGGCTTGGTGATAGTCATAGATGTCCATAGCGCTCGATATTGTTCTATTTGATTGTTAAACGATAGAAATTGAGTCCCGTCAAGTTCACACAAAGTATACGAAGAAAACGATAAGGTTTACACTTTATGTAACGATATGTTAGATAACACTTCGGCGTGGTGCAAAAATGTCACGATACGGTCGGGGGTTAGCAACGGACTGACTTGTTGACGATAAAGCGCTTGTCACTTGTTGACCGTGTAGTTAGGTACCCTTATTGTGCGGAATTCCCAAGTCTGGGTTCCTGCCGATCTCGTATGACAATCGGAGCACAAAACGAAAGAAATCCATCGGCGTTATGAACATTCCGCCCACCAAAATACAGCAAATTGTATTTTAAAGAAAAGTTGAACGTTAAGCGAAACGCAGAATGCCATGAAACGTAACGTCGATGAAAAGAAGACGAAGCAGAAGAACTAGTTTTAAACGATAACTAGATGTAGATAAACTAGACGAAAAGAAACTAAATGATACGATTAACATAGACGTAAAAAGAATAAAACGAACCGCGAAACGATGATGATTAGTCACATTGCCTAGGCAATGGACACGATTAGGTGAATGGTCTTGTAAAAGAAGATCCATTCAAAGTACGAAGCGTAACGATAGCACAAGATTTTTAATAATGATTCTAATCACTTGCTCCGTAGAGAGTGATGTCCAATGTTTGGTTAAAGATAGAATACGAATTTCGAAATGATTAAGTAGAAAATCCGAACGACGAGAGGCTTTGTTATGAAAGTTGTGTACGAATAGATAACAGTAAGCAGTAAGACGTTGGAGTTTCCGAATACGATATAATTTGTTTAATAAAAGTTTAGCAGAATATATCATGTTGGACTAATGACGATTGAACTCGTTCTTTAGAGTGGAGTTCAGTTTTGTTAAAATGGCCATCTGAGATGGGCCAAGAGTCGTTTGGCTGGACAAACCCGGAGGGCTCCGCCCACCATAATACGTTACGGATAAGAACGGCCTGAGAATGGCCACGTGAAGCGATATCCGATGGATTATCAACCGATGATGCTTGACGCCGATGATTAGATGCGATAACTGTCAAGAGCGATAATTGGTCGGTGTAACGATTCCCGTGACGAGTATCATCGGGTGAAGCATCCGGTGGCCTCCACTTCCATCCCAATACCCTGAGAGTAAGAAAATGATCAACATTCTTGAAGATTACATCAGTGAGATAGTAGCCCGGCGGTAAGTTTCGGTAGGCGCGAAGTTTTGGTTTGCTACAATCCGACTTCTGCAGTTCAAGTTGATCTCGTTTGGTATGTTCGATAACTTCGGATTGCGTTTGTTGAGCTTGTTCCACACTGGAACAGCCGACGACGATTGAATCGATATTTGAATCCGAAGTGATCGCGTATCGTGTGAGTGATAATTCGTAACCATTATTTTCTGTCAACGATCTGACAATACGGTAGGACAGAATAAAGGCAGAGATATCAGAAGTCACAGGGTGTAATGGGTAATCCGGGGTAGATTCCGATAATTGATGACGCCAAAATATTCTTTGGAACGCGTGATTTGGCTCTTGTGGGCATATTTGGCGATACATTTGCCGTACTTCAGCAATGAACACCACAGATGGCGAACGAAAGTTTTGCAGAAGTTCAGCAATGTTTGTTTGAAGCTTGGGAACGATAAGGAAGGCATCATTTGAGGATGATTCATTCACCTCCATCACCGAGGCATCGAAGACAATTCGCAAAGTAGTGGTAACGGTGCCCGGACGAAGAATGCAATGACGAAGTATGTGATGCATTTCCTTGAGTAAATCTTTTCCAGGAACACGTGTCATGTGACCACTGTGCAAGTAGTCAGTCATGAAAGCGAAGTACGGTTCACGTAAACTGAGCTTTACTGTCGGTTTACGTTCGATTGAAAGGATGATGCGCGAAGAGACTTCGCGCGAACCTGGGAAAGCGATATCCTTATCCTTTTCGCCAAAAGGTAAGGCTACGATGGATTGTCCCGAAGGGTCACGTGAGTGATTAGTGTGATGGACCTGCTCATCACGTTGTTCTTCAGGGGTGAGATGTGAAGACTGAGGGAATGTATCCAACTCCCTCAGTTTCTTGACCTTTTCAGGAAGACGGTACTGGTTGGTTTCGATAAATTGACTAGAAAAGTCACGTGAGCGATAAATGCGATACACTTGTTCACGACGTTGTTTGGTGGGCTGTGAAGACTGAGGAAATATGTCCAACTCCCTCAGTCTCTTGACTTCTTCTGGAAGACGATACTGTTTGGTTTCGATGAAGGAGTTTGTTTGACGATCGGTAGCAAAACCAACCGAATCCAGAGGAAGCCAACCGAACAGTGAATTGATAGCTGAAGGCTGGTGAAGATCACCCGTTAATTGGGGTCTCGGTAGAGATGGCAAGATCTCAACATCTCGAAGTAGGTCACTCGCTCCTGTGTCAGTTGTCAGTTTGTGACAGTCAGAGTCGGCATGAAGTATGTCTTGGAACAGATGACAAGATAATTGGTCGAATTGAATCGTTGGCGATGGAAGTAACTTCGTGTTGAAGGTAGTTTGTCCCTTAACATCGACATTGAAATTAGTGACGCCTGACGCGGTTGTAGAAGATTTGCCTAAGCCACGGATTTTCTGAGAGCTGACTGGACGCTCGGCAGTGCGATTGGATATGAAGTGTGCTTGACTGTCTGAATCGGTCAACCCGCGAAACGTTTGAAAACTGCCGGAGGGATCACGATTGCTAATATGAGCAGTAGGCAAACGTACGATGGATCTGTCACCGAAGTTAGCGAGGAAAAGAACTGGAGGATCTGAAATAGAAGCTCCTTGAATGGCAAACGTGGTAGGTCGTTGGTACTCCTCTTCAGAAGAAATGTTGTCTTCCCTATGAAGAAGAGTGTGGTGCTTACGATGACATTTCTGACAATCAAACACAGATTTGCAATTCGTGAGAGAATGAGAAGGCGTGAGACAATTCAGACACCAACGGTGTGCCTTTGTAAATTGAGCACGTTCCTGAACCGATTTGAGTGCAAATGATTTGCACTTAGCGATATGGTGAGTACCCTTGCAAAATGCGCACTTTGAAGTGAACGCAGTCAAGGACCCTTTGATTTCAGGTTTTGCCTTATTCATGTCACAAGTAAACGATGACGTTTGTTTTATGACAGCTTGATCACGAAATGTTGAAAAGTTTTGGTTTGGTAAGATAATGTTCGCGGGCTCCGATTCGAAAGATTGATTCGTTAATTCCTTGTGAATTACGACGATTTTGAAATAAACATTATCAAAAGCTACGCTAACTTGATTTTCAATGTCCTTGTTTGCCTCATCTAAAGCTAAGATATCAGCGTGAACGGTTTCAAAATCATTAACAATTTTTTGCAACCTCGTATAATACGCTAAAAATAATGGGTAATTGGTTGCATCTTGCAAAACGCTTTGACCGACCTCATACACCTTGTTTATTCTGCTGATGGCAACGTTCCGTCTTCTACGCAAGCCTTGTAAAGTACTAGCCATTTTTTTTGAATAAACAAATGTACTAACGAAATAAAAAGGAAAACGTTATGAATTAAAAAATAGAATTCGATATAATTTAAATACCCGGTAAGTCGTAAATAATTAAGAACTGTAACCGAATTCTACGATTTATTGTTTGAAATTCGTTCTTCAAAATGACATTTCAATTCACGTAATATTTCATAGCATTCTTTCGTTTTGTCAATGAAAGAATTTATTTATCTAAAGGTTTGCTGGTTATCGGCACCAATGAATCATGCACGGGGCATGGGGATGAGGGTAACCTTGCGGATACCCTTGCTAAGACGCTAATGGATTTCGTTGAGTTATGTCCAACCACCAAACAAGAAAGGTATATCACAATTAAGTGGTACTCACGGTTGATCTTCTAGCTTGGTGACAGTCATAGATGTCCATAGCGCTCGATATTGTTCTATTTGATAATAGACGATAGAAATCTGAGTCACGTCAAGTTTACACAAAATATACGAAGAAAACGATAAGGTTTACACTTTATGTAACGATATGTTAGATAACACTTCGGCGTGGTGCAAAAATGTCACGATACGGTCGGGGGTTAGCAACGGACTGACTTGTTGACGATAAAGCGCTTGTCACTTGTTGACCGTGTAGTTAGCGCCTCCATCGGGACTCTCTAGACCCGTCGCGCGTCGCCTTGCACCGTAGTGGGAGGAATGGAATCATACTTCCGTCTCTCCTGTATACGTTGACCCCCAGGTTACCCGTAGGTACCTTTTATCCTTTCCAGAACTTCCTCTTCTTCCTTTCCATATGAAGACCCGGAAAAATTCACCGTTTAGAAGTATTCCCCAATTTGTCATCCATTCGATTAATTGGTTTCGCCAGGCAGCCTTTAAGGTTCTATCCTTAATTGCGCTTATACGTACGAAATATTATTCATTTTCACCTCTAATTGAAGTTTCACAATTCAGACCACCTTTCAGGTCCACAAATCATACAATTATAATATTCCGTAATTTTTCACTGTAAGTTATTTATTGAGGTTAAATTTGCGTACTTACTTAGAATAATTGTGTTTATGCAGCCCGTGCAATGGAGATTCCGTATCAGCTTAAACAATGGTTCAGTTCAAACCTGTCGGCTGTAAAAGTAAACCTGTAAAACCAGTACTCAAAAGTCCGTATGCAATTTTAAAAAAACCTACGCTTTACTCCCTCAAAAGTACAACAGCCGCGGTGCGCTTGCGCGACCGTTAAACTAATGGGCAAAAAATGCCAGCGATTACAGCTGATATGGTTCGGAATTGAATGCCAGCCGTAACCTTGCATTAGAAATAGTAGAATCAGAAAGATCGAATTTTTGACAAGATTTCAAAAAATGTTTCGAAAAATGTTTCAAAACAATGTTTTGTAAAATGAGAAAAAATTTATTCGAAAAAAGTACCGAAATTTTTTTTTTTTAAATTTCGAAAAAATGTTTCAAAACAATGTTTCGAAAAAGTTTCAAAACAATGTTTTTGAAAAATGTTAAGAAAAAATGTTTAAAAAACTGTTTCGAAAAATGTTTAGAAAAAAGCTTCGAAAAAATGTGTCGAAACATGTTTTTAAAAAAATGATTCAGAAAAATGTTTCGAATAAATTTTTCAAAGCAATGTTTCGAAAAAAGTTTCTAAACAATGTTTTTGAAAAATGTTTAGAAACTGTTTCGAAAAATGTTTAGAAAAAATGTTTCGAAATAATGTTTCTAAACATGTTTCCAAAAAAAATGTTTCAGAAAAATGTTTTGAAATTTTTTTTTTTAAAATGTTTCGAATAAATGTTTCAAAACAATATTTTGAGAAATGTTTAGGAAAAACGTATAAGTAAAAAAATGTTTGGAAAAAAGTATCGAAAAAAATATTTCTTAAAAAAGTTTCTTAAAAATTCTTCACAAGGGTGTTAGGTTCATACCTATTTTAGTTATTCGCTACCTCCCCACGCGGCGCGCGCTATCAGGCTTACGCAGGGATTTCCACCGCATTCCATCGTTCTGACTTCTTTTATCCTTTTCCGTTCGGAAACCTGGCTGACATTTATGTACGTCGGTATGCTGTAGCAGTAGGATGTCCCACTCCTTTATGGATTGCTTGCCGCGGCGTTGCTGATTGTTAGGAAACTAGTATATACTATCCGGCTTCGCCCGTGTTTTAGCACAATTTAATAAAAATGTTTGTGGGTATACACTTTTGGGCCTAAAAAATCCATTTCATTGCCAAAGATGCGGTTTTCTGTATTTTAACATTAAACGGATATTTCGAAGCTGCAAAGCTCATATCGTTGCTGGCTGAGATTTTTTTTTTACATTAGCTCCACGCAGAAAGCCCTGAGGAAAACAATAATTGCCCTCAGGGCCTATGTCATCTTCGGGGATACTGTAAAGAGGTTATTTTCATGAAAGGAAGGACAGAAAGTTCTGGGAAGGAAAATGGTATGAGGGGTGGGTAGGAATGAGAGGGTCAATTTTACTAGGAGTAACGGACGCGTGAATCCATCCCCCTACCACTGCGGTGCAAGAGTTGAAAGAGTCCGGCTGGAGATCTCAAAGTCAAAAAAAGGTCTCACTCTCCGCCGGCAGTAGGCCCGCCAAGCAAACGCATCCGCCGCCAGGACTTAGTCTAACCTCACCCCATGAACCCAAGCACTCCTGCTAAGTCACCAAACGTAGCGAAGTATTTGGGGCGAACTATGACAGGGGTGGTGGTTATCCAATAAATGCTTCCCGGGACGGCGGGGCCCATTCCCGCCTCCCATATTGAAAATGGTTGCGATGACCCTAAAAATCCAGATAGATACATAAACTTATCAAAAAATATCATAACACCAAAGCGTTGGTGAATTATTGTTAAGATTTTCGTAGGATATACGAATATGAAGATAGTTTTTAAAGTCAAATTGATATTTCAAAACGCCACAGCTTTTGATGAAAATAGCGTTGCTCAATATTACAAGGTAGGCCTTCTCCGTAGTAAACGTTCAAAAAGATGAAGACGGCAGGTTTAAAAGGGAGAAATATAAATAATAAAAATCCCTCGATAAACGTCTTTGTAAATTTGTTCATACCTATACATACGTGTTATAACACGTTTAAAAATATACCTAGTTGTGATTTATATATTTTTCGGAGTATACGAGAGGTACCTCGCGATTTTTTCCCATCGAGGGATATTCACAATTTTCGACTCAGCAAGTGGAAATACTTCCGTTTTGCAATAAAATCCAAATAAATGGAATATTTCTGAATGTATTCGAAAACTAAACACTGTTTTGGAAAGATGATGAAATTTTGTTTTCAATTTTAAAATTCCAAATAAACACATACTTTTTTGAATAAAAAAATTTTGCACGCAAACTTTAAAATGTTTTAAAAATGGCTCACCATACTATTTTCTAAATAAATTTACTGAAAACGAGACAAAATAAAAAAACGTACATCATTAATTAGGGAAATACATAATAAACGTTATTGTCAGCTCAATTTTTAGCTGTTTAATGTAAAAATAAATAATTAAAAATTGTCAAAGTTTCATTGTGCGTGGAATTTTCTCTTTCTAACACTGTTTAGATCGTATTTCTAACCATGAAAGTAAGAGAGACAACGATTTTTATTAGACCTGTATGAGTTGTTCTGAAAACAATAGACCTGATGGGTTAAGAGCGTGTGTTCAATGGATGCAATTAAGTCATATTTCGTAAGAAATTCGGAATGCAGGATCTTAAAATTACAGTAAATAAAATCATTCGAGAGTTTTTAGGGCAACACACTAACATATTTTTAGGTTTGTAGTGAAGGTAGTAGATATAGGTATATTATGTTGGTACGATGTGGTATGGTAGAGTAAATACTATCACGCGCACCTACCTAATGAGATCAAGTACCTGAAGAATGTCTTGTCTCCGTGACGTTGTCTCGGTTTGTTTGGTCTGCCAGCAACGTACCCAGTTTTGTTTCTAGTATTTCTACTTCCACTATCGGTGGCAAGGTTACGGCGTTGGAGTTTGATTATCTGTGAATTTAGTAGTTAACCCTAGAAGATTCAGATCATATTTTTATACGTAAATACTAATCATTTGTCAATTTGACTATCACTTCAATCAACCTTTCACAAAATGCAATTGTTGTTTGTACTTTATTTTGTAAAACAACTTTATTTAAAGGATTAAAAAAAGAAAACGGTTTGTTGTTAATATTATTTACTTAAAAATATATGGTTATGTACAAAATATACACACATTATATACTCGTACCTAGGTCTGTAACTTTTCGAAGTAATAATTATGGGTGACTTAAATCTCAAACCCCAATCTCGAAAAAAGTTTTTCCATTTCTCTCGTTCTCTAAAATTTGTTTTAAAATGGTCATTCAAAATAAAATATCATTTTTTTAAAGAAAAGATAATACATATTAAAATGAATAAACAAGTCCTGTTAAGCCAATCGGATTGGCTTGTCAACAGGTGCTTATATTTTAGTTACATATAGATTTTTACATTTAAAATTTACATCTACAGATTCAACATTTTTTCATACATATCAATATAAATATAAATATTTTTTTTCCTAGAATTACATTGCTTTATAGTGTCAGGTAATAAATTAAATATCTTCGGTATGATGTATTCAAACGTTCTCTGTCCTCTGTCGTTATTGTTAAATTTCGGAACTATTAACCCGTCGTTGCACAATCTAGTGCTGTATTTATGTTCTAATTTCTCTTTATGCTGCGGGGTAAATATATGTTGAATTATGTGTGCCATAGTATTTCCTTAACTGGTAAAATTTTGGCACTCTGAAACAGCAATGGTGTATTATGTCTCTGTTTGAAAATATTAGGGACGACTAATAATTTTACAATTGAGTTTTGCACAACTTGGACTTATTTCAGATTGGTTATAGTAGTATTTCCCCATATTGTTAATCCATATCTTATAATAGATTCTGCCAGTGACATATAAATTATTTTGAGTGTTTCAATTGTTAGTCTTTTACAGGTTTTTTATATGTTTGTCCCATTTAAAGAAACAATGTACTGTAACACCAAGATACACGTTTTCCGTGATACACGTGCAGATAACTAATTCTAAGCTTTCACATTTACAATTATGTGGTATCGTGTATGAAATAGATAATGGCGGTACTTACCCCTGTAGCGCAATCACCTCCTGCAAGCCATTTTCGTTATGTACTGAGTTGGCGCAGATAACTAGCGCAATGTTAGAGTGCATAAAAAGCTCGCAGTGTTAGTCGAAACGACTCGGATTAGGCTTCTAGGGTTAATAAACGATAAATATCACGGCGCTAGCGAGTTATAGGTAGGTACAACACAAAATTATTTGTCCAATTTTGAGGTGAGGTGAACCTAAACATAAAGCTTTTTAGCCTGCATCAACAGAGTTGACTCTAAGAGTGTTTAAAGTTAATTAAATTAATAATTTATTGGGTATTTTAAAAGGAAATAATAATAATACTGTCATTGTATGAAATTGAGTGATGCCGTTAACAGGGTTAATTCTTTAAAGGGAATGCCTGAATACACTATTATAGTCTCAAGTTGTCGATTCCATAAACTTTATGTTTCGTTTTTGAAAGCTTAATTTAATTATTTCCTTGTTTGTTTGAAACGGCTCAGTGCGCTGTGCTGGCGTCGTGTGTACGAAAGAATTGATTCTACACTACACATATCATTTCTGTAATGATGAAGGTTCAAGACCCCAACATTTAAAAAATATGTTGACCATGACAAAATTTATTCTACTTTAGATAACCTGTATATAATAAACTATTTCTATGATTCATACCTACTCTTTTGAGGTGTGTGCTCTCGATAAATATTCAGACAATGTGATCATTTCGCTAAGGTAAATCTACGACAAAAATAATTGTGTTCCTTGAAAGAAGTCAGGTATTAACAAAACTGAATTACTTGAATTATCGAAGTAGCGATTTGATAAAATTGCACTGTACAAAAACAATATTAGAGTGAAAAGAAAGATGTTCTTAGCAAATGACCGGTAACTAAAAAAAACGTAGCTAATAGACATAGTGTATGGTGTTTAGTTCAATAAATATTAAAAAAAATATTCCGTAGGTACAGACCCTACGTTCCAGACAAATATTATGTTAAATAACCCCAAAAAGCCCAATACTTGACAAACTTTTTATACAAATAAAATCTGTAATATCACCTTACCAGTTTGGATTTATGTCAGGTAGAAGTACCCTTTCCATCTTAGTTTACTATAAAAATTTGTTTTCCAATGCTTTTAAAGAAAAAAACAAGTAAGTAGACTCTGTTTATACTGATTTCAGAAAAATCTTTGATATACAGTTTCCCATAAAATTGTCAATTGGAAATTGGGAAAGCTTGGTATACACATGGCAATATATTAGCCTGGATTGAGAGCTAGGTATCTTACTGGTAGACAACAAATTGTTAGAATAAAATCCTCCCTGTCGGAAAAAAATTATGCAACAAGTGGAGTTCCACAGGGTTCACATCTTGGCCCAATCTTGTTTATCTTGTTTATGAATGATCTTACAAAAATATTTTATGATGTATATATATTATTTTTGGCTGAAGACGTCAACATTTTTTGAATTATTCAAAATATTTACCATTGAAACATTCTTCAAGATAATATTAACAAATTGTTGATTTGGTGCAATGAAAATAAACTTTACTTAAATATCTCAAATTACCAAATAGTCAGATTTTCTAGAATAAAACATCCAGTGATCTTTAATTACAACATTGATAATTATGCTCTCTAATGTGTAAAAGCCCCTAAAAAGGGCGTAAATAAATAAATCAAATGTACCGGACCATCTACCGGAGCTGCCCTGATGATGAACACTGTAACGATGTCCGAAACGTTGGCTAAAGAAGGAGGTAGCGCAACACGGCATAACACCCCAAAAACAAATAACGAAAATAAAATGTGACATTTTCGCTCTCCCAAGACAAAGTAGTGACCGAGTGAACAAATGCGGTGCCAATTAACAAAAGTAAGGTAGATATGCTGTAAGATTGAACAGATAGACAGTTAGAAATGGCGCACTTCTAAATGATTTTAGTTATTTCAATCAATTAACGTTAACGACATCACTTCAAACATTACGTTATACCTACTAATTCACATCTATAAATAGCTAGAATTATTTCCAAATTATTCATACCCAAAAACAACGATAAGCGCATCAGAAGATATCGGTGGGTTTTATGTAATGACTAGATCTAACTGCGTCGGTAAATAGATAGGTATTGTAAAATATGTAAGGTAAGTTTAATGTACCTGTACTCGTTATGCTGATTATAGAATTTCTCATCACTAATGACCAATATGACGATATGAACAGATCGTAATGAATCGATTCATTATCATTCTAAGACGGTATAATTTCTAAACCGATAGCCTAACTCTTATTTATTATTTATTTACTAATAAACGTGTTTCAGATTTTACACAACTGATAAACAACCATTAATGTAGGATAGATGGTCTTTTATCAGTTGTGTAAAATATAAAACACATTTGTTAGTAAGGGGATTTATTTTACTTGAGTTGAGATCATTTTTGGTTTGTAAGAAAAATATTATAACTCGGATGTTTTTTTTGTCGCGAATTGATGTTCTGTTGAAACTGTTCACACCGTCATCGCGATTTCAAATTCCGGTAAATTTTATTTGATTGATTTTAGTTATTTCACGATTTATCTATTTTAAATCATGTATAGTATATTTGCGGCACGTTTCAGCGTTGTAGATACTTTCAGTATCGCCCTGGTGAAAGACCACCATTCAAAAATGAAATTTTCCTTGAAATGGCTTCAGCTGTGTTTGGTGACCAGATCTGAGTAGCCAGGTACTTTCTCAACTTCCTCTATCCCACCTCCTTCCCCGCCCCACTATCTTCAGCCTCACAACATACCCCAATTGGGAATGCCATAGTCTCACCGGCTCCAAACTTCAGATTCGTTGATTCTTAACGATTTTTCAAAAATCTCATATTGTCGGGCTTTGGGATCTTGATGTTGAAAGTACCTATTCGTGAAGAAAAATATTTGCCTCAGGATCATAAGATTTCAAAAGAAGAAATTTACCGACCAAAAGTTTAAAAATTGAATATTTACGACGTTTTTCAAATGCCTTAAAAATACAAGCTGCGTTATATTCATACCAACTGAACAAAAAATGTTGCGCCGCTTCTGAAAATGACAGCCATTCAAAGAATATGTACATGTCCACCGAACTCTAATAATTCATCGAAGAATCTGTCAAATATTAGAATAAAGTAAATACGCATTTCGAACAAGGAATTAATAATTGTTAATCACTGAGGACAATATTAGCGACTGTCGCGTGCCTCGGGCGGAAGCACCCACATTCTGCACAAACGCCAGCTCAGTTAGGTCGGCAGAACAGTAGAGGCGCTCTGCAACAGGGTCGTAGGTGGATAAAAGGGGGGGGGGGGGGTACATATGTATAGGCCAACACTCCTCATGTTTCGTCAAATAAAAGATCGTCTGAGATGGAACAACACTTGTATTGACGGAAATACATATTTACAACAAGGGCAGTAATATTCACATCAATTAACAATCACAGGGGAGCAAGTATGCCTAGCTGAGTAAAAACATCCTAAGCAAATCTCTCTCTTCGTCTTCTCTGGGGGTGACTACAGTTCGCGAGGTAAGAGGGGACACATTACAAAAGGGAAGTAGCTTCGTTACTCACAGCCGTGCGGTGCAAACGCCCAGGAGGTAGCTGCATGGTAGCGGAGTGTGTCCATGCCCAGCATGAAACAACTACGGGAGTCCATCGCCAGCAGGTGGCCACAGCAACACCTTGCTGGCCAGTTCGCGCCCACAAAACAGGTGGTCGCGTGCCTCTTCGTTGGTCCGAGAGTTCTAGAACAATCTCGACCGGAAAGCAATTTAGTAGTGCCCGTCACGGGTTGCTGCGCTGGGAGCTAGCGGGGAACTGCCGGCTATCGCCGAGGCGGCCGCTGTGCGTACAGCGAGGGGGAAGAGGCGGCATTATTTGCCAGGGGCGCGCGGTGTGCAACTGTCGAAGGGTGGACCTATAAAAAAGGTGGCTTTAGGAGCTCTAGGGTGGCAACGTAACACGACTCTCAATCGAAAAATCGAAACAGAAAAATGAGAAAAAGATACGGTCACATCCAGGAATTGAACCCAGGAACTTAGCCCTGCGAGGCGCTGCTCTACCACTGAGCTAATGGACCCTATCCCCTTGGATCATATTTAACTGTATCATACTTCCAATAAGAACTACCAACATCATCTTCAAATTTTTTTTTTTAATTTTACAACAGATTATTATCCAATTACCGCACAATTTTCACATTTCGACACCTAGGAAGATGATTATTATACAAAAAATCTTAAGGCTATCCAAAGAAGAGTTATATACAGGGTGTCCGGGGGCAAAGTGCATTAACTTCGGGAGTGATGGTAGTAGTAAAAAAGATTAACAACTTTTTCCGAAATTCATTTCACATAAAAAAGACGTACCTACTAAAAATCCTTAGTGTGAGGTACGATCTTACATGCTGAGCGCCCGTCGGGCGGCGTATTTACAAAACCTAAACCGATTCAGTCGTGGTAGTGACAATTTACATTTTAAGAGGAAATACTAGCTGCGTTTTTCCATACAAACGTATTCCCCGTTTATCTCTCTGGATTTTGACCCTAGAGCAAAATTTTTTTTTACATAATATAGATATCGACCACTAGCGTGTCGGTACGTTTTGCTTTTTTTGATAATTTACTTCTTATAGAAGTTAGGACCTTCCAAAAATGAATAAAATTGCCTAATTTAAACGCCGTCAAAAAACGTTCAGTATACAAACTAAACAATGTATTTTGAAAAAAAGCAAAACGTACCGACATAGAATATTTTCTTTTAATACAGTTAGTGAAAAAAAAATTTAAAATCGGTCCAGTTTTGGAGAAGAAAAATGGGGAATACAAAACATCGATTTCGAAGATTTTATTTAGGTATTTTCGGCCCGACGTGCAGGTGTCCCTTTCGCTCAGTTCTCCTGGGGGGGCCGGGGAACGAGGGTGTTGACAAATACATATAAAGCGAAGTAGTGATGTAACGAATTTTATCGGTAGACTAGTGTTGTCCTTGCCCGAGTAATCGATATTTTTTATTCGTTTTTTTTTCTGTTCAGTGACTCATCGCGGTATACCAATACTGACCGAGCTTTCATACTAAAATTGTGCAAAATTAAAATTGTTTATGTCAAGTACTATAATAAATTTTTAATTTGGGAGGCGTTATAGGTACCATCGCCCCGGGAACCATTTATTGGATACCAACACCCCCGCCACTTGGTCACCCCAAGTGGTCCGCTATGTTTGGTGACTGAGCATGGGTTCCCGGGTTCACGGGTAAGGTCTGCATGGGTTTTGGTGGCGGATGATTTTGTCCACTTACTGCGTGGCGGGCCGGATTGGGAGAAACTGGAAGTGGGAGATCTTTTGATCTCTACAGCCGGACTCTCTCCACCATCATTTCATACTTTTACCTACCCAGAAATTCCTCTCCTTCCTTTCATTAAAAATATCCTCTACACAGCTTCTCCAATGACTTTGCTATACTATAAGGGTATTTAACTTAAAAATAATTTTTATATTTCATTTTATATGTATAATTGCATTTTGTGATATTTTTAAGTAATTAATCACCTCTCCCTTTAATATTTTGTCTATAATTCTCATATGCCTATACTTGTTTGTCTTTTAATATTAATCTTATCCTGACGAAGAGAATACTCTGTTTTCGAAATATGTTGATAATATTGATTACATAAAGCTGTTTTTACAAAGTTATTTGTTCTCATTTAACTAAAAATGACGCCACAAAGATTGGACCCATTTGCAGCATTTCAAGCTGGGTCGCCATAACCAATTCGTTTGTGCAATTTCAATCAATGCATTTCTGTGTTTCTCGAGAACCCTTCTATGGGCTTACACGTCATTAGTACTTTTACGCCAGTTTTTTAAACATTTGTGGTCAAAAACATCCAAGTAGTGTAGTTTTGTAGCTCTAGCACATATGAAGCTGTATGACTTTTTATTATGGTATAATTATTATTATGCATATATCCAATTGTATATCCGCATATACATTATTTGGCTTAATATAGTAACTATGTTATTTTCCACATCAAGTATATAATAAATAGATGCAAGAATGTTTTTTTTGATAAATTAATAACGTATAAAAAAAAATATATATATATATATATATATATATATATATATATATATATATTTATTCTCAAAACTCTTGAGAAAATATCGTAGTTGCATTCACAAAATATCCCATGTGAGGTTTTCGACCAAATTTTTTTTTGTTTACACCATTTGATTCACCACGGTTTCCTAAATAATCTGACAAATATATCCCATTTTTCAAAAATTCATCTTTTTAATCATTTTAGAGGCAACTCTGACCATTACTTGTAATTAATGGTAATTATTTAAAAAAATATACTACATATACTACAGAAATATAAAATTATAAAATTAAATCCCTATATACTACAGAAATATAAAAAAAATATAAAACTATAAAATTAAAATGAGAAAAAAAGTCTTTTTGTGTGCAAGAATTCGTATTATTTTTTTAACTCAAATTTGTCGCACATAAATTAAAATTACCCAAAGAAATGTTTTTTTAATAATATACACACAGCATCCCCAAAGATGACCTAGGCCCTCAGAGAAATTATTTTCCTCAGGGCCTCCTGTGTGGAGCTCATATAAAAAAATAATAATAATCTCAACAATCTAAAAAGAGTATACTATGCACTAATCCAGTCATTAATTCAATATGGAATTATTGCATGGGGGGGGGGGGTCATACAACAATATTCTAACCCCGATCAAAGTAATCCAGAAACTAATCATTAAAGTAATCCTAAAGAAACCCTCCACTTATCCAACAGAAACGCTTTTCGCAGATTTCACGGTGCCTCGAGTAGAGAATATCTTCAAGAAAAATGCAATTACCCAAATTTACAAAGATAATATCATCAAAAAATTTTAAACTAAAATCAAAAAGATATGAAGATAACATCAAAATACCAAAATTTAATACCAAACTAATGCAAAACAATTACATCTATTTAGGAATAAAGTTTTTCAACAACCTTCCCATTGAAATAAAAAAAACCAAAGACATCAATAAACTGAAACTCAAACTTCATCAGGAATAATTAACTAAATAATTACATGTTTTTCTCATTCTTTCTATTTATTATTAATCTATATTCACCTCTATTTTATTTAGATTTTTCGAATTTCTCCCAAGTGCACAATATTTTAGTATGTAACCGTATCCTATGTATGTACACCATATGTAATTTATATAACTCCACTGTACAATTATACATCTATATTAAATATTAAAATATATATATTTTCTTCAATATTAACTCGGTAGGTAAAGCAAAAATATTTTTTTAATATTTCTATTTAACTGTCAAAAAATTACCAAAAAATTAAGTTGCATCCAAAATCATACGAAATTCATTTTTTTAAGACCAATATTTCTTAATTTGAAACAAAAATAAATAAAATAAAACATATTTATCAGCACAAGATATTTTCTCTACCTTTTGCTAAAAAAATACATTTTCAATTTATTTGGGTGTTTTGGTCACAAATCAGAATTTAACCCCCCCCCCCCCCCCCTCGGCTATTTGTTAGCTTTGGGAACAACTCATATCGATCTTGTGTCTCCCTTACTATTATGTTGAGAAATAAGTTTTAAACGGTGTTCGAAAGAGAAAGAGAAAATATCAAACTTTATATTCAAATTCAAAAGTTAACCACAAAATAATGGAATTGTACACCTTTATAAAACCAAAGTTTATGAAACTTATGGAATTTTGTATCTATTAATTATTTTTACATGAAACAATAAAAAAGTGAGGTGACGGAAATGTTAACAATACATTTGTGTAATAAATATGTACGTGTTTTTATTTTTTTCGTTATCAGTAATTTTAGTTAGAAAAAACGTAAGATGAGTCATTTAAAAAAAAATTATGTGTGCGTTCAAAATTTTTATATTCGAAAAGCAAAGGTTTATTTCGGATTTCAAAATTTAAAAGCGTATTTCATCGCCTTTCAAAAACAATTTTTAGTTTTCGGATACTATCAGAAATATTCCATTTATTTGGATTTTATTGCAAAGCGGAAATATTTCGACCTTATGAAAAAATATGCCCGAGGCCTGAGGGATATGGGTCCTATGAGAAAGGTCAAGTTGCCTTTCCTACGTTTGCTACACAAAATATCATATGTGCATAAAAAGTGCGCACAAAAATCCTGAATGCAAAATTTAAGAAAAAATTGTCGGTTTTAATAAAAAAATGTATATTAAGCCCACTTGTTTTCACCCAAACATGGTATCAAAAATAACTCTACAATTAATGAAAATAAATAAAAATATGGGTCCCCAATTTTTTTTTTCGGTTTTTTTTTATTATGTATCCTAATATTCTAAAATACCCACAGGATATTTTGTGCGCGCAACAACGATAAGTAGCTATAATAGCATATTCATAGGACGCTTACAATAGGACGCCCCTGCGAGCGGTCTTGTCTCTACACATTTGCAGATTGGAACATGCGTGGTCGGCAGAAATAATAATTCGACACGGGTGAAGCGCGTAGCCCACACACACAAGGCCTGCATTCACTCACACATCTATAGCGCGATTCTGACTACTGTCAGAGAGTGAAATAAAAGAGATTTTTTAAAATACCTATTCATAAATGTTCGCAGCGACCGGCAGCGCTCTTAAGTATGCCTATTATATATTGGTTAATTT
Source organism: Limnephilus marmoratus (assembly GCA_917880885.1). NCBI lineage: Eukaryota > Metazoa > Arthropoda > Insecta > Trichoptera > Limnephilidae > Limnephilus > Limnephilus marmoratus. The sequence continues at coordinate 31,357,637 of OU862906.1, read as the reverse complement.
TGATCACATTGCAAAAACAAAAATTGTTCTAAAATCTAGATAAAATAATTTTTCTGATGTGTATATTAGAAATTAATAATTTTAGTTCTGAATATTTAAATTTTAATATTATTCCCATTTATTGTAAATACACAAAAAACAAAAATTGTTCTAAAATCTAGATAAAATAATCTTTCCAATGTATATATTAGAAATTAACAATTTTATTTCTAAATATTTAAATTTTGATATTGCGACTGAACCGGTATAGGTTTTGGAAATACGCCGCCGGGCGCGATTGTGGCAACTTTGCATGGTTGTGACTGGCCCGTATCGTAACAGCGGAAAATAATAAGGCTGGCGGCACACGCCGGTCTATTTTTACTTGTTTACCACAAAACAACACCTAAAAGTTGGAATTTCGAAAAAAGTTAATTATCTTTTTTACTTGTAATATCATGTAGAATCACCTCCCGAAGTTAATGCACTTTACCCGCGGACACCCTGTATATATCTAGTGCTTCCGATATTTCGTTCAACAGCACCATTCCTCTTGTCATGATATGCTGTGCTAGAACATCTGTTCTGCCGTGTAGTATTTTGAACAATTCGTGTCGACGACTACAATAAATATTTTTTTTATGTTAACTTAATGCATAAATCCTCAAATTGTTATATAGACAATATTAGCGGCTCACCATCGAAAATTTGAAACAGAAAAATATATGGTCACACCCAGGAATTATTAATTCATAAAATAATTTTGGTAACTTCTTTATCGCTTGCATGATATGGTAAGTGGTTCAAATTTTAAATTAAAAGTTTATGATGCTTGAATAATGTTATGCATTACGCAGGAATATTGCACATTACTTGCCAACTTACCCAAGCACCAACAACCCACATTAGTATGTTTAATAAGATTATTTTTATATTTCGAATGAACCATTATCATCTGACTCAACTAAATATCCTGCCTTGTGGTCAGAACGGGAAAACCGTGAACTTGCATCCCGATTTCGATGAGACATAGCTATTAACCAAGCCCAACCAATATATATTTAAATTTAATCTAACAACTGCAGTCATTATTATTTCAACAAAAAAACTTAAATTTTTCAAAAGAAGCAAACACAACTTTATTTATCGGTTGCAAGATATAAAGTTTTTAGATTAGTAACCAGAGCGTGACAAAGGTGATTTTTTTTTTATAATTCCTGATTCCGTAAACATCAACAATGTTTACGGAATTAGGACTCCATGGATTCGCTAGCCTTATGAGACACCCACCGGGTCACTGGAGCCAGGATGCGGCTAATGGCCTCCGACAACACGGTGGTGATCGCAGCCTTCCAGCACCAAGCGCCACGCCCTGCATAATAATTCCTGATTCCGTAAACATCAACAATATTTACGGAATTAGGACTCCATGGATTCGCTAGCCTTATGAGACACCCACCGGGTCACTGGAGCCAGGATGCGGCTAATGGCCTCCGACAACACGGTGGTGATCGCAGCCTTCCAGCACCAAGCGCCACGCCCTGCATAATAATTCCTGATTCCGTAAACATCAACAATGTTTACGGAATTAGGACTCCATGGATTCGCTAGCCTTATGAGACACCCACCGGGTAACTGGAGCCAGGATGCGGCTAATGGCCTCCGACAACACGGTGGTGATCGCAGCCTTCCAGCACCAAGCGCCACGCCCTGCATAATAATTCCTGATTCCGTAAACATCAACAATGTTTACGGAATTAGGACTCCATGGATTCGCTAGCCTTATGAGACACCCACCGGGTCACTGGAGCCAGGATGCGGCTAATGGCCTCCGACAACATGGTGGTGATCGCAGCCTTCCAGCACCAAGCGCCACGCCCTGCATAATAATAAATTATGTATTTTTATTTTATTTTTCTTCTATTTATGTGCTTGTTTCTTTACTGTGTAAATATATTATAAATATGTATGAGTATATGGGACGTGTGGGATTGCACTATCCTCCCCTGGAACCTGGAATAAAGAATTATTAATTTTATTATTATTTACATTAACTCCACACATGAGGACCAGAGACCCTGAGACCCAGAGAGCCTGAGGCCCAGAGATCCTGAAATCCAGGTCCTGCGCAAAATAATTTCCCTCAGGGTGTATGTCATCTTTGAAGATTCTGTGTAGAAGGTCTTTTTGAGGAGAGGAGTGAATCTTGGGGTCTTGAAGAGACCGAAGATAGATTTCGGCAAATCGTTCCACAGTCGAGCTGTTGAACTTAAGAACAAGTCGCAGAAGCGACCCGTTCTCATGTAACAAATTTCAGGGCACGCCTTCGGCGTGTTTCCCGACTACGCTCCAGTGTCAAAGGGATCAGAAACGCTTCTTTGGAGCATCTTCCATTGACCACTAACTGACGCCTTTGTATTAAAGATTGCAATCCGCTTGCAGATAGGAAAATCTATCAAACGGACCGCGCGTTTCTGCACAGAGGCACGGTTTATTTTTCAAGTATTTTTGGGGCTCCAGACCAGAGGTGTCTGCCAAATTCCTTCTGTACCTCTTTCTTCTGAAGCGACTTCTTAAAAGACGAAAGATACTACAACGATGACGTCACGTACGATCTCGCTGGAAATTGTAGGTAATATTTTAAATTTATAGGCTGATTTTTTCAAAATCGAGCTTAATAGTGGCAAATGTTAAACTTTAAATTTTAAATTAAATGAAGAAAATTAAATAATAAATAATATGAACGTTTGTATGTACATTTCTTTATGGAATCTATTTTAAAGGAGTACAGTTGTGGAGAGAATTAAATTACAAAGAAAACAATGTTGATTTTCTCTTAAAAATTGTATTTTCTGAAATATATCGTCGTCAATAATTTAGTTTTGAGTGATAAATTTAACCATGTATTGTGGTGCAACGATTTGTTCACATTTAAATTAGACAAGTCTAATAAATCCAGTTGATCGCATTCACATACCAAGGTTGAATATCGGAAAGAATTAATGAAATAGAAATATTATCCGTTACCTGAAAATATCTACCGTCATGTTGCATTATATCCGATTATTAATGTGGAATTTATTTTGAACACGCATAGATATTTACTGAATTCCTACATTACTGTTATTCTTCATGTTGTTGTATTATAATTATGTTAATGGCACGTGTTGTGCCGTATATGTGTAAATAAATAAATAAATAAATTAAATTTATGTTTGGATATTTATGCGTGGATTATGGATTTATTTATAATAACTACATAGGTTAGTGTATTTATCGTATGGCCCTCTAGGGACCATTTTACAGTTACTGGTACTTGATACGTTGTATTAAAACTCACGTGAGCACTCGCGTACAGAGCATTTTGCTCACGTTTTATAAGTAACCAAAAAGTACATAAATTATAGCATATGTATTTATATTATTATTACTAATATGTAATGAAAAATCTGTATAATCAAAACAGATATTTATTTTTAATATGTAACATTTGTTACAGTACAATATTTTAATAACAAATAATAATAATAATGTTGTTCTTGTATTGTTTTGTATTTATAATACTTATATAGTGCAATTGCATAACGTGGATTCACTAGATGATCATTTGGGGAAGTGTATGAAAGGGTTTAGTTTTTCCTTCTTTTTTTTTTTTTTTTTTTTTGGGGAAAATTTAACCCGGACATTTAAATCTGGTGCGTAAAAAAATTGTCTTCATTTCTTAGTAACAGTAGAGATAATGATATCCTCACTGGGATCGCCCGTGCTGAGGATTTCATTTACATAATATAATTTAATTATAAGAAATTGATATGAATTAGACATAACATATATCATGTAGTATTTTTTTTTTTAAATAATTATAAAGTAAATAAGATAGTGTTTTTTTTTTATAATTCAGATTACTAGATTTGGTTTTAGTCTGTATTTGATATCAATATATTATCTATTTCTGATCTCCCTATATTTAGTATCCAGCTTTTTATTTGAAATTTAAATGTTATAATGTTGAGATTTTTGAGTGAGAGTGGTATTTTATTGTAGAATTTAATGCCATAATATAAGAAGCTTTTTTGCCCAAATGTTGTGTTCGTAGTTACTTGTTGGATAAGTTTTTGACCATGAGATCTAGTGTTTCTAATGTACGTATTAGTTGTTATTTCTTGGGTTTTGTACTTATGAATGTAAATGAGTATAGTTTTAGAATATAGTTGTTTAATTGACATGATGTTAAGATTGTTGAAGATTTCGTCTGTGCTAGTTCTTACAGGAACTTTCAGTATAATTTTCATTATAGCTTTTTGAGTTTTAATTAGTGGATTTAGTATGTTTTTATTTGCCCTGCCCCATCCGATAATACCGTATTCTAACAGTGATTGGCAGAGAGCCATGTAAATCTTGATTAAGTCTTTTTTAATGAGGACATTCCTGATAGTTTTGAAAAAATAACTTAGTTTTTTAATTTTATTATTTAAATACGTAATGTGTTCGGTCCATTTTAAGTTTTGGTCAATTTTTAGACCCAGATAGGTTATATGGTCAACGTTTTCTAATGAGGGACAATCACAATTCTCATTTAAGTGATGCGGGCTATGGATTTTCAAGTTCAGGTTTTCTTCAGAGTTTTTCTTATTTTTTATTTTAAAAGTGATGAATTTGGTTTTATTAGCATTAAGTGTAAGTGAATAGTAGTCTAGCCATTTTTTAATCCTATTAAGTGTGTCTTCTGCTTTCTTAAATGTTTCTGTCCAATTATTCCCATTTATTAGGAAATCATAAATAAAGGAACTAAATTGGCATTTCTTTTCTGTACTTTTGGAATGAACCTTAAAAAAATAACTTCTATTTAAAAAAATCAGGAATGAATAATAAATTATTAATCTTCATCATATGCACGAGCTTTACATATTCCACAAAATGTTCAAAAGTTCTGGAATTGACTAAAAATAATACTTACGTTGTCACTCGCGCGATGAGCAAAATGCCGCGCGATGAGACCCGGCCAAACAAACTACCTCTACTGAGCGACGACTGGTACACCCTAAGGCTGAATTTAGTCTCACGCTCACCGTCAGCGCTAATAGATCAGCGCGTAGTTCGTCAGCGCTGAGGCTCAGCGTGGCTCGTTTCAGTATCATACTGAACACCTTACTGTACAGAAGAAGACCAAAATGCGGAGTGTATTAGTTATTGCTGCTTTGTACTACCTATCCCAAAAAAATAAAAACGATTCGCCATGACTGTACATGCTGACGATGTCCGCTCCGCTCGACTCTAGAACGCTCACTGAAAGCAGAGGCGTTCGTGCAATCGTCAGCGCCGACAGCTACGCGGCGCCGACGCGCGACGCGTACAGCCGCGTAGCCATCAGCGCTGACCACTTTGCACGCTGATAGCTACGCGTCATTCAAAAACGCTTCCTAGAAGTTCATATATCTCGACCACTCGATGGTGCGCGTGCGGTCAGCGTGAGACTAAATTCAGCCTAAGATGAAAAACGGGACGGAGGGAGAATAAAACTCAACTATTGAGCGAACCTGGTACGTATGCACATTGTTGCATAAATGGCACGAATTTTAAATTCACCGTGAGGGAGATGGTCATATCGCGAGTGCTCGCGGGTTAAAGAACGTAAAGGAGGAGAAGCCTAAAATCGAGAAAAAATATATATTCCATGACAGTTTTGTATTTATAAAGCACTCAAATACCGTTCGCTCTAGAAGATGCGTCAGAAATAACTTCCTTAACCCGTCAAGTCTATTTGTGCGGTTTCCGGAACAACTTATATAGCCTCATGGAAATTTTACTATCATGGTTAGAAATATGATATAAACGGTGTTAGAAAGAGAAAATACCACTTTTATATTCAAGTCTAAAAGTTAACAACAAAATAATTGAAATGTACACCTTTATTAATCCAAAGTTTCGAACCGCAATTTAAAAAAATATATATGAAATTTTGAGAATCATTTATTAATTATTTTTACATGAAACGACAAAAAAGTCAGTTGACGATAACGTTTAAAATACATTTACCTAATAAATTATATGGGTACTTTTTTGTGTTATCAGTAATTTTAGTTACGAAAAACGTATGATGAGACATTTTAAAATCTTTTTATGGTTGCATTCAAAATATTTTTATTACAAAAATTATATGTTTATTTAGAATTATAAAATTTCAAAGTGTATCTATAACCTTTCCAAAACAGTTTTTAGTTTTCCGTTACATTCAGAAATATTAAGTTTGTTTGGATTTTATTGCAAAACGGAAATATTTTGACCCCTGACTCTTTACGGTCGAGGTCAAAGAGGTTAACGACACGGTGTGCTTTGTAAAAATTATGCGAGTATTCGGGCAAGGCTAAATTGAAAATAAAAATTCCAGATTTTTATTATACATTTTACGTAGGCGTTGGTAGAAGGTACCGTTGGAAAGCAGTATGGACTAAGTTGTCTCGACAATATAATATAAGGGAACGTACCCATACTACGTGACACTTTTAGGGGGGGGGGGGGTCTTCAAAAGGTCACGCTCCATACAAATGGGCGGCGGGTTCCTTAGGATTTTGGTCACCGGGGGGGGGGGGGGGGGGTTAAAAATTGCAAAAAGTTGGTCACGTAGTTTGGGTACGTTCCCTTACAACATTACAATACTTTTAAAAATTCGGTCCACATTTTTTTCCGACTCTACCTACTTTTTTATGAGACTAATGGTGGGTTTCTTCATTTACCGAGAATGCTAAATGCCATGCTAATTGTAAAAGTAAACGATCAAATGCATAGAAAATTTTAAATTTCGTTCGCTTAATTTCACAATTAGCATTGCATTTAGCATTCTCGGTAAACGAAGAAAAACCCACCCTTAGATTGTTGTTAAGCTGAATAAAGCGGAAAACGATTTTTGGTAAGTACCTGGCTATTTTAATCTAGTCAAATAATTTAGAAAAAAATATAAGTTAATATACAAGGCGGCGAAAAAGTCATCACCCTATCAAAAGATGCCATAATTTTTGCAAATGGCGCAAATGTCAGTTCTGCTTTGACATTTTGTTATGAAATGTTTAATTCCATTTCATCACAATTAAGTCTAGTCACGTACCCCTAATTTATCAATATTTGTTTGGTTTGAAACGCCAGTTGATTTTCCTCTAAATATAGAATTTTGGGCCATTCAATTATGTTTGAAAACACAGGTTATAAAAGTCATTTTTTCCTTAGAGATCGTGACTGTTTGGAAAGGAGCCTTTGAGAGGTAGACTCCTTTTCGAGAGTCATCGTATATTTTCCGATTTTATATAAAATGCAGTTTCATTAAACAATCATTTGAATTTTGTTCAAAACTTACGTAATGTAAAGTATTATCCTGCGTGTTCCGCTACCTTCTTATTGAAAATGGCGTGAAACCATAAATGAATTTAACTGACCGGGATGCGTATTTACAATCCCTACCGCGTTTCTTTCGCTTTAAATTTTCAATATCAAAATTTAAATATTTAGAAATAAAATTATTAATATCTAATATTCACATTGGAAAGATTATTTTATCTAGATTTTAGAACAATTTTTGTTTTTGCAAAGTGATAAAAATTATCAATATAGAGGTGTATTTACAATATATGGGAATAATATTAAAATTTAAATATTTAGAAATAAAATTATTCATTTCTAATATATCCATCAGAAAGATTATTTTATCTAGATTTTAGATCAATTTTTGTTTTTGCAAAAGTGATAAAAATTATCAATATACAGGTGTATTTACAATATATGGGAATAATATTAAAATTTAAATATTTAGAAATAAAATTATTCATTTCTAATATATCCATCAGAAAGATTATTTTATCTAGATTTTAGATCAATTTTTGTTTTTGCAATGGGATAAAAAATAACCAATATAGAGGTATATTTAAAATGTAAATTGTCGTTACCGCGACTGAATCGGTATAGGTTTTGTAAATACGCGACCGGGATTCAACTGTATTTTCCTGCAGCGAAAGAAAATTATAAAAATAATATTTTTGCAAACTCGGAAATTTCCTCGACGTAACCGTCTTTCGGACTGATTTGGAGAAAAATTATTACAAACTTGGAGATCCATTAACATTACGCATGGAATGCGGCTAACCTGACCATGGTACTGGTCTTGATCTGAGACTGGCTCAATCACTGTAAGACGAATGATGTACAGCAGCATAAGCGGAGGGCATCATACATCAATCCTCGTTGCTATCGGTCTTGAGTATTAATTTTTTTAGCTAGAATAGATTTTGGTCGATTCTTGGGTGAGTCTCTCATTATAATAATTTTTAAATGTTCTTTATTGGTTAACTGATTTTTATTTGTTTGTTTTTGAAATATAATATGTAATCTGTGTAATGAATACTGTCTTTCTTTTCATTATTAAAAATCATTATTGATTATAAAGTATTCAATCCCCAAGGCCCTGATAAGGAATTTTGCTCTACCGTCTGTTAGCCTGGTTTGACAACCAGTGGCGTCCTTAATAAAAGCTAGCAGATACAATCACACATTACCCGCTTACATTACCCTCAGTCTCATTTTTATCCCGTAACTTATCCCTCAATTACACTTAACATTTGACACCCTCTTTTCTCTGGGTAACAATTTATGAAGTAAACACATACAAAATACACGTCAACAAGACATGCATCAAATGACCGGCAAGATCGCCTGATTTAACCGTTCCAGACTTCTTTTTGTGGGGTTTCTTGAAGTCACGAGTCTATGTCAACAAGCATCATACTCTTGAAGCCCTTAAAGAGTGATTGAGAATGCCATAAATCGGTCATCAATTGGTGGCGGCCACTTGGCCGATATCATTTTCTCGACTTAATGGAAAAAAAATTAACACATAAATTAATAAACACAATCCAAAAGCAGAACCAGTGTGTACATGGTCCAAGACTACATACATAAATTAATAAACACAATCCAAAAGCAGAACCACTGTGTACATGGTCCAAGACTATATACATAAATTAATAAACACAGTCCAAAAGCAGAACCAGTGTGTACATGGTCCAAGACTATATACATAAATTAATAAACACAATCCAAAAGCAGAACCAGTGTGTACATGGTCCAAGACTATATACATAAATTAATAAACACAATCCAAAAGCAGAACCAGTGTGTACATGGTCCAAGACTATATACATAAATTAATAAACACAATCCAAAAGCAGAACCAGTGTGTACATGGTCCAAGACTATATACATAAATTAATAAACACAATCCACAAGCAGAACCAGTGTGTACATGGTCCAAGACTATATACATAAATTAATAAACACAATCCAAAAGCAGAACCAATGTGTACATGGTCCAAGACTATATACATAAATTAATAAACACAATCCAAAAGCAGAACCAGTGTGTACATGGTCCAAGACTATATACATAAATTAATAAACACAATCCAAAAGCAGAACCAGTGTGTACATGGTCCAAGACTATATACATAAAATTAAAACTACTTAAATATTCCAAATTTCATTTTTTTAGGAATGGTTTACCTAACATTGTAATATGCTTGCAAAATCATGATAGGTAAAATATATATAAAATCGCCCTGTTTTTATTTTCTAAATACAAGTACAATTTTTTTTACATAGGTATTTCGATTTGTTGAGAACGTGCAATAAATATGACATATAATTTTCGGACAAATATTAAAAATATAGTTATCTATTTTGTTTCGATGTTGAAAATTGATAAAATTATTTAGTTTCTAAGTTGAAAATTGATCAAGGTCATCTCATTTTATGCTTAAATTGACTTTTTTTAAATTAGCTTCACACAGGATGCCCTGAGGAAGCCGGGCCTATGTCATCTTTGGGAATGCTGTGAAGAGGATCATTCTAGGGAAAGGAAGGAGAAAAAGTTCAGGGAAGGAGAAAAGTATGAGGGGTTGGTAGGAATCTGGAGGTCAACGTGTCCAGGAATGCGGACGTATGAATCTATCCCTCCCACTCGATGCAAGGCGATGGGTGGGGAGAGTCCAGCTGGAGAGGTCAAAAGTTCTCTCTTAAGGCGTTACACAACCCTAAAAATTTTTGTTTGCTCAGAACTCACATTTTAATCATTTCCGGCGAATTCGTAACTATAATAACTTTTTTTATTTCCATGCCGCACAAGGAATGCGAGTTATTTATATTTTAGATTAATAAAAACAGTACCTTACCATTAATATATTTTACGTACAACGATTTTAAACTTTATAATCCGTTTTTTAACTACAAAGTTAGTGGTAAGCATAAGATTTTATTTTTCTAAACGATGAATTAATAACTTCGGGAAGACAACATGGAGACACATTTTAAATATTTGTAACACATTCTTCAGAATTAATTAAAATGAACACGGCATAAAGGTCAAATCTCCAGGCCTGCTAGGGTGAATTTGACCTATGTTCGTACAATACGCCGTGCCGCGGCGTATATTTGTTTACACGCTTTCTTCACTTACGTCGTTTTTCCCACATTATTTTTCTTTTTCTTCTTTTCTGTGATACGGCAAATTCGACAGTAGGTCCGTCCAATACGAGGGTTGCGAGTCGCAATTTGTATACACGGCTTCTTTACTTACGTCGTTAAAATTCTGAATATATTTTAGGGTATATTGTAGCCTTACCCAGACTCTTCGCCACGCAGTAGGTGGGCAAACGCATCCGCGACCAAAACAAATTTCACCCCACGAACCCGGGCACCCCTGCTAAGTCACCAGACCTAATGAACCACTTGTGGTGATCTATGGCAGGGGTGTTGGTCATTCTTAGTTAAAACATCGTCAGTCAAAACCTTGGGTTGAAACCCAATTATCATCCTCGTATCAATCCTTTTAAAAGGTAGGTATGTGTATGATAAATCAAATAAATTACGGCTAACTGCCTTTAATAATAGGTTAGTTTGCAGTGGACACGTCCCATAACATAATGCGTCACATTCTGCCCTCCTGTAATAAATAGCTAAATATATTGCCTCGACCTGAACCTGGGATTAGCGCCATCGATTCAAATTAGTGGCCTAAGTACTATCCTGGCTCCTGGCACTAGCTTAGTTTAAACAACTGTAGAGGACGAAGAACTCCTTAGAGAATATTTATAACAAATAGGTACTTTGACCCAAAAAAATGTTGCAATCACATTGTGTATGACACTATTACAAAGCTAGGTCCAAGACTAATAGAAATTAAATTTAGTTCAATTATTAATTGGTATTATCGCCTGCGGAGAAGCAAACGCTACCGCCATCGGTCTTAAAGCTCAAATACTAATTAAAAAGATTATTCTAAAAATATCGATACCAGGAAGTTCGGACATAAGGAAATTTAGATTTATTTGGACATTAGACAAGTTCATGCAAGGGCGTAGCTAGGATTTTGTTAAGGGGGGGGGGCAGGTGTAGAAAATAATACCTACTGGAAGGGGGGGGAGGTGGCTAGAGAATTTCAAAAATAGGCTATTTTCAAAAAGACCACCAGGCACAAAATTCATCCCGATTCGGGACATTCCATGGGGAGCATAATATATAATTCAATATTTTTGTGTCAATATGTGACGGGGAGGAGACACTAAGTAGTATCACCTCCCCGTCAGGTGGCACCCCGGGCGGTCTGCCCCCCCCCCCCCCCCCCCCCCCTCGCTAAGCTACTGCGTTCAAACGGTTTTCAGTCATCGTTGGTCTCAGCCATGTTTTAACACGACGCAGTGTAGAAAGGACCTCTTTATGTTACTTTTAGTGCAAGGTTGGTATTGCTTTTTTTGTTGCGGGAAAAAAATGTTCGCCTCCTTAAACACTTCAGTAAAATCTAGTTTTTCGAGATCTTTTCTGGTCATACCCTTGTTCTGCCATTTTTTAATAACATAGTTCGGCTTCTTGATTAAAATTAAGTAAATCGTAGTATAGGCAAAAACTTTGTGCTTTTTATTTAAAATCAATTAACGACGTATTCAACATTGTATTGTACAGGGATGTAACGACATTAATCCAAAAGTAGTCAAATTTTGGTCACCAAAACGCTGCTCCAATGCAGATATTAGGGAATCTAAATAAGGAATGATAATCGATCGCTTCCAAAAATCGCATGGAGTTTCAGCAAGGTAATTGGACCAATGTTGTTGGCGAGAGACAATGCGTGGGACTTGTATATCAATTCCAAAGGCAGCTGCAGTTCTAATTGAAATATCTAAAATATTTTGTCTCTCTATGTCTACGTTGCTTCGATGATCATTTATAACAGAAATTATACCTTTAATATGACTCACACATGCACATATTGATAGTTTTCGATTGTAAAGCATTGGCAATTTGGAAGGCAGGAATGGGTACCACCGCCCCGGGAACCTTTATTGGATAACCAACACCTCTGCCATAGGTCACCCCAAGTGGTTCGCTACGTTTGGTGATTTAGCAGGGGTGCCCGGGTTCATAGGGTGAGGTTTATTTAGGTCTTGGAGCGGATGACTAAGACACACTGAACCCCAGATTCCTACCCACCTCTTAAAGCCTTTTCCTTCTCAGAACTCTCCTCTCCTTCCTTTCCTTAAACAACCTTCCACGCAGCATCCCCAAAGATGACATAGGCCCTGAGGGAAATAATTTCCCTCAGGGCCTCCTGTATGGAGCTCATATAAAAAATAAAATTGGCAATAGGTTCCTCCAATATGCCTGTGTAATTGGCTTGGATTAATTATGAAAACTGATTTAATAACAGCGCAATGTAACTGATAGGCACATTTTCTTGATAACTAAAAAGGTAATAATAAAAATTAAATTGATTCTCACAAACAATATGCTACCGACGTAATCTTTACGGTTTGTGAGCATTCCTGCACCTTCTAGGGGGGGCGGCTGCCCCCCCCCCCCCTGCCCGTACCTCGCTACACCCTTGAGTTCATGCTAAAAACGTATTAGAATCTAGACCTCTTCAAACACAGAACTGTTTTGAAGCTGAAAAAAAAGCTGAAACTTAACGTGATAATAGAACCAAAGCGCATAATCTCTCACTTATCCCTTTCGCTACAGCAACTTTTGGCCAAAGAAATTTTAGAAATTTTGCAACAAATTTGGGAGGCGGGTTTGGGTACCGTCGCCCTGGGAACCATTTATTGGATAACCGACACCTCTGCTATAGGTCTCCCCAAGTGGTTCACTACATTGGTTACTTAGCAGGGTTGCCCGGGTTTTTGAGAGAAGGGTTGAACGAGTCTCTTTGACTTCTATACACTTATTTTTTTATTGACTGAGCTACATCTTTTTTCTAAAAACTGATTTAATTTAAGGGGGAATCTAGTCTAGAAGCCCGATTTTCAAGAGTTTAAAAAAAACATTAATATTTAACTATACAATTTTTATGATATATTTATTTGTATTTTAAGATTTCACAAAGAAAATTTCAAAAATATATATATACGAAGTTACACGCTGTTGAAGTAGAGGGGGGAAAAAACAGCGGTTCCATCTTGTCACCATTTCAACCTATTTGATCATCAGTACAAGTGTCATTATGGTAGGAAGCAGGGGTGTTACGGATATTCGCATCCGCATCCGCAAATGCGGATTATTCGCATTCATTCAGACATCTGCATCCGCATCCTCTAATAATCCGCATCCACGTCCGCGGATGTCAAATTTTTTGCAATCGCAACTACCCTGATTTGTACCAGTAACGCATGATTCGAAGTTACGAAGTACGACATTTTCCTCAACTGCGTCTTCAATCGATTTCATCAATCTAAAAAATCTGAGTAACTTCGCTAGTGCCATTAGAAAAAAGTCTATCTGTTTTTCTAGCGACTTCTGGTGTCATATTTTCTACTTCTCTTTCGCCACTAAACACGACCGAGGAACTAGACTTGACTAATATAATCCTTGCTGGACATGCAAACCAGTTTTGCATATCCCTCGTACAATGAACTTCGAATTTATTGTAATATCGTTACTTGTTCGACTTTATCTGTGCATGCTATTGGGCGCATATAGAAACAATAAACGCCTTTGTTCCACAATAAATAATTAGGTTTTTACATTCATTTAGACTACACGTTCAAAAATGTATTTTTACGGAAAAAAAGCCTGTACTATTTTGACGATTTTCTGATATATTAAAGACCCCAACCCCGCAGGCTAATTTGTTCGCTTTTGAGAACAACTCATATAGGTCTCTTTCTTACTATTATGGTGAGAAATATGTTATACTAGCTGATACCCGGCATGCGTTGCAATGCCATTCAAAGAAATAAATTGATTATCCCTGTATGTCCTTTCCCGTGCATCCCCGTTCCCTTCCACAATCCCCGCCTCCCCCTCCTCATCTCGTCCCTCACCGCGAACCCCACTTTCTCCCTGCCTTTCCTCCCTGTCACTAAAATATATGAAATACATACATTTTCATTTACACAAATTTCATAACGCAAATGCAATTAATTATATATAGCCTATGTTACTCGCTGATAAAGTAGCTTTCTATTGGTGAAAGAATTGTAAGATCGGCTTAGTGGTTTAGGCGTAAAGGCGTAACAAACAAACACACGCACTTTTGCATTAGAAATATTAGATAATATAATATATAATACCATAATAAATATAATATAAAGAGAAAACACCACGTTTTATGCTCAAATCTAAAAGTTAACCACAGAATAATTAAAATTTAAACCTTTATGAAATCAAAGTTTGACCAACCGATCGCAATTTGAAAAAATATCTGAAACTTTGGATTATTTTATTAATTATTTTTTACGTGTAACAACAAAAAAGTAACATTTATAAAACATTTGTCTAATAAAATATAAAACATATTTTCTTAACGAAAAAAACTAAAAAACACATACACTAAACTAAAGTCAGTCATTTTAGTTAAAAAAAATTAGAAAAAAATAAAAACATTTGCCTACACTAAACTAAAATTGGTCATTTTAATTAGAAAAAACATAAAGTGTGCCATTATCAATACATTTTAATGTTTGCATTAAAAAAAATTATATTTAAAAAATTATTTGTTTTTTTCGAATTACAAAATTTGAAATCTTATTTACTACTTGTTTGCATGCGCTCTTGGGGCGATTTTTCGCAAAAATAGCGCTATATAAGTTGTCCAAATTTATTATATTACTGCGAAGATTTTTTTTATTGAAATATGCCCGAGGCCTGAGGGGTTAAAAACAGGTGAATACCCACTGTCACTGTCCAGAGTCAGTGGGTCCAAAGCATCCCCGATTGGGGTATGTTGTGGGGCTGAAGGGGTTGGAAACGGGAAGAACATTCGAAATTGGAAGGTTGGGAATCACCTGGTTACAAACCAAATGCGGAACATCCGCATTCATTCAGACATCTGCATCCGCATCCGCATCCGCGGATTTCAAAATGTTTGCATCCGCCACAACCCTGTCACAAACAACGGCGAAAGCCATTTTAAGCAGAGCGCAGCGTTTCGATTCAAAATTTTGGTCTTTCACCTGAGAGTATAATATATACTTTCAACCACGTTAGTAAAGTAGGTAAATAAAATGCAACCACAAGGGATCTTACCAATGAGCGTGTTTTAAATGTTACACAACTGATAAACAACCAATAATTTAGGATAAATTTAGAACACGTTTATGAGTAAGCGGTAAGGACGTAAATATATTCTGAACGAAAAGCATGCATTAAAAAAAGTCATTTAATAACAGCATTTTTTGAAGTAAAACTTCTTTACGCACGCTTGACTTGGTGAGTAAAATGGTGAATGCGTGACGAGAGCATTATGAAAAGTGTGATCGGGCTGCGTATTTCCAATCCCTAACGCGGTTGAGTCACTCTAGCGACTGAGCCGCGTTAGGGATTGGAAGGCGTAAATCGCCTTACAAACACTACCGCATTTCAGTCGCGCTAGTGACTGAACCGCGTTAGGGATTGTTATGCATAAATCACCTTACAAAAGCTATACCGATTCAGTCACCTACGCGCTTCGTTGCTCTATCAGTTTCAGTGAGGGCGACGACCGTAATTATAAAGAGGTTAGCAGAGAGGATGGACAGCGTTTTTTAGTTAACATTTTTTTTACATTGAAAATTTATTTTAAGTTAAAAAAAGCGGGTTTTTTTAACTGAGGGTGACGACCGTAATTATAGAAGGGTAAGCAGAGAGGATGGACCGCGTTAATTTTTTACTTAATTTTCTATGTAAAAAAAAAATTAAGTAAAAAATTAACGCGGTCCATCCTCTCTGCTTACCCTATATATTTAAAAATATATATATATATATAAATTTCCTATGTAAAAAAAAAAAAAATTACGTAAAAAAAACGCAGTTCATCCTCTCTGCTTACCGATCTATAATTACGGTCGTCACCCTCAGTTAAAAAAAACCCGCGTTTTTTTTAACTTAAAATAAATTTTCAATTTAAAAAAATGCTAACTAAAAAAACGCTGTCCATCCTCTCTGCTAACCTCTCTATAATTACGGTCATCGCCCTCACAGAAACTGACAGAGCAACGAAGCGCGTAGGTGACTGAATCGGTATAGCTTTTGTAAGGTGATTTATGCATAACAATCCCTAACGCGGTTCAGTCACTAGCGCGACTGAAATGCGGTAGTGATTGTAAGGCGATTTACGCCTTCCAATCCCTAACGCGGCTCAGTCGCTAGAGTGACTCAACCGCGTTAGGGATTGGAAATACGCGATCGGGCGGGGCGAACGGTCGGGCGAGGCGAACGGAAGTTGAGAGGGAGATATAAGTAAGTGAAGTTTTACTTCAGTCGTGTGATTTAAAGCACACTCGTTTTTTGGTTTTTTTTTTTATTGAAAATTTTTGATATAAACATATAACAGGTACATATGAAAATGAAAAGTACATAAAAAGCTTCGTATAATAAACGTACGAACAAAAAAATCAATGTGCTTGGGTAGTATATAGGAGGAGTAAGATTTTTTTTTCTATATTTAAAGCGAAGATTTTAAGTATATATAAATTATGGTTTTATTAAGATTTAATAAATGCAACTAACATTACATGAAGCACTTTATTTTATTCAACGCTTAGTGCTTTTTAAACGACGTGAATTGGAAACATCTTGTGAAAAAAACTGTTTGCCTCGTCAAACGGTTCGACGAAATCTCAACAACGTGGCTATTATTTCAACACCCCTTTGAAAAGTAAATAAGTGATGAAAAAAATAGACTTAACTTAACGTAACCCATTTAACTTTGTTTTTTTCATAATTTTTAATTCAAAGAATTCCCTATCTCAACCACATCCTCGTAAATGTTTTTACAATATCTACATTCCGATTGGATTATATATTACAAGGGATTAAGGAAAATAACCTGGATTCGAAGATTGAAATAATTTAAATGGCTGAGGAACTGGTCGTAAAGTCTACAACCTCTGTGGTCATGCGGTCGAATGGTTAAGATGCTTGACTACCAATCCAGGAGCCGCGGGTTCAAATGCGGAAAGCGCAAATAAAATTTATTTCAGGCTGTACACATTCCTAATAATTTTTGTTTGCTCAAAACTCACACTTCAATCATTTCCGGCGAATTTGTAACTATAATAACTTTTCTATTCAAACTGATACTCGAGGATGTAAGTTATTTATATTTAAGATCAATAAAAACAATACCTTACCATTAATGTATTTTACGTACAACGATTTTAAAACTTTATAACCAGTTTTAATACTATAAAGTTAGGGGTAAGCACCAGATTTTATTTTTCTAGATCATGAATTAATAACTTCGTGAAGGAAACATTTAGAAACGTTTTAAATATTTGTAACACGTTCTTCAGAATTAATTAAAATGAAGCGGCGGAAAGGTCGAATCTCCAGGCCCGCCAGGGCGAATTCGACCGTACGTCCGTCCAATACGCCGTGCCGCGGGCGTTAATTTGTTTACACGCTTTCTTCGTCGTCGTTAAGATTCCCACATTATTTTTCTTCTTCTATTCTTTGATAGGGCAAATTCGACGTAGGTCGGTCCAATACACGGGTCGCGAGTCGTAATTTGTATACACGGTTTTTTTACTTACGTCGTTAATATTCTGAACATATTTTCGAGTATATTGTCGTTTTAATAAAATTACATTATTCACGTTTAATTAAGTATCACAAATAATCACACGTTATATTTGTGGCACGTTTTAAAGCGATGGATCCACTGACCATCACCCTGGTGAAATACTACCATTCAGTTTCTAAACTACGCTTGAAATGGAATTAGCCGTATTTGTTGACCACATCTGAATAGCGAGTTACTTCCCAACCTTCCTCTTCCCTATCTCCTTCCCCTCCCCACTCCCTTCAGTCTCATAATGAATCCTAATAGGGGATACCATAGTCCCACTGATTTTCCAAAATTACGAGTGGGAATATATCTATAGCAATATCTATGGCGTGTTGTTTCACAGAAATTCAATCGTCGTCAAATAGCCATTCAGAGCCATTTGGTTTTTTTGACAGTTGAGAGATCATTTTTAAAAACCGATTCTAAATTCTTTTCAGCTTTAGAAAAAATTGTGACAAACAGAAGAGGACAACTATCATGTTGAAGCTTGTCAGCTTATCACAATTTGATAGAAAATAAACATAAAATAAAAGGGGACCTTTCAAATATATAAAAAAAACAAACAAACAAACAAAATGCTGCTGAATGGCCATTTGATGACTTTTTCACTCGTAAATTTCTGCGAAATTACTGGGCCTAAGACTTTGGCATAATGTTACATTAAATATTATAATACTTTAGTTTTCTAATATGCATCTGTATTATTAATACGCTAACGTTTGTCGTGCACATTCGATTCACAAATAGATACAAACGGAAGTGCTGCCATCTATAATATTCACATAGAACTACAAAAGTTTTCATATTATAATTTTCCCTGCTGGTTGCATCGTTGCATGTGAATACTCAACACGATTTATTTATTTATTAAAATTACTGTAAGCTGGCTATAAATAATACAGAATACATAATTGAATAATGTATTTACTCTCAGAGAAACCATGTAATTGACAATTAATGGCATTTCATTACTGATACCGAGAACTATCGATAGTGCCTGGAACCTTATCGTGTCAATAATAAAAATCAATAACGCAACCAGATTAATAAATAATTGTGTTTTTTTAGATTATATTATTATTGTAATATTATAATGTATTACAAGTTTTCCATGCGTTTAATACGCAACAGACAATATAAATCACACTTTTCCGTCGGATGCATAATATAATATAACATATCAAGTAGTATTACAATAATAGTTGTTAGATTTAAATACCTTTGATAAACATCGGCCTCAATAATAAAAAAAACACTTCCCAGCCGTTAAATGGTGTTTTAGTTACACATTGAATAAAGTCTGCACAAACTCTGTTTTGAGTTCTTTCTAATAAAAAATGCTGCGATAGAGTTGGCAACGTCACATTTTGATATCTCGAGATTCTCGTCTTGAAAAAGTGAGGTTATTTCTCACATATTATTTTTTATTTTACCTCATGATTTAATAAAAATTACATGATAGTGGTGTTTTTTTAATAATGTATATCTCTTATACACGTGTAGATAAATATAAATTCAAGAAATTAACGTTTTTAATACGAAATCAATGCATACAAAATGTTTTATTCTCGGGTGAATATAATTTTTTTGTCCTTCTACGAATTAAAAAGTCATAGTTTTCTTGAAGATTCCTTTTAATAAAAGAAACGGTTTTTTTTTCTAAATTTCGTATTATCTAAATTTTTTTACGTTTTGACTAAAAATATAAATATATTTGTTTTTTTTTATATTTGAAATTAAAATAATCCATATAATGAATAACATATCACTTTGTATAAACTACTGTATTATAAACAATATCTACATGTTTCGATAACAATGTTATCTTCATCAGGATATGTTAATATAAAGAAAAATAAATGACAAACAAGTATAGACAAATTAGAATAAACTATAACATAGACAAAATATTAAAAAGTAGAGGTGATTAATTACTTACAAATCATAAAAATAGTTATACAAAATTAAATAAAAAAATTATTTAAGAATATTAAAATTTTAAATTCTAAAATTTTTAATTTCTGATTTTGCCAACCATATTTTGGAAACAAGTCATTCTTTTGATATTAATACAGGTCTTAAAATTTTACATACTAACACTACGGGCATACAATTGGATAATTTAAAAATTTTAGAAATAAGAAAAAGCATTAATAGTAAACAGGCCCGGACTGGGACCATTTGGGGCCCTCCGCTAAAACCTGTAAAGGGGCCCCTAACGTGAGGTGGGGGGGGGGGGGGGCTATAGAAAACAAGGGGTTCGGGGGTCTAACCCAGATAATTTTTGAAAATTAGGTGCTTGAAAACAATGAAAACGCGTTTCTACGACATATTGACACCTATAAAGAAGAAGAAATTCAGATAGGTTTTTATACGAATATTATGATTTTCGACTTTTGATGTTGTTATTTATTGAAATAACAAATTCACAGTATTTTTAGGATACCACAACACTACTAAACACATGCTGTAGAACTGCCAATAATTATAACGGAGTTCAAAATAAAGGGCATGATTTTATTCACACCAAAGCATTAATGAATTATGTCAATTTTTTTTTCGAAAATGTAAACAAACATTACCAAGAATACAAAATAACTACTAACAAGACAAAAACTCTTTTTTGTACGTTTTGTGGGGCCCCTTAATACCTACTCACAATTAATTATAATTATTGATTTTTTGATTTAGACTAATTATTTTAATTATTTGTTCTTAAAAGTTTTTTATTATCTAAATGCAATTTTATTTTTCCTTAAATAATTTTTATATTTAATTTTGTATAACTATTTTTATGATTTGTAAGTAATTATTCACCTCTACTTTTTAATATTTTGTCTATGTTATAGTTTATTCTAATTTGTCTATACTTGTTTGTCATTTATTTTTCTTTATATTAACATATCCTGATGAAGACAACATTGTTATCGAAACATGTAGATATTGTTTATAATATTGTGGTTTATACAAAGTGATCTGTTATTCATTATATAATTAATGATGCCACAAATTAATTTTGCGAAGTTTGAAGAAGTAAAATAATCCATTTTATAAAAAAATATTTATTTATAATTCAAAAATCTATAAGGTAAATTTATATAGTTGCTAAAATAGCATTTTTTACGACATCTTCAAAAATAAGAAACATATAGCACATTTTAAATACCTTGGAAATATTTCGAAATTTGATTAGAAATCTCAAGTTTATTCAACAGATAATTAATCCATTTTGGATCTATAAACATGTACATTTTTCCATGAACTATTATTGCATGCTGTCAGTCCATTAATAAGGTTTTTACATGCATGGTTGTTAAACAAATGTATAAAATTTACACGACGTGCGACGTTTATTGATAAGGCTATATTACCTTTACTGGATATGGAGGTTGACATGGAATTTTTTAATATTTTTTAATAAGAATACCGCCCAAGGGTCCCAACTGCCCGCAGATAGTAAGATTATGCGTCCTCAATTACTAGGGTATGCTGGTGAGTCTGAAGGGAGCTGGGAGGGGATATAAATAGACGTGGAAGAGAAAAGCGGGGAAATGCCTGACTCTTCAGATCTACCTAACAAAGACTAATGCCATTTCGTTTACGTTTACGTTTACGTTTCGATTCTGACTGGCGATCTTTCACCAGGGCGATACTAAGAGTACCTATCTTCCATTCAGGATGATTTAGGTGTGTTGAACCGCCTCGTACTTCCTCCTCCTTCTTCAGCAATCAATGTTTGGAACAGCCTTGTAGTGTTCAAATTCTGCGCAAATTTAACCAATAATTATATTTTTTAAAGCACTTTGAGATTTTCACCGGCAAAAGAATACTTAATTCTTAATAACTATCGTGATTAATTTTTGGGTTATGGACGACTACACCAAAATTAATCGACGAAAACCGTATTAATCGATCAAATTATTATACCGAAATAAATATACAAATTATTATACTTAAATACACCACAACCTATAAAACTGCCATAATTATCACCGTAACGCTATCCGAAATGTTGGCTAAAGCAGGATGAAGCGCAATACGGTATGATAATCCAAAAAATAATCACGAAAAATGATATTTTTGTTCACGTACCTAATGCTCATTTTTTTTGGAGTAATGCCAAATTCTAAATTAGTCACCAATAAGAAGATTTTTGAAATAAAACTTATTTACGCACGCTTGACTTGGGTAGTAAGCTGGTGAATGCGTGACGAAAGCGTTACGAAAAGTGTGTTCGAGCGGCCGGGCCTTTACGCACGCTTGACTTGGAGAGTAAGCTGGTGAATGCGTGACGAGAGCGTTATGAAAAGTGTGATCGGGCAAGGCGAACGGAAGTTGAGTGGGAGATATAAGTTAGGGAAGTTTTACTTTAGTCGTGTGGTCTAAAGCACACTCCTTTTTTTAAATATAATATTCTGCCCGAAACAAGTGGTTTTTGGCATCCCCATTTTTGGGGTAGTGTTATAAAAAACCTATTCAGTTTGATTATAAACTAAATAACGTTTGTCTCTCTACTGTCACATCTATCAAGGACCTTGGGGTCACTCTGGATTGTAAACTTTCTTTTCGGGATCACATTAATAACATCGTAAACAAATCACTTAAACTACTCGGCTTCATTCATAGAATTACCTCTGACTTTAAACAAATAAATACACTTAAAACTCTTTACTGTTCGCTGGTCCGCCCTCACCTTGAATATGCTAGTGTCATTTGGTCTCCTTTTTATGCTATCCACATTTGTTACATCGAATCTATACAACATCGCTTCCTACGAGGAATTGCTTGGAGGTTAGGACTTGAAAGAGGAGAATACTCGTATGATGAAATTGAACAAATTTGAAACATTTCATCTTTAGAAAAACGTAGAAAGGACTCTGATCTAATATGCATTTTCAAAATTATCAACAGTATTACTGACACACCTGCTTTGTTACAACTCATCCAGTTCAACATTCCTTCCCGTAGACTCCGAAATAATGAATTGCGGTTCCTCAATCAACATTCTACTAATTATGGATATCATTCTCCTTTATCCAGAATGTCGAGACTTGTCAACGCAAATCAAAGCATTGAATTTTTTGGTGTAAGCCTAAATGACTTTCGGCAGTCGTTACGCAATGCGGTTTTTTAAAGTCTTTTTAAATCCATCTTCAAGCTACTTATAGTTATCTTCTCTATGTACTTTTATATTATATGTATTTTGTCAATGCTCTTCATCTATATGTAATCTCCTTTCATTGTGATCTCTCTTTTTTTTCTATTCGTGTTATTGTTATATCGTTAATTGGACTATTTGTCCGTAAATAAAATAAAATAAAATAAAATAAAATAAAATAAAATAAAATAAAATAAAATAAAATAAAATAAAATAAAATAAAATAAAATAAAATAAAATAAAATAAAATAAAATAAAATAAAATAAAATAAAATAAAATAAAATAAAATAAAATAAAATAAAATAAAATAAAATAAAATAAAATAAAATAAAATAAAATAAAATAAAATAAAATAAAATAAAATAAAATAAAATAAAATAAAATAAAATAAAATAAAATAAAATAAAATAAAATAAAATAAAATAAAATAAAATAAAATAAAATAAAATAAAATAAAATAAAATAAAATAAAATAAAATAAAATAAAATAAAATAAAATAAAATAAAATAAAATAAAATAAAATAAAATAAAATAAAATAAAATAAAATAAAATAAAATAAAATAAAATAAAATAAAATAAAATAAAATAAAATAAAATAAAATAAAATAAAATAAAATAAAATAAAATAAAATAAAATAAGGTTAAAGGAAATGGTAGAAGGGTAGGAAAAGGGAAAGATAATAGATTGAGATGTTCCCGACTCTTCAGATCAGGTCACTAAACATTTAACACAGCTTAATACATTTCCAGTAATGTTTCGCATTTGATTAATAGTTTCTCGCCAGAGTGATACTCTGAGTATGTTCCCTCCAAGAACAATAAATAATTATAAACAAATTTAAATAAAAAAATTATTTCCACTTTCCGGGATTTAAACCAATGAACTCTAGGTCTACATCGAAGGAGATTAGTGACCGTCCGAAGTTTCGGTTTCGGTTTCGGTTTCGGCAAGTTTCGGCAAAAAAATCTAGTTTCGGCATCAGTTTCGGCCGCACCGAAACTCTGGAAAAGGTCTCAATAAATGGTAAATTTAGTCTTAAGGCGATCCACTAGTTCACTACCGTGCCGTGGACAGTAGTTCTTCGGTGGACGCCATAGGGGTCACTTTGAATAACCGAATTTGTCGACTAGCGGCCGTATTGTAAAATATCAACGCGAAAATGCATATTTTATTTTATTTTGGGAAGATTGGGTGTAAATATCAACTTTTTTTGCGATAATTATAAAATAAACTGAATTTGCCACATTACACAATAAAACCATATCCGAAAAGGGGTTTATAAATAGGAGAGTTTGGACTTGAAAGTGTGTTTTTTAGACCTCATACTTTATTTTTTTATAGGCTTATTAAAAAACTTATAAAAAAAATGACCGATATTTTTAAGGGCCAAGGTATGTTCTACACGCAGTATTTAATTGAAGCATCTACAATACTTCAAAGCGATCAAATTTTCAAAACAAAAACATATGATTTTGCATTATTTACTATGACTTCATCTTAAGAATGTTGTGATTGTAAACGCAATTTAAATTAAAATACTCAAATGAGGTCCTTTCTTTGTGTTGATTATTGACAAATTTTTGTTCGAAGAAGTAGTTAACATGTTTGTTATTTTTTGGTAATATCAAAAAAATATATATTTCCCGAACTTCAATTATTGTATTTTTTTTTCATTTAACACATGTTAACTGTTTGCATAAGTGTAAAAAATAAGCCAAATTTCAGTTAACAATAGATTTTTAAGATGTCCAAAAAGTTTCGGTTTCGGTTTCGGTTTCGGTAGAAAATCCTGTTTCGGTCGGACACTAAAGGAGATTGATGTAAATGAATCAAATCTAGCTGGATTTTTCACACGCAAGTGATAACATAGTGAGAACCCAGTATAAACGTATAAGTAAAATGATTTTTTAAATCAGTTATTAAAACATTTATTTATTTATTGAAAAATAAGAATTACATACAAAACAAAAATCTCAATAGGGCATTCCTGTATCGAGATATGCAGTTTTAAAATGAAATTTAAAAAAAAAACATACATGTAAACTTAATAAAAATATAATTATTAACTTACAGACATGGATTATTAATAATTATAGCTGGGCAGTATGCTCATCGGTGGCAACAATAACATTATACTGTAAACTAAAAATACAAGGTAACTTGTTAGTTGTTTTTTTACCAGATGCATTCATAGGGTGACCATACCACAGTAGCATTTAATTATTAACAAAAAATAAAGATTGTTAAATAACAACAGCTAAATAATATCAGGTAAATAGTAATAAACAATTATGTATACTAATAATAATAATTATTATATAGTTTATGTAATAAATATAACTAGAGTAAACAATAATAAACAATTTATTAATAATAAGTAAATAAACATAAGTAAATTAAGAACATACCTAATAATTCGACTGGTCAGTGGTTGAGTGGGCATAGCACTTGGGTCCCACCCGAGCGTCGCGTGTTCGATTCCTCGGCTGGCCAAGTCCTACATCACAATACAAGCAACATTTTCGGCTTTCTGTGGTGGTAGTAGGAGATTTTCAAACATTGTTGGGTTATTCGTAACCCGGGAATGTTTGTCTTTCTATAAAAAAAAAAGAAGAATTATGAGTAAATACTAATAAACAATTATTTTTATTTTTTATTTTATTTATTTTAGGGAAAGTTGACAGCAAATCAGAGATTACAAAATAATACAATAATAATATGATAATTATGCCAATTATGAACTTTCCACTGATAATAATTAATAATAAAGTGTGACAGTGTAAGGGTATTTTCTTAGTTTTATTGTTTAGTTACAAAACATAAAAAAGGGGGAGGGGGGGAGGAGGAACATAGGGATAGGATTAAGTGGTAAATGACGGGAATATATAGGGATTGAACTTTCTAGTTTGTGTCATGTTGCTTGGTGAGTTTTCGTTTTATGTCACGTAAAGTTGAGTTAAAAATGTCAATGTGGTAATAATTTAAGTTAAGTGAGTGTGTGGATCTGTAGATAAATGAGTTCTGTTTAGAGTTGGTCTTGCAAAGAGGGAGATTAAAGGTAAGCGACTGTCTACTGTTGCGATTTGGAACATGGAAGGATAGGCGTTGAAGAAGATCAGGACAATCGATTAAGTTATGTGTAATTTTAAATAACATTACCGAATCTGCTATATTTCTTCGACAAGTTAACGTTTGCATTTTGAAGAACTTTGCAGAGTCTTCATTACTAACATACGATCGAAAAGAGCGGAAATTGAGGTACCTTAAAAATCTGTTTTGAACGCTTTCAATTCTATTTTTGTGCACTGCATAGCCTGGGTTCCATACCTGAGATGCGTATTCAAGGATACTACGAACATATGAGAAATACAGTGTTTTGAAAGTAGTAAGGTCTTTAAATTGTTTACAGGAGCGGATTATGAAACCAAGCATAGAAGATGCGTTAGTGACTATATGGTCGATATGTTTATTGAAATTCAGTTTACTATCAAGTATAACCCCAAGGTCCTTACTTTCGAATTTGATAGACAACGGTACATGATTAATTGAGTATTCATGGATTAATACGTTTTTATTTCTAGTAAAGCGCACGATGAAGCATTTAGAAATATTTATTTCTAGACAATGGGCATTACAATACGTGCTCAAACGTAGCAAATCATCTTGCAGCTTCTGACAGTCCTCGATTGAATTTATAGGTGAAAATATTTTCATGTCATCTGCATACAGGATAGTTTGGGAGTTTAGAAAACAGTTACCAACATCATTGATATATATGTTAAATAATAATGGTCCTAACAGACTGCCTTGAGAAACTCCTGATGAAACAGCAACAGAATTTGATTTAAATCCAGCAACCACTACTATTTGGCTACGGTTGGAGATATACGAAGAGAGCCAACGATAAAGATTGCCATGAATACCAATCTCTAAGAGCTTGTTTAACAAGATTGAGTGATCAACCCTGTCAAACGCCTTACTAAAGTCGGTATAGATAGTGTCCACTTGTATTCGGTTATCCAAATTATCCTGGAGGTACTCTGTGAAAGTTAAAAGATTTGTGCTTGTTGATTTACCACTAATGAAACCGTGCTGGTTTATATTCAGGCTAGGTTTAAGAGCAGCATATAATTAATTGATCATAGATTATTTTTTCAAAAATTTTGTTGAATATGCAAAGTTTAGAGATTGGCCTGTAGTTTTTGACATCAGTTTTTTTACCATTCTTGAAGATGGGAGACACAAACGCGGATTTCCATATAACTGGGACAGTGCATTCGGTAAGAGAACGATTGAAAATCAAAGAAAGGGGTAAGGCTAGATTGTTTGCACATCGTTTAATAAGGATTGAAGGTATTTCGTCAGGACCAGCACCTTTGCAAATATCAATTTCCTTAAGGTATTTTAAGACGATTTCTCGCGTCACCTCAATATTGCTTATATTGGATGTATGGTTTCCGACGTCAGTTGGATTACGGGCAGGTGGATTGGAGGGTTTACTGAAAACCGAACTGAAATATTCTGTAGTACATATATTATATAGTACAGTAAGTAAATTATGATACGAAAGAAGTAGATAATAATAAGTAAATACTTATAACAATAAGCAAATTAAAAAGTAAATAATAGTATACAGGGTTATTAAATATGGATTGTATGAAATATAGCTTAATTCCAGAGTGATTTATGATATAAGCGACAACATGGGTAATCCAAAACCATTACTCTCAGTTAGTATACATATTTTGACCATTTTCTTGAATAAATGTAATGTACCAATAGTTTTTTTTTATTTTTTCATTGAGCATATTAAAAAGCAACGGGGTTTTATATGAAAAACTTCTTTGTCCAAAGGATGTTTTGGTATATACCGGCTGATACATTAAAGAAGAGCCCAATCTAGTGTTGCGCACTTGTTGAGATCTTTTCACAGTGATAATGTTGTTGAAAATTTTACAGAGAGCCTGTATTATGTACAACTGCCTTATTGTCATAATTTTGCTTTCGCTATATAGTAACTGTGATGAATACATAAAACTTTTCTTGAACATTATTTTTAAATTGAAAACCATTATTGAAAACCCTACTTTGTTGTGACAAGCCACTTTGCTTGAAACCATAAATTTACATAAAAAATATTGATCTTAGTAATTCAGTTGATGTTTTTCATTACGATGAAAAAAAATCCCTGCTTTAATTAGTTTTAAAAACCTGAGGCCCAAGAACAAGAACAAATTAATTACCATATTGTGTTGACGCCATCATTGCGGTCATTAGCATCATGCTGTGAAAGGAATTCCATCTCTTCTGACTCATCGACAATCAGGATAAACATCGTGATTCACCGGAATCATTGACTTCAAGTTTAAAATCGAAATCTAAAGCATTCCATGCTGCACCAAAGTATTCACCTTATAATGAACCAAAGGGCTCAGATCTCAGGGTAAAATAAGTTAGTAGTTAACTTGAAAAGCAACATCGCAATACTAAAGGTAGATATATTTACTCGTTTTATTGTTATGAAAAAACTTTTTTTATCATAATTCTTCACTGGTTTATGCTAAAGAGATCATTGGTCGTGGTAAAAGATCTAAAGAAAATATTTTATAAGTTTGGTCTTAGTCTTCTGTACACATTACAAATTAAAGTCCTCCGACGCGCCTGTTGGCAATTTACTCAAAAACTAATGGAAGGATTTTCATGCGGGTTTCACCAATAGATAGAGTGATTCATGAGGAAAGTTTATGTATATAATTTGTCAAGATTTTGTGAAAATTGGTTGAAATATATAATTTATAAGGAAAGCGTGCTGGCAAGCGGGCGGTGTGATTTGAATGCAAATTAACGGATGGCGTTGGTTATAACGGTTGGGTAACCAACCAGTAGATGGCGTTGCGTTTCGTTAGCCATAGCAACGCGTGGCCGGGTCAGCTAGTTATCAATAAATTATAATTATTTTTAGTAGAATAAAATAAACACGTTTTCGGTGGTGACCGGACACTCAACACCATGCAACTTCATAACCTCCTTTCAAAAGTCATTAAATGTTATGAAAAAAAATGGTTTAAAAAGTTACGTTAGGTTAGATCGTTAGGTTATGGGTTGTTTTTCATTTTTTTCATAACTTTTAATGAATTTTTAAGGGATGTTGAAATGCCACTTTGTTGAGTTGTCGTAGAACTGTTTTTGGCGCCTACATATAATTTTTGTTACCTACATATAATTTTTGGTACCTACATATAATTTTTGGTACCTACATATACGTATAATTATTCTTCTAATAATTGAAACATTAAGTGACCATTTTTTTAATCTGAAGTTTTGTAGATTCTACAAAATAAAGTAAGATGATATTTGAACCTCTTTCCTCCACGAAATTTCAAATTTGGATATATGCATTGATTTTTATCATAACTTTTAATGACATCTCAAAGGAGTGTTGAAATACCAATTTGTTGAGTTGTCATGGAACCCATTGCGGTGACAGGACAACTTAAGCCGCCGCTACCCGAATTTCTAGCTCTTAAAAAAATATATGTTATTATAGACATTCCCCGCGCCGAAACGCAAATTATATAAAATTCCCATGATGGAAAAAAGTCGCAAAGTATGCTCGGAAAATTATTATAAACACGTTTGCTTCAGTTATTGTTCAAGTTATATGTATGAAAAAATTCACAGTGTCTTTAAATACTGTTTACGACAACCCCCGCGAGATTTTTGCTCTATTCTAAACGAGTCGTGTTTTATTAAACATTTTCACAACTTTCGCATCGATTTTGTCGCTTTAAATACTAGCGCGCTCCTCTAACATTGGTAATTTCATATCTCTCCATCTTCTTCTTTTTGAGCCCGGTTGCGGCGCCTTAACAAAGTGGCGCTTCATTACATTTGTCATTAAAATTGATGAGAAAAACTCTGTTAAACGATGGTTTGTTTATGGTCAATTTTTTTCACTTATAATCACTTTTCAAATGGGTTGTTGAAATGCTAATTTGTTGAGTTGTCATGGAACCTTCCAAAGTGGGTAGACTTTGCATCAACGTATTGACAATGACACTTTTTAGCCTCACGGCTCCCTTAAAAAATAATGAGAAAATCGTAATAATCCTATGTAATTTTGAATTAGAAGCAGTGATGCTTTTCATCTTTGACCTCTCTATTAAAAATGCATCTTCATTAATGCATTAAAACAGTCATCAACAATATAAAATATCGTGTGATATTTTAATTGCAATTCTTCCGTTAACGCAAGTCATTCATAAAATTCGCCTCGGTGATCGAAGGCAATATAATTTAATAACTGAACATGTGCATTAATATAATGCCTTAAGATGAAGTCATAGTAAATAATGCAAAATCGTATGTTTTTGTTTTGAAAATTTGATCGCTTAGAAGTATTGTAGATGCTTCAATTAAATACTGCGTGTAGAACATACCTTGGTCCTTAAAAATATCGGTCATTTTTTTTATAAGTTTTTTAATAAGCCTATAAAAAAATAAAGTATGAGGTCTAAAAAACACACTTTCAAGTCCAAACTCTCCTATTTATAAACCCCTTTTCGGATATGGTTTTATTGTGTAATGTGGCAAATTCAGTTTATTTTATAATAATCGCAAAAAAAGTTGATATTTACACCCAATCTTCCCAAAATAAAATAAAATATGCATTTTCGCGTTGATATTTTACAATGCGGCCGCTAGTCGACGAATTCGGTTATTCAAAGTAACCCCTATGGCGTCCACCGAAGAACTACTGTCCACGGCACAGTAGTGAACTAGTGGATCGCCTTAATTTAATAATATGATAGGTGAAAAATATGATTAATTTTTGGAGATCGCTGGCAACGGTTAATATGCACTTTTTAGAAAAAAAAACCTTTTGATTCACCATAATTACATTAAAAGGCAACTATTTGCATTGGGGGAAGTGGAAAATATTTCATTCTAAATTTCGATTACGTAAAATTAAAATTAGCTTTCGTCTTGTGAGATTGTACGCTATTAGCTATTAGCTCATTCGCTGTTACTTTGGTATGTTGGTATTCCTGATACACTTGAATGTACAACGAACGGCTAGAAGATTTTGAAGGTACGGGGCACTTTCTTTTGAATCACAAACCATGTTACACAAACCTAGCGTAGCCGCTAAACTACTTGAAAACTGGGATGTTTTTCTTGCCTTGACGCGAGTAGGCGTTATAAAGGGGTACTTTCTTTTGTATCACAAACCATGTTACACACAAACCTAGAATTCCCATGAAATCTGCTACGCTTTGCTCTAGCATCTTTTCGTACAGTAACAAGAATACCAACATTACAAAATGACATTTGAAAATAATGTTTGAAAATGGACGGTATCGTTTCACAGAATGAAAGCTAATTTTAATTTTACGTAATCGAAATTTAGAATGAAATATTTTTTACTTCCCCCAATGCAAATAGTTGTCTTTTAATGTAATTAAGGTGAATCAAAAGATTTTTTCAAAAAAAGTGCGTATTAACCATTGCCAGCGATCTAAAAAATTTACCAAAATGTGAAACCGGATGAAGGATGTGTTACATTACACTTGCTCCAGATCTTGCGGTGAAATGAAACGAAATTTACGTAAGTGATTTGCCGTATTAATAAAATATAAGCTTAAAAGTAGGTATTTAAGTAGGTACCTTATTACAAATCTTGGAAAAAAAAGGAAATTTACTTTTTTAAATAAGAGAAATTTTTTTTAAATTGACGCAACGTCTACTGTTCACAGATCATTTTATTTATTACTTTTTTCTCTAGACTGTAATATGCATTTTTATTTTAAACATATATTTTTATACTGTCCTTTTTTTGTACTTATTTTTAAAATAACTGGATAAGCCGCCACATAACGCGCAAATAAATTAAAGTTTTCATTAAAAATATAAATTTAAATGTGTCTTCTATTATTTCTTTATTGTTTTGCTTTATTCAACATTATTCCTGTACCTTTAATTTTGATAAATGTAATAATATGCCTGATTATTTTTTTTATAATACCTACTATAAAATTAAGTCGTAGACTACCTACTTGCTACAGCACGACCCAAGCTAGCGAAGCAAGTAGAGAAAAATAATAAAATACTGAACTAGGTACCAGTTTACATCCGGTAAACATGTAACATTACATCTTCTTCCTCTATACATATAAAAATGAATCGCTGAATGTGTTGCTAAGCGCATAACTTTCGAACTACTGCACCAAATTGGATAATTCTTTTTTTGTGTGTTCGTTATTATCAGGACAAGGTTTTTATAAAACTTCCAGTGAGCTCTGGCATTACGAAATTTGTACAAAAAAATTGCTATTGGTGGCACGCGAGGAAGCGGCTTTTGCTATGGAAAGCGGGAGGGAGGGAGAGATGGGGGAGGAGAACCATGGAGGGAGAGGGAAACCTGGGAGGGGGAGCGGGACCTGGGGGGGGAGGGGAACTCGGGAGGGGGTTCGCGGGACGGGGGAAGGGGGGGGGGAGTGGAGTGGGGAGACGGAAGGTGGAGGTGATGGGAACGGGAGAAAAAAGGGGAGGCGGATGGGGAACGGGACGAATGGGAAAGGACACTCAGGGAGAAACAATTTCTTTATTATTCAGCGAAATTAATAAGCTTTATTCAGCGAAAATAATAAGTTAGATTATTGAAATCGATAGTATATTAGAATTACACAGAAATTTTCAGGCGGACTAGAACAGATAGAGAACTGCTTACATGATAAAAGTCAGTGGAGGTTATCCACCTCTTACCCGCCCTGATATAAGTAACTGATGGTTACTCCTTCAAGGCTCTCGCAAGATTCTATTTTTTTTTGTTAAACGAAGCTACATTTATTTATTTTTTGATAAAAGTCTGGAAAAATTTCGTATCTGGGTCACATACTTCGAGGGGAGAAGTATCTCTTGCTCCAATTAATATTGAAAGGCAAGATAGGGGGCCTGGTAGGACACAAATGTCTTGGCTGACGAGAGTGGACCGGCATGCGGCAGTGGGGTGGCTAGAGGAGAATTGTAGTGGTCTTGGGGGTGAAACTCGGTCAGGTGGCACCCGGGGCACCGTTTGTGGTCCCTGTCGAAAAAATAAACGTACAAGTGGTCCCGGGTCAGAAAAAGCTTGAGAACCGCTGATCTAAACACGTATTAAATAATGAATTCAGTAGCCACGAAGAAAAATAGATGAAAAATTAAGAAGAACATAATAGTGCTGGTATCACACCTAGCGTTAAAGCGCCAACGTTTTTTGGCTTGGTCTGTTTCAGCATATCGCTCCCCTTACATTCCCAATGAGCCCTTTTATTATTACCTTGACGATTCACAGTTTCGGTACCGTGACGGCTTAAAAAGGAATAAACATACGTCCCTTAACATAATAATGCTGCGGCTCATTCAAGAAGATGAGATACACAATGTACTTAGGTCTGTTTCCTCTAAAATAAAAAGTCATAATTTTCTTGGATCTCTCTTATACACCGCACCGTGACATCTCCGTAATACTACATACATGCCGTGACGATAATTTTGAAAGTATGGAATAAGCATAATATTGAAGTGTGAGTTTTTTTTTACATTAGCTCTACACACGAGGCCTTGAGAAAAATAATTTCCCTCAGAGCCTATGTCATCTTAGGGGATGCTGAGTGGAGGGTGTTTCTTGAGGAAAGGAAGGAGAGGAAGTTCTGGGAAGGAAATAGGTATGAGGGGTGGGTAGGAATCTGGGGGTCAGTGTGTCCAGGAGTGACGGACGTATGAATCCTTCCCTCCAACTGTGGTGCAAGGCGATGGGTCGAGAGATTCTGGCTGGAGAGGATAAAAGACCTCCCTCAACCAGTCTCTCTTGATCCTGCCCACCACGCAGCAGGTGGGCAGACGCATCGGCCGCCAAAACTATGACAAACCTCACCCCGTGAACCCGTGTTAAGCCACCAAACGTAGCGAACCGCTTGGGGTGACCTATGGCAGAGGTGTTGTGTTGAGTGAATTCTAAAAATTCAAAAACGTCAAATGTTTTGCTTTTGTTCTTAAACATGTAATGCTGCTGCTCCTTCTTACACACTAAATAAAAACAGTCGAAAATGAGACAAACCGTGAACGTATGTCTGCACCCCCCAAAGGAAACATACAATCATTAACATACATCTCCCTCCACATATAAAGAAATTTAAAACCTATTCTTGTCGCACAAAAGCACAAAAGTAGTACTTTGGTGGAAACAGACACGTATTTTGGGTGTTTCATCTTTTGTCTCACCATCAACGTGTAAGAAAAAGCTGCAGCATTATAACGAGAAGTAACGTATGTTTATTGCCTTTTTGCCGTCACGGTACCGTAAACGTGAATCATCACGGTAATTATAAAAGCGTTCATTGGGAATGTTTCGTGATCCGAAAGTCTGACCATATTGTGCGTTTAAGATATTAGATATTGCATATCTGGTGGCTGTCGAACAATTGCATTTTCTTTTATTCGATTATTTGATCTCAGAGATTTATATCGTTTTGCTGAATAATGACAGTTTTATAATAGTTAAATTGATATTAAAATGTTAGCTTCTTAGGGTCAGTTGTTTCACATAATTTAATCATCGAAATTCAAAGTTAATTTTCAAGTTCTGTGAAAGTTCTATTTCTTATTTCTGTTATTATACCACCATTGTTCATTCATTTGACTTAACTGAAATAATAACAGAACTTGAATACAACCTTTACAATATCAGAAAATTAATTTTTAAATTTGACGATTTGTTAAAATTCAGTGAAACAACTGGCCATTAGTCTTAGTTGAAAGCCATTGGACGGATTTCTAAATGATTTAGGAAGAGGTTTTTAAAAAAAGCGTAGCTATTTGAAATATTGTGAGGATAATGGAAGATTTTCAAAGGGTGGACACAAAAGAAAGGAGATATTGGGTTATTTTTTATTAAATTAATTCCATTAAATTAATAATCGTGTGAAAATAAATCTAAAAGAATGGTTTTTCAATTAATCTAATACGACATATTATTAATTGTTATAACTTAATTCCGGAGTACCTGCAACATTAACAAGAACTACCTACCAATCTTAAAAGGGTATAACCAGAGAAAACCAGAAATATGTCATTTTTAAATCAGATTTTAGACGTATTGACTCTTTTCCACAAAAAAATTATAAATTGATTTCGAAAGATTGTTATTTTTTATTTTATTTTATTTAAGTTTTTATTCCAGCAGGACTGGGAGGGTAGTGCAATCCCAGTCCGCCATATTACATAAACAACACTATGAACTATAAAAGAGAAAAAAAGTTTACATATTAGGCAGTACCTAATTAAAACATAAAATGAAAACAAAATTCATCACATAAATAAAAAAAAATAAGCATAAAATTAAAATAAATAATAATTAAACAGAATTAAAAAATAAAAAGATATTTTGGATTGTCCATCAGGGTGGTCGCCTCATCATTTGCATCCATCGCTCATTTATTGGGGAACTGAGCCACTCGGATGCAGCCACGACAATGATATTGGTTGAAGTCCGTGTCCTGCTCCAGAAGCTGGCTAGTCGGTGGCGAAGTAAGGCTGGGAATGAGTGCACCCTCCCCTCGGTGAACATCGTGGAGGCACTGCAGAACCTCGGTAGTTGCATAAGTTGCCTGTATGCATCGTTGTAGCACACCCTCAGTTTGTCCCATTGCGTTGCTGGGTATTATGTCCACAGTTCAGATGTATACAGGGCAGTGCAGTATGTCTTGAAGAGCAGTTTTCTGACATCATCGCTACAGTGGTAGAACCGCCTTGAGAGCATTCCGGCCCGTATGTTAATTGCTCGTCTTTGTCGTTCGATATCTTCTATATCCTTCATGTCTTCGGTTAGGATATGTCCCAGATACTTAACCTGTGAGGCCACAAGCAATTCATTTCCTTCTAGATATATTGGCGGAATATTTGATGGCTCGTTATTGTGTTTGAAAGCGACGATGACTGACTTTTTAGAATTGTACAACAAGTTATGAGAGTTTGCGTACTCTTCGCATATTTGCACAAGTCGTCTCATCGCTTTAATCGAAGGTGCAAGCAGCACCATGTCTTCGGCGTAATTAATGTTGTTACTTCCTTGTCCGCAGATATGACAACCGATTCGTGTATCGTTCAACTCTTGTAAGAGGTCGTTAATGTACACATTAAATAGAGTTGGAGACATATTTCCCCCTTGCCTGACTCCGCTTTTAAGGAATAAAGGTCTTGAAGAAGCTCCTGCCCATTAAATGTGATTTTCCTGTTGTCCGTACCAAATAGCCAGCATATTGACCATGTTATGAAACTATTTCATATTTTCCAACAATTGTGGTCAGGTACTGTGTTACCTTTAAGTTATGGTTGTTTATGGTCTGTTTGAACAGCCATACACACCGGCGGTGAAGGTAGTTTTGTTTTTTCGAGAAAACGAGAGGTCTCTTCCCGTTTGAGCCCGGCAGGGGGCGACCGGACTCAAACGGGACGGCAGTGCTATTTTGAGGAGAATCAAATATTCAAATATTAAGCGGTAATTATTTTGGAGCGTAACGATCGTTACTTTAACGGATTCAAATGACAAAATAAAGTTCGTGATCGGTTCGCGGGTAAATTACGGAGGATGCGAGAAGCAAGTCCGGAGTTGTAATAAGAAACGCGAGACGGTGTAATCCGAAAGGTGAAATTAGATTCCGAAGAATCGATGCGAGAGAACGTGGATCCGCGCTCGTTCCGAACCTGTTGGTGGACAGATTTGACGACAATCGTCGATATTATCGATCGGAGGTTATATTTGGGAGATTTACCGCGCTATTCAAACTCTGCCAAGCACGCGGTTGCGCGTAATGAATGTCGCCCTTGCTGACGAGTACCTGATTGCCGGGATCAACTGGCCGAGTCCTAGATGACCCGGACGCACGTGACTGAACGAGATTCGGAGCTGGCTGGCTTGCCGCTCCGAGCTGATGAAACCG
The DNA here is from genome assembly GCA_917880885.1 of Limnephilus marmoratus. Classification (NCBI taxonomy): domain Eukaryota; kingdom Metazoa; phylum Arthropoda; class Insecta; order Trichoptera; family Limnephilidae; genus Limnephilus; species Limnephilus marmoratus. Next base: position 31,320,438 of record OU862906.1, on the reverse strand, counting down.
AGCATCCGTGGAGGAAGGCGTTCCCGAGCTTCCGCGTTTTAGAGTAGATAGTATAGTTTACAATTCGGTCTGGGGGGTAAGTCATTCCAACATCTAACTGTATCTATTATCATCAAATAGAAGTCTATATGATTGTGAACCACTCTTTTATTCAAAAATACAACCCATCCACATGTAATTGCGGGGTTATATCTTATGCCCATCTCTGAGAAGGGGTTCTCATGTCATTCCGCAGGGTACAGCATACGTTTGCTGGAACAGGCAAATGTTTGGCGTCCGAGTCTCGTTTGGAGACAAAGCTGGACACTACGAGGTAGGTATCTGTATTACACCTGAACAATTTGGCACCCTACTGCCCTACACACAATTCAATATAACAAATTGAAGATGGATTGCATGCATTCCGCAGCATCCGCATTTATATAGATAACATGCTGCTGGAACATTTCGCTTTATGAGTTTTTCCCATAGTAATTGATGGGAAACACGATCAAACGCCTTGCTGAGGTCAAGAAAACACCCATAGACGGTGGTTTTTCTTTTTTTTTAGTAGGCTATTGTTTGTTTTACTCCATAAATAGCCATATCGGTTAATGAGGCGCTCTTGAAACCGAATTGGTTGTCAAGGGTAAGTAGTTCTCTTTGACTAGCGCGAATAAGATTTTTTCAAATAGACTCGAAAGCATTGTCGCCAAGGAAATCGGTCGGTAATTTCCTAATACCGATGCATCCAGCTGATTGGGTTTCAGGATTGGTACAATAATAGTTTTGCTCATATCCATCGGCATATGTGTGTGTCTTAGGAGGCTTGAGTACAGGGCGGCTAGTATAGTATGAAGTTGATCTCCTGCGTATTTTATGTGCTCAATATCAATAGCGTCGTATCCTGGACTTTTACCGTGGGTGGTTTGCTTAATTGCGCTTTCAATCATTTCAGGAGTAACATTCATGACCAGGCCATCATTGGCCGCAGGTGGACAGGTCATTATCGAAGGTTTCGTGGTATCTGCTTGATCCTCGCTTAAAGAAAAAAAGTCTCTAAATTCGTTGGCTATGTTTTCATCGCCCATAATGTTGTTGACGGATAGTGGAACTTTGCTCTTGGCTTTCAGCACAGTTGAAGTTTTTTGCCAAAACTTTCTGAAATCTTTGTTATGCATAGACGTAGCTATGCTATCCATTCGTGCTTTGTTTTCCGAGTGTTGATATTTTCGGAGAGCAATTTTAAAAGATTTCTTACTAGTTTTCCTTTCGTCTGCGAAACGGCCTTCCGTGGGCCTTCCGGCTTGAACCCAGCAGAGGAATGCATGTCTTGAATGGCGATACAAAGTGGAGACTTCATTATTCCACCCAGGAACAATGTCATACATTTTTTTGGGTACTTTCCTTCTGAAAGCTTTTATGGCGGAGTTTCTTAGTATGTGCACAATATTACCGTAGAGTGAATCTAGTTCAAGTTTATCAGTTTCGTTATCACAATTAAGTCTTTGACATCTTACGGCATCTGGGGGTTTCATTTTTAACAGTCGTTTATTGGCCAGGGCGTTGTAAGTTTTAATATCATTTTCGGATTTCGCCGTCCATTTTCCAAAATCCTTATTTTATCTAGTAAACGCATGTTTTAAAATTTGAGAAAAAATGTTTATTTTTAGTATAATAAGATTATACCATAAGTCGTTGGCAGATTTGTTAAATTTTCAAAAAAGATTTTGTATTATACAAGGTGTCTGGAAACTCGTAGTACAAGCGGGAAACTGGAGAATACACATCACATTTGGAGTCGATTTTGTGGTTTAACTTTTTTGATTTGAGCTTTCGTTTTCGAGTAAATCGGGTCCGAAGTTGGAATTTTTTTGGTTAAATTTGAAAAAATTTTTCACTAGAGGGTTGATTTCAGCTGTGTAATGTCTTATAAAATGCAACGAAGGGTAAACCGGGCTCAAAATTTTTTTTAACCCTTTAGTTGCCGAAAAAATGGAAAAATAGAAAAAAAATAATATTAAAATCGAAATGCTTAGATCGAAAAAAATAAGTTTTTTGGGTTCTCTACGTGATGTAGATTCACCAGTTTCCCGCTTGTACTACGAGTTTCCGGACACGTTGCATAACACCCATTTCAAATTACATAATCATGCAGTAAAATAAATTATGTTTCAGATTTTTAATTTAAGTTTAAATAAGATCATTAAAAATATATATATATGCGAACATGTGTTTCTTGACGAAAATTGGTCCGTTTGGGTATTTATTTGCGCATTACAAACTAATATATTTCAGATTTTTTTGCATTCTTATTTTGCTTAGACATTATTGAAAAATGAAAAATACTTATAATCAAAAAATTTCATATTTTTGTCGCACCTACGATTCGGACCGATTGAAATGAGCACGGAATTTTTCATTACTTATTCTGTGACGAAACCTGGAATTGACGAAACGGGGAATCCCTTTCTTTAAATGAATACATAATAATGTCATCTCGATCACTGTAGCGACTACCAACACCGTTTGTAGAGAATTGCAAGAATTCCCCGTATTTTGTTTTGCGCCTGGATTGCTTATGACTAATTTTCAGTGAGAATGATTGAGAGAGGTCCATAGACGATGTGATGTGATTAAAAATTCTTAGAAAGTTTCAGTCATTTCTGGATCATAAGTGAGTAATAAACATTTATTAACATTTTTTATTTATGTAATTATATACTATCTGATTCGTTGTAAAGCTTTAATTTATTAATAAAGAAAAATCAGAAAAATAAATTTCAGTAAAGTAAGTATTTTATTTAAATGTATAATAATTACTTGAAAATATTCTACGATACTTTCGTTTACGAATCCAACTCTTTCTTTTATTATTTATTATAAATGCCAATAATAATATTTTTTAAGCTGCAAATTTCGTAATTCGTAGGAAAACCGTATGCATATTATGAGAGTAATACTAATTAAAGCGAACTCGCAAACAGATTCACTCTTAATTAAAACCAGAATTGTATTCAGAATGTAAGTATTAAATTTCAGTTGTGGATTCATCTGCTGACATATTTCGAAGGAAAACATTCTCATATTCGAAGCGCAGTGGAGGTAATCCACCTCTTACCCGCCCTGGTATAAGTAACTGATGGTTATTCCTTCAAGGCTCTCGCAAGATTCTAATTTTTTTTGTTAAACGAAGCTACATTTATTTATTTTGAATGAATCTAGACCTCCAGTGTCCATGCATACGTTGTTAGTAAGCAGTATGCAAGTGCTTAACAGGAAAAACAAAATGCAAAAAATAGGTTAGTAAGACAAAGATAAATTAAACAGGGCAAAAGAAAAACTCTGATATTCGAAGCGCAGTTATAATATTCTAGTTGCAGACTATGTATGTCCCGGAAGAATCGAAGAAAAACCATGTTCATGTTCTGAGTGTAGTTTTAATTCGCCATGTAAAGATTCAATATAAACCAGTTTTGTGTTCAGAATGTAAAATGCCAATTGGATTCATCTGCTGACACATTTAGAAAGAGAACATTCTTTTATTCGAAGTGCTGTTATAAAACTCTAGTTGCAGACTATTTATATAATGCCAGAATCAAAGAAAAACCGTTTTCATATTCTGAGTGTGGATTTAACTAGTTTTGTGTTCAGAATACAAGATAAATTAAATAACGAGTTGCAGATTCATCGTGTACCGAGTGAAGCTTTACATTTGAGTTGCATACCAAATGCAGCGAAATTCTGAGAAATTGATTATTCCGCGCGTTACTATTATTTGGGGACTCTTATGCAGAAGCAACCGTAAGTTAAAACCTGCTTGTGTTCTAACCACGGTGAAAAAGTTCGAGATGCGAAATCCTTTTACACGGATTCAATTCTCGATTTCAGACAGTAATTATAAATTTGTAGTAGAATTTATAAACATGATTTTCGTTCGAAGAATACTCGTCAAATGTGATTAAAAAATCAGCTTAAAATGAGGTCGTAATAATAAAAAACAGGATTTCCACATACACCCCCCTCCTCCCCCCCCCCGACGCTTGAAGTACCCAAATAAGGGGGCGGCGAAATTTTCCTCCGCCCCGGGCGGCCTACACCTGCGCTACGCCACTGGTTATTCCCTCATAATCTATGTTGTTAAACGATCTTGTTATTTTTTTATAATACCACGTTAGAGTTACATCTATTACATCCCTCGTCTTGGGAATACTTTGTGGATAAGTTTAAGAAGAATGCTGGGAAGTACCTGTAGTGAAGTAAAGTGTTAGTTAAATCATTTCACATAACTTTTCGATTTTTTTCACCATGACGATTCTGACACTTCGGCACTGTACATAATATGTATGTTGCACACTGTACTCATGTATGTTTTTATGATTCAATACATAATTTAACTTATTTCTTGTGTGAAATAACCTATGTACTTCAACATAAAGAAAATTATGTAAAAGGGAAGGGAATAACCACTCTTAATCCAACGATCTTGTTATTTTTTATGATATCATGCTGTACATCTAGGGTTGCCATCCGTCCGGGTTTCCCCGGATTTGTCCTAGTTTAGAAAATAACGTCTTAAAATTTAAAGTCAAACGTATACGTTTGTCCTGAGGAAGGAACGGTCGATCTGAAACCGGTCGGCTTTAAACAAATATCAAAATGGTTCAAACAAAGTAACATTGTTTTATTTATCTTTGATTAAAATTAAATTCAATTCCAAAAATACATCTGCATTGATTCTTACAAATTCCTTTTAAAAAGGGAAGATATTCTAAAAGCTATCGGAAAGAGTGATAAATACAAAAAAATGAAAAGTAAAAAAGGCGAGAGGCTGAGGAAAAAGCTTTAATAGCTAGATAATCAAATAATGTACTTTTGAGTGCAATAATTTCTTTTATTTTTGTAGTTAAAGTTATGATTGTTTTTATTACGTAAAAGAAATTTACAATATGGCTGTTGATTAAAACTTTAAGGTTATATAAATGAGTATAGCTTTTGGTCATTTTATTCTTTAAAAAATTAATAATGTAACTTACATTACAGTAAGTCTAAACTTTAAAAAGTTCAGTTTTGTTGCTTAAGATTTAAGAAGACTGAATTTAGTTCATATAAGAGATATTTTGTTAAATGGCTGCTGATAAAGATTTAAAGACATAATCATTATTGAGTTAAAGAGTTACCTCAAAAATTGTAAGATTGAAAACTAAAACGGTCTCAGTACTTTTAGGATTTTTATTTAAAAATTTAATTGAATTTTGTTAGGCTTAATATTTTAATAAGGTTTTGTTTTCATAACAGAGTATATTAATAATTTGTGTTTTATTTTAAGAATAAAAAAATTCTAACTAATTATTAAAACAATTTGTAACAAACTGTAATAAAATTCTGTTTTGTTAGGTACATTTATAATGATGATAAAAGATGACTAAATTTAATTTGAAAATAAATCAAAAGGTGATTAATGACATTTTCAACTGTTTTTTATTACACTGACTATTGTTTAAACCTGTTGACATGTCGGGTTCTGGGCTCTAAAATCCGGGTTTTCACGCGTCTTGTCCTGGTTGCCAAATTCAAGATATGGCAACCCTATGTACATCTATTGCATCCCTACTTATATTATACATTGGGAATACTTTGGGGATGTGTTGGGAAGTAAGTATCTATAAACTTAGTTAAATCATTTTACGTAACTTTTCGATTCCAGCTGTCGTGTTCCACCACGACATTACTGGCAGCATGTTCCGCACTGTACACATGTTTGTTTACTCTATGACTCTACACATAAATTACCTTATTTTATGTGTGAAATAACCCATATACTTCAAGAAAAAGAAAATTATGTAAGAGGGAAGGGAGGTTTTATTATACTGTATTAAGTCAAGCACGTCCCTTAACATGTTATATAATGTCCATGTTAAGAAAGCGGGAGTTCAAATTCCACCCAATTAATAAATAAATAAGACAATAAATTGTTTCCGATTGACTTTATTCAATCAAAATTCAATGCGCAAGTACAATTTGTTTCGTCAAATGGACTTTGTTTTAAAAATAATGAAAAATTATAAAAAAATTACGTATTCTGGGGGCATTCAAGTTTTTTTGAAATGGACATTAGGCAACCATTAAAAAATATAATTAATGAATATATTTAAGTGAAAATAATTAATGAAATAAATTTATTTAAAATTAATGAAAAAAATTAAATGAGATATTAATTAAGCCTTTGATATTTGGGGCTTGGTTCCAAAGATCCCCCTGATGTCCAAATGGTCAGAATTGGAAGGAAATTCCTCGGGAAAGTCTTCAGCATCGCGGAAATTGTGGCTCTCGTGGTTCACGCTGACCTCTTTGTGCACCGAGTATGCTTTGGAGTGCTTATTTTCATGTTGACCACCAAGATTGCCCTGAAAATTAATATATTTTCGTGGTTATTGAATGTTTTCGGGCGATAATTTGAAATTTTATCATGAATGATGATGGTGTGTTAATTTGAAGTTCTATCATCAATTATGATGATGTGATAATTATAAATTCTATTATCAATGATGATGATGTGATAATTATAAATTCTATTATCAATGATGATGATGTGACAATTTGAAATTCTGTCATCAATGATATTGGTGTGTTAATTATAATGAAATCAAATATATTAAATTCTATAATTAATGAAGATCTGATAATTTGACAATCAATGATAATGGTGCGTTACCTTGAAATTCTATCATCAATAATGGTAGTGTGTTAATTTGAAATTTTATCATCAATGATGATGGTGTGTTAATTTGAAATTCTATCATCAATAATGGTAGTGTGTTAATTTGAAATTTTATCATCAATGATGATGGTGTGTTAATTTGAAATTCTATCATCAATAATGGTAGTGTGTTAATTTGAAATTTTATCATCAATGATGATGGTGTGTTAATTTGAAATTCTATCATCAATAATGGTAGTGTGTTAATTTGAAATTTTATCATCAATGATGATGGTGTGTTAATTTGAAATTCTATCATCAATAATGGTAGTGTGTTAATTTGAAATTCTATCATCAATGATGATGGCGTGTTAATTTGAAATTCTATCATGAATGAGGTGTTTTTAATGGAATAAAATAACGATACAGGTACATAATGATAATAATAAATCTTTGCTAATTTCAGTAACTCAATTTTACTGAAATATCATAGGTTTTTAACAAGACCTTAAAATTACCTTACCAAAGCTTAAAACTCTGCTTACATTAATAATATCGTAACATTTGTACGGCACAATTTTGTAACTTTATTACGGTAGATTTTTTATTGAAGTGAAAACTTCTTAAGAGCGTTTAACCAGCCAGCGGACGAAAATCCACATTTCGTCGAAAGTTGTTCTTCCGATCGTGCAGGGCGGTTACAATGAGAAAGATTAATTATTCTCCGTACCAGCTTTTTAAAATTATAACTCAATATCGAATTTATTTCAATCCAAATTAGCTTTAATTTATACCTTCACCCAAAAATGCTGAAAGGCGTGATGATAAAACTACTAAAATAGTGTACTTTTTGTAGTTATTTTTTGGTTATAAGTATTTATCATTTTTCAATAATGTCTAAATTTAATAAGAATGTTAAAAAATCTGAAATATATTAGTTTGTAAGTGCGCAAATAAATACACAAATGGACCAATTTTCTTCAAGAAACACATGTACGTACATATTTTTTAATGATTTTATTGAAACTAAAATTAAAATTCTAAAACATACGTTTGCTAGATAATGTATTGATTTATTTTACTTTACATTTGAAATGGGTGTGGTATAATACAAAAACTTTTTTGAAAATTTAACAAATCTGCCAACGACCTATGGAATAACCTTATTATAGTAAAAATTTTAAAAAAATCTCAAAATTTATTAAATATGAATGCTAGATAAAAGAACAATCTTTCGAAATTCATTTATAATTTTTTGTGAAAAAGAGTCAATACGTCTAAAATCTTTTTTGAAAATGACGTATTTACGGTTTTCTCTGGCAATGCCCTCTTAAGCACCGTTTTGATTTATTCGATGAAAAGAAAAAGCGACATTAAAAAAAGAGAACACATACAACTATAGGATTTAAACTGCGAGAGAATGAAATGGAATAATCCTCTTTGGGCGGGGTGCTTCGTAGCCTCCCCACTCTGGTCTACTTTAGTTTTCTGAAGGTTTCACTTCTACCGCGTGTAAACTGCACACTTGTAACTTTTTTATTTTATTTTATTCATGTCGTAAACGTTGGATCATGAAATTCTATCCAAGTTGTAATAATTATATTACATTTTTTTAAATCATGTTACAAAATATAGAAACTTTAACCGTGCAACCAGGAAATTCCCGTTTCAAGGCCAGTCAAATTGACAATCACAGTTCTTATTACAAATTGACAATCACAGTTCTTATTACAAATTGACAATCACAGTTCTTATTACAAATTGACAATCACAGTTCTTATTACAAATTGACAATCACAGTTCTTATTACAAATTGACAATCACAGTTCTTATTACAATATTTGTAGGAACATTGCTGATATCATTTGCAACATTTAGAGGTACACTGCAAGGCAACAATATTAAATATACGTATAAACCACTCACGTCCAATTTTTTTAAACACGAATCTAACCAAAATCTTTACTTACATTAACTCCACACAGGAGTTAATTAAGTTGTAATGTAAAAAACCCTGTGGCAAAATAAATTCCCTATAAAAAACAACGAAATTAAACTTTTTTAAAGAAATAACTAACCTTAACATGTCCTCCGACCAAATCAATGAAAGGCTTAGAGTTCCCGTGACCAGTGTGCTCGTCTTCATAGTGAGAGTGCTGGGTATACTCCTCCTGCAAGTCCTGGTCATGGGGTTCATGCTCGTGCCCATGCTTGGTGATAAAGACATGCTTGGAGTGTGACACTCCACCTGGCCCCATGTGCAGTTCACCAGTCTTGTGGACCTCCTTGTGCCCGGTAGTGATGGTGTGGTGGAAAGAGATGGTTTTCTCCGGATGGTGACGCTTATCACGCGGCACGACTGGATCCAGGTCAGGATTTAGTTCTTGGAGAACATAGCCAACTGAAAAATATCATTTTAGGTTAAAATTATATCAAAATTGGCTACTAAAATGATGATGAGTGTTTGAAACACGAGATAAATAAATAATATGTTAAATATAAGATCAAATGCCGCCCCAGACACAGTTAGGAGAAGCAAATCTAGAGAGATTGAATGGGCCAGGGACGCCTGGAAGCGCCTTGTCGAGGCGATGGGTCCCCAACCCGAAAAGGAGAAGAAATTGGTACATAAGATAAATGCTTCGGATGGCTGAGAGCCGAAAATAATCAGTAAATTTTGAGACTTTTAGGTAGGTTTTGTTCAAATACTTAGGAAGAAAAAAAATCCATTAAAATGAAACAAAGCAATAATCCCAGTAATTTGCCACGTTTTAACGTCGTATTAGATCATAATATGTAGACAAATATAAAAATCCTATAAGGTTGCTAAGATTTAATTGTTTTTCATTGAAGTTACAATATTTAATGAGAGTTTAAATATTTCGATGCATATTTTGATGTATCTTACCTGCCAGATTTAGTAATATTATTAATACACATAATGCTGTCAATTTAGCCATTTTGCAGCTAAATTTTGTCGAGCCGTTCTTCCTGAATAACAAAAATCGAAATGACCGAGTATTAATTATACCAAATGCTTACAAATTATTGTTGTAATTTTTGAAAAACACTTTGGTGACAAAATCCTTTACATTGATTGGTTCAATAAACAAGGAATTGTCAGCAAATTTTGTTTAATTCCTCTGTACTGTGCAAGTACATATCCCCTGCACAAACATATAATATAGATGTAAAGATGTATTACCTACATTACCTTCAGTGTGATTGATGATTATGATGATTTTGTAAAATAAGGGACCGTAAAAGGTCTATGTTTTCAGAATTTACGATACCGTAAAAGCTTATGCCTTTCAAGATTTAGTTCCACAACCAGTGGCATAGCGACCATCCGGGTGACCGGGGCTATTAATCAGGGGCACTCGCCAGGGGGTGAACATTTTGTTTTAAATTTAAATCTTTCGCTTGTTGGGAGCTAATAAAGAATTATTGACATCTTCGTGCACACACGGTCTACAGGGCATGTACGTCAGGTTTTAGGAGAAAATTAAGCAACTTATGATTGTGTTTGAGATCTACGAACGTATACTATATGTACATATATTATATACTAAACCCGCGTCAGTTGACTATTGGTGACTCGAAGTAGTAAAACCCTACGTAGTTATTTCCTTGTTTTTACTTATATCGCGAAACTGCAAGAGCTGTCATATAAAGCCATTTTCTCTTTAAAATTTTTTGTATATAAATAAGTACATTACATACAGTACATTTTTAGTACATAAATAAGTATAAAGGAGGACCAACAAACTCAAATATCGATCATATTGAAATCGCACAGAAAACTATCTTAAAGGTAATACTAAAAAAACATAGACTTACTGATACAAACATTCAGAGGTACTAGATGTGCAATTATACTTTAAAACACTACTAAACAACGTTTTTGAAGAACAAAAAACAAATTTCAACAAACACAAAATATCACTAACAGACCAGTTAAACATAAAAACTTCGACGGTAATCACAAGCTTTGGACTAAGACACCACAAAATACCAAGATATAAAAGCATTCAACAGTATTTCACTTGAAACAAAAATTGAAAAAAAACAAAAATAATACAGATTCATAATAATTTATGATTTAGAACCAAAAACAATATAACCAAAATTTTATAACAAAAGATTAAAACAACTAACTGGGACTAAGTAGCTATAATACGAAAACTTTTTAAAAATACTTCCGGATTACTTATTTTAAGGCTCCGTAGTAAGTGGGTAGTAGTTAAAAAAGATGAATTGAAAGGCACATACGTAAATATGATGTTAGAGGGAGCGAGCTAATATAAAAAATCGATTATAATTTAGCTAATATTGTAAAAAATATTTAATAAGAAACGACTCGTTTGAAATAGAGCAAAAATCTCACGGTAAATATCTAAAGTAGCATTTAAAGATTCACTGTGATTTTTTCATAAGTATCTAAAACATAAATAACAGAACCCCCCGGTGGTGGTGATATAAAAAATATAAAAAAAGGAAAAAAATAATGAGAGAAAAGGGATATCTAATATTATAATTGAGTTGTTATGTTGATAAGTTATATTTTCGGAGCATACTTGCGATTTTTTTCCATTGAGCGAATTTCATATAATTACCGTTTCGACACAGCAAATGTGTAGATGTTATCTTAAAAAATAACATATATATTTTTAAGAACTAAAAAGAAATAGAATTTCCAATGAAAATACTTTATAAATAAATTAAAAATACTTAAGAAAATACTTTATAAATTTGGAATGCCGGGCCTCAATGGGTCCTCAATTAGGAATGTATCGGTGAATCACTTCTCGTACAGTCGCTAAAAATTCCACAGACATCAATAAAAGAATAGTTTTATTAAACGACTTCGAAAAGGAGGAGGTTCTCAATTCGACTGTATTTTTTTAAATTTTTTTTATGTTTGTTACCTCAGAACTTTCGACTGGGTGAACCGATATTGATGATTCTGTTTTTATTTGAAAGCTGGTGCTTCCCGTGTGGTCCCATTTTAATTTGGTCCAGTTCTGACAATGGCATCCATGAGAAAATCATATAAGTCTTAAATTTGCGTCAAGTATGTGCGCGACAAATGGACGAATAACTCAATATCACGCCAACCGATTTCGATGATTCTTTTTTTATTGGAAAGGATGTACTTCAATGGTAGTTTGATGAGAGTTTGGTTAGGTTCTGATTATGGAATCCATGACAAAGTAACGGAACTCTCCAATTCTGAAGATCAAATTTACGATACTCGGCCGAATCTTAATCGAATTAGTTAGTGTACTTCAGATTCACTAAAAATCAAAAAAATTTAACAAAACAACAAAACGACTTCAAAAAATGCACTAAAAAGTAAAAAAATAATTTCGTATTCTTCTACAACTTTATAATCAACTTACCTTTTCTACTCATCAATATGTAGGTACGATTGTTATTTTTGGAGTCGGTGTCAACCAAGGTACCTGCGGCCCGGCGTGTTCACTTGACAGCTCCTCTCCCGCCGACACCGACTCCAAAAATAACAATCGTACGTACATATTGATGAGTAGAAATGGTAAGTTGATTATAAAGTTGTAGAAGAATACGATATTATTTTTTTACTTTTTAGTGCATTTTTTGAAGTCGTTTTTTTGTTTTGTTAAAAAAAAAATTATCTTTACTTGTATTACTATATAATTTAAAGCGCATATCAAAAGAACTTCCACACTTAAGTATGTAAAGACTGGTCGTAAAAACTTCTGTAGGTACCTAATTGTTTCTTTTAATGTCCCATAATACTCGTATAATTTTAACTGTAACGATAAAACCGTCGTGCGCTGAGTAATGTGTCACTTCTGCTATCGTTGATTATTCGGCTATCTTTAATAGCATGTCACAGACTACATAAAATCTATAATTAATTAGTAGGTACAGCAGTAAACAGCCAAAATTAAAAATAAATATCTAACGCCCGAAAGGAATCATTTCGGCAGAAAAGTAGAAGACGTAAAAAAATAAAGACTTTCATTTGACATTATTATATTTAAAAAATTATTCATCATAAATTTTTATGATATGTTTTTTTTTGTAATTGCACTGCACAACAGTTTGCACTTTAATGTGGGGATTAAGAGCGTTTAACCAGCCAGCGGACGAAAATCCACATTTCGTCGAAAGTTGTTCTTCGATTGTGCAGGGCTGTTACAATGAGAAAGATTATTTTTTCTCCGTACCAGCTTTTTTAAATTATAACTCAGTATCGAATTTATTTCAATTCAAATTAGCTTTAATTTATACCTTCATCAAAAAATGCAGAAATGCGTGATGATAAAACTATTAAAATAATGTACATTTTGTAGTTATTTTTTGATTATAAGTATTTATCATTTTTCAATAATGTCTAAATTTAATAAGAATGTTAAAAAAATCTGAAATATATTAGTTTGTAAGTGCGCAAATAAATACACAACTAAAATACGAAACTAAAATTAAAATTCTAAAACATGCGTTTGCTAGATAATGTATTGATTTATTTTACTGCATGATTATATTATTTGAAATGGGTGTGGTATAATACAAAATCTTTTTTGAAAATTTAACAAATCTGCCAACGACCTATGGAATAACCTTATTATACTAAAAATTAAAAAAATTTCTCAAAATTTATTACATGCGAATGCTAGATAAAAGAACAATCTTTCGAAATCCATTTATAATTTTTTGTGGAAAAGAGTCAATACGTCTAAAATCTGATTTGAAAATGACATATTTCTAATGACGGTTACATTACGAAACAGAACACTGTTGAAATGTGATATAAATATAAGTATTTTTTTTCATCACTTTTCAAAAGTGTTCAGTTTGGTGTTTACCTAAACGACATACCAGAAAAAAATTCGGAAAGGTAAGAGAAAATTGATTTTATAAATTAATTTTTCAATGTCTATTGTGTTTTACATGTTATATTTATTTGGATGCCTATGCAATATTGTCAAAACATCTACTTTATTTTTAACAATTTATTTTCACAAGATATTAATTAATTTTTATACACAAAATACTTGTTTTTGTACTATGCATTACGTATTAAGATTAAAAATAATTTTATTACTAAACGTGTCATCTGAATTGGTTACAACCAAGCAACTTATCGAGTCACATTTTCGTTTATTTTTCACACTGTATTCTTTAAAAGTTCAACATTTTGCTGGACTTTAAGATACTCCAATTTACGATCACATCCATTCATTTTCAATCGCTTATAATTGATTTATCTACAGTTCTCACAAATCTATGTTCAATTTTCTTGTACAGGGTGGCGCAAAACTACCGATATGGTTTGAATGTGTATATTAATGGGGAATATTTTTAGCTTAAGTGTGAAAAATTATATCCCGCAAGAGGTGGCCATTTTCGGCTACGCACCTTCGTGTTCTTTCCAGTACATTTTGCAGTACTTTTCGTAAAATTTCCGGTGTTGAAATTATGGCTTGAATTTCATTGTGAATGTTTTGTTTTAGCTGTGGTATGGTCGCTGGCTTATTTACATATACCCTTTGTTTCAAATAACCCAAAAAAAATAGTCTGGCGCTGTTAAATCTGGTGAACGTGGGGGCCAATTGAAATCGCTTCTGCTCGAAATAATGCGTTCGCCAAAGAGGTCCCGTAATATAGCCGTTGTGTCCCTTGCAGTGTGGGCTGTGGCTCCATCTTGTTGGAACCACAACTGTGATGGTTTTCTACAGCTGGCCTCAAAAAATTGTCCAGCATCGTTCGATGTTCAGCACCATTAACCGTAACTGAGGCGCTACGTGCATTTTCAAAGAAATATGGACCAATGATCTTTTCAGACGATACACCGCACCAAACAGTATACTTAAGTGGGTGTAATTGTTACTGATGAAGTGTTCTTGGATTCTCCGTAGCCCATATCCTGCAATTTTGCTTGTTTATGAAACCATTCAATTGGAAATGGGCTTCATCGCTCATTATCAAATTGTTAATGAATTCGCGATTTTCTTCTGCTTTTTGTCAAAATGAAATAACATAATCAAGCCGTTGTTGGTAGTCTATCGGTTTCAATTCTTGCACAAGCTGAACCTTATACAGGAACATGTGCAATGTGGCCAAAATCCTCTGAACGGACCTCCGCGATAGCCCCAGTTGTGCCGAACGTCTTCTTGTTGATGTTTCTGGACTGTCCTGCACAATATCCACAAAACGCTGGATATTTTCTTCCGTGTGGACCGCACGTGGTCTGAAGGTGTCTTAAATTTTTTGTCAAAAATTTGCAACCAGGCGGTTTATTGTTGGTGCTGAAGGTCCAGTACGCACATTAAAAAACGACAATAAGCACACTGCGTTAAAACAATTGACTGTTGATTTTCAAAATAAAATTCAATAATTGTTGATCCCTGTTCTGTTGTGTAGTGTTCCATTTCAAATTCCCCAAGTTTTCTTCACAAAATTCTGAAATAAACAAAAAAAATATAAATGAATTTAAAAATTATTAAACATTCAAACCATATCGGTAGTTTTGCGCCACCCTGTATTAGGTGCGTAGCATCAAGGGATATCATTGAAAAAATCACATTACCCAGACCTACATGACCTAAATCTGTACTAAAAGATAAAAAGTCAATTTACTGTCGCTGCGGTGATAATTGAACAAGCAACCCTGCTACTCGATATCAAATGTCCGACTGCAACTATAATTATACAGGGTATTAAGGGAAATTCTTGGATTACTTTAACCGGTGATTCCTGACATTATTTTCAGTAAAAAATGTAAATGAAATTTTGGTCTCCGGTGTCATTTTTGATGTTTTTTTTTCAACTAAAAACATAAAAAAATACTAATTATTTAGGTATTGGACAGTTAGGGACGATGTGAGGGGTTAGGGCCCAACGATACTCAACCTTTTTTCTCTTCGGGCCACATACATGTATTTGTAAAGTTACGCGGGCCGCAACACTATACTAATATGACGAAAAAAATCATCACCCCCCCCCCCCCCCCCCCCCAACAAAGAAATATTCTACTTCCCATTTGTCTTGAAGCACTCTCTTTTCGTCGGACATTTTTTTCGATTGCATTTTGAAGACACTCCCGCCATTAATAATTGGATAATTTGTAGAGCGCCGTTTTTGTGAAAAATCACCTATTTATGCGTATTTAAATTATAACAAAACAGTACTTTATACGACAGAAAGAAATGCTGTATAAATTAGTAGGTACCTGACTAACGACGTTAACCAGATTTTATGTATTATAATTGATGCGGTTGTTTCTAGAAGTGGCACTTTTATTTATAAATTATTCGCGCGCATACTTGGGTGGCAAATATTTGTTTTTTGGGAATAAATCTGGCGTGTGTAAATAGCAACACTCTTACACATCTGCCCTGATGATGGACACTGTAACGCTATCCGAAACGTTGGCTAAAGAGGGAGGTAGTGCAACACGGCATAACACCCCAAAAAAATATCAAAAAACCTTTTGGCCGTGAAAATCTAAGCAACGTTTCTTACACATCTAAGATCTAAGATCTAAGATCATGTGGACTAATGAAAATTCTTTTCTGTGCGTCAAAGACTAAACGAATCTCAAGATATACGAAATTTAGAATGATAGTTTTTTTATTCAAGTTCCTGATGGTAAAGTGTTTAGGGCCGCACAAAAAAGCTTGGCGGGCCGCAGGTTGAGTGTCGTTGGGTTAGGCGGTTACTCGACCGAGTGGCGGTGACGAAATGTACAAGTTTTTTTTTTATTCTGGAGAAGCAAATTTGAAAAATAAAAGACAACTAAAAAAGGCACCGGAAACCAAAATTTCATTCACATTTTTACTCGAAATAATGTCAGGAATCACTGGTTAAGTCTGGTGGTGGAAGTCAAGTACACGTTGTATTATACATATCTACATTCCAATTGACCTGTAAATCACTATGTAGACTGCTAACTTAAGCAATATTGCAAATTATTTATCAGTAAATTCCAAATGGGTAGTAGGATATTTCTAGTGACAAAAATTCTCAAACTTAAATCTTTTTAATTTTTTGAAATACATTCCACAATGTATGTACGGTGTATGTTATGCAGTTTGAAAACAGTGAAAATATTTTCGAAAGTTTTACCCAAAACTTCAGTAGATACGTATTATATATCACATGGAACTTAAGGGCCATTAACCAGCCAGCGGCCGAGAATTTATTTTTTATTTAATTATTTATTTCGTCGAAAGATGTTCTTACGATCGTACAGGGTGGTTCCAATGAGAAAGATTAATTATTCCCCGTACCAGCTTTATACATAATAATTCAATTTCGATTTTATTTCATTCAAAATTTGCTTTAATTTGTAGTTACATTCAAAAATGCTGAAAGGCGTGATGATAAAACTATTAAAATTATGTACTTTTGTAATTATTTTTTGATCAAGTATTTATAATTTTTCAATAATATGTAAGCAAAATATGAATGAAAAAATCTAAAATATACTAGTTTGCAAGACCGTAAATAAATAGACAAACTGAAGTATTTCCGTCACAAAACACTTTTATATTCTATGATTTTATTACCTAAATTAAAATTCTGAAACATAGCTTTCCCAGATAATTTATTGATTTATTTTACTGTATTATTATATGATTTGAAATATGTGTTGTAGGTATAATACAAAATTTTGTTTAAAAATTTAACAAATTTGCCAACGACCTGCGGTAAAACCTTACTGTACTAAATTAAACATATTTTCTCAAAATATAACATAGTTTTACTAAATAAAAGAACAGTCTTTCGAAATCAATTTATAATTTTTTGTTGAAAAGAGTCAATACGTCTAAAATTTGATTTAAAAATGACATATTTCCGGTTTTGTCTGTTTATTTCCTGTTAAAAGCCTATGTCTAAGAACCTTTTCAATGGATTCCTTATACATTTTCCTAACTACTCGTTTTTAATTTACAGAACAATCATTTGTAGCAAGTATGTCTTGCATTAGCAGACTACAAAGCTTCGATCCCTACTGATCCCTACCATTGAATATCGATTCCTTCCTTTAGTTGGGTCACAAATCCCGACGCATATAATATATATCTAATGTGAGATCACTGTAAAGTTTTAAACTCTAACAAAAATGTCACTAATGAAATTTGGCAGAGGCTAGAGGTAATTCCGCCTTCTGCAGGACGAGGGTCACAAGGTGGTCCCGAAACTCCTTCCCTTCCCCAGCAAATCATCGTCGAGGTCTTCACTGTCGGGCAGATCAATACAGCCTGAATCGTCGTACCGCAATGACCTGAAAAAAATGGGATTAAACAGATATTTTTTCAGAAAATATGGGAGTATAAGGTGGAAATTCTCGAGTAATCTCATATATAAAAATCAATATTGATTTGTTTATTTGTTTGTTTGTATGTATGTTTGTTTGTTTGTTCGTATGTTATGCGCTGCCATACCGTTCATCCGATTGCGATGAAACTTAGGTGATTTGTTGGGCGCACACCCGCGAAGGTTATAGGCTATTTATAATAGTGAGGTCTGACGTTATGAAATTTGTACAAATCAATAAATATGTGTATCTATACATAAAAAAATCAAAATATGTTTGTTTGTGGGTATATGTATGTCCGCTACGCGTTGCTAAACCATTAATCCGATTGCGATGAAACTTTGGGGATTTGATGTGCGCATGCCCGCGATGGTTTCTGTATACAATAGTGAGCTCTGGCATCATTAAATTATGCATTGCTAAACCGTTCATCCGATTGCGATGAAACTTTGGGATTGGATGTGCGCATGCCCGCGATGGTTTCTGTAGATATACAATAGTGAGCTCTGGCATCTTGAAATTATCAGTTAAAGCCGCCCGCAGGGCCTAGCAGCAAAAACCTGCGGAGCAGGTTTTTACCTGCTAGTAAACAATAAAATCAAATCTCCCGATACCCTTTGAGTTTTACCACCTCAATTACTTTTGAACATTTAAGATACAAATCGTTCGGAACGTTAATAAATTCCAGTTGTTTCCAGATAATTTTTCGTTCAGGAAAATAATTTATTCCCAATATAAATTGTGAAGTATTGTAAGTAGCATCAGTATAAAATATAGACCCTAACTAATTAGCCACCGAACTATTTCTAAATTAAATTATATAAAACCGAGTTTTCCCACGAGAATGCAATGTTTTTCCGGGATGAAAAGTAGCCTATGACACTTCCCAGTCTTCCAACCACCCTATGCTCCGTTATGACTTGAAAGAAGGACAAACAAACAAACATTTTCTCATTTATAATATTACTCGGCATGTAATCACTGCATTTAATTATTTGGGAACACTGACAAGAATCTCAACTTTATATTCTTATTTAAATATAGTTCATGGCAATGTTAACATAATCATTTTATCAACTTCTAAATACATATAATAAAATTTTCTACCATTTTGTAATAGACTTTAAATGTTTCTTTTCAGGTTTTGATCAAGAAAATTACTCTGAAATGCAATTTTTACAAGTTAATTTTCAAAAAATTACCCCCCCCCCCCTCTATATCCCCAGGCATGGCCCACACTACAGCTTTAGAGCTCGTTCACATTGAGCATATAAATATAAAAGATCATAGCACGTCACATATCGCTCTCCATACAATCCCTTCAGACCGTTCACACCTGAGCGCTTTATGCGCACATCAACCATAGACAATGCACATCTTACGCCGTAAACGCTCCTGAGGCGATATGCCAACGGTTAAGCGCCCCCCACTCCAACGAAAACAAGAGAGGGGGTCATTTTAATTACGGAGCTACTAAGACCGGTGGGTGACAGATGTCAAGTTCATAGATTCAGTACAAAAAATGCGCACTCCGTGGCCGCTCGCTAATTCAACTGACCCCCTCTCCTACCATAGGAAGAAATATTTTATCTGCGCCGTGTGAACGGCACGAAACATAAGCGCTCGCGGTTCAACAGATACCTGCTCGCGGTTATATTAGATGTCTGAAGTTACTATAACTATAATATAATATAACCGCTAGCAGGTATCTGTTGAACCGCGAGCGCTTATATTTCGTGCCGTTCACACAGCGCAGATAAAATATTTCTTCCTATGGTAGGAGAGGGGGTCAGTTGTATTAGCGAGCGGCAACGGAGTACGCATTTTTTTTACTGAATCTATGAACTTGACATCTGTCACCCACCGGTCTTGGCAGCTCCGTAATTAAAATGACCCCCTCTCCTGTTTTCGTCGGAGTGGGGGGCGCTTAACTGTTGACATATCACCTCAGGAGCGGTTACGGCGTAAGATGTGCATTGTCTATGGTTGATGTGCGCATAAAGCGCTCAGGTGTGAACGGTCTGAAGGGATTGTATGGAGAGCGATATGTGGCGTGCTATGATATTTTATATTTATATGCTCAATGTGAACGAGCTCTGAACGTAAATTTATCCTCGGGACGACAGAGTCGGCCCCCACCATCATTGGTACTTAATAGGCGTGGGCGTTATTTAACGTCACTAGACACAATAACTAGCTACGCGGTATGTAACCGAAATCACTAGTTTCGATAAAATTACAAGTAGTGATTTTTGTAACTGCGTTATTACTGTTAACTGTGATTGTTTGTGTTGTGTATGATGTGAGCAGTTTCGCATCGCGCCTACTGGCCGGCCGAGCTAGCGAGATGGCAAACCGAAAATTTCCGAGTAAGCGGTAGTGGATGACACGAATAAATCCAAAGTATTCCTATTGTTAAAGTAATAATATTGATTTCACTGAATAGCTACAAACACTAAGATACTATAATATAGTGATTTAATTTATTTTCGTTTTGTTTGTAACTGTATAGTTGGTGGAGGTATTTATGCAAACAATCACAGTAGCTGAATAAAAATAACAACTTCTAAAAATCACTTGTTCTGAAACAGGTGACGCCGACCAAGTCACTGGTTACGTTTCATGACGTAACGACCCACGTCTAGTACTTAACCCATTTTCATTATTAATGTGACACCTTATATTAATGACAACAATTTTAAATAAAATTTCTAAGCGTATGTAAACATATAATATTAGAACCGTATAAAGGGTGTATCAGCACTACCAGACGTACTTAACCCAGCAATCCTTGAGCTTAAATTTGAAGTAAAATATAGATGTCATTTTGAAAGTGCGGCAGTGTGATCAGGGGTGACGTGTGATAAAAAATATATCTGTTTTTAATTGAAACAAAATATCATCGGACCGCCAAATGGCTTATCTACATTTTTTAACTCCAAGTATGCTCAGGAATCGCTGGTTAATGTCTCTCGGATACGTGCTGATACATCCTATTTATTACTCCGAAAAAATATAAACGAACTAACGAACTATTTGTTTTGCACAGGTACAAATATTTTCTACTGCCATTGCTCCGTCACAATCTCCCGATTATACGCTTCATCTATGAGAAAAGATGAGAGGTTACAACGGAGCTATCAGCGGCCGGCCTTACCTCTCCGGAGTCCTAGCCAGCCCCAGGCGGCTGGGCGGGCCGGGGATGGGCGGGGAGCGTGCGGCCAAGCGCAGGGCGGGGTCGTCGTACCTTCTGGAGACCAGCGTGAAGTCGTGGTGCGCATCCACCAGCTTCTGTAGGCGGGAGATTATCTCGTAGTCTGCCACCGGGGAGAATATGCCCAACAATTTAGCGATGGAGGTTCTGTGCGAAAAACGTGTTATAGGTATAATATAATAAATGAATAAATATAAAAACAGTATAAAACGCACACATGAGTAAAAGGAGTCAGAGAAAACGGTTCCATGAAACTCCAAAACAATGAAGAATAGTTATTAAAAAAGACACAAAAAATTGGCTAAACTTTTTGATTTTTTGTTCTGTTTTGTCACTGTCCTGGTTTATACGGTTACCGGAAAAATTATGGCACAGTCAAGAGATAAACACGTTTAAAAATAATGCCAAAATAACTAAGTAAACATGTAGATGAGGATATCATAAAAAATATAACACAACCTACCGTCAACAAACACAAGAAGATGAAGAAATCAATAGACGTAGGCAACAAACATAAAGATGAAGAACCTAACCTACCAGCCAGCCTCGGAAAAGGAATTCCTGGTGAGAAGGACCTTACTCATTAAAAGTAATTTTAATAAGTAAGTGCCTAATTTAAAAAATAATTAAAATTACATGGTAGCAGAAGAGCACGCATTGGACGGTATATGAAAGTGATTGGAGGAAATTAGTGTACTTATCTACTTATAGACATCTATTGAATGACGTTCAATCCAGTTTCTGCGTGGGAATTGTACCCTGGTTAAACCCCACATTCAATATATGTACACCCCGACATATCGTCGATTTTTGACGCATGTCAATTCCACACACGGTAAATTTTGGCTGGAAACGAATCAAAACGCATAGCCGGGATGTGTAATGAATGGAAATCTTAAGTTAGTTATCAAAGGTACAATTATATTTTGACTACTTAAAGGATTTTTCAAAGCTCTATAACTCCATGGGTCCATTTGGGAGGGGGTTACGGGTACGATTTCCCCCCCCCCCCTCGGTGACCAAAATCCTAAGCCCGCCGCCCCTCATTTGTACCAAGCGTGACATTTTGAAGACACCCCCCCCCCCCCTAAACGTGTCACGTAGTATGGGTACGTTCCCTAATGTAGGAGTGTAAGGAGAATATACATATAAAGCAAATGTAAATGGTAAAAGAAGTCGGGGATGCCCGAGGAAGACATGACATGACCAAATGAATCAGATACTTCGATACTTGAGTCAGACCATGTCAATAATCAGAATAATATAAGAGTATGTATGAGACGATCTACGAATGTGAATGAGGCAAAAGTGTGTGCCAAAACCGAGTTGTTTGGCGGTCCGTCCTCTCTGCCTACCCCTGCGTGGAAACTGCGTGATGGTTAGTTAGTTAGTAGTTAGATTTAATATTTCAGGTAAATTTTCGTGTCATGTTCAAAAAAATAAAGAAATATTGATTTTGTGGAAATATAGCTACAAGAAAAAAAATTGTGCTTGCGAGTTGCGAAACTGAACATTATATTATGAAACAATATTCACCTGAAACTCTGCAACTGAGCATCTCTTCTATAAGCATCAGCCAACATCTCCTTGTTCCTCGCCAGCTCCTCCCTGACCACGGTCAGCTGGTGGTCCGATAGACTCCGCTCCTGGTCCATGTTCTCTCCAGCAGACCTCACGTGATCCTTCAGCAGGTGCACCTTCCTGTTATACTTGGTCCGCATCATGTCACACTCCACCAGGCGCTTCTGAAGATCTTCGATTTTGCGACCCCGTTCCAATGCGGTTATCTGGAGTGAAAATAAAGCTGTTTTTGTGCAAATGTACATCTTTTTAATTGATACTTAATATGCCGGTACTGTTATGGCAACGGGTGATATTAGTGATATAATGTAATTATATTTTGTTAATTCTTTATTTTCGTTGTAATTTTTCATAAATAGATGTAACGCATTGTACGTATAAGCCCTTAGAGCAGTGGTTCTTAACCTTCTTGGACGCATTGACCACCATCAGTTTCATATGCGCATTCACCGAACCCTTCTTAATTGGAAATCAAACCGAATCATATGAGTCGGGGGTGTGTCTTGACCTCCGCTGAACCCACGAGATTGACTCACCGAACCCCTGGGGTTTGATCAAAGATATTCAAAAACAAAAGAGGTATGATATGATGTCCGCGCAACTGTCGGCGGACCACGACCTAATTAGAGTAGTTTGCATACGAAAAGAATTTTTTCATTCCGTTGATTTTTTTAAGGTGTGCCTTAGTATTGGTTAACAATATAGTTTGAATACTGAAAGAATTCGTTCATTTAGTTCAACGTTCGTTTGGTTTATTCGTTCATTTAGTTTATTTGTTAATTGATAAACAATATCGGCGACACCCTGAAGTACAGTCCCACCTAGTAAAAACTGCAGATAGCACATCTATTATACTTCAATATATTTGGGTTCGATCGAACCCAGGTTAAGAACCAATGCCTTAGGGCGTTTATTTGACATCTCGTAATGTTTTGTTTTAAATTTCAATCTATTCTACATCGTCATTTTGCCGTATCAACTTTTTTTAAAGTTTTCTGTTACATGCGCATACAGATTATAGATATTTTGTAGATGTTTTAAACCTGCCAGTTTTACCAAATCAAATTACAAGAACCACAATCGTTCCTTTTGCCATCATGGTGCCGAAATCGACATGTGTTATTATGGTTTACGTGAAAACTGAGACTGATTTACTCAATAATTAGGTACAGCAAAGGTTTAGGTAGGTCACCAAAGTGAGCTATTGTTCCTACCTTATAATCAGCAGCCTCTGCTAATTGTGAGTTAAGATCTCTAATCTGCGCCCTCGCATCGCTGAGCTGCAGATTGAGTTTGTCAACCTGTTTCCCCAGCTTCTTGTTTCTGATGAGTGACTCGTCTCTCTCTGTCTGCAGGATCGTCTTCATCTTGGTGCTGTCTTCTTGCAGGGTGAGCTTTCTCCTAAGAAGATCTAAGTGCAGGTCCCTTCTCTGGAGCTGTTCTCTCAGGATTCTAACGCGTCTTTGCAATTGATAAACCACCGCCGTCTGAAGAAATACATTATTCCAAAAATGTTTTATAGGACGAATTTAAAAAATCATGCTTTCAAAGATATTTCATAAGGGAGTGATAAGACAAACGTTTTTAGGGGGTAAGGAGGCAAATTAATGATAAAACAAAAGGTTAATTCCAAGAATAGGTACATGTACATACTAGGTAATACTTTGTCTAGTAATAGGTAATTATGTCTTGTATATATACTGTACTGAGCCCCAGCTTAATGAGAAGACGTGGAACATAGCAAAATATCCCATGAAACCCCTGTGTAGGTGTTCATTAGAAAACTGCCACCTTATAGAAAGGATATTTTACACAAGTGTTGGGAGTGGGATGCACCAACAGAAAAGATGTTGCCAGTGTCCCACATGTATTTGAAAATGGCTACTGTGAAAATAATAATTTGGAATCTGGGAGAGAGCTCAACAGAAGTTTTCAAGGGGGTACGAAATAAACTTGTATTAGGAAAGAAAACTAAAACACCTTTGCTGCGTGGTGCTAAAAGTATTTATTCAGTAATAACTTTCTGCTTATTTTTATATTTAAAAAGTTCTTTGTTTCAGAGGAGACTCTAAAAATCATACGGCAGCTATGCAGACCATCTCCGTATCTGTGGTAATATTAATAATCCAGTACATGAAAAAAATGTAGTCTAGTAAATACAGAAAATAATGTGAATTAAAAATAACATTATCTATGTGTGCATTATTTTGTGAAGAATCGTTATGCTTACCTATACGAATCGTTTAGAGAATTCCAAAAACTTAAAAAATCATTAATTTATAATACATTTATCTCTCGTTTTTTCCAATGTTTACTAAATTAAAACGTAATTAAAAGCATGCACCTACTGATTTAAGTCGAATATTATTAAAAATAAATATTACTTATAAATAAGCAAATTCATACACATAGTTGAATGAGAGAGAAAAGTAATTAAAGGATCTAAAATTTTTAACTAGTCTATTAGACTATTTTGTATTGTCTGATATGTGGATATAGATGATGATGACAAATAGGCCAATATAACTTAATAATGTATCTACGAGTAAGTGTCTATAATGAAGTGCATTTGAGATGATGATCCGAACTTTTCTTAACCTTACTTCTTTCAACATTGGCAAATCGTGAAACGATCTCTCTCTTCTCAACCGGGGCAGGGATCCGTAATACCCGCAGCACAGAAACTGTTGTTGAAATAATACAACATTGGACATGAATACATCTGGAAATAATAGTTTTAAGTACAGGAGAGTGTTAAATAAATAAATTTAATTATACCTTGTCCACTATTTTATCACTCTCCAATCTTGCGAGTTGTTCCGCCCTGACCAGCATGGATTCTGTTTGAAGATCGACTCCAACTTCTTGAGATATCTCGTCCATGTTTAAAGCCTTGCTCAGTCTTTCCAGGAATGTTATTAGCTGTACGAAAATAAAACAATATGAATTGCCTATACTTTTAATATAATTTCGCACGAGGTCGAGCTAGGGTTACCGCAATTAAAATACGGAAGGTGGACAAATTGAAATAAAAAGGAGGACAATTCATTCTGAAATCAGACGAGCTATCCGATATCCGTCTCGATCGAGTTAGATATCGGGCGAGATCTCTTGTCAGATTCGTGTGATTTTCGAAGGCAATTAAATAAATCAATAATCATGCATACTTGCATGAATTCGTGTTTAAAATAACCTAAACTAAAATACGTGACAGCTCACAGCTGAAATTCTGACATCGGTCCATGGAAAAAGCAAATAACAACCAAATAAAATCACACAAATCTGACAGCAGATCTCGGCCGAGAACTATCCGTTCCCACAAAAGATATAGAATAGCTCGTCAGGGCGCTTCTAATTTGTCGTAGGTACCTAAGTCAAAATATTTCAAAATAGGGTGATGAATTTTTGCGAGTACATACACGTTTGTAAAGATTTGTGTTTGTAATAGGTACAGCATGCATTGAGCGCGGTGCAATTTGAATGCATGAATAATATTTTTTCTTGCGTTTAGAATTGTTATAAATAATTGTGCACCATGAGATGAGAGTTTAGTAGAATTCCAACAGCAAAAAATTGCATCTCAGAATTCTGTCCACTATCCCAGTTTGATATATTTGACTTGGAAGGAGGAGTGCGAAGTAATCTTGCGCATAATATAACAAAAGAAAACAATTGTCAAAGGTGCTAAAACTATATATTCTTACTTAAAAGTTTTTGGTTTCAAAGGTAACTCTAAAAATCATTGCTAGTCATTATATCCTTAAAAATTTGTGTATTGTGTAAGTATTGGAAAATTAACTGAATCTATTATGACCGTTTCGTACCATACAGCTGATTCCAATCGTATGCAACCAGTGAGATTTGTGGCTTCCCTAATTGGAGAATGTGGTGAGGCTTGAGGTAGTGGGGATGGTAAGGAGATAGGGGAGAGTAAGTTGGGTAAGATCTGGTCGCCAAATGCGGCTAAAGCCATTTCAAGCGATGCTTCGATTCAGAATGGTGGTCTTTCACCAAGCTGAAAGAATCTACCATAAATATAGAATGTATTAATACAAAAATATTTTAAATTATTAAATTGGGAAACAAATTATCAAAAAAAAATCGAGATGCGTACCCGCGACATCCGTAATCGTAAGCCAAGGAATCATCCATTGAGCATCACTGACGGCGTTTCTGACTAAGGAGGACCATTTCTAAAATGGATGGAGGACATTATTTTTGTGGAAAAGGAGGACGTAATGCATCCTCCTTTCGGACGGATACAATCTGGTAACCCTCGGTCAAGAGAAGCGTGGGATGAATGGCATCCTGAACACTGTACAGGATCAATAATGGCTATAAAGAATATCTATGGATTTATGGATATATTGAACCCATAAAGTGAGAAATCCCTATCCAAATGACGGCCATAATTCACACTGCAAAGGAGGAATGCGGTACCTAGTTAACAATATTTGCTCGAGTTCAGTTCGCGAGGAATCTGATAAAGTTCCAGTACAGGGGCGTTGGATTAAATATACTCCTACATATGTTTGAAACAAGTGGAACCAATAAGTTATACGATCAAACTGATTTCACAAGAATGCAGACAAAAGTATAGATTTAAAGAACTGGCAGGAATAACGATGCTGGCTCACCTTTTAAATTATAACTAATTAAAATTATGATTTTCTACATTAGTCCCACACAGGGTAAATAATTCCCCTCAGGACCTGTGTCGTCATTGGGGTGTGTGGAATTGTGGAAGGTTTTTTTTGGAAAGGAAGGAGCGGAACTTATGGGAAGGATAAGGTTTGATAGGAATCTGAGAGTCAGTGTGTCCAGGAGTATGTATCTATCATATGTACGAGACGGACGTATGAATCTATCCCATCCATTGCGGTGCAAGGCGACGTTCCGGGAGAGGTCAAAAGCTCTCCATCAAAATGTCTCTCCCGATCAGGCCTGCCACGCAGTTGGTGGGCAGACGCATCACCTCACCCCATGAATTCCGTGGAATAAAAGGCTAATTAATGAAAAAGCTATTTCTGTGCTTACAGTGCAACAAATGTTAATTGTTCATAGGTATATGAACGGCGATCAATTACCGCGATTTTTATAAGTGCATTTGAATAAATGTTCATGGTTCATATATGAATGGCGATCAAATCAACGTTTAGCGCGACTTTGATTAGTGCATTTGAACAAATGTTCATTGTTCTTTTATAATGGCATTCAAATCATCGTTTAGCGCAATTTTGATTAGTGCATTTGAACAAATGTTCATTGCTCATATATAAATGGCAATTAAATAAAAGTTTAGCGCGATTTTGATTAGTGCATTTGAACAAATGTTCATGGTTCATATATGAATGACGATCAAATCAACGTTTAGCGCGATTTTGATTGGTGCATTTGAACAAATGTTCATTGCTCATATATAAATGGCAATTAAATAAAAGTTTAGCGCGATCTTGATTAGTGCATTTGAACAAATGTTCATGGTTCATATATGAATGACGATCAAATCAACGTTTAGCACGATTTTGATTGGTGCATTTGAACATACGTTCATTGTTCATATATGAATGGCGATCAAATCAACGTTTAGCGCGATTTTGATTGGTGCATTTGAACATACGTTCATTGTTCATATATGAATGGCGATCAAATCAACGTTTAGCGTGATTTTGATTAGTGCATTTGAACAAATGTTCATTGTTCACGTATTAAAAGGCGATCAAATCAACATTTAGTGAGATTTGATTAGCGCATTTGACCCAACATTAATTGTTAAATGCCGATTTTCGGTGCATTTGATCGTCTGATAAAATTTTTTTAATCGTCAATCGAATGTGACGGCTATTGAAACATTCCAACCTAACATAAATTAGTATAAATGTATTGAATTTACCGATGATTTGTCTCTGCGCAGCGAGTCCCTGGCCAGCTCGGCGGTGGTGAGGTCTTTGTCCAGATTGTGAACGCGCGTTTCGAGCAGTGCGCGCTCGTCCTCCAGCACGCGCATCCTGCCCGCCGTCTGCTCGTGAGCCATCACCTGGCGCGTCAGGTGCTGAGACTCGGAGTTTAGCTTGTCGCGTAGGGCGTGAAGTTGCTGAAAAAAATTTATAATATCGTTAAAATTACTATTTTGCTTACAGATTTTCCATTAAAAAAAGTTTTCACATTTGCATATAAATTTGATCATAAAAATGTTGCTTAGAAAAATTCTTACATTCTTTCTTACTCACATGGTTACAATCTTGCTCTTATAAGAAACCGACGGCCACATCAGGCACATATGCCTAGTCTGGCGGTTGAAAATTTTCAAAACAACTGTAATAGGCTATTATATATGTACCTATTGATAAAGAGAAAAAATTTAAAGAAAACTTTCTTACAAAACTGTTTGCAAAGTTTCTTATAAACTTGCTTGCTTAAAAATTTGTCTACAACGTGGTCAACAAAGTTGCTTATTTATAGTTGATTATAAAGTTTCTTACAAAGCTACTTTCAAAACTGCAAAAAAGAAACCACCAGGCTACAGTAATTCTAAGAAGGTACCAGGATGCTTTGAACAAAGTTACCTTATTTTCTTCTGCATGGTGAAGCATTGAAAACTCTCGAACGTAAAGTTGCACAAGTTGTTTATATGTAATACAAAGGTCGATGCAACTACATTTCCATCCCGAGTACTTGGAAAAAAAGTGTTGAAACTTGGACTAATATAATAATGCCATATTTATTGTAAATAAATATAATGTTGACTCACAATGCTCATATCCTTGTTATCGGTTAATAACTCCCTTATTCTGTCTTTCACTGCATTCTCAGTGCACTCTACAAATCTGGCTGGCAAGCTCAGCTGATGTGCCAGCCCTTCCATAGCGGCACGGTATTCGTGTTGAATTCTCTGATTCTTTTCTTCTCTGTGCTTTAAATCATCTGGAATCATACGACAACAGCAATAATAATATTACGAAAATACCTACCGATTTAGAAATTGTCTTTTAAGATAAAGGGATTCTAGGCGTACCTTTCAATTGGCATATTGCTGTTTCTAGCTGTGCTATGTTTCCTGTAGCCGAATTCAAGTGCTTGCTCGATGATGAATACTTGTCTCTGGTTTCATGGACATCTCTCTCTAAAACCCTGTTCTGCATTTCCAGCGATTCCTTTTCTAGTCGCAGTCTATCCAAGTCAACGCTTTGCGACGTGCATTGTCTTTGGAGAATATCTCTCTCCGCGCATGTTCTTTCGAGGGATTCTCTACAACACTTCAATTCTTGCTCAGTGCATGCCAAGCTCTCAGTCACACTGATGCACTTGCTGCGCAGTCTAGATGTTTCCTGAACGAGTTCGGTAGCTCTTATAACCACACTTTCAGGGGAATGCGCGTGGGAGGTTTCACAGAATTCAGCCCCCAGAGAAGCGGACAATCTGCGCACAAGATCTTGTAACTGACTCCTGAAGCTGTCTTTTTGTTGCTCTTCATTCGAGCATTCAATTTCTAAATTTCGTAATTTCTTTTCTAAATCTTTGGCTCTGTCTTCTTGGTACTTCACATCCCTTTGCAGGGTTTGTATTGAGATTTCATTCCTTCCCTGCGTTGAATAAAGACTTCTTTCTTTATCTTCTAGATCTTGGGTTTTCTTTTTTAAAGAGGCGATCACAGCGTTCTGTCGAGCTGCTTGTTCTCTTAAATGCTCTATTTCTACTTGGAGCTCAATCACTCGCTGATCTCTGTGCAACACTTGACTTTTCATTTTGTTAATCTAAAAAGAAAATAATATTAAGAAATTTGTTCCTAAAACTTTTCTAAAAACTCAAATTCACAAATGTAATTACGTCTGAAGCAAGTCGATCTCTTTTGTATTGTAAAGCAGCCAGCTCGCTTCTCAGTGCCATGGTCGTATCCAGCTCTACGTCTCCTTCCATCTGCACATATAAATACGAAATCTTACTAAAGCCATAGAGAATGAAATAAAACTTCTACAACGTTAATAAAAATACATGTCTTCTGACAAAATTAAGATTGAACAAAGACTCCGTCAATATTTCCCGACGTTATAAAATCGAATGAAACAATCAAGGTCTAATTTAAAAGTACGTAAGGCAGAGATATTAGAAAATAGGTCGGAGAGAACTAGAGAAGTTTGATCGCCTTGCAGTCACGCATGGTACCATGTTGACAGACAATATCAACTTACTTTTAACCAAGTTATAGATATGCCCGCTCGATGAAAGCTACTCCCAGCTATCAATACAAGGTCTCAGCCTTTCGCTGGGAACTTTTATACGAGGAAGTAACCTTTTGAACCGATTCATATGGTTTTATAATTTCCCGCTTGAAATCCTCCCAGGTTTTCCCACCCCCTTGTGAATCGATGTTTAGTGCAAGGCACCGGGAGGCATACGATATCCATGGCGACCGCCTTTGTAGTTAATTTAATCATATTTTGCAAGGAATCTTCCTTTTTTTAATCAAATCTTAACAATAGATATTCAATTACTTAAATCACGCTAACTGATTGATGAATTTTGTTGAAGACACTAGTTAGAAAGTATTGGTTGTGATTGTTTTTAAATAACACGGAATATAAATAAACAAACCTCTGAAGACGTTTTTGAGCAGAGCACTTCGAATATTTTCCAATCTTCCTCAGTATTAGCCCTGTCTGAATTCATGGTATCAATTTCTCACTTAATCCCGATGCACATTGCATTTAACTGAACACCAAACACCATTATTCATAAAAACTGTGATATATTTCAGAATCTGATGTGTTGCTAGAAAACAGGTGGGTGTTTGTATGTTTGTGTGCTGTGGATAAACTATCGACTAAATGTTTTCTCTAGGAAAAGAAATCCTTGACGACCTGTTTATAGTGCTAACTACGAAACGTTTAAAATCTAGGACAACTCACGACCAACCACATATTTAATTCTTAATTAGGTTAACGATACCTTTTTCATTATGTAACATCATAATATTTAATTTTGATTTATGATAATTTGACTTTTCTAAAACCTATATTGCTTGATAATACAACAACCGTAAACTATTCGACCTGGAAAAATACAGAAATCTGAAAAATACCAATCGTAATCACAAAAGATATAATTTTAACAAAATTCTCCTAGTTTTCAGCCCATAATTGATCTGTGCATAAAACTATGCGTCGAGATTATAGGTACATATTGCTTGGCTTCGTTCTTAGAAATTCCAGAGGTTTCAGGAATATTTCAACTTTAAAATTTTTGTATACATCCTTAGTACGTAGTCAAGTCGAATATAACTCCTCGATCTGGTCCCCCCATTTTAAATTACATTCAGATTCAATCGAAAAAATTCAACACAAATTCTTAAGACACATTAATTTTAACCTCGGTATTCCCATTGAAAACATAAATTATAATTACTTGATGAAAGAATTAAATTTATTAAGACTCTCAGATCGAAGAATTATATCCGACTTAATATTTATGTTCAAAATTGTAAATGGTAGCATAGACAGTCCTGATTTAAATAAGCTCATTGAATTTCATATTCCCACGAGAACCACTCGTTCTAAAATCCTTTTTAAATGTAACAATAATCGGACTGAGTATACGAAACACTCACTTTTACCTAGGTTACATGAAGTTACTAATAGATATGCAGATGTGATAGATCTATTTAACTGCACGGAACAAGGGTACAAGAAGGCTATGCTATCATATTTTTTAAATCACTACTAATTTTATTTGTATTATAGATTTTTGCATGTAAAGGTATCTCTGTTGTCACTTCCCAATGTATCGTCACAACTAACTGTTATACATACACTGTTTTATCATTACTAATATTTTTAATATGAATTTGTGGCATGTAATTAGTGTTTATGGCATACTTATGCCGTTTGTATTAAATAAATAAATAAATTAACATATTGATGATAGGTTAAAAAAAATCTTTTTTTCTTTCCAATTTTGGTCGGCTTTACAGATTAACTTGTAAATCTCTGCTTTCTGAGTACTACTACTATCAACCCGTTTCATTTTCCATTTAATATTATTTTATGAAATATTGAAAACTCTGGAATTTCACCAAAGAAGCTATTATATAATATTGTATTCACTTACTTACAGACTTTTCAATTAGGCTTCAAATTAGAAAATCAATGTGTATGCTATATATTTTTTTCAAATTTATTTATTGGCTTGCTAACAGAATACATCACATAATAATTACAGTAATTTACATTTATGGTTATAATGACGATTCTACTATAAGTTACAATAATAATAAATTAAATGACAAATACGTAAAACAAACTAAACATACATACACACATTACAAGAACAAACAATAAGATGTATTAGCCAACATAAATAAAACGTATGTTACCTAATAATAATAAAATATATCTATTTATGCATTGCCTCCATAATATTTGCATACATGTAAATGCAGGGGCGGATCCAGGGGGGGGGTCATGGGGTCATGACCCCCCCCCCTGGGCTGGGTCCTGGACCTAGGCGGACCTACTTTTCACTTGTATACATATATTAATATAAAAAATAAATTTTAACTTCTAGTGACTTGACCACGACTATGTGACCCCCCCTGGTGCTTTGTGACCCCCCCCCCCCTGGCGCCAAAGCTGGATCCGCCCTTGTGTAAATGCATGTGTGTGGATGTGTGTATACGTATATTGTATGGATTATGTATACTAATGCATCTTATTGTTTGTTTTTGTAATATGACTATTAAACATGTTATTTGCTTGATATTACATCCCAGATTGTGTAATTGCACCCCCGCGAAATCTCGCTAGAATAAAACAATATTATTAGGTATTATCAAAGATATTCAAATACAGAAGAGATATGCTATGGTGTCCGCGCAACTGTCGCCGGACTACGCGCTAATTAGCGTAGTTTTCATACAAAAAGAATTTGTTCATTTCGTTGATTTTTTGAAAATGTGCATTAATATTGGTTAACAATATATTTTGAATAAGGAAAGAATTCGTTCATTTAGTTTAACGTTCGTTTGGTTTATTCGTTAATTATTTGTTCTTTTAGTTTATTTGTTAATTGGTAAACAATATCGGCGACACCCGGAAGCGCAGACCCACATAGTAAAAACAGCAGATAGCACATCTACTTATATTTCAATAACTTTGGGTATTATAGATTCTATATTTCTAGCCAATTGTTTATGAGTAAATCCGCTGCTCACAGCAAAAATGGACATTGACCTTCCAACTGGCCAAACGGCTTACCCATCCCAATACAGGTCAACCCAAAATATATTATGCGTATATATCATAATATTTTCTAAATAAAATTCAGAAAAATTTCTTTTACAATGTTTTAATTCGTTATCATTATGCATTCGTAATTCGTGTTCACTCTAAAAAGAAACCTAAAACCTTTTCCCAGCTTTTGCCACCTTAATTACCGACATCTATCGACCAATCTCAAAAGCCTTTTTCGCACCGCAGTTTTACTTCCGGCCATAAATGCAACTAGACTTATGCAACTTGTGCAACGGCTCGTCAGAGAGCAGTTTCTTCAATGCGCATAATAATAGACAAGAAAAGGAAAAATCTAACTGCGCCGGCGCACTAGCTGTACATTTTCCTTTAATAACACCAGCCAAGGAGCGTATTTGTTTCGTAACCGTCGACTTTCATTATTGCACAAAATGTTTTATAACTACAATAATGTCACAGGAAGAGTTACCTACTCATCCAATATTCAATCTCCGCTTTTCCCGGTGGTAAGAAAATTTTAAACATTTTAATTAGTGACTATAAAGAAGTTCTGATATTCACGTACACCCTCATTTGAGTGAAAATATTTTACCCCCTTACTTGAACAGTTTCAGTGAATTTTTGAATACTTGTGTTCGTGATTATCACAATTTAAAATGAATGTGTTTGAAAATATTATGTCTATTAAATTTTGTGACCCAATTATTTTTAACTAAATTGTCTAAATTAATACTTGCCCTTGACTTAGGTAATATTTTTTTTATAAATAATTAGTTCAAAAATTAAAACGATTTGTTAATCTTTTTATCGACATTATATTCAGAGATTTGAGTTTAATATAAAATTGTTTTAATATTGGCTGCCATCGATTCTGTAATAATTTAAATTCTTGACTATGTACCAAATATTTTCTAAATATGTCACCAAATGACACGTCCTCATAAAACTAGATCTATGTATTTCGATTTTTTTATGATCAGATATATAATATAACCGATTTAAAAACAGAGGCCTTTATATTTGCACGTTTACAGTAGATGCTCCCGTAAAATTTGAATAATGCTATAAAATAGAAAACCTCCAAACAATTCATACGGTCAAGGTTTGCAAATGTTTTTATATAATGATAAATGACCACAACCTTTATGGCACGTTTGTCTAATTAAATGTGTTTTTTTTTTTAGTTTTGTATAAATTGGTAAATACGGTTTACAAAAAAAAACATCTTTAATCTATGTTAAAAAAATTTGCGACGTTCGCTTTCAGAATTTTCATATTTTTATTGCATAATAAGTCCGTTTGTTAAATTAAAATCTGAAATAATCTATCATCTGCTATCAAAAACAGTATGTCATTAATGTCACATTGTCGAAACTATTTGAAATTGATTGTCAAGCGTGAATATTTGATAACATGATATTATCTGTCTTTTCCCGAAATGTTTATACGAGTATTTGAAAGCTTCAGAGCTCTAGATAAAAATGATGTTGCCAGCTGAAAGATAAGTTATATTGATCTATACATTTCACTAAGAAAGTTATGCTATTTTAAAAACGCCAGAATATACAGTTAAGATACTTTTAGTAGGAGAAACAATTTTCTACATTGTCAAAATTGTATATTTGTTAAGGTGATGCACCGCGTCGTGTAAAATTCGGGAACAGGTCGCTAACAATAACACTCCTTATATAGATGGCATTAAGGTTTAAATTTCCGTATAACACCAGCCGCCTGTTTTGATTTATTAAAAAAAAAGTTCGCCAAAAAGCGTGTATCATTTTATTTTGCGAAGTTCAGGCACAAATATTTCAATGTTTTACGATAATTTTCTAAAGAATTTAATTTTCCACATAAAACCACAACCGAAAAGATGTTAGTAAGTAGGAGATTGTGAACTTTAAAGCAGTGATTTATTTTGATATTTAATTTTTTTGTTGATTTATAAAAAAGATGAATCAAGAAAATGCTTAATTACTCCAAAGGCTTCTGGCTTAATTACTCCAAATGTGTTCTACTCGCAGTATTTAATTATAGCATCTATGAAACAAATGATTTTGCATTACTTAAGGCGGAAACACACTTGTGTGGTGTGGTGTGTCGTGGCGCGCCAGAAGCACATCGGTTTCATACATTTATTATGCTTAGAGACATATTTGTAGGTTGTGGCGTGTCGACAAGCGACGACGATGATTGGTTAATTTGTAGTCACGACACACCACACCACACAAGTGCGCGGGGTTCTGGCTTAAATCTGTCGCGCATCGCCGTAAATATTCCCAATGAAGTCATAATTAAAATTCCTTATTCAACGATGAAACCTGGGAATCTCTTATGTGTCGCAGTCGGGGGGTGTCGCTACGCGAACGTAGTGCAAAAATACTTACAGCCGCCAGCATAGAAAAGTTGTGCATCCGTACCACTAAGATACAAACCAATAGAAGTGGGTTTTGGGCGTGTCTGTATGCCCGAAATAGTATTATTTTTAATCATTTTCCAATATCGAACAGACATTTCTTGCATTGATACTCAGTAACTGTTTGTGTCAGAAGATCAAAATAAATTTGATGTGTAAGTTAGTGTTATGAGTTTCTTTCAGATCAGCATAGATCTCACTTCTGGGTATTTTCTGTCCAGTGATTTTTACCTGTGTAAAACTAAAATCGTAATGTCAGCCATCAATCGTCAATAATACTAATTTTGGTTGTGGGTCTGTCTGTCTGTAACTCTGGTACAATGAACGCAGATTTGTTTTTAATTTAAGTGGTTTTTTTTTATATTGGAATAAATTGTGTCAAGAATTAATACAAGCGATAAAGTAGGTACCTACCTATAATTTAATATTTTTAAAGAAAGATGTTTTCATTGTCATTGTCAAAATAGGAACTGATGTATCAATATTTTAGATAGGAGGTTAGGGTTCTCGTACATATAATTTTTTTGTACAATAAAAATATTTTAGTTCTGTATTATTTGAATTTTTTTACATTAACTCCACACAGGGGGCCCCGAGGAAAATAATTTCACTCAGGACCTATGTCATCTTTGAGAATGCTACATGAAGGGTATTTTGAGGAAAGGAAGGAGATGAAGAGAAGAATGATGAAAAGAAACGATGTGAAATTATAATTGCTTTTTTAACACAAGTAACACTAAAGTAACAATATGTGAGGGGGTCTGTAGGTGGGGAGGAGGAACATAGGATTAGGATTAAGGAACGTACGACGGGAATATACGGGAGGGTACTCGTATATTCAATGATCTAGTTTGAGTCACGTTGTTTAACGATTTTACATTTTAGTTTTAAAAATGTCAATGTGATAATAATTTACATGATAAAGACTAGTTTGGGGTATGTTATGATAGGTTAGTTTAGTTTATTTAAAGTGAGGTTAGGTTAGGTTTCGATTGTTTTTTTTCTTAACTTTCTTCACTTTTCTTCAACGATCTGTTTTGTCGTGGAACCTTCTGGGAGTGTATGTAGATAAATCTGTATTGTTGTAATTTCCAGCCCCCGTTGGCGGCAAAGGCCCATGCCCCCACCGGGGTGATCTACGACCCCAGCGTGAAGCTGAGCAAGGTGTCCGCCCTGCAGGTCCGCCAACAGAGCGAGCAGAGAACCGTGCCCGGAACCAACCAAAAATACGCACCACTCAACCCCAAGTTGAAAGCAAACATGGAACTTTTCCAGGTATTCTTTTTGTTATTGAATATGCCATCTTTTAAAGAAATATAAACATTCCCGGGTAACCCGACAATATTTACAAAAAAACACCTATCACCATACTACCATCTAAGCGGAAATGCTAACAGGGGAATTGAACCCAACTCAGCCACTAACCGGTCTAGACATTTTTATAGGAAAATAATTTCCATCTGGAATGAATAAATCAAATGTTTTCAAATGGTTTCTAAACTCATTTACAACTATCTTAATTAACCAGTTAATTTCAATTGAAAAAAAAATATTTTTAACTATTTTTTCTGATTTTTCTATCTCCAGATTTTCGATTGAGTTCCGCTGATATTGTCTTCATTTAATAAAATATTACAATTTGAGGTTTTACTCATAAAATTAAAAATAAATATTCATTCAATGCAGAAAAGTCAATAGATGTCGCATTTAAAATAAAATGGATAAAAATTTATCCAGACAGCATTTAGTTCAGGTTTGAATCTTGCAATCATTTATAAAGATATGTGCGTTAAGAAAATGAAGATAATGTTGGTAGTTCTTAGTCGAAGTATGATCCAGTTAAAAGTGACCGAATTGGATATGGACACCTTGGCTCAGTTGGTAAAGCTGTTGCCGTGTAAGCGGAAGGTCCTGGGTTCGTGTCCCAGAGGTGCCAATATCTTTTTTCTGATTTTTCTGTCTCCAGATTTTCAAATGAGTTCCGCTGATATTGTCATCATTTAATTAAATTTTAAACAGAAAGAAATGTTTATAACAAATTTATGATAAATTGTTTATTTTATTATTATTTAAATTATAATATTGTTACAATAATACATATACTACAATGGCTTGAGAAGTAATACTGAAATACACGTCTATTTCTATGTCAATGAAGAGAACTAGCTCTTGAGTTTGTTGTAGGAGTAAAATTAGTATTATAGGGTGTACAATAATTATTGTGATAACATTTTTTTTTTAAATACATACGTATACAGATTCATAGTAAAACATTTGATTCTTAAAACTAATAACAATATATAAATTTCTTTTTAATGAAACTACCCAATTCAAAAGAGAAAACATTTCTCGTGCTTGAATTTTGGAGTGCCATTGTAAAATGCATAGGTATACAGAGTATGTTATTACAAGTACTTATATTAATAAAATATATATACATGAAGACAAGTCGACATAATGAACTTGACGTAAATAAGAGTTAAAATTGGAATAAGATGCAATATAAGATAATACAGGCGAAGATATATTAGAAATAAAAATAATATTATTGTATTTATTAAATATGTATGTATGTAGATTGTAAGTAGGTAGTAGGTACATATCGTTGGTTAAGAAAACATTGATATTTGAAATGGATGGGCTGACAGTATTGTCAGAGTAGGTACATATAATAAAGTTGTAACAATTTGGTGCCTGCAAATAACGCGTATGTATTTTGCTTTCTATTTGATATGGTGATGAAATATTTTTAGAGAATATGTTATAGTATTTTTTTATTTTATTTTAATTTGATGATGAATTTAAAACTTATAATTAGTGTCGGGTTGGTCTATTAGTTGTTTTATTTGTGATTTAAAAACTATGTAATTTTTTTCAGACTTGGTTTTATACGGGAGAGCATTGAAAAATTTTATACCTTGATAAGCATAATGGTGTTGGGAAGCACTCGTTTTAAATTTTGGAATTTCTAAATTGCCACGTGATCGTGGTCGGTTGTTTATGTTTGTGAATGTTGTTGTTGATGGATTGAAATGATCTTTATGAGTTTGCAATAATGAGTTCTTTTTGAAAAATTTTTTAAGACTGAGAACCCTAAAAGAGTCAAATAGCTGTGTTGTTGGAAATACAGATGGTTTTCGTAAGATGACTTTCAAAATCAACCTCTGTACCCTTTCTACAGGTAAGAGGTTAGTTTTGAAAGTCCCACCCCACCCGATTATACCATATTGTAGAATAGATTGGGCAAGAGAGAAATAGATAGTTTTGACCATACTGGATGATAAGATGTTTCTCAGTCTAATAAATATGTATATAAGTTTTCTTATTCTGGTTACTGTATTTTGGACTTGTTCTTTCCATTTTAAGTGTCTATCTACTATGACACCCAGATACTTTATTCTATTTTTGCATGTTATTGGTAGGCAATTTTCATCGTTGCATTCCTTTTTATTTTCACACTGTGATGAATGGGTTTTAATAGTTATATTGTTCTCGACATTTTTTTCTTTCAAAGAAAATGGAATAAAATAAGTTTTCTGCGTATTAAGTGAGAGACAATTTAGGTCAAACCATGTTTTGAGTATGTTTATATTGATATTTGCTATACTCATTGTTTCCTCCCATGATTTCCCTTTAGTGATAACTACAGTGTCGTCTGCATAAGATATATATAATATATTTTTAAATATCATTTTTAACCTTATATCTATAATATTATTTATTTTTAAATTTACGTTAATTTTAAATCTCTACTTTTCAAGTTTAATTTATCTTAATTGTATGTTTTTTATTTACTTTTTTCCGTTTTTTCACCAATATTATATATATAGGTATGTATTGTGCATAATTTTGTATATGAAATGGAGGCCTCAGCACGAAAACGAAGTTACCTACTACTTAAATAAAACCAATTAAAATCTCACGTCAACTTTAAAACAATTACAACATTATAGAGATAATAAAACATATAATTGCTTCAATTCTCTTGTTTCCCAAATTTTGTCCGCTGAAAAAACCTAATGACGCGAACCCAGAGAAACCCATCCCGCCCCATCGTATCCCATTACCCCCCCCCCCTCCACCCCCCCCCCTCCCCGCCCCGCCCCGCCCCGTTGAGGTAAATACAACCATGACAATAGCTGTTTCAGGTTAACAATTTACCTCAACGGGGGCGTAATGGGATAGGAAGGGGTCAGATGGGATTCTTTGGGCCCTCACTTTGGGAATCTCAAGTGAGAGGGGGGGGGGGGTCGCACTAAATCTCACTTAATCTCACCAAGGGGGGGGGGGAGTCTAGATTGCAAAAAAACTTCTCACGTAATTAATGTAGGTATGCCCCCTTTTTTACTTCTTGGGGAAGACTATTTATTTTATTTTATTTTATTTTTTTTTTTATTTTTTTTTTTTTTTTTATTATTTTTTAGCATATAAAATATAATGTACATTTAGATGATGTATTAATTTGCTTACATGTTCATATTCAAATATGTTAATACCACTCTTCCATGGAAGCGTTAGCTTGTGTCTGGAAGAGTAGTGTACATTTTTTAATGCTATATATATACAATGTGAATGTAAAAAACAATAAGTTGTAAGTTCGGTGATATGTAATTATAAGTATTTATCTACTATCAAAACAATTTTACTGTTTGGAGAATGTGTCTAGAATTATTGTAATTAGTTGCTAAAAACAATACAAAATTTAACTTATTTGAAGAATGGAGTATCACTTGAAAACTGAGTTACAAGTAGATTAGATTAGTCGGAAACTGTTTTTTTTTTTGAGATTATCTTTAAAATATTTTTTAACAGTGTTTATTAATTGGATGTTATCATTAATTTTTCTAATTTCATCCGGTAATCGGTTGAAAATAAGTCTTCCTTGATAAGTGTAATAATTTTGTGCAAAGGAAGTGTTTAATTTTGGGCATGAAAAAATATATTTATGTCTAGTACGGTTTTCAGTTATAAATTGATATTTTTCTTTTTCTTTTATAATTTGAATCAATGCATTTCTATTGTATAGATCTTTGAAAGATGGTACTTGGAATTCCTTAAATAATTGATCCGTTGGGTAGTCAGAAGGTTTTTTTAATATGATTTTAATTATTAGCCTCTGCACAACTAAATTTTATTTACATATGCATATATATTACAATACATTACAATGTGATCATTTGTCTGTCCAACTGGGCAGAATACCCGTTTCAGGACAGCCAAATTGTATATTTAGTTCATAATATTCTTAACAAAGAAATAGTTTCGTTCAAAATATCACGGGAATTTGCTTCTGTCGAGACAACTTTTGAGAACACTAAGAATTGTATATAATTAAGGGATTTTTTTTATTTATTTTTTTTTATTTATTTATTTGAGACACAAACAGGATATTTATACAGCATTTTTGTGGGTAATAATAATACATTAGAATACAAATATAAATATCCCTAGACTAATGTGTCTGCAGTAATCACATATGCATTTTAACATAAGCAAACTCATGAAAAAACATTACAAGTATTATTTATACATAACTTGAATACAAAATTGAAATACATAATAATAACAAGTACTTATACAATATTTATAACGAAGTATTTACTGAAAAGTAATAAAACAACAATTTTTTTTTTTTTTTAAGTGCACAAATTGTGGAGATATTTTTTGAAAGATGTTATACTATTTACAAAAATAT
The DNA here is from genome assembly GCA_917880885.1 of Limnephilus marmoratus. Classification (NCBI taxonomy): domain Eukaryota; kingdom Metazoa; phylum Arthropoda; class Insecta; order Trichoptera; family Limnephilidae; genus Limnephilus; species Limnephilus marmoratus. The sequence goes on along the minus strand of OU862906.1, from coordinate 31,278,302 downwards.
CTATGAAACTGTGTATTTTAGCAAGATCGTTGTATGATCTATATGGGATGGTTTCTTTATGTCTTTAAAAGATGTGATTTTTTTCAAGGTCAAATTGGAGAACATAAATAAATGCATTCAGAGTGAATGCATTTATTAATGTTCTATGAGTGTTTTCTTTAGTGAGATCACAAGTAGGAGATTCTTTCCAGGCCATTTTAGAGAACATTTACAATTGCATAATCAGAATTTACACATTTATAAACCAATATTTGACATATGATTTCCCAATGTATTTATAACTATTTAATTTTAATAAGGTACTATAATTTTTAGAATTTCTTAAATAGTAGAAATTACACAATTATAATCCAAATATATGACAAATGATTTTTCAAGCTCGTTTTGGAGAACATTAATTTATTTAGTTGTTTATTTATTTCTTTTATTTTACGCCCAGAGTGCTTTTACACAAATAATAAAGGCAGTACCTTCATCTTTAACATGAGAAAACAAATAGTTTAGATAAAGTTACGATGTGAATAAAAAGTATATAAATTAAATAAAAATATAGGCAACAAAAATTTAGTACAGTGAGATATATAATATCAATATGTTACGATAAAAAAAATACGTACATAATATAAAAATCCAACCAACAAATTTAAAAGTAAGATCCAAGGTTTGCAAAATTGCAACGTTAACCGTGTCTTTACACCTATAAGTATGTTTCGCTGTGTCAAGCCGATGCGATGTATCGATGGTACCGACTTCCTGTACCTCTCTATGGAGTTGCAGGAGTTCGAAACCATAAACCATAAACCATTAAAATATTGTATCTCTTTGTAAATACAATTATTATTAATTTAAAAATAATAATGTTTATTCCAGGATGTGGGAAGGATAGTGCAATCCTAAACGTCCCGTAAACTTATAGATATTTACTCAACAGATTTTAGGTAAATAATCAAGTACACAGAATAGGAAAAAAAAAACAAAAATAGTTGTAGGGCGTGGTCTAGGGTTAGTTCGGGCCCAGCGCTCACTCGGGAATGGCGCTTGGTGCTGGAAGGCTGCGGTCACCATTGTGTTGTCCGAGGCCATTAGCCGCATCCTGGCTCCAATGACCCGGTGTCTCATCAGACCGGCGAATCCATGCAGTCCTAGCTCCGTAAATATTGTCGATGCGCTGCTCTATCTTCTATTTCCAAATATAATTCTGCATGCATTACTATATTGGATCCGGAGTCGTTCCGTCGAGCTGGTCCGGTAGTTACACCATGTTTCACACGTATATATAGGTTAGTGCAAAATGCATTGAACAATGTTTTTTTACATTGTTACTGCATTGGAAGAATCTTCGGGCAATCATATTAGACAGGGTGCTGATACTTCTCTTACTATTACCATCATCCGAGAGGTCTTCAGTAATGATGTGCCCCAAGTATTTTACATTCTTAGATGTGTTTATGTTTTCCCCATTAAGTTGTACAGGAAGCATCTTCTCGGGAATTTTTTATGTTGTCTTGTCTTAATTTGTTGTGCAAGAAATAGAGGAATATCTATGTTATATTTATGTCTTAATTATGAATTAAGTTTTAGCTGTTTCAATGTATTATCTTTGAATATTTGTACCTGCTATTGAATCCTGTTTATGGACGTCTTCAATTTTTGGAAAATTTTAAACAGGATTGCTGAAGGAAATGTAGGTTGATTTTTTCAAAATTACTTTATTAATAATTAGTCTTTGAATCAATATACCAATACCAATTGTACCAATATACCTGTAAGTCTGTGAGAAGTCTGAATAAAAAAAATCACTTATCATTCCGCCGTTCCACCCCATATCCCATTCCGCCCCCTCCGTTGGGGTAAATATTCTGCTAGAACCCGTCTCACCCTATTCCATTACGCCCCTCCCGTTGTGCTATCCGCCCCAGGTGCCACCCGTGCTAGCCTACGCCAGTGCTTGTGGTCCCGGGTCAGAAGGTTGGGAACCACTGATCTATATAAATAAAAATGATTCTCAGAAATGTATGTGTACGCGCTTAACTTCCGAACGACTGCACCGTATTGGATAATTCTTTTTTTGTGTTCGTTAATGTCAGGAGGTTTATATAAAACCACTGTTGAGCTATGGCATTATGAAATTTGTATTAAAAAATTGCAATAGATGGCACGCGAGCTGTTCGAAAAATGAATATACAGGGACTGAATGTATGGAATGCGGGAGGGGGAGGGGAACTCGGGTAAGGGGTTCGCGGGAGTAAGAAAGGCTAAGGAGGGGGTAGGGGAAATCGGGAGGGGCGGTTCTCGGGACCGAGGAAAGGGGGAGTGGAGTGGAGAGAGGGAAGGCGGAGTGGAAACGCGAGAGGGGAAGGGCACGCGGGAGAGGAAGGGGAGGCGGAAGGGGAACGGGAAGAATGGGAAAGGACACGCAAGGAAAAACAATTTGTTTATTAAATGGCATAGCAATGCCTGCCGGGAACCCGGTAGTATTATATATTCTTATATTCTGATGGCTGTGGAGATTATGTCGACGCTGGAAAGAGTGGCCCAAGCGACATACAGCCGTATGGCGATCGGGCCTTTTTGCTGTCCAGCTTTATGGCACTTTAGCAATTTAACCTTTTCAGCGTCGATATGGAGCTATTCACACATGTCCAACACGATTAAAAAACTGATTCGGCTAGTTTTCTCGGAAGAATAGCCAGGGCAGCGCGTCCGTTTGAAAAACTGGTGTCACCACAATTTGCGAAATAATATTCAACTCAAGACAGGTCAAAGAAATTCATTTTCTGCTCAATAAAGAATTTCAATTTTTGAAAAGGTTTTATTAATTTTATCAGAAGTAAGAAAAAAATTAACTTTCTTCGGGTACATGAACACACCCACAACACATTTCTATACTTTGTTTTTACTTCAGTGTTAAAAGAAAGTGATGATTAAATCGGTAAATATTTTTCTCGGGGCCTCACGTGTGGAGTTATTGTAAAGAAAAATCGACTTATGAATATGTGTTTTTTTGTTTTTTTCGTCAGAAGTAAGGAAATTTTGAACTTGCTTCAAGCTTACGAATACGCTCTCAACACATTTCTATTGACATATATTTTCAGTGGTTACCTAGGGAGACAGATTGATTACGTATCGTAAGAATAATGGCGACGGATAATTCAAAACTTTTGTTTAATTTTAAATTGAATGAGAAAACGGGAAATACAATTTTAAAACTTGTTAGTCATTTAATTAATTCAAGAAGTTTTCGTCTTGTCTGTTAAAATAATAGCAACTGATTTTTGGTCGTACTTGTACACAATTTATACATTCTCCAGCTAGTTTTAAAGTTCTTCTTCTGGCATTCCATAGAATCGAAGGTTGCCTATCATCGCGGCACCCTTTATACTACAGGCAGGTCTGAGAATCTAAACAAGACTGTTAAACGGTTGCAAAACACAATCGAAAAAAATAAGATTTTTTGTGAGGCTGTATCATCTTGCTCATAATCACATTACTATGTAAAGTTTACGCATGCGTGCGTGAATTTTCACAGTACTCGAAAATGAGCTTCCAATTTTGATGAATTCTTCAAATTCAGTGAAACAACGTGTCCTTAAAACCCGTCTGCTTGGTTCAATATATTCGCACCTCACAATCCGGAAGCCTTGGATTCTGAAAAAAATTCTGAAACTGCCACTTTGGATCGAGATTGTAAAATATCTATGCAAGACAGCTTTCACATTTCAAAGACAACAAGAAGCATTAATTCGTTCTCTTTCTGGTTAAAAGATAAATTCACATGTTTGCATGAGAGGAAGAGAGATATATAGCTTTTAAAATGTAAGGTCGCTCGGGACGTTTTTGGTCTTATGAAAGTATAACGCAATTACATGTTTTTGGGATGTATTTATTCCTAAACAAGCAGACGGGTTAAAATCTTTTCGGAACTCGCTCGCTCGTAGGTTTGTATGAACCTGCTCACACTTGACGGCTAGTCGTTCCGGCACGAACCCTACTACACCCCGCTTCTCGACCCGCCCGCTACCAGCCACAAGGAAACTTGCACGCAGTGTCTGCGTGATCATGAGATTTTTGTCGTTCCGTTTTTTAAACGGAATTGATAACGGGCTCTGAAACAACTATAATAGATATGAAAGGAGTATGTACACAATCCACGGATTTCCAGTCCCTCTCACTAACAACACCAAATTACACCTCCTGTCAGTAATATTTCAATATCCACAAAGTAATTATTTAGGCAACATATTAATCTTCAGTAGGTAGGTAATATTCAACAGTCTTTTAAAGAAAAGATTATTAAAATTAGGTACTAATTTTGACTTTTTTTTTAGAGACCCAACGACATCCCTGTTTTTCTGAAGGGAGGACCAATGGACGTAATCTTGTACAGGGTATCAATGGGACTGGCCGTCTTCGGAGTTTTATGTTCCTGGGCAGTATTTTACAAGAGGGAAACCAGAAAGTAACTGCTAAACCGATGTGGAGATTCATAAAAAGCTTTGGCTCAACGGCCAAATTTAATTGTGTAGAATAAAGTACCTACCTACTGTACATGAAATAAAAGTATATTTGACGCATTAATGTTGTTAATTTTTTTATTAGGTATATGTCATGTCATCACCGATTCTTGTTTGTAAGGCTATTGGTTAATGTTTTTTTTTTAATATAACTATGGAACCTTTACAACATATATATCTATGTTTATAGTTATGCATGTATAAGTTGGCGAAAAGGGAGTCGTCCATGCAGTGGCGTAGCTAGCATGGGTGGCACCCGGGGCGGAAAACGTGGTGTTCCCCCCCCCCCCCCCCCTCCCCCATTAAAGTTTTCTTTGAGAAATTTAAAACGCAAATTTCGACCTCCTTAAATATAAAAACATTACTAGCTAGTCAAATGTGTAAGCAAAACAAGACAAATTTTTGGGAATCCCGACCGACCGAGCCATAGAGCTATAAATAACAGAGTTCCGAGTGGAGTCTTCAATTTTAATATGCTGCAAAATTCTGAAGAAAATCATTTGCTGGCATTAAAACATCATTTTAACAACCCATATTTAAGTTAAAACCAGTTTTGTGTTCTGAGTGTAACGATAAAATTTCAATTGTGAAATAGTAAAGGTGTAAGTCCTCATCTTTAATTATTAATGCACACAGAACACGAAAATGGTTTTCCTCCGATCTTTGCAGCATATAGTCTGAAACTTTCAAATATTGCACGTGGAAACCGAAAATGGTTTCCTTTGAAATTTCATTTGAAACTCTGTTCATCTGCGGACCCATTTCGAAGGAAACCATTCCCGAGTATTATTGCGAGATTTCCCCGGGTTGCAAGATATGAAAGTTTTAGACTACGTGCTGCAAATACCGGAGGAAAACCATTTTCATGTTATGTTTGTAGTTTTAACTAAAACGAGTTACCGAATACAGATTCAATCTTAAAACCAGTATTGAGATGTGCTTAAAATTTGAGTTGCACACCGTACACTCCAAACTTCGAAAGAAAACCATTTGCTTGTTCTGTGTGTAACTTTTATTCGAGCTTTTGGATCTCACACAGACTGACTCTTAACTTAAATCTGGAAAAATGTGAGATCTGCATAGGCCGGGTCAACGAATGAATACACCGTCAAGAAGCCATACTCACGTAACGTCGCCAATCAAAAAACTTTTTATTTTTTAAAATTAGGACTAAGAAAAAATCTGATTTAAAGATTACTAGGTTATCGATTATACTTATACATATAATTAAATTATTAAAAATATACAGTATCTTTATTTTTCGTAACTCAAACTAGATTTTGGATAATACCTAAGCTACTATTGGATAAAATAATTAAGGTATTATGGTTTAAAGCGCTAGTAATGCGAAGGTGACCTCTTATCCAAAGAATCGACAACTGATCGAAATCTGAGGGTGCTCTTACATTTGGTAGGCGAATTACCTTAGCTTGCGAAACTACCCCATTATATAATCGTTTAGTGTAAATACTATCGGCAGTTGACTTGGTAATCGGTGTAAATAGCGCTGCGTCAACGAATTCAAAACGCATATTTCGAATTCATAAAAAACTTTTTCTGAAAATCTCCAAATTACTTATTATTCCTTGAATTTATTCATGTGCACAAAAAAATATAATACAGAAAAACATACAGATGATTGATCATTTTTCTTCCATCGGTTATCGATCGATTCTGGTATAATTGCATACAAGTTTTGTGTCTATTAGAAAAGTGAACAATCAAATCCACTTACATTGTTTTTTGTAAAATGGTCTTTCAGCACTATTAAAAACGCTAATAGAATAATAACTTTTTCACTAATTCAAGTCAGTCAATAGATAACAATTCACTCCACGAGTTTAGGTTTACAATAAAAATAACATTACAAAAATATAACGACACAAGGAATAATAAGTAATTTGGAGATTTTCAGAAAACGTTTTTTATGAATTCGAAATATGCGTTTTGAAATCATGTAAAGTGCAAACCTGCCATAGTGCTAAATAATTGTCAGTGTTCAAGCGTAAAATATTTTTTGTGGCAATTTTGCACTTTCGTAAGTTTTTTCTCCACGTCCGAGTGTCACCCCCCCTCGGGTGGCACCCGGGGCGGTCCGCCCCCACCGCCCCCCACCGCCCCCCCCCCTCGCTACGCTACTGCGTCCATGACATAACGATAGTAAGTGTGGTTACCGGATTAAAATATAAAGATATAGTGTTATAGTCAAACAGAAACTTAAGTGAACGGTCAAAGTCCAAAGTCAGTAATAAAATTTACAGGTAAAGTAACACGAGAAGGTTCACGACTTAAAATTAATTTTACTAAACAAAATGTTTTTATTATGTTCGGGACTGAATTTATGTCTGAATAACGATTGGATGAAAATGTGTAGGTGTTTAAAAATACCTACAAGGTGTCCGGTAACTCATATATATATATATATACATATATATTTCAGAATCAAGAAATTTCTTAGACAGTTTTTATCAGATGCTAATTAATAAAGCGGTAACCAATTTATGAGATATTTAAATATTAATAATATTTGATTTTTACCCCCGGCTGTGATTTTACAAATTTATTTTTTAAAGACAATAATACCTAAATGTGCACATCAACATATAACAACATACTTTTTACAATACAATGAACTTGCTACATCGGTAAATTTTTATTTGTGATTAAAAAATATTTATTTTACATTCCAATTACAGAGGGTTCTTCGAGGAATGTCACAAACTGATTTTCAAACCAATTTTTGAAGACCTTGGAATTCATGTCAGAATGGTAATCTGTATTCGACATAACCTTTTTCGTACGGAATATAAATTTACTCCCCGTGATAAAACCCGTTTTTGATGAACCACAATGCAAAATGATCAGCAGGCTTCCTTTTCCAACTGGCACTTTTAAACCCCAATTGCCCTCACTATTTTGCCACATGTGTGTAATCGAGTGATTTTGATTCACCCAAGTCTCGTCCAAATAGACTATTTGCCGTCCGTCGCTAGTTCATTTTTCTCAAAAAGTCTACCACGCGCTGTAGCAATGTCTAATCTTCCCATTAAATACTTTCTTCCATCTTTGCGTATTTTGAATTTTAAAACAATATCATGCAAAATACATCGCAATGACTCATGAGATCCAAAAAAAATATTTTATCCACCAGAACGTTGTTAAGATTTGTAAGAGTGATATTGTCCATTGTCATAAAAATCCATCACACTGCGACGCACAACCTCCTTTTTAAAATGTTCCAATCCCGCTGAGGCCGCAAGCCTGCTGCCAATAAATGTATGGATGTCGTCAGTCCTGCTGCCAATAAATGTTCCTGCTTGAAGTTCAATGTTTTGATGTATTCTGGATTGTCACGGATTTTTTGGAAAAAACTTGATAACAATATAAACTATCGTTTTTTCACCTTCCTGCAATTCGTATTGTTGATATTAGGTCACACAATATGTAATTACAATCACACCGATTAAATAAACTGAGTCAAAATGACATTAATAAAGTACAGCTGGTATTAAATCGAAAATAAAGTAATGGACTGGTTTTTGATCTTATGAAGTCAATACAGTACTTATTACTGAATGTGGAATTGCTTTTATAGTAAGTAGCATGATATAAATAACAATGGAATTTCCAAAGGATTTAGTCGCCTTATTCACGGGAATAACCGCCAATGGAATTTCTAAATTTTGTTTCGCAGCGTGTAATTATTAGGTATCGTCTGAAATATTGTTTTTAGAATCCAGTTTAATGTATTTTCGAAAATAGGAATTTACGAGAGACTTATAAACAATAAGAAATGAAAAATAAAAAAATATTAATAAATATAATGATGGAGTGCCTTTCGAGTTTGGGTTTTTCTGAGTTTTAACTGTACGTTAATCCCCGTGTGAAATTTTGGGAGTGCATTTGATGTATTTATATATATTATTTACGCCCTTGGAGCATTTACATCAGTCGTATAACATAGTAATAATAGAAATAGAAACAATAAAATACCAATTATTATTTCTCATCAACAGAAAGGAAGCAGAATTAAAAAGAAATGAAAACAAAAACAGAAGAATAATAATAAAATTTAGTTTTAGACGGATAAATAAAGAACAGCTCTGGAAGTCTCGTGTCACGATTTGGTACTCGGAATGTTATTATTAGTTTTGTTAAGTCAGGTGCGTCAAGTGGTCCATTAACCAATTTGAATAAAAGAACCAAATCGCTCTTGGTTCTTCTACACGATAGGTCAGTTAAATTAAGTATTTTCATTAGTTAAGATTTTTTTATTCAAATTGGTTAATTTTATAAATAAAATAAATAATAAAATTAACCAATTTGAATAAAAGAACCAAATCGCTCTTGGTTCTTCTACACGATAGGTCAGTTAAATTAAGTATTTTCATTAGTTAAGTTTCTTTTATTCAAATTGGTTAATTTTATAAATAAAATAAAAAATAAAATTAACCAATTTGAATAAAAGAACCAAATCGCTCTTGGTTCTTCTACACGATATGTCAGTTAAATTAAATATTTTCATTAGTTAAGTTTCTTTTATTCAAATTGGTTAATTTTATAAATAAAATAAAAAATAAAATTAACCAATTTGAATAAAAGAACCAAATCGCTCTTGGTTCTTCTACACGATAGGTCAGTTAAATTAAGTATTTTCATTAAGTTAACATAATTAATTTGTTCAATGGGTATGGAGAGTTTGAAAATAATGAAATTTAAAAATTTATGTTGAACTTTCGCAATTTGTTTTTGATGTGCTTTATAGTATGGAGACCAAATAGTGGAATTGTATTCTAAATTACTTCTTACTAAAGCAGTGAAGAGAATTTCAAATGAATAAAGTGACGTAAAATCTTTTACTGTTCTTAAAATAAAACCCAAACATTTCATAGCCTTATTAGTAACTTCATTAATATGTAGTTTATACACTTGTGCGTGTAGCACTGAACAACTTTTCAATAAACTGTAGAAAAATGGAAGAAGCGATGGCTGCGATTGTCTATGGCTATGGCAACAAGAATATCAATCAAAAGATAAGTAGGTATGTAGATATAAAAAAAAAACACAAAGGTCAAAGTGCATATTATTTTTATCATATTATGTAGTACACGCCAAACTTCAATTTCGACCTGACGTTGATACGGAAATCGTCGCAATAGGCCAGATTAAGGTCAGAAAAGCAGCATGCCTCCCCGCCCACGCCTTATCTGTCGAACGAATGCTTTAAGCATCTTATGGTCATTGCAAATCAGGAAAGTGACTGTTAGTAACCTCGCGAGAATGGATCGATTCAAGTTCAGGTCTGTATTTAAGATTGGCGCGTTCTGTGCACACTGGTACCTACTCTACAAAAGGAGATGCTGTGTGAAAGCTTTTTTGGGAAAGGAAGGAGAGGAAGTTCTGGGAAGGAAAAGGGTATGTATGAGTAATGAGTAGGAATCTGGGGGTCGGTGTGTCCAGGAGTGACGGGCGTATGAATCTATTCATCCCACTGCGGTGCAAGGCGATGTTCTGGGAGAGTTCTTCTGGAGAGGTCAAAACGTCTCCCTCAACCAGTCTCTCCCGATCCGGCCTGCCACACAGTTGGTGGGCAGACGCATCCGCTGCCAAGACCCGGGCAAACCTCATCCCTATGAACCCGGGAACCCCTGATAAGTCACCAAACGTAGCGAACCACTTGTTGTGACCTATGGGCCCTATCGTAGAGGTGTTGGTTATCCAATAAATGGTTCCCGGGGTGGCAGTACCCATACTAACCTCCCCAATTGACTTGGGTACAAGTGACATTATTTTTTGTTTGGTACCTACTAGACTTGTTCATGTTATGTCTCTTGCTTGAAAACGTTGGAATAAGAATAATAAAAACACTAACTTAGTTATATTATTTATATAGTACCAAGAAATGAATAAGTGGTGGGTAGTAATCTAGTCTCAGTACTTATGTCCAAAAGTGACGGGCGTATAAATCCATCCCTCCCACTGTGGTGCAAGGCGATGGAACACGAGAATTCGCCTGGAGAGGTCAAAAAGTCTCCCTCGAACAGCCTCTCCCGATTCGGCCGCCACTTAGGGTGACCTATGGCAGAGGTGTTGGTTATCCAATAAATAGTTCCCGAGGCGATGGCACCGATGCCCACCTCCCAAATTGAAAATGTGGTGATCGTTCGCTTCGATGATGAACAGAATTACCAAGTAAATTTATGTGATGGGTAGAATTTAATAGTGACCGACCGAAGGTTTGGTTTCGGTTTCGGCAAGTTTCGGCAAAAAAATCTAGTTTCGGCATCAGTTTCGGTAGAAAATCTGCCGAAACCGAAACCGAAACTTTTTAAACATCTTAAAAATCGATTGTTTACTGTTATTTGGCTTATTTTTAACCCTTATTCAGACAGTTAACATGCGTTAAATTAAATGAATAAGCAATAATTGAAGTGTTTTATTATTTTTTTATAAATTTTGTTTCTTTTATAGAAGTAATATGAAAAAGTATTATTTTTTCACATACTTCAATTATTGTTATTTTTTTTAATATAAACTGTCTGAATAAGTGTAAAAAATCAGCCAAATAAGAGTAAACAACCGATTTTTAAGATGTCTAAAAAGTTTTGGATTCGGTTTCGGCCGAAACTGAGACAGGCACCGAAGATTCGGTTTCGGTTTCAGTTTCGGTGAAAAGCCCTGTTTCGGTCGGACACTAGAATTTAATAATCATCTTGTTAGTAGAATATTAATACTGTTAACCCTATTTTTATTATCTTAATTTCCTACTCGCTTGCACATTGGATATTTCACTCTCACGCCAATCCGATATCGTGATTTATCTACGACAGTGGTTTTCAACCTTTGGTACGCGTACCCCTTGGGGTACGCGAGGCAAGATTGGGGGTACGCGGCACGAATGTAGGATTTATGTAACTCAGCTCAACGTTTTCAAACTTCAGCGGTTCGCTCGGTGGTTTGGCAGCTTACCGCAACGCCATACATCAGTCAGTCAGCTCAGTTTAGAGATTTTTTTGAAAGAAAACAGAAACATTTAACTGTCAATATAGGTTCGCTTTTCTCAAGAGCTACTAATACACAGTAAGCATCATGCAGAATAAGTTATCTAAATCAGGAAAAAATCATACAATTGTGGAGGATTTAATTATACCGTGTGCCAAAAACATTGCCCGATGCATGCTCGGCCTCGAAATATCAAAGAAAATTACAAACACACCGCTGTTAGACAGGACTGTTTCCCGGCGATTTCAGGAAATGTCTCAAGATGTCAAGATGTCAGTTGTACGTAGAGTAAAAAAGAATTCTGCAAGCACACGAAAGTACAGACATTTCAAATTAGGCCGAACTTATTGTTTTTGTGCGCCATATTTATCATATTGTAATGGGGGGATGACAACTATGCTCAGTGGCGGATTATCCCTAAGGCAAAGTAGGCACGTGCCTAGGGGCGCGAGGTCACGAGGGGGCGCCGATTTTTAAACAAAAAAAAATCCCAGAGATGAAAGACAACCAAACAACTCTGTATCACACACACTTCTTGCTTCATTCGCATTCATAAATTGTCTCATGGTTACGTTGCAGTGCACAGTACCGGTGGAATACTGCGGGTAGGAGATACTTTCAAACGTGCGCTCTTTAAAATGATTTGTCGGTACACGAACGATGTACTGTCTCTTGGTGTGGTCCAATTATATTTAAGTATTTGATTCACTTCATCATGTCATGTCTTCCTTGGCTCTCCCTGACTTCTTCCACAATTCACTTCCCATCATATCATTTCTTTTTAATAGCCTCACCAAATAACTGTACCCGGTGGCGTAGCTAGCATGGGTGGCACCCGGGGCGGATACCGTGTTGTTCCCCCCCCCCCCCCCTCCATTAAAGTTGACAAACGTAAATCTTCATAAAAAAATGGTCCGTCCTGGGGGGGCGGGGGTGGCTAGAGAATTGTGCTCTTGGTGGGTGACACTCGGTCGGGTGTCACACCCCCATCGTGTGGCACCCGGGGCGCGGACCTCCATCCCTAGCTACGCCACTGAATGTACCTTTTAATCATATCCACCAAGTGCACTTGTTATGATTTTAACACTAAACGGCGCCTATAATATTCCTGCATGGTTTTACAACCCATACTTTTTTTACATTAACTCCACTGAAGAGGCCCTGAGGAAAGTAATTTTCCTAAGGTTTCCCTGTGGTGCAACACTTTACTCCACTATGATTTAAAAGCGGTCTCATAGTGGAGTTTAACCTTTTTCATGTTCCGAATGCAGTTATACAAATTCTCAAAAGAGAGATTTAAAAATCCCCAGTACGATTCTTAGAGGAGAAAAACCTATTTCATGTCCGGATTGCAACTATTCGTATTTTAAAAAGGGATATCTAAGAAGTCACTTGCTGACTCACAGTGGAGAAAAACCCTTTACATATTCCGACTGCAACTATTTATGTACTACGAAGAGAAATCTACAATGGAGAAAAACCTTTCCCATGACCTGACTGCAACCATTTTTCTTCTCGAAAAAAATAACTAAAACGGCACTTGTGCCTCACAGTGATGAAAAACCTTTTTCATAACCCGACTGCGACTATTCATGGGCTACAAAATTGTATCTTAAAATTCACATGTTTACCCGCAGTGAGCAAAAACCTTTTTCATGTCCCGACAGCCATTATTCATGTCGTACCAAGGAACTTCTTAGAAATCATTTGCAGACTTATAGTGACATAAAACCTTTTACATGTTTCCACTGCGACTATTCATGTTCTTCAAAGAGGTCACCAAAAAATCACATGTTTACCCACAGCTGACAAAAACCTGACCGGACCTTTTTCTTGTCCCGAATGCAGTTATTCAAGTTCTCAAAAGGGATATTTAAAAATTCACAGCGTGATTCACGGTGGAGAAAAACATTTTTCATGCTCTGAGTGTAACTATGGACGTAATACGAAGAAAAACCTAAAAAAATCACATGTTTTCCCATAGTGGATAAAAAACTTTTTCGTGTCCCGGCTGCAAATATTCATGTTCTGCAAAATAACAACTAAAACGTGACATATTTATCCACAGAAAAAAGTCTTTTTCGTGTCCCGACTGCAACTATTCATGTTCTCAAAAGGGACGTCTTAGAACGCATTCGCTGATTCACAGTGGAGAGAAACCTTTTTCGTGTCCTGACTTCAACTATTCATGTTCTTCAAAGGGATGTCCTTAGCATCACATGTTTCTCCACAGTGGGAAAAAACCCTTTTCATGTCCCGACTGCAACTATTCATGTGCTGCCATGCTACGAAGGGATATCTTAAAAGTTACATGTTTACTCACACTTGAGAAAAACCTTGATCAGTAAATTTTTATAGTAAATTTACGTTTTTAAGGAATTTGGTCAATTCTGAAGAAGTTCAAAATAGTGCTTATATGTTAGTAAGATATATTGTGGTGATTTAGAAAACCGCTTGGTTGATGAATTTATCCATCTATGTTCTTATTTATCAGCGATAGTTCGACATGGAGAACTGCCCCAACAACCAAAGCGATTTAACAGGTTCTAAGAAATAAATAACTCGAAATAATTTACCCAAACATTGACATAGCCTTAAGAATATGCGTATCGACGGCAGTTAGCAATTGCATTAGTAAGCGGAGTTTTTCCTGTCTAAGGAAAGTGAAAAATTATCTTCGCTTTTACGTGACAGATAAGAGATTAAATTCATTAGCTATACTTAATATTCAATCAAATTTTTACTATCTTTGTAGTATGTACTATGTAGTATGTTAGTAGATACCAATTTTTAAATAACTAATTGATAACTTTAATTTTTTTATTTATAAATTATTTAAATTTTTTTATTAATTATCCCTACTAATAATATAACTGCGATAGTGTGTATGTATGTGTGTGTATAGGTAAATGTTACTTCTTCATGCAAAAAAAGACTTAACCGATTGCGATGCAACTTGGTATGTAAAAAAAATAGCCGGGCGAAAAATAGAGGGGCGCCGATAAGGTGTTGCCTAGAGCGCCCTCACCATGTAATCCGCCTCTGCCTATGCTAGTTACGTCACTAGTTATGGGTTACAACAAATTTGTAGTAAGGGTCAAAGGGTAGGCAGGCTTAGAAAGGATGAAAACCGCTGCTCGACGATATTAAATTTAGGGCCGATTTGTCTACACACACGGTGATCTAGGTCTAGGAGACAATATCGGGGCAGTGGTGGGGAGCGCCCTAGGTAACATTCGATTTTAGGGAGGTGTGAAAGGCCTTTTAAGGCGATCCAATAGTCCAGGAAAAAATCGAAATCGGAATTCACGCCCCTTTATGGGAGGAGCTTGAAAATACTTAAGAAAAAGCTTTTGGAAAGGTTGGAAAAGGTATTTGAGAAATTTTTTTTACAGGTTGATTTCGTAAAAACCTGTTGTAAAAAAACATTAACTTCCTTTTTACGCCTTGTTTATTGTAATAAAACTGAAATTTAAAATTGATTTCACGAAATCAAGCGACGCGGAGTAACGCGTCCATCTCCCGCTCAGTTCGGGGCGTTCGGGGCGTGACTGAGGCGTGGCGACTATGGCGTGGACAGTAGTTCTTCGGTGGACGCCATAGGGTTCACTTTGAAAAACCAAATTCGTCGACTAGCGGCCGTCTTGTAAAATAACAACGCGAAAATGCATATTTTATTTTATTTTCGGAAGATCGGGTGTAAATATCAACTTTCTTGCAATTATTATAAAATAAACTGAATTTGCCACATTATACAATAAAACCATATCCGAAAAGGGGTTTATAATTAGGAGAGTTTGGACTTGAAAGCGTGTTTTTTAGACCATATACTTTATTTTTTTATAGGCTTATTAAAAGACTTATAAAAAAATGACCGATAGTTTTAATGGCAAAGGTATGTTCTACACGCAGTATTTAATTGAAGCATCTATAATACTTCTAAGCGATCAAATTTTCAAAACAAAAACATATGATTTTGTATGATTTTGCATTATTTACTATGGCTTCATCTTAAACTGTAGAATTGTTCAAAAAACAAACCTAAAAACCCACATCGAGAACTCTCCTTTATATGAGTACAATAGTATAATGTAAAGATTATTCTACAAATTTAATATTCTTAGGTCACCAATTAAAAAAAATCATTAAAAACCAATCTAAACCCGAGAGCTTTTCATGGTTTTATCAAAGAAGCCACTTATTCATGAAGATATTATGTGTATTGTAATCATGAAAGAACGAGTTTAATATAGGTACCAATAAAATTAGTTTTTTTTTGTAAAATTCGGGAGTTCATCTGATTTTTACTTGGAGGAGGTAGGTACTATAATTTGTTTCCAAATCGGCAAATGAACAATTTTGGTTCTGCTTTATTGATTTTTTTTTATTGTCTATCTATAATAATATGTTTATTGAAAAAGGTAAGATATTATAGCAAAAACGAGATTTACAGTTTTTCTCCGGCGCAAATTGGGCCGTCTTTCAAATGCGGCACCAGGCGCCCAAAAACGACCAAATCATACAATTCGACATCAAAATACATATAATACGTATATTAAATATTAATATTAAAATATAATATCCATATTAAAATTATCTAAAGCATTCAACAGTCTTACCCTTGAAAATAAAATACAACAAAAAAAAATTCATACTCAAAATTAAAAAATGGATACAAAAAAGACAATATTACCAAACTCTCATCACACAATAAGAATTAAACACATACACGTAACACACAAAAACAAATATAAAACACAAAAAAAAATCATTTTACCTTAATTATAAATTTTTAGTTTAATTTTAGCTTTTTTATATGCAGCATTATTTTTATATTATTTTTAATGTCATTATGTATAAATTTTTGTTTTATAAAATGGAGGCCTCAGCACAAGTGAGCTACCCAGTGAGGTCGACATTGCTGAATTATATTTAAAAATGTTAGATATCATGCCAAATAAAATAAATAAATATAAATCTCGAGTCACGGTGTTTGTGGTCGCACTCCTTCGAAACGGCTCGACCGATTTAAACGTTTTATGTAGGTATATTTGGTAGGTATGAGAATAGGTCGTTAAGTATATTTCATCCCGCCAACAATTTAATTACCCAAATTTTCACCCTTCTACCCCCACCTTCCCATTTTTAATCGCGACCCTGCCATTTATTAATCGCGATTTTAGTATTTATGTATGGACAAATTTAAACGTCGTTCGTATTTCAAGCAGAACAAAATTATTTATGTTGTTTGTTTTTTATTTAACAACGAAAATATTTACTAGAAATAATTTATATGGCAGAATAACGTTCGCCAGGCCTCCAGGCCAGCTAGTAAACATATAAAAAATATGTTTATTTAATATGTACTACAATCTACGCGATGTTAGCAAACAATAATGTTGTGATATTGATCTGGGGGAAGATTACTCAACGGTTCTTACTTGTATTTTCGCTACTTTTTAAATAAAATTTCGCTACTTTTTTAAAGTGCGTTTATGGCAACCCAATACCGACCGACATCTTTCTTTCTTTTTGGTTATAAATTTTGCGACCACGTTGCGCTTCAGGTGATTGCTTTAATTGTACAATTTTTCGTTTAATTTGACATTTTAATTGATATTACATTCAACAATTAATGTATGTGCTAAATGTGAAATTCTTTTTTTTATTTTGTAACTTTGAAGGAGTGCTAGCGTGTGGAAAAATAATTCTAATTTCAAAATTCGCAACGTGCATGCGTTCAATCTTGTCTTTTGTTTCTTTCTGTTCACCGAATCAAAAATTTTAGTTTCTGTTCAATTATTTTCAGTGGCCACAATGCAGATTTTCGTGAAGACCCTTACGGGTAAAACCATCACCCTTGAGGTAGAGCCCTCTGACACTATCGAAAATGTCAAAGCCAAGATCCAAGACAAAGAAGGAATCCCTCCAGATCAGCAGAGGTTGATCTTCGCCGGAAAACAGCTCGAGGATGGACGTACCCTTTCAGATTACAATATCCAGAAGGAGTCCACACTTCACTTGGTGCTCCGACTCCGAGGAGGTTAGAAACTTTCAAACACTGTCATTAATGTTTCCATGTGTATATTGATTATTCAGCGATAACTTCGGAAGAAACACGTGTATTTATTTTTAAAAACGTCTCATGATTCTAATGACCTTGCTTGTACAACATTGGTTTGACAGTTAGCATCATTTTATCAATAACCTCCATTGGTCCTATTTTGAATTCTCATGTCCTCCAGCCTCAATGCAATGTTAAACATTTCAAATGATTAATTTTATACAAAACCGGGACCAGCTCATTTTACACTAAAAAAAATATTTTTTTACGCCAGTAGATAGGTAATAATTAGATGTAATTAATTCCGTGAGCGGAAATTGAAAAAAATGTACACTATCGTTAATTTCTTAAATTTAAAAATACGAAAATGTCATTTTTCAAAGTGCAAAAGCGGTAATATGCACTTTTTCACGAAAAAACACTTTGCAGAAGTTGAAGAATTGTTAGAATTACGTATTTCGGAAACTTTTTGCATTGGGGGAGGCGGAAAATGATGCATTTTAAATTTCAATTGCGTAAAATCAAAATTCACTTCGCGTCTTCGAAACTGACATGGCGCGGCCGATCTGTCACACAAGCCCGCTAGACAAACCCTGCGTAGCCAGACAAACTATTTAAAAACGTAGGCTGTTTTTTAAAGTTAAGATAATATTCACAAGCCCGCTATACAAACCCTGCGTAGCCAGACAAACCATTTAAAAACGTAGGCTGTTTTTTAAAGTAAAGATAACAACATGGAGGTCATTGAAAAATGACATTTTCGTATTTTTAAATTTAAGAAATTGACGGTAATATACATTATTTTCAATTTCCGCTCACGGAATTAATTACATCTAATTATTACCTATCTACTGGGGTATATATTTATTTATTTTTGTCCAAAATGAGCTGGTCCCGGCTTTGTATAAATTTACCTTCAAATGAATCCATAAAATCCAAGAATTGTATTGTATTAAAAAAAATTATTGCGTTTCCATGTGTTTAGAATAGCAGACCTTACACAGCATTTTTTGGCAATCAAATGTGCAAATTTACAGAATATTGGTATATCTTGGTGATAAACATATTCTGTATTTCTAATTGGGGTAAAGTTCGGTTTATGCGCGAAATTCCTAAAAAATAAAACTAGTTATTTTTATACTAATTTGGGGTCCGGGAATCCGAATCTGAAAGAATTAGGCGGCGGCAAGCAATATTAACTGAATTACACGACTTTAAAATTTTCTATACACACACATGAAAATAGTCATTTCGGAAGCATTTTGACACACGAAGTACGAAGATCATAGAAAAACAAGATAACATAGATGTTTTTACCACACAAAATTAAGTGTTGCCATTAAGCAGTAATATCAATAACGTAAAATAACATGTTTATATTTTAAGTACTTATTTTTTATAAATTTTACTCACTTTTGTATCACAAACCATGTTACATAAACCCAGCGTAGCTGCTAAACTACTTGAAAACAGGGATGTTTTTTTGCCGTGACGCGAGCAGGCAGTATAAAGGGGCACAAACCATGTTACACAAACCTAGCGTAGCCGCTAAACTACTTGAAAACAGGGATGTTTTTTTGCCGTGACGCGAGCAGGCGGTATAAAGGGGCACAAACCATGTTACACAAACCTAGCGTTAGGTTAGGTTAGGGACGGCGAGCAGGCGGTATAAAGGGGCACAAACCATGTTACACAAACCTAGCGTTAGGTTAGGTTAGGTTACGCATTTTTAAGACTACGAATTTTCATACTTTTGGTTTAAGAATACGGCCGTTGAGATAGTCGTAATTCATCAGGTTAATGTGTTACGTGAGGAATTATCGTGTCGGAAAGTTTAACGTTATTGATATAGGGATAAATATTTTTGAGAGCTGGTAACACTGCCGGCACATGTTTTTGTACATTTCTTGTTTTTCTATGATCTTCGTACTTCGTGTGTCAAAATGCTTCCGAAATGACTATTTTCATGTGTGTGTGTATAGAAAATTTTAAAGTCGTGTAATTCAGTTAATATTGCTTGCCGCCGCCTAATTCTTTCAGATTCGGATTCCCCGGCCCATAGTTAGTATAAAAATAACTAGTTTGATTTTCTAGGAATCAGAATGCTTCCAAAATGGCTATTTTCCTGTATGTGTATAAAAAATTTTAAAGTTGTGTAATTCAGTTAATATTGCTTGCCGCCGCCTAATTCTTTCAGATTCGGATTCCCCGACCCCAAATTAGTATAAAAATAACTAGTTTTATTTTTTAGGAATTTCGCCCATAAACCGAATTTTTTTCCTCTAATTGCATGTAATATAAAACCCAGGGGGCCTAGTCACTAATTTTTGTAAACCTCCGTTTCATGAAGTTACGGGTTTAGCTACGTCACATACCCGTATTTTCACAGATTCGCCAACTTAAATAACAACAACAACGGGTATGTGACGTAGCTAAACCCGTAACTTCATGAAACGGAGGTTTACAAAAATTAGTGACTAGGCCCACAGGTTCATTAAAAAAGTAATGTGTAAAAGCAAACTCTATATACCTAGTTCTTACGAACGCTCTCTTCCAGTCAGAGTTTTTTTTTTCATATTCTTTTTAGTTTCATATTCTTTTTAGTTTCAAGTATTGTGAACGGTGGCTACCAGGTCCTAAAATTTCTTATCAAAATAGTGATCATGATGGTAGGAATAGAAAACCCAAAGTATATAATAATGTGGGTTTAACAAATGTGGAATTTATTATCCACTATCGGCATTTGCGATGTTTTCTGCAACCTGTGGGCAAAATTGCAGCATTCACTTTTTACCCCAAAAGGATTAGGCAAAGATAATAATGCTGACAATTTTGCCTATCTACATCCATTCCATCCGATTGAAGTGAATCTTCGATATACATATATAATACGTCGTATGACAATTGAAGTTCTGCGTGCAAACAATGTCAAAAATGAGCTGTGGCAATAGTACAAGTTGGTTGTAGTCCTGCACACCTAATGTACAACCAATAATTTTTATCAGCACATTCTAACTGTGTATGCTGAACTTGTAGCCCACATGTTACTATGCATGAACAATATGTTCCCTCAGTGCTACAAGCATCTGATCATTTTCATAGACAATGTATGAATTTGCAAAGCGCCTGTGCGTACCCGTTATCCTATGCGCTCAGAAAATGCTGTGAAAAGTTTTAAAGACTATCTGTTGTCACATATGCAGAATGCTCCTAAAGTTTAAATACATCTGTGGGTACCGACTTCCCCTTTCACAGTTATGCCTAGTGACGAATGCTTAAAACTTCCATTTACTTTGGCAACTAATAATGTTTTCTTTCAGGTATCATCGAGCCTTCCCTTCGCATCCTCGCCCAGAAGTACAACTGCGACAAGATGATCTGCCGTAAGTGCTACGCTCGCCTCCACCCCAGGGCGACCAACTGCCGCAAGAAGAAGTGTGGCCACACCAACAACCTGCGCCCCAAGAAGAAGTTGAAGTAGACTATTATGATATTGCACTTCAAATACATTCATTCCGGTATATCTGGGTGTGAAATTTGTAACTATATTATGCTGGAAGCTCTAAATTAATAAAGTCTCTTTTACTCGCAGATGATGTTTTATTTTCTTGTGGAAATATCGGTAAACACGAGACATTTACCTTAGGGTCTTGAATATATCTGTTGAATGCCTGGTACATTGGCAACCACATATTGGTTCTATTACATTTTGCAAGAATTTTGTGGAGAAGTGATTAACTACCACAGGAATCCTTTTTTCATGGGCGTTCATTCCGTATCTGGGTAAAAATAGTTGGTTTATTTTTTACATTGACAGTACGGGAGGCCCTCAAGGAAAAATCGTTTCTCTTAGGCCGTCTGCTCTGGAGAAACTAAAAAAAAACAGTTCATCGACGCAATCGCAATCAACCTTTGAACAAAATTGATATTTTTCAGCTTCTCCATGAGCGAAGGCTCTTAGGGATGTGT
Organism: Limnephilus marmoratus; assembly: GCA_917880885.1. Classification (NCBI taxonomy): domain Eukaryota; kingdom Metazoa; phylum Arthropoda; class Insecta; order Trichoptera; family Limnephilidae; genus Limnephilus; species Limnephilus marmoratus. The sequence goes on along the minus strand of OU862906.1, from coordinate 31,256,753 downwards.
CATCTTTTGGGATACTCTGGGGGGTCTTTAGGAAAGGAACGAGAACCTGGATCTTGGGAGATCCAAGTTGAGGAAGGAAATGTGAAGGAAGGCCGGTAACAGCTGAGTATTGTACATAAGAATGAATTATAGAAATGACCCACATAACAAGAGTTAGATAGCATAGAATAGAAATTGGCCCAGAGCAGGGCCGTATTTACACTTTTCATAAGTATAAGCCACTTCATTTGCGCCGCCCCCCTCCTCCTTAGAAGTTGCCACCTATCAATCATTCATTGTATGTAGGCTGCCTGCAGCTGGTGACACACAATTTTAAAATTAAATATTCAAAAATAGGTTAAGTAGGTAAAAATAAACCAATGAATTATTAAAAAATTAACATAAAACAATATCTTTATTTTTACTATTTTCTTATGGCGCATAAAACATACAAAAGTATGGTAAAAAATCATACTTAATTTTTACATTTCTGAAAAAATTGAGTTCGGATGAAAATTGTGACCTCCAGGAGTTACACAAATTGTCCAGCCGGATGGCGACTTACAATGCGCGGCAGCTGATATCTCCGTCATTTTTTGAGGAAAATTTTAGAATATACTGTTGAATGTATGTGTAAAATGACCCCACAGTATAAATAAAATATATAAGCATTCCTTCTGTCTTAAAAAATTTCATGAAAATCACTAAAAATACGCCGTCCTACACCTATTTCCTCCGTTAAACGTTCATTCGCCGCGTGCAATAGACAACAACTGCCTAAGATTTTTGTGAAATATTCGCACTAAAATCACACATCCCGTATTGGACGGTTGGGCATTGAACGATACAAATTCGCGGTCCCATACGGGACCACTGGGCGGCTAAAGGTTTACAGTCAGAAAACTCTATCTATCCACAATGACTTTTTAGTTTATAATCGTACACAGACTTAACGGCTTACTAAAGCGTGCGAGCGCCGCCCCCTGAACTCTGCCGCCCCTAGGCCGCGGCCTACAAGGCCTATTAACAAATGCAGGACTGGCCCAGAGGTGCTAAGTAAATTGAATGTGAATTCTATGCGTAATTTTAAAGTTTGAGCAGGTGTGGACATGAAATGGTTATCTTTGATTTTTGTGGAATTGGTATACATAAAATTTATTTTCTTTTACATTAGCTACACGCAGGAGGCCCTGAGGAAAATAATTTCTCTCGGGGACTGTCATCGGGGGTTTTTTAAGGAGAGGAAAGTTCTGAGAAGGAAAAAGGGGTGGGTAGGAATCTGGGTTTCAGTGTGTCCAGATCAAAGATATTGCAATATAAGAGATATGCTGTCTGCAGTTTTTACTGGGTGGGACTGTGTTTACTGGCATCGCCAATATTGTTAGCCAATACTACTGCACACCTTAAAAAAATCACCCAAATGAACAATTTTTTTTCTGTATTCAAACTATATTGTCAACCAATACTGTTGCACTGAACGAATTCTTTTCGTATTTAAATTATTCCCAATTCGACTCGAGCAAAATTTTCAGCTTACTGTGGTAATAGTAGAGGATTTTCAAATATTGTTGGGTTATTCGTAACCCAGAAATGTTTCTTTTAAAAAAAAAAAAATTAGGTAGTAGTCCGCTGACAGTCGGGTGGCCATCTCAACCTCACCCCATGAACCCTAATGTGTACTTTAAAAAATATATATATATTCTATAACAGATACCCTGAGGAAAGTAATGTTCATCAGGGCCTACGTCATTTTTGAGGACGCTGTGTGGAAAGGATGGAGTGTACCCGTGTCTTGGAGACCCATGTTGTAGGAGGGAGGGAACACACCGGCAAATTCCACAGCCGAGCTTAGTTGAACTCAAGAACGAGTAGGAACGACCTATTCTCTGTGGTAAATGAATACATAATCCCATTGAAATACTGGTAGAACAAGGACAGCATTCCCTCCTGACGCCTGTACTATATAGTTTGAAATTCGTTTCTTAAGATAGGAGTATCAAACCGACCGCCAGTTTCTGCACAGAGCCAAGGGTCTTTTTCAGGTATTTTGGGGCTCGGAGCCAGAGTTGGCTGCCAAATTCAACCGCGGGGCGCACTTGCGATTTGTATAGGGTTAGCAGTTAAAGTATCTGCGGGCCAGGTACAGTACACCCAGCTTCTGAGAGACTAACTTAACTCTGGCTTCGATGGGCCCCCGTACCTGAGCTGGTCACGTAAGAGTTGAAGGAGACTAAATTGTCATTTCAATCCCTTTTAGACATAATTGGGTCTTTGAAACATTAAATTCACGTAGAAAAGACTCGATCTAATTTGCATATTTAAAATTATCAACAGTATTAAGGGGTGTTCAGACATCTAATATAACCGCCAGCAGGTATCTGTTGAACCGCGAGCGCTTATGTTTCGTGTCGTTCACACGGCGCAGATAAAATATTTCTTCCTATGGTAGGAGAGGGGGTCAGTTGAATTAGCGAGCGGCCACGGAGTGCGCATTTTTTGTACTGAATCTATGAACTTGACATCTGTCACCCACCGGTCTTGGCAGCTCCGTAATTAAAATGACCCCCTCTCCTGTTTTCGGAGTGGGGGGCGCTTAACTGTTGGCATATCGCCTCAGGAGCGGTTACGGCGTAAGATGTGTATTGTCTATGGTTGATGTGCACATAAAGCGCTCAGGTGTGAATGGTCTGAAGGGATTGTATGGAGAGCGATATGTGGCGTGCTATGATCTTTTATATTTATATGCTCAATGTGAACGAGCTCTTACTGATACACCTGCATTGTTACAACTCATCCAGTTCAACATCCCTTCCTGTAGACTCCGAAATAATGAATTGCTGTTCCTCAATCAACATTCTACTAATTAATTATGGATACCATTCTCCCTTATCCAGAATGTCGAGACTTGTCAACGCAAGTCAAAGCATTGACTTTTTTGGTGTAAAACTAAATGACTTCGGCAGTCGATAAGCAATATTTAAATGCTTCTTCATGCTTTGACTTGTAGTGTCTTCTATATGTACTTTTTATATTGTCATTGTTATTAATTTATATGTGTTCTCCCTTCATTGTCATCTCTGTTTTTTTATTAAATTTTGTTATTATTATGTTTTTAATGGACTAGTGTCCGTAAATTAATAAATAAATTCGACAATTTCATTTTTACCCCAAAAGGAAATTCACTCTAGATAACGGGTAACCGTCAGTCACCATCAGTTCTCTGGTTCACAGCCTTCAGAGCCATTGGAGTTTAAATGCCCTTGGGGGTTTGCTTGTCAAAGAAAAAGCTATCAGGAACTGCACCGTTATCCGTGTAACAATGAATTGGTGCACTTGTCAAAAGGTCATTGATGATGTAGATGTGCAACAAAAAATCAACGTTGGAGGCAAAGTTGTGACTAGTATGAAGGAAAAACCATCAATTTCCATCAGTATTTTTTGCATTTTGGTCGTCTTGGCACCTTTTTGTTCCAAAGGGTTGAAATGAAACATGACATACACATGGTGCCGAAGGAATCAATAATGCTACTTCTTCAAGGCATTTTCCATTGAAATACTGTACAAAGACAGCGTTCCCACCTGATGTTTGTGCTATGCAAACTAATTGATACATTGAAGGAATGGAATCAATCCTCTGGTTTGAGGCAAAGACTCGAGAAGAATTAGGTAGAATAAGAAATGAAATACATAGTCACGTAACATTTATTGTTGTTGTGTTTAGTTGTCTTAAATATTTTATATTATTATGGACAATTACAATACATCTAGACTTGCTATTGTATCACAAAATTAAGATAAAATGTGGCAAGTAAGAAAAACTATTATTTCCAGTAATTTGTAATAATTAAAAAACCTTCTCATTACACCTGAAAGAATTTTGACACTTTTTAAGGCAATTTACTTAGAGGTAGCACATGACCTTATGCGACACATGACAGTTTAGTAATAAAACTACGAAATTGAAAGCACCACAATTGACATACTTTTTGCTTGCCACTTTGAGATTTCTACTTCTTATTCTTCTTGTGCCCTGTCCGTTCAACGGACGTTGGCTATGCGGACTTTGTTTACTGTGGCCCGGAACAGCTCTACGGTAGACTGGCCAAACCACTGTCTCAGGTTTTTCAGCCAAGAGGTTCTCCTTCTTCCAGGGCCCCGTCTTCCGTCAATCTTTTCCTGCATTATGAGATGCAAGATCTCATATTTCTCTGGATGTCTCGTCACATGTCCAAGATATTGAAGTTTGCGGATTTTTATAGTTTTGATAACTTATTTTTCTTTATTCATCCGAACCATAACATCTTCATTTGTAACCCTGTCCTTCCAGCTTATTTTAAGTATTCTTCTGTAGATCCACATCTCGAATGCCTCAAGTCGCCTAATTAGTTCTTCAGTAAGCGTCCATGCTTCCATTCCATAAAATAATATCGAAAACACATAGCATCTGACCATTTGCATTCCAAGGTTGGGATCATGATTGCAGAACATCTTTTTCATGCGGATAAAGGTTGCACGAGCTTGCTCAAATTGCTTCAGATTTCTACACTGCGTCTAAATATATTGTAAGGCCATTGATTATGGGTACGTATTTAATTATGTTGTCTTGATATTTTCAATGGTTTGAGATTAACAATAGTTTTAATATTTTCTTTACAAATACATAATTTAACATATAACAATAGTTGTATTAATATAACATCACAGACATAGCTTAACGTAATTGGAATATGAGTGAAGAGATTTAGCTGAAGGGTTTGTAGGACCATTGTATTTGTCAATATATTGCTTGTAGATTTCTTTGGCTATTTTGTTCACAGTTGGTGGAATAACATTCTCAGAGCTATCAATAGAAAATCCACTGGTCACCGTAATATCCACCGTTCCCGTGTTGCAGTTTATTTTACTGGATTTTCGGTCGGTGCTGACGTAGCGTTTGTATCTGAAAGGAAAAATAATATGAACATTATTTATAATTTATTAAAGTAGCATGGTGATACATAATATTATCTGAAAAGATTAACGCTATTAAAAGTTACATTTTTTTTTATTATTATTAACCAGTCAGGCTAATTTGTTCGGTTTACGGAACAAACAGCTAATTACCATAGAGTCTATTTGTTCGGTTGTCGGAACTATGGTCTCATAAAAATCATTACATCTCCCTTAACCCGTTGTTTGCCGGGGTAGTTGGGGTTGGTTGTCCACCAATTAGCGTTCGCAAAAAACGGCATCCATGACACCCAATGACATTTCGTGTCCAGCGATTCTGACAGTGTCCTTGAGAAATTTTGTACAATAGAAAGGTCAAAATCGGAGACAAAGGAATTTTTCCCACGTATGCGCAAGAACTGCGCACATTCCCGCGCTCCGGTAAATTATTAATATAAATTATTTGGAGTGACCAGGCGCATAGCGGTTTTCTCTATGGTAAAGGGCGATAATAGAGCAAGCGATTCTGACCGTGTTCTTCATACACTTTCTTTATACATAAGGGTCAAAATCGCGTGTAAAATCTCAAACACACCGGTGCACGAACGGCATTCTAGCGGTTAATATTGTGATGAGAAATATGATCTAAACAGTATTTGAAGGAGAAAATATGATGCTATGCATTTGCATTTTTAAGTTATCCGTGAAAAAATTAAAATATACGGCTTTGTCAAAAAACTAAACTTCCGCTCTGCCATTAGCAGTATCGAGCTCAACAAGTGCAGTTGTTTGCAAAATCTAATATTTAAAAAATAACATGTTAACTTCTAATAATAAAATTTGAAAGCGTATTTAATTGCCTTAAAAACAGTTTTTAGGATACATAATACATATAGAAATTTTATTAAATTTTAAAATAACAGCATTTTGTGACCGGGCAATAAAGGTTAAACAGATAAATTTAGTGATATTTATGTGAAAGATTATTTGAATTCCAGACAGTAACAATAAAAATATAATAGAATATACTTCACAAGATAAACCTTAATTATGTATATACTTAAAAAAATGACTTTATTGTAATCTCTCCCTCATTGTCATAAATGACACGTAATAGAAGGAGAGATTTAAACAGAGCTCTTAATAGCAAGATCATAACAATACATTTCATTTTACATAGGGGGGTTCCAAAGAATACTGTTTAACCCCTCAGACCTCAACCATATTTTGATATTTTGAATGCAAACTAAAAGGTTTAAAAATGGCACGTCTAACGTTTTTCCTAACTAAAGTTACTGGTAATGAAAAAAAAAACACACATATTTTAATAGACAAATGCAGGGGCGGCCCAAGCTAAATTATTAGGTGGTGCGAAATCTCGTGGTGGCGCTCCCCCCCTCCTAACAAAAATAGAGCTCTTTATACGCAGTTATGCAACTTTAATTGAAGTACCTACTAGGACGCAGTGGCGGTTTTCTCTAAAGTGCGTTTGTGCGCTGAACCCCCATTAAAAAGCTGATAAAATAAAAGAAACTGGTTTTATAATAATATACATATAATATTATTATAAAACAAGTTTGTAATCATTATTAAACAAGTTCATAAGCACACTATAAATAGGGCTCCTTTAAATTCCGTATTTGAAACTCGCGCCACCGCACCGCGTCGAAATCGGTACCTATATCCATTTTGTGCAAGATGTGTTACGCGAAAAATTTTGTATAGAAAAATATCCAGGCCCATACCAATCCTTCTGTCGGTGATTTGAACGAAACTATGTATTTCGTTACCAAATTCAAGCGCCAAACATCAAAAAATATGCTACGGATAAATTGAACCTTTTACTACCTTTTGTACGAATTGGAATTACAATAAAATTATTATTTACGAAACAAAAAATATAAGCGTAAACTACCAAAGAAACGTTTTTTCATGACTTTTAAACAATTTAAAAAAAAAGCCCTTTGTGGCTAAGACTATTTTTGACCTTTTTATGATTTAATTTTTTTTACTTCTTATAAAATTATGCACAAAATAAATAAAAACCACTTTGGCGCGTACTTGCCTCGTGCAAAAAAGATGCTCGATTTAAAATTTTGAAGGCGTGAGAATCAAAATATTTCTAGCGTTTATATTCCCCTTTTTTATATTATTTTCGGCAAATGCCGCATTTTCAAGTCGCTAGTTATGTAATTTATTGTTTAACTTACTTAGGTATTGTTTTGGATATCAAATTGAAAACGGTTGCGTTTATAGGTTGTCGCTAATATTGTCATGTTTTTTTTTAAATCGCTGAACAATTGTTGTGTATATAAAAAATAATGCTAATAAGGGAACGTACCCATACTACGTGACACTTTTAGGGGGGGGGGGGGGGGTCTTCAAAAGGTCACGCTCCATACAAATGAGCGGCGGGTTCCTTAGGATTTTGGTCACCGGGGGGGGGGGGGGGGGGGGGGGGTTAAAAATTGCAAAAAGTTGGTCACGTAGTTTGGGTACGTTCCCTAATATAATTGAAAAAAGGTTGGAAATTAAAAATAAAAGGTCTCCGCGTCCACTTATATATTCTTGCTGTAAAAACAATAATAATTAGCAACGTGCATTGATGTAAAAAACATTAAGCAATTTAATTCCTCTAAATGTAAATTTTGTTTAGATATATCTTCTCTTGGATTTCTGAACCCCCTGTTAAAAAGACTACGAACCGCCACTGCTAGGACGGAAGAGAAATAATAAGAGAAAAGAAATAGGTTTGATTACATTTATTTTATTAAATCTGTGAAATTAATAAAAAAACGAGAACACAACTTTTCTTGCTTTTGCGCTTGCGAATTTTTTTATTAAATAAGAATAATTTAACCCTTGGGCAATGTCATTCTCAATTGATAAAATTGCAAGACCAGAATACGTAAGAAAGGACTTAGTGGAGAAGGCATGGATTGATGTTGGAAAAAAAGTCATATGACATAGCTTGAAAGCGTGTTAACTCCACGGCTGCACATGAAAAATGATCAAGTTCAGTATTATTTCGGGTAGTGCCGTGTACGAAGACTAACATTAAAAAGTAGTATATCAGCAGGGTACTTGACTGTGGTTTCGTTACAATTACGTAGATTGTAAGTATCTCCATGAACGGAGGGCCTAAACGGCGAAAAATCGCCTACGTTGACAACACTGCTTGCTACCCGCATCGACCACACGATTTAAGTGCACGATCAATAGATAGTCGATCAGTGGTGAGTTCGGCGCCCCCCTTATGACGGCGCCCTGTGCGGTCGCACCGCTCGCACCGCCCTAGGGCCGCCCTTGGACAAATGTATTATAAAGGTTATCATGCAGTGGCGGCCGCTGCCCTGAAAACGTGGTGGTTCATTGATAATCCGTAACTATGAGATAACGATTACTAAGCAACATTAGGTAAAAATGATCCCACTAATCTTATTTGGAGAGAAGATCTATTTTAAGCTGTTTTCGAAGTGCGAAAACTTCTATATATCGCTTTTTAATTAAAATTTTTATTTTAAGAAATTAAAATACTAACCACTAAGAAAATAAAAATACTAAATCTTAAATTTCAATCCAAAAAAATTTTTCGGCAACTAAAGGGTTAAAAAAATTTTTGAGCCCGGTTTACCCTTCGATGCATTTTATAGGACATTACACAGCTGAAATCAACCCCCAAGTGAAAAATTTTTTCAAATTTAACCAAAAAAATTCCAACTTCGGACCCGATTTACTCGAAAACGAAAGCTCAAATCAAAAAAGTTATATCACAAATCGACTCCGAATGTGATGTAGATTTACCAGTTTCCCGCTTGTACTGCGAGTTTCCGGACACCATGTATTTCATCATATACAGTATTTATAAACAATGTATAAACAGTACGTGGGCAAAATTGTCAACGTTACCTATAAAAAAATTGAATTCCTTAATGATCTGCGTTTTATAATTTAAAACACAAATATATGTAAAATTTGGGTATTTGCTATACCTATTGATTAAAAAATGAATTATTCAGTTTGGTTAAGTATTTTTGCCTCAAATCCAAATTTAAGTTCGTATGATAAAGGCCGCCCGTGTGGCACGCGAGAAAAGCTTAATTTTTAGCTACATAAGGCCGGCGGTATTTGGGATATTCAATACAAAAACATAATTCGTTCCGTTTGCCATCGGTCTGCACACGGGGACAGGGCAACTTCGCGCGGATCTTTGAGAATTCGCTCTCCCTGATTCATATTATATTAGGCTATAATGATGGGTTGATTTGGATGGGCCTGTTCACTAATACTTACCTGCGGCTGATCCATTCATTTTATTTTGACTCTTTTATAGGGTAATAAATGAGAAGAAGTTATGTGTTATGTTGAACTGAATTTAGATATATATTTACAACTACACATTTTATGATTTAATATACATGACAATTATTTATAGGTACTAAGTTTAATAAGAGTAAAAACTAAGAGATGCACTATTGCAACCCACCAAGACCAAAGCACCTTCCGGAATGATTTTCAAGAAAACGAATTTTGCTAAATCACCGGAACTGTCATTTCGATGCTTGGGTTTTGGTGTTGCCAAGTTGTAAAATAATATTTGTGGCTGTTATGTTCCGAACAATATGTAGTACCTACAAGGCATTATTTTTGTAGGTGACATTTTTAATGAGATTCATAGATTTTTTATTTTTCAGTAAGATATTATCAAGTAATTTTTAATTTACCAGTGCTGCACACGAACTCACTGTCTCACTGTACTAAAAAGGGAGATAAAACAGTTTCTGAGACCTGAATTGTTCCGAAAAGCTAAAAAATTATCCTGAGCGGTTGAAAAGTATGTACTTTATAGGAAAACGGGAAATAATATAGTATGAAATTTTATGTCATTTATTCCTAATAATTCTTATGCCTACAATACATGACATCTTTTTTCAGTCCGATTCCAATTAGAGAACATTTTTCGCTTTACGCGATAGCTATTTTCATATTTACGATTTCAGTTGGCATCACAGTAATTAGCATGGTTCATGTGTTGCATGCAGTGATGACAATTGAAATAGTAGATATGAAAATAGAGCTGAAAATAGCAAAAAATGTTGACTTTGGTCTCTAATTGGAATTGGGCTGAAAAAAGATGTCATGCATTGTAGGCATTACACTATTATTTAGTAGTACACGCACTGGGGTGAGAAAAATCTACGATTCTAAAGAGAACAGATATTCCCATTACACTCTGTGATCTTGTTATTTCAAAACCGTGTAAAAATAGAATTTGTAGATATTTAATATTTACGTGTTGAGATTCGCCCGGGATGGTTTTTGTAAATGTATCCTGCACCCTCGAGTGACCAGCGGAAAGGTGTCCCAATCATCGCCATCATTTGCCGAAGCCAAGATGTCCACATGCTTGTTGGGCGATGGACTAACTTGTCTCGTACTTGTATTGGAGCTCGTTATGTCATCATCGGAGGACGATTCACTGTTAGAACTGTAACACAAGCCAATTAGAATAAAATTGTACAATACCTAGATCAATTATTATTCCATTTACAGGAATACCAATATAAAATAAAATAATATTAAAAAATCTTTAAAATTCCCCACTTTTGTATTTTTATTTTGTTATTTCCGGCTATTCATTAGATAATTATCTAATGATTAGATAATTATGATCATTTTGTGAACTCATTTTCTATGAGGTAGAGTAAATGGTGCTTTTTTTTAAACTGTGGTGTACCCAGAAGGTCTAATCCATAGATCTTCCAGTTTCGTGAAGAGATTGAGTTCAAAATGGCGCTTGAGTCACGCGGAAAGCGTTAGGCAGTATCTAATATAAACGATTTAAAAAAATAAAAATTCAAATTTTTGCCACTGTAACAAGTTACAAAAACTAAAAATTGCAGAATCTAAAATGTGATAAATTTTATCTTCTTCTAGTTTGTCTTCGACAACTTTATCTTAAGAACAACATTGAGGAATTATTTAGAAAAAAACAATTTTTAGGGCCTTTCATACAGTAAAATAGCGACGTTGGCGACGAGATGTCACCCAAGGTTGAAAACTTGAATTTTTTTTCAGGGTGTAATCTTTACGATATATAATCAAAATATCCTTTAGACCACCTTTTGTAAAGGACTGGATATAAGCTATAATGGCTATTAATATCTCTCGTATTTTATATTCGTTTAGTATAAAAGTATTCATATACAATGCAAAGGTCAATGGAGAGGTGAGTTGCCCAAAAACAGTCATACGGAGATCGGAACAAGACTGAGGGCAATTAGTCCGACAGCTGGAATGGCAGCTGTCGGACTAATTAAGCAGGACGGCAAACAAGCCGAATACTTCTTCAGACAGCAGTTTGATGTGATGTACCCCACCCGGGAGGAGTGGGACATGGTCCCAGGTCCAACCTCCAGACAGGAACTAATCTGGTTCACAGATGGGTCCAAAATGGAGGAAGGAACGGGGGCTGGGGTATGTTTACAGGGTTCCAAGAGGGAACTAAGTATACCTCTAGGAATACACTGCACTGTGTTTCAGGCTGAGATGAAAGCCATCTTGGCCTGCGCACAGGAGAATATACGTATCGGGTACAGGAATAAGAACATAACTATTTGTTCTGATAGCCAGGCAGCCCTTATGGCACTGGAAAGTAACCGATGCGACTCCAGACTGGTGATGGAATGTAGAACCGTTCTTACAGAACTCGCTACCATCAATAAAATAACCCGGATATGGGTACCAGGACATAAGGGTATTGAGGGCACCCGGAATGAGACAATCCAAAGTACTCATAAACGGACCCGACCCCAGACGGACCAGGAAACTACTCGATATGGACAGAAACTCGCTGAGGGAACTGGTAGGCCTACTAACGGGACACTGCCATCTCAGGAAACACATGCAGCTATTGGGAGTGGAGAGCACCAGTAGATGTAGAAAATGTGAAGAGGATGAAGAGACTCCAATTCACTTATGGTGCCAATGTCCTGCCCTGGTGGGAATTAGGCTCAGATACCTGGGAAAACATGTTGTAGAACCAGAAGACCTAGCCACATATCCGATAACAACTCTGGTGAACTTTATTAAAGGGACTGGGTTATTGTTAAAGGATTGAGGTAAAATGGGAGAAATTACAATGGGCCCATGGCCTAAGTACTCACGGGAACCAATGGTAAACCGTCTCCGCTTTAAAAAAAAAAAAAAGTATTCATAAATCCTGTTTTTATCCAGACTCCGATAGCGACGAGCAACGTGATTACTTGGCGCACACAATGGATGTTTTTCAGACGGCTAAAGCAAACTGAGGGTTAAGGCAGTCATCACACTCCAGGCTGCATTCTGGAACAACTCTGCAGAACTGCATTCATACCAGTCTTGTAGATTACGAAGGTGGGAACTGCTACATCTTCCTCTACTTCTTCAATCAAATCTTTAGAGATCTTATTTCTTGTCGGCCATGAAAAAATTGTACCCTTTAAACGTACCTAGATAGAATAACTTATTCGATTGGCAATAAAATAAATAATGAGATAAAAGTTCTTGCTTTTCGTTTCGTAAAGAGTAGCCATTTTAAAATAATAACAATGTCAGTATTGCGTCACTCTTCAGCGCACCCGCCTAAGGCGCATTTGTTCGGTTTGTTGCATTTACTTTATTTTTTATTGTTAAAAACACTTATTAGGGCCTTCATGAATATTTTTATGTTTCTTTAAATATTTTTTTAAAACAGGAGGAAAAAAATCATTTCTCTGAATGTAAGTAGCTAATTAGGGGAAACTAATTATGGTAAGATTATACAGGGTGTTAAGGGACGTACTTGACTTACTTTAACCAGTGATTCCTGACATTATTTGGAGTAAAAAATGTAAATGAAATTTTGGTCTCCGGTGACATTTTTAATTTTTTTTTTTAAATTTTTTTTACAAAAACATAAAAAAATGATAGTTGTTGAACAGTTGAGGGCGGGGTAAGGGGTTCGTCAGACACCCGGCTGAGTGACCAGTGACGATGTGCGGAAGAAATTTTTTTTTGTTTGATTTTGAAGAAAAAAATTTTGAAAAAAAAAAAAAGTCGTCAAAAAAAGTCACCGGAGACCAAAATTTAATTTACATTTTTTACTCCAAATAATGTCAGGAATCACTGGTTAAAGTAAGTCAAGTACGTCCCTTAACACCCTCTATTTTATAAATATGTAATAATAATAATAATTATATCTTTATTGAATGAATTTTGCAAGATTATAACTAAAAAGTACATATTCAGTGTTATGTTCACAGTGGTTTAAAATTACATAAGTACAAAAGGATATCAACAGAAAAAAATATATAAATATGAACAGTAGATAAATGAAAAATAGAAAATAGTTATAAATTTTGGTTTTTCAGTAATCTGCCTCACTAGAAAAAATTATGTAAACACATTATCTGGTAAGACAGAACAATTTTTCAAAAAACAAATAAGTTATTACGAAAATAGAATCAGCTGGTGCACGGTGAACTGCACGATAATTTAGCAACGGCACATCTTCGACCTCCTCTTTGGGACTAATCTAGTAATTTATACAAAGATCGGGATGCTACATTAAAATGCTGGCTTGAAGTGTGTGAGGCATGTGCGCCTCGCACTATTTTCAGCCTAAAGATGTCATGTCTTCAAGTGGGACAGTATTTTTTACATGATATAGCATATCAAGAGATGTGAACAATCAATTACATTTTAAACCTATTATTATACAGACTGGCACTGTGTCAGATGTCCAGACTCTGATTCTCTTTCCTCGAGTAGCTCCTTGTTTAGTTCCTTGAAGTAATTTAAACTATGTATGTACATATTTATGTACTTACTCGCTTGAGTTGTTAGATCCAGAACTGGCCCTTCCAGAAAGACCAGGGTTTTTAGAAGACGGGGCGCCTTTACCCTGTCCATAAGGCCTTCCTCTGACAACAAAGGGGCTATAATTTGGTGTATATTGGTTCATCATATCTCTGGTTGAATTACCAAGCTGGAAATAAAATTTACAAAAAAAAAATTTTTTTTAAGTGAAAATTTCTTTAGCACCCTTGTGATTTGAAACTCAATGAAACAAAAAAGCGACACTAAAAAGAGACAAACTTATAAATCTATAGAATTTAGCCTTCAAGAGAATGAGATAGAATAATCGGTCTCCTTTTTCATAGCCTCCCCACCTTTTTCTACTTCGGTTTACCGCGTGTGAACAGCACACGTGTAATTTTTTTTAAATATCCATCTTATGCTGCGAAGAATAATGGGAAAGGAACGATGCAACTGCAAGCGGCGTTTCGCGCTATTTGCGATAGCTTCGTTCCTTTTCCGTAATCCTCGACTCAGCTCGCTTTCATTTTCGTGCATGTATACGCAGCATTAGAATAACAAGATTCCACCTAATATACCAATGTTATGTGATAATGTAGTCCGTCTCTAGCTAGAGTGCATTATCGCATGACATTGCTGTATCAGACGGAACCTTGTTACACCAAGGGATTGATATGCAGATCATTCAATCTCTTTAATTTTCAGTGAGCCGGTGAAATTGTAAATATTATATAAATTATTATTATTTAATGATTAATTTATAACTTTTAGTACGCACCTGATAACCGTAGCATTCTGTAAGGGCACTATATTCATAGGGTCGATGAAAGTCATGGTAAGAATCGACCATCTCGATAGATTGCGTACCATCACACGTGCCTTCTAAACGCACAATCTCGTAGCATTTCTTTCGCATCTCCACATAAGACACCGGCAGATACTTGAGAACATCAGGGTTCCACCACAAGGTCAGAGGATACCTGTAAAAGTGAATAGGCCATGAAATTATTTATTCATGATGTTACATAGTTATTGATTTTGGCATTGTTAATTCATGTTTTATAATTGTTTTGAAATTCCGGGATGAAGAATTATTGACCGGCACAATATGTGTAAAAAAAAAATTGAATCTGAGTGAGAGTGTATGGATAAATCTTTATCCATTATCCAGACACTATCTAGAGAGCATTTAGTTCGGTATTTGCAATCGTACATAAAGTTCGAGTTTGAATCTTGCAATCATACGTAAAGATAGTAAATAGCCAATAATGTATGCTTTAAGAAAATGAAGATAATGTGGGTGGTTCTTAGTTGAAGAATGATGTAGTTAAAAATGACCGAATTTGATATCGACACCGTGGCGCAGTGGTTAGCGCATTTGCCTGGAAAGCAAGAGTTCCTGGGTTCGAGTCCCAGAGGTGTCAATATCTTTTTCTGATTTTTCTGTTTCCAGATTTTCGATTGAGTTTCGCTTATATTGTCTTCATTTAATTAAATAATAATAATAACTTTTATACCTTTTTCTAATTAAATATGTTTTTTCGTGTTAAGTGGAATAACTGTTCAGTAATTTCCACTTCACGTTTACACGACAAAAACCATTGGAGAATGACTTTAAAAACTTTATCTATGTTTGCGTTACAAATTTTAATATTTTTAATTACGTATTATGTCAATTTGTAATTCTTAGGATGGGTTGTTTCAAAAAATTTAACAGTTTCATCAAATATTTTAAGTTAATTTTCACGTTCTGTGTAAGTTCTGTGATTATTTCAGTTTTATGAAGCAACCGGCCTATAATGATATAATAACAGATCTTGAATAGAACTTACACGGAAAGTGAAAAATAGCTTCAAATATTTGATGAATCTTTCAAATTTTTTGAAACAACCCATCCTCTTTCATCTGCTTTCAAAAACAGTATTTTGTTTTGAAATAATTAAAAAATAGTAAAATTATCTGGAATCGAATGTGATGTGAAAACGTTTTTCGAATTTTGACAGTTCGCATAAGAGGCCCTAAATGGTTAGTATTATAGAAAATTTATTTTTTAACTTAAAAACAGTTACTTTCCTAATTTTTTCCAAGAAAAAAAAACTGTGTAATTTTGTCTATGCATTTGGTTGACTTTGAATGAGAAAGGTGCAGGTTTTTCATTCCAATTACCTATGTACAGGGCTGGGCAGTATTTGAATTACTTGTATTTGAAATACAAATACGTATTTTGTATTTGTATTTCAATTACTTCCTAACAATGTATTTTGTAATTGGTATTTCAATTACCTGCTGCTGAGGTATTTTGTAATTTGTATTTCAAATACTTATGGCTTCAAAATACATTTTCAAATACATTAAGCGATCTTATATCTGACAGTGAAAAATAATCTAACATAGATAATACGTAGAGTAAAAACGCTAGAATCCTGTACTATTGTCCTATTCAGCGCCCTTGAGATGATTTTTCATGAAAACGGCGCTTTATAAATCAGCCAAATATTATTAAATATTATTATTGTCCTGTGCTATAACTAATGATTATTTGTAGTTTTCTTATCATTGCTTTATAATGTACTGTACATTTTTTTATGTCATGCTAGTTATTATTATTGTCATGTGCTATAATAGCACTGTTATTGTACATTTTGTATCAAATTATATTAAACTTATCATTGCTTTGTATTGTACATTTTTGTATCATAGTATTAGATCAAGCACTATAGGAATAATTTGACTGAATACTAGATTATTTTTAAGTTAATTACTGTAGAGCGCACTTGAAGTGAAATAACACAAAACTGCGCTATACAAATGTCATCTATGTATATAAAAATGAATTCTGGTTTCCCTTGGTCATTATTATATATCTTGGTATATTATTCATTTTGTTTTAAGTTTTCTTATACTTTCTAGAAGGTTCTTACGGAAAGAAAAATTAAGAAAATTACACAGAAAATTGGATAATTTCAGAAAACTTGATGACTATTTTAACTTCGCACTTTGACAGTTCGCGCGTTTTATAAAATTGAATTTAGCAGGCCGCTGTTTTTTTTGTAACAAACGAATTGTCTATGGCTTTTTTACTATAGATATTTTAAATAGGTACCTATGTTAGGTACTAGATTTGATTGCTTGTTCTTATAAAAGGTAAGGGCACTTACGACAATTTATTGCAACCAAAGGTTCTACCAAAACCAAATGTATTTTATATTTTGTATTTGAAATTAAAAAATGGTTAAAATACTGTATTTTGTATTTTGTATTTCAAATACACGACTTGAAAGTATTTTGTATTTTAAATACATCAGTAAAAGTATTTTGTAATTTGTATTTCAATTACAGCAAAGCATGTATTTTGCCCAGCCCTGCCTATGCACATATGCACACTACTAGTCCGGTCTAATATTGTCAGAACACAACTCTTGGATAGACCTAGGAATTGCCAAAACTCTTCTCAGTCTGCTTCTATCTCTTTTCATTTGCTTATATTATCCAAGGATTCGGTGTTGGCCTCCCACTATCCAGACACCTAAAATAAGGTCTACACTCGGTGGCGGTCCTTCCACCAGGTCAATTCAACCTCCCAAAATTATAAGATGATAGTAAAACATAATATTACGCAAATCAAAACAACTGGTATTATTCTAATATATTTGAAATCCACCGCGAGATAGCAGGCAGCGGTAAGTAGTGACATCTAAAGTCTTAAATGGAAGCTTTCTTTTCTGGGCTGGATCAATTTACAAAATGTCCCAATATCATGTTTCTGTCTCTTTACGCACTATACAATAAATGAGATGACACTCGTCTAATAAAAATGTTTTGGATTCTGAAGACAGTTTGGGTCACTGCTGTGAGGGAGAGAGCATGATGAAATTATGCGTCTGAAAGAGATGGTTTGATAAACGCAGATTGATTTTGAGTATTTTACGCTTGTCGTGTGAAATAATTTACTATATTAAATAATGTATTTTGATTCTCAAACTCGTGAGGTACATACGTGAAATGGAATATTATCGTATTTACTCTGATATTGTATTAATAACATAATTTTTTTTTAAATGACCTCCATTTCTGAACCCACAGAACTGCCTCTGTCTACAATTCTCCATCCTGAAAGTTTTTTTGTTAAAACATCCCTTTGACATTATGTCCTTACATACATTCTGCCTTAACTATATGACTTGCCCAGTGGAGCCTTTCAAGTTAATAAGTATTTTGAAAGTGTAAATAACCTCTTATCACTGATGGGAGTATATTTGATAGCATCGACATGATGGAGGTAATAGTCTGTTGTAGATTCCCAGAGGGGCGGTTTAGACGGGTCAGGTATGAAAAGCCCCAAGAACAGATTGATTGTATTTTGTTTCTCTGCATCGGAGAATGTATTGGAATAGTATCGGCTGA
This sequence comes from Limnephilus marmoratus, assembly GCA_917880885.1. Lineage (NCBI taxonomy): Eukaryota > Metazoa > Arthropoda > Insecta > Trichoptera > Limnephilidae > Limnephilus > Limnephilus marmoratus. Next base: position 31,238,603 of record OU862906.1, on the reverse strand, counting down.
GTGTTTGCATTATGTCATTTCCTTGGGACGTCCATGGTGCCGTTTTACGATACGTCTTTATTCTGAAACAGAATAAAGGTTTATTATTATTATGACTAAGTTATATAGTTACTTACATACTTCATTTTAACCATTCTTAAGTCCAATGTTTGCGGGCCAGAATACTCTTCAGAATCCTGTGCAATTTGTCAATCAAAAAACTGTGCTGGTACCTACTCTGTACAACTTACTTATAATATGGTATCTACATGTAAAAGTCTTCAAGGCCTAAATTACCTGTGCACCAACTGGGAGCCTCCATATTGAAGAGCTAGTGTATCACCATGATCCTCGTAAAGCCCTTCCAAAATTCTGACACAGTCCGTGTCAAATTCCAAAACAGGGGTATCCAGCAGTCCCAATGCACACAACTGGAAGTATTAAACAGTTTTGGTTCTTATTAGCTTCACATCTATCAACAATACAGGTATGATTTATTCAAATTAAAAATAAAATAATTTGGCCGAAGCACCCAGCATTGCCCAAGCTTTATTTTGCTGGGATGGGAAAAGGAGATGAGGTTGGTTTTTTGAAATCTCATTGAAATGTACCCCAAATTGGGGATTCTGTAGAAAAACAAAAACCAAATAGGTTACTTTGGTTTACTTGGTGAACATAACTGTAAGTGGGGAGTGAGTTTTTTTTTGTTAATTTTTTTATATATTATCATAGATTAAACCCAAATAAACTAACATCGAAAAAAAACCGTGCAAGAAAAAAAATAGTTTCCTTCCTCTGACTGCTGAATTTTGACAAAACAAGAATTTTGAAATTAAAACTGTGAAGTTGGTAAGGTATGTAAGTGTTCCAAAACTTTGACAAATTACACGCAGATGTCCATAGATGCCACTGCAAGTCAAACATTTTCATTAAATTATAGCCGCGGACCTAACATTGTGGCCATACTCTTCTGGGCATTTTTTTCACTTTGCCGCACCGTGTCAGCCATACTAGTGGAGAGGTTAAAATGGTTTCATTAAGTTGGCTGTCTGTTAACTAACATCAAAACATCAATCAGCTATTTTATAACACTTTACCCACAACCTTGGCTAGGTAGACATTAAATTAAATGATTATTAGTTTGTAATTAATTACAAACCTGATATGCAAGGGCACATTTCCCTATAGCAAACTGTGCCGTATTAGTTCTGTCGAGGCAGTCCACGCAATTCACCCGGATGATGCCAGTTTGTAAAGTTCCTCCTTCATGACCAGATATTCCGTAGCACACTCCTTGCGGTTCGCAACTCAAAAAGAATCCTGTTCGTTTTATTCCCATGTGTGCAATTTCAGTCAACCTGAGAAAATACAATTTTTCCTTTACACTACCAATTTTGTAATTAAATAACATGGGTACCATAAATAATAAAAAAATCTTAAATAGGAACAGAAGAACTCATGAGAGGACGGGTCTTTAAGTAAGTCTCATGTGTGCTTTTTATGTCGCAACGTTGACAGTTCATAAATTAACACCAGCTGCACGGCAGGCTGGATCGAGAGAGAATGGTTGAGGGAGTCCCTTTTGACTTCTCCAGCCGTACTCTCTCGGAACATCGCCTTGCACCGCAGTGGGAGGGATGGATTCATACGTTTGTCACTCCTGGACACACTGACCCCCAGATTCCTACCCACCCCACTTTTCTTCCCAGAACTTCCCCTCATACCCTTCCTAAAAAGACCCTCCACACAGCATCCCCCAAAGATGACATAGGTCCTGAGGGGAATTATTTTCCTCGGGGCCTCCAGTGTGGAAATATGAAAAAAAAAAAAAATTTATTGCGTACGATAAAAAAGTAAAAATTAAAAAATAATGTAGGTACAGTTTGTCAAATAAGAGCAGAAAACATAGGAGGGAGACACAAATTGTTCAAATGGCCATACTAAAAATATAATCATGGTGGTAACCTAAAGCCGTGAAACCAACAATTTTATTAACCCTAGATCACTAACCTTCGTCGAATCGATGACGCAAGATTAAAAAAACCGCGATAGCTTTCGCGCTCGCGACCGTAATTCTTTCATACTCTGGCTAATCTCAATCGGCCCGTTGCTTCTGCTATTGACGGTAGTGCGGACGATGGGGGGAGTCCACGAGCCCCAATTCAGCAACCATGGCTCGTCGCATCGACGAAGGTTAGTGATAACATGACTTTTTATTTTCGCTGGATTTTCACCAAATTTTTATTAGTTTCCAGATTTTCACCAAAACTTTTATTTTATTAGTTAATTCAAGTCTTTGTTTTGAATTGAATTGTTTTTATATTTTGTATATTTGAACTGTTTTTTTTTTCAAAATTTAGTTATAAGTATGAGGCGGATAGTGGTGGCAAAACGTAAAATTCCAGAGCCGCTCATTATTAAAGGCTAAACAATTAAATTATCGTTATTTAACCGGTCAAATTTGTTTTAAACAGAGTGTAGCTTATGCACGTGGCTAGCGAATACCACGAGAGGTTTGGTGTGAACAAATTCTCAATTTTGTATTATTTTTTACGAAATAGATTTTCAAACAGTGAATTCGTACAAACAACACTTTTGCACATACAAATATATTGGATTTTCAGTTTGGAGATTGTGTGATATCAATTGTGTTATTTTAATGAAATATTATACCAAGTTTGTAGGAAATAAATAGAAAATTTAATAAAAATGATATTCCAGTTTTGTCGCTGGCTTTAGCATGCAGGTGCAGAGCGAACTACTGTGATATAGCCGACAAAATATTACGACATGCAAAAGGTTGAGTTCAAATGGAAAGGGATAAATTGATTTCAATAAAATAACATTACATCTTATACTTCTCTTTGTCCTTTTTGTGATAAAAATCACTTTACTTGACTTGCTAGCTGCGGTTCCCCTCAGCGGCGAGTCGGGCAAAATGAAATATGATACCTTTATTTGGAATATTATAAACATATGTATATAATATTATTTTCGTCTCTTTCTCTTCAATAGAAAATATAAGGAAAAGAAAAGAGATATATTATCGGCTTGTTTTCTAAGAAAACAATCTTTCCTAATCTACAGCAGGACGTGAAATGTTTTTAATACTTTGAATATTACGAAACAGTATTGACAATATAATTTTACTATTGTAATATTTCAACAGTATTTTTTAGAAATCCACTTGAAATAAGATGTGAACAGATTTGTTTTTATTTAGGTATAGTCAATTTGGGAGGCGGGTATGGGTACCGCAGCCCCGGGAACCATTTATTGGATAACACCTCTGCCATAGGTCACCCCAAGTGGTTCGCTACGTTTGGTGACTTAGCAGAGGTGCTCGGGGTCATGGGATGATGTTTGTCGGTGTGAGGTGGTTGGTGTATTGGGCTACATGTCATGTCACGTATCGTATGGGTCAAATCCATGGGGTGGTGAGGCGTGAGGAGTTTGAATGAGATTTTTGTACAAGAACCAGGAGGTGGTGTTGGGGTGATATAATGATACCGCACAAGAGTACCAACTGCTCCAATTTTTTTTTTAAATATTTTTTATTGTAAATTATTGTTATGTGAATACCGTACAAGAGTCCCAATTGCTCAATTTTTTTTTTTCTAAATATTTTTTATTGTAAATTATGTATTGTTAAGTAAATACCGCACAAGAGTACCAGCTGCTCCAAAAATTATTTTTTTTTTAATTTATTGTAAATTACCGCACAAGCGTCCCAACTGCTCCAAAATGTTTTTAAAATTAAAATAAAAATATATTTTTATTGTAAATTATTATTATGTGAATACCGCACAAGAGTTCCAACAGCTAAAATTTTTTTTTTTTTTTTAAATTATTGTTATGTGAATACCGCACAAGAGTCCCAACAGCTCCCAAGGGAGGGAGGTTGAGGGAGTGTTGAGATGAGGTGGAGGGGATTGCTGAGGGGGGGGATCAGAGGGTGGGTGCAGGGGGGGTGGATCAGAGGTGGTGGTGGGGGGAGGAGGTGGAAGGGGGGTGAGAGGGGAGGGGGGTGGGAGGGTAGGCTTTTTTCATATCCATTTTTCGTATTACAAAACTAACAAACACGGGAGGCGGGTATGGGTACCGCCGCCCCAGGAACCATTATTAGATAACCAACACATCTGCCATAGGTCACTCCAAGTGGTTCGCTACGTTTGGTGACTTAGCAGGGGTACCTGGGCTCATGGGGTGAAGTTTGTCCAGGCCGGATCCGGAGAGAGTGGTTGAGGGAGTCCTTTTGACTTATACGTCCACAGCTGATGACATAGGGTCTGAAGGGAGGTGTTACAAAATATTTTCGCTTACGGGGGGGGTCGGTGGGGGGACGTGGGGGGGGGGGGGGGTTGGCTAGAAAATTTCAGTTCTACACAGAAGGCCCCGAGGAAAATAATTTTTCTTCAGAGTCTATGTCATCTATGGAGATGTTGTGTGGATGGTTTTTTTAGGGAGAAGAGGGGTCTTGAAGAGATCTATGTTGAATTAGGTAGGAAACACAGAAGCCAGCAATCATTCGACAGCTGAGCTCAAGAACTCGAGAACTTGAACAAGCCGTAGAAATGACCTATTCTCATGCGATATAAAAGTCAACCAAGCACAAATGTTGGGTGCCCGATTGGTGTGTTCCCCAATTATGCAACGGTGCCGAAGGGATCACAGACGCTAGTTCCTTCGAGCACCTTCCATTGAAATACCGGTAGAACACGGACAGCATTCCTAACTGATGCCAGTGCTCTAAAGATTGCGATCCAGTTGTAATCGGGGAAGCTATCAAATGGACCGCCCGTTTTTGCGCAGAGTCAGAATGGTTTTTTTTTTAATTATTTTGGGACTCCAGACCAGAGGTGGCTACCAAATTAAACAGTTGGCCGCCCTTGTGTTTTATACAGGGTCAGCAGTTAAAGTATATCTCCAAAACAAACCGTTCCGAGAAAACTTTGCACGTCATGTATCTATAAGTCAATAAACTATTATTTCCGACAACTCAACTTGCTAAAACTGTGAAGTAATTTAAAAACAACTATTTAATAGGTACCTACGCGTTTTTTGCGTGTTTAAAAATTAAGTTGTCTTCCCTAGAGTTCGGCTCTGTAAAAGCCACCACTTTGCCGCCTCCTAGTTATAAGGGAACGTACCCATACTACGTGACCAACTTTTTGCAATTTTTAACCCCCCCGGTGACCAAAAACCTAAGCCCACCGCCGCTCATTTGTACCAAGCGTGGCATTTTGAAGACCCCCCCCCCTCCTAAACGTGTCACGTAGTATGGGTACGTTCCCTAACTAATTCAAATACCAACTTTAAAAATGTTACAATTGTTGAGTTTGGATGAAAACTATGGTCTCATTCTTAACTCGTCTGCTTGTTTAGGAATAAATACATCCCAAAACACGTAATCGCATTATACTTTCATAAGACCAAAAACGTCCCGAGCGACCTTTCATTTTAAAAGTTATATATCTATCTTCCTCTCATGCAAACATATGTATTTTTTCTTTTAACTAGAAAGAGAACAAAATAATGCTTATTATTGTCTTTGAAACATGAAAGCTATCTTGCATAGATATTTTACAATCTCGATCCAAAGTGACGGTTTCAGAATTTTCGCGCAAAACTGAGACTTCCGGAATGCAAGGTTCGAATATATTGAACCAAGCAGACGGGTTAAAGCTTTTGATTAATAAATTTGATATTTTTGTTTTTCTAAATATGAGAAATAATACAAATTGTTCATTAATAATAAAAAGAAATATTTACATATTTTGTTTTAATAAAACCCTTAAACCCCCTTTATTTAGTACCGTAGTCGAAACGACGAAGGTTAGTAAAAAACTTAGAAAAATAAGGTTAGTGATCTAGGGTTAAAAATTAAAAAGGCATAAAAGTGAAAAAAATATTTTTTTCATTCCACTGATCTCAAAATTAGAATTGAATATAGGTATATTATTATAATATCTTTGCAATTTTGTGTTAACATAATGAAGAATAACTATATTGTGATAAAATATAAAGCACATTTTAGAAATTGCTCACATTTATATAATATTAGCTTAAGTACCTACTAGCATTGTCCAGGCTTTAGATCACGTCTCTAATTTTAGATCTGAATATATTTAACTCATTCAGAATCTTAGTAGTGTAACTAAACTCACCATTAATGATTCTTCCTTTCACTTTGTAAAACACAATTTAATCAAATTATGTCATTAAGTAGGCAACTTAACATCAGTGCTTCTTCGATTTAATTTTTTTTTAAGAACAAAAAAATGTATTTTTTAATGTACATACAGTGTTCTGTATTTTCAGTGTCATTGCACTATAAAATAATATTTGACAGGTAAATTGGTGTTGCCAGCCTACAAATTTTGTAGTTCCTTTTTTTTGTATTTTCTACTCTTATTTGACAGACTCTATATTCTTTCATTTCTATGGATTGATTGGAAGCATTCGATATTTTGTTATCTTTTGTCATTTTTGTTTTCACACAAGACCAATAGGGAGGACAATTATAGAAGAATTTCAGAATGATAAATAACATTCTTTGTCACCATGACTCACAACGACATGCAAATTATTTTGAAAATTTAATAAATATTTTTGAGACAGAGTTATTTTGGATGATTTCACTAAAACAATACATAAATAAATAATAAAACTCACTTGTCAAAAACTGTAGATTCTTTGATTTTATTCATTCTCGCCATATCAATGTGGTAATATTGGATTAATTTGTCTGGAGGCAGGAACTGATTTAAATATTTGATAGAAGCACTGAATTCCTCGCTCAGAAATGATTCGTGCTTTTTCTTTTCCCTTTTCTTGACAAGATTAAGGATAACGGTGGGGGTCCCGTATCTTTCAAACATCTGATTGAAGTGTTTGGCAGCAACTTGGAAGAAAGGATCTGCCAAGTCAATGGATATGGCCGGCTTGGGAACCATCTTGGAAATGTCTTGAGACCAGTTCCCCGGCACGGAGCCTCTCAACTGCACAAATGAACTAAATCTGAAAAACAAAACAATTCATTGTTACCCAAGCAAAAAAGGACACAGTTTTCAAACGAAATTACAACAAAAAGTATGGATACCGTGTTTAAGTGAGTACCAAAGTATGAATGTACAGGTAATTTTTTTTAAGAAATTCTTGCTTGTGTAGTGGTGTACTGGATAGATAAAAAATATAATTTTATTTAATATCTGATATTTTTGCTTTTGTTAGGAAGCTGTCGAAGCTGAAGAATGAAACAAGCAAAAACCTTAAAAGAACATTTCCTTATTGTTTTTGTTTTGAAAAGTTTTAATTTTCAATGTACATTTGTTACTTTAATTTATTTTTTCCGACCGGTTTCGACACGTCCGTATCAATAACGAGCAATCTTAAAACTTGTTAATTAAATTAAACTCGTTAATGATACGGACGAGTCGAAACCGGTGGCAAAAAATTTAAAATTAAAGTAACAAATGTACATTGAAAATTAAAACTTTTCAAAACAAAAATGTCTAGAAATTGTTACATAGTCAGTGCCCAAGAAATACTAAAATTTCCTTATTGAATTGTACGTCAAAATGTAAACCGAATTGATCAATGTCACTTTGCACCTTGTGGCATTCAAGTAAGACCAAAAGGTAGAACTACCCTTCCTGTCCGAAGTGTGCTAATATACACAATAATGTGTAATATACAAAAGAAAAATAACAATTTGCAAATCAGTGCCAAAGTGTAAGTTTCCTTTCGATAAAATATTCTTCCACAAGACAAGGAGACAAGTTGGGGAAGACTTGTTTCACATACACATTTATATAATACTAGCAGACCCGGCCACACGTTGCTGTGGCTAACTAAACCTTTATAACCAACGCCATCTGTTAAATCAAATCCACACCACGCTGCCCGCTGCCGCTTGGCCAGATATATTATGTATTTCAACCAATTTACACAAAACCTTGACAAATTATATACCTAAAAATCTTCCTCATGAATCACTCTATCTATTGGTGAAAACCGCATGAAAATCCGGTGCGTAGTTTAAAAGATCTAAGCGCAAATAAAGCGTGAGCGACTTCATTTTATACTTAGTAAAGATTATGTTTTATAAATATCCATGCAGTTGGGACCCTTACAGAGATTGGGGTACTATATTCAAATAAAAATATTTGACAGCAATGCCTTTCCAGGCACTCAAGTAGAACCGGCGAAAAAGGTAGAACTATCCTTCCCGCACGAAGTGCACTAATATTTACAATAATGTTGGAGTTTTACCTACCATTAAAACTCTTATTATGTTGTCTTGCTTATCCAGAATATATAATGTGAGAGATATCAGCCTTATTTCCCGCCAGCGTCGGTCATATCCATTGCTTTATCTTGAATTTCCCGCCATTCTTCTGTAACTCCTTTCAGCTGTCAATTGTCGCCGTCAATCTTGAGATGCCGTGTTAATTTAATTTGGACTCACCAAGCAGAGCTTAAATATATTCTGGATAAGCAAGACAACATAATAAGAGTTTTAATGGTAGGTAAAACTCCAACATTATGTGTGTCGTTGCTTATCCAGAATATATAATGTGAGAAGTGATTGTTATCGCTTGGTGACAATTCTAAAGCCAAAATTGTGACTATTACTGTATTGCTTGAAATAACTTGGTCAAAGACTGAGAGTGAATGGGGGATTCAGCACCTCAACAGAGACCTCTGATTTGTCTATAATATTTCTTGAATGTGTTTTCTGAACTCAGTTTCCTCTTTCCAAAATGGTGTCTATAGGACACACTTCCAGCCAACTTCTTGAAGCTGCAACTGATCTCAAACTCCCAGGAGAGGCATCAATCCCAGCATCCTTCAAAATTGTTTTAATCCATCCACCAATAGCAGTTCTCGAGGCTGGCCTTGCAGGCCCCAACGTGGAAATAAACAGACATTCAACACCAGCTTCATGTCTTCTGTTCTCACCCAAAGACATAAGCTTTCTCAACCAGAATATGGAATCTATATTACGATCCTCTGCTTTGTAAAGCTTCCAACCAGACTGTCTATGTGTAGAGGTGTCCTTCTTATCAACGAGGGCTCTCGGATGAATGGTATGCGGTATCCTCTTATCATATGTAAGATGGTCTCTGGGACATCTAAGGCCTGCCATTCTCTCCAATAATTCTGTAGTGTAGTTGACCCGCCCGAAATGGTTGATAGTCACCTGTTGAAGTCTGCCCCCTTGCGCCACGCTTCTGTTCCTTCCCCTTACCTCTCGTACAGGAGGAATATTGGGGGTTTCGCCCGTGGTCTGCCCGCCAGGGAAACGAGGGAAATGTCATATTTTCCTTTGATGTTTGCTTGGGGGGAAAGGCAACAACCTCCTTAGATGTTGAAGGGCGGTTGTGCGCGACACCTGTTGAAGCGGCCACGAGAGGTCTGCCCCCTCGCGCCACGCTTCTGTTCCCTTCCCTTACCCCTCATACGGGAGGAATATCGGGGGTTTCGCCCGTGGTCTGCCCGCCGGGGAAACAAGGGAAATGCCATCTTTTCCTTTGATGTCTGCTTGGGGGAAAGGCAACAACCTCCTTAGATGAAGGGCGGTTGTGCGCCGAGTGGCTACCCTGAGGTAGGCGCACTGGACTTTTTTTTTTTTTTTTTTTACATTAACTCCACACAGGAGGCCCTGAGGAAAATAATTTCCCTCAGGGCCTATGTCATCTGGGATGCTGTGTGGAGGGTCTTTTTGAGGAGAGGAAGGAATGAACATTGGTCTTGAAGAGACCCATGTTGTAGGAAGGAGGAAACACAGAGGCCGGCAAATCATTCCACAGCCGAGCTGTTGAACACAAGAACGAGTCGAAGAAACGACCCGTTCTCATGTGACAAATGTCAACCGTGTACAAATGTTGGGCACGCGTTTGGCGTGTTTCCCGACTATGCACCGGTGCCGAAGGGATCAATGATGCTAGTTCCTCGGAGCATCTTCCATTGTAATACCGGTAGAACAAGGATAGCATTCCCACCCGACGCCTGTGCTCTAAAGATTGCAATCCGTCTGTTAAGATGGGAGAATCTATCAAACGGACCGCCCGTTTCTGCACAGAGTCGAGGGTATTTTTCAGGTATTTTGGAGCTCCAGACCAGAGATGGCTGCCAAATTCAACCGTGGGGCGTACTTGTGATTTGTACAAGGTTAGCAGTTGTGTACTATTAAAGTATCTGCGGGCCCTGTACAGTACGCCCAGTTTTTGGGAGGCTAGCTTTACTCTGGCTTCAATGGAGCCCCCATACCTGAGCTGGTCACTTAGGGTTACACCAAGCATATCAATGGAGGGCCTGTTCGGAAGATTGCTTCCGTTGAAAGAGACTAGATTTTCATTTCGATCCCTTTTGGACGTAATCAGACAAGATTGGGTCTTTGAAACATTAAATTCAACGAGATTATTTTTACCCCAAGAGAAAACACTCTCGAGGTAGCCGTCCATTCTTTGCTTCAAAGCCCTACGAGCTGTTGGAGTTTGTGAGCCCTTTGGGGGCTTGTCAAACAAAAAGCTATCATGAACTGTACTGTCATCCGCATAACAGTGAATTGGTGCACATGACAAAAGGTCGTTGATGTGCAACAAAAACAAAGTTGGAGACAGAACCGATCCCTGCGGGACGCCAGCATTTATCGAGTGTGAGGAAGAGGTGAAACCATCGACTACCGTCTGAATCGACCTCCCCCTCAAGAAGTCGGCAATCCACGTACACAAGGATGCGGGAAGTCCGTAAGAAAGCAGTTTGTTGACAAGTCCTCGGTGCCAAACCCGGTCAAAGGCCTTGGAGATGTCCAGTGCAACCGTTTGGGTCTCACCGAAACGTTCCAGGCATCGCCCCCAAACATGCGTCACATACGCGAGAAGATCACCGCACGAGCGGTTCCGCCGGAATCCGTATTGACGGTCGTTGATAATTTTGTTCTTCTCGAGGTATGTGAGCAGTTTGTCGTTGATCACACGTTCCATCACCTTAGACAGAACTGATGTGATCGCTATGGGGCGGTAGTTGGCCGGGTTGGAGCGGTCACCCTTCTTTGGAATAGGATGGATAACCGCCTTTTTCCAACCAGAGGGCACAGAGCCAGTCTTCAGGGACAGTTTAAAAAGCTTCGTCAAAATTGGAGCTAATTCTGCAGCGCACCTCTGCAATACCAGGGCAGGTATTCCGTCGGGCCCACTAGCTTTATTAACATCAAGCCCTCGTAAAACATGGAGTACTTCCCGATACCGGATCCTCAGCTTTTTCATATGAAAACCGCAGTGAGGAACCGACGTCGGGACAGCACCTTGGTCATCGAGGGTTGAGTTATCCGCAAACATTTTACCTAGTAAGTTAGCCTTTTCGGTGGCGGTGTTTGCTAGTGAGCCGTCAGGTCTGGTAAGAGGTGGCAGACTGGATTTGCAGAAATTGCGACCTATTGAGCCCGCAAGTGACCAGAATTGCCTGCTGCCATGCGGGCATGCAGTCAGCTTTCTGCTGATCTGCTGGTCGTGCTCGAATTTTGACCTATTTATGATTCTCTTGGTTTCCTTTGCCATTTTGTTATAAGCTGTTCTGTCTTCGGATGTTCTAGATGTGTTGTAGGCTCGGTAAGCCGCGTTTTTTCGTCGCACTGCTTCAGCGCATTGTCGACTGAACCACGGCTTTGAGCCTACACCAGTTTCCTTAACAGTAGATTTGATGAAGCCATCCATCGCGGATGCGGACTAAAGCACTTTGTTACACCACCCAGATTCTGCAACCGGGCAGAAAGTGCTACTTCCCCAAAAGGATGAGTGGTAGAAGGAGGAATTCTGCTGAAGAGCCTCCGTTCCACTCCAATCTTATAGCTGTCCATTGTTCCTGTAAAGACCTGACAGGGAACCTTCTGAACTACTTTTCCATTTGATAAGTTTTTTAGGAGAGTCTGTTGAAAGCACTCTCTGCTTCAATGAGGCATGTAATGCCAGCATCTTTTCCATAATATAATTATATTTTCCATAATATGAAATATCGGTGAGGCGGTGTCAAATGCCAACACCTAGCAGTTTACCTCCAGCTCCTTGAAGCCTGGATCAGCTAAATATTCATAAAGCGGACATTGGCCCACTCGCCCGAGTTGAAGCGTTGGCTAACCTTGAAACATGCTTGAAACTGTCAAAAGCAGGACCAATTCTTATAAATACAGCTGAATTATAGATAGGTCTAATTTTAAACATCAAATTGCGTCAAACGATTATCAGGCGAACATGAATTCGTATTTGTAATTTGAATATTGTAATATGACATCGCCGATGGTCATATTTCATTCAAAAATCGTTTACATAAATTCCAAAGGTGGAAAAATGGTTCAAATGTGTCTACAATTGATCCATAAATCAGGTAATTCGTAAGACAATACATTCAGCTTAATTCATCGTTTAGTTTTAGTATGGATATGGAATGGGCCGATCCCGGCGGCACTGCAATGCAGGCCGCCGGGCCAACCCGCGACAGGAGTGGAACAAGCCCCGAACATCCCGTCACATTCCAAAAATCAGTTTAATAAACTGGTCCCGCATTGCGGGAACTATCAGATATTAAGCTGATAGGACAGATCTACACTTATCTTAGCCAACAGGCCGAGAAGCGATTGCTAAACGGCGCGGCGTCATTCCTTTACGAGAACAAGCGACGCAGATTTATATAGTGTATTAGGATTAGGTAGGAATACGCTAATCTGTCAAAAATGTTCGCACTATTTATTCACTTGCACTAATTTTTCATAAAATTACAGCATTTGCGGGAAGCAACAGATTCTTTTCGTTAAAACAATTACGAACGAAAAATTTCACGACCGGACGTGGGCGAAATAACGCAAAAATTGAATTAAATTAACACGGCATCTCAAGATGCCAACTGCACGGCGACAATTGACAGCTGAAATTAGTTACAGAAGAATGGCGGGAAATTCAAGATAAAGCAATGGATATGAACGACGCTGGCGGGAAATAAGGCTGATATCTCTCACATTATATATTCTGGACAAGCAACGACACACATAATATGTACGATGATCAAGTTAATAATAATTTCGCCTACATACCATAATACGTGCTTGTGTAATGTGTGGTAGTCGAAAAGCGTGTAAAAAGAACTGTATAAATAAAAAAATTTGAGAAAAACCAGAAAACAAAATTCATCCTGACTATCAAAATAAATAATTTATATTACCTTCCAGTGTTCAAAGAAGATACCATAGAATCGTGCACCATCTGTTCTGTTTCAACCTCATTGGCGCAATCTCCTTCACAATTGGCTCCCCTTTTCAAAAAGCGAGTTCCCGCATATCGGTTGCTTCTCCGTGCAACGACAGTGATGTAAATAGAGCGCCCGAACACGGACATGTTGGATTGGTCAACGAAGCCATGGGTCACATACACTATCCAATCAGGGTGCAGTTGGGAATGAACAGGGCCCAACAAATGAGCATTCCAAACATAACGCCACTCGGGAACTGTTCGGATTCCAAATTCAAGCGTAGACTCTTTTCTGCGGAAAGACTTAACAAATGCATACCATAGAAATATAAAGTACTTACTCAAAATATAATGTATCCACAGATCAACGTGCTTATTTATGCAGTCGGTAGGCTCGCTAGTATTAAAATTAGTTTGTGCGTTAGTTCCTCTTTCGGTCGTCTGCAGAGATATGTGTGTCAAACTGTAGTTGCTAATAATCCTTGTTCTTATTAAACAAATGATAAATGTGCAACAAACAACATGGCATCTTGTCTAATTTTTTAATAGTAAATTGGACATTTAAAAAATTCATAAAATCGTGAAGGAAATAACATTGAGGGCTTAAAATAGTTGCGTTGACTTCCACGAGAAAAAGCTGCACAAATTTCACGACGCCTCCAAAAACTAAAAATAGGTGATGAAATACACTTTCAAATTTTATAATTCGAAATAAAAATATAATTTTTGAAATATAAAAGTTTAAATGTAACATTTCTTCTAACTAAAATTACTGGTAACAAAAAAAAACGCACACATATTTTATTAGGCAAATGTACTAAAAATGTTATCGTTAACTCACTTTATCAAAAATAATTAATAAAAAATTCACAAAGCTTCATTTTTTTTTTAAATTGCGGTCGGAAACTTTGGTTTTATAAAGGTGTACATTTTAATTATTTTGTGGTTAATTTCTAGATTTAAAAATAAAGCATGGTGTTTTCTCTTTCTAATACCGTTTAGATCAAATTTTTAACCATTATAATAAGGGAGATGACGATTTCTATGAGACCTTTAAGAGTTGTTCCGAAAACTGAACAAATTAGTCTGAGGGGTTAAAAAACTCATTCAATAATTTTAAACTTAAAATGCAACCTCAATAAGATCGAAGTATTTAAGATTTCATCATTAAAACTAAGTGATCATAGTTGCTATTTTCCAATGTTTAGATTCCATGCTGATAGTAATGACTTTATATCTGCCAAATATTTTTCTACATTTACTCTGATAAATATCCAGGATACCAGTTCTCGAGATTACGGGATTTCCGGGAAAGCTCTACAACTGACAATGTGTTGTTTGGCATTATTTGTATGCAGACCTACTAGTTAAGACATTAAAAAAATTATAATCTCATACCCAGAATTAATATTTCTTTGGTTCATTTGCTTTTTCCATGTATTGAACAGATCATCGTCATCAACTTTATTTTGTTCTTTAGAAGCCGACTTCTCGTTCCTGTAAATTTCATTGGGAATGCCGGGACAAGAGTTGATTGAGAATTCTCGAGGCGGAGCCAAATTTACTTGTAGCGAGTGGGTCAGGTCGTAACTATAGCTGTAACGTAAATAAAAAAATTTATGCACTCGTAGGCTAATCAGAAAATAAACTAATGGATGAGAAAACAAAGAAAAGTAACTGATTGATATTTTCACATGAACCAAACACTTTGTGACATGATATTATATTTACAGTTTTATTCCGAGACTGTTGAAATTTTGCACACACACTTGATCTCCAAAATAAAACTCTGTGTAAAGCCTGGGAAACGCCCGGGACTTTAGCTAGTAAAACACTAAAGATTAGGACAGATTGTTTCATAGAATTTCAACAATTCGTCAAATTTAAAGTATTATTCAAATTCTGTGAAAGTTCTATTCAAGTTCAGTTACTATCAAAGTACTGTGAATCAACCAGCCCATAATGAAATAATAACGGAACATGAATAGAACTTTCACAGAACTTGAATATTAACTTTGAAATTTGATGAATTGTTCAAAATCTGTGAAACAGACTTTAATATTTTACACCTTTATGAAGCTAATGTGTTAACAAAATCTGTTTGGCATTAGTAAAAAAAATTAAAAGTGATGGGAAATGAAGTAATTATTTCATTTTAAATGATATAATTGCATCGCAAAATGTAAATGGAAATGGGCTGGAAATATGACTCAAAGGTTCAAACTGATGACATGTATCAGAAATAGAAGAGCATATTTACCTAAAATAAAAATTTATGGACAAATCAATTGCTTGAAACATTCGAAGGTAATGTTGTTCATCAACATGTTTGGGTTTTCCCGACTCGTTGGGAATGTAAATGAGTGTGGAATCTTCTATCTTATATATGGAATGGTATCCTATAACGGCAACCTTTCTTCTCTTTGTAGCCAACACGATATAGTACCCTTCAAGGAACCGTACAAAGCCTAAAAACAAACAAATTCAAATACAGTTATTTCAAAATAAACCTTTAAATTTCTATTAAGTCCTAGGTCCTCCTAAACATTCTGAACTCGAACAAACCAGGCAACTACTCAACTTTCTGTGAGGAAGCCAGTAGGACACTGCCAACTCAGGACATACATGCAGTTGGAGGGGTGGAAAGCACTAAGCATACACCGGGGGAGATCCCCACCAGATATTTCTAAAACCTACTAAAAAAAGAAAATAGTCCAAGCTTTGTCTTCATCAAAAGAAATGAAATTATTTATGTCTTAATACGCTTACTGGTTAATAGGGAATATTTCTTATTCAAACAGTTAAATTTAGCTTTATTATTATGAAAAGTGAGTATTTATGTTGGGGGAGATGAAAAAAATATGTAAAATATACTAGGGTAGGCTGAAAAGTAATGCACACATGCTTGTAAAGCACAAACAAAAACAAATATGAAGATCGGGCAAAAAGTACATTAAAGTACGATTCTTAAGCTTCAAAACCATATACATATTTTTCAACATAGTCACTGTTAAGGCTAATGCATTTCTTCCAATGTGTAACAAGTTTTTCATTACGTAACTCAAAAATTCTTCCGACATTTCTCGAATCCAGGACTTGACAGCTGCCGTCACCTCATCATCTGAGGTGTCTATTGAGTAGAGGAAAAAATAAAAATCGCAATGTGAAAAATCGGGGGAGTGAGAAGGTTGTGGAAGCGGTTCAAACTTCAGGTTTTGCAGAGGCTCTAATAGACTGTTTGTTCTCGTCTGTGAAATATAGTAAAGCCAACACATTCCTTGGATATTCCAAAATGGTTTGTGATACGCTATTAAGTGATTCGCTGGTCATTTTGAAACAAATTGTGGACGAGTTTGGATTGTTTATCATCTGTATCAATGATCGGGCATTCGCTGCGTGTTTCATCAGCAATTATTGCTTCTCCAGGCTCACAATCAGGAAATTTTATTATCCTTCGATTTACAGTAGACCTATCAACAGCATCATCACCATAAACATCCATTGGTAAATATTTCCCTATCGAGTCCACGCTCAAAACACACTTTAAAAAATTAAAACAAATTGTACTAGGTAGATAATGGTTAGTAATAAGTAATCCATTAACCAGAATTGAAAAATATTGCGTTCCTTGTGAAATGACATTTCGTATTTTTAAAGATAACAAAATAACCATTAAAATGCAATATTTTTCAATTCCGGTTACTGAATTACTTTGAAGCAGCCAGCCTCTGCTACGATTAAAACGTTTAATCATATTAAAATGTTTGAATGTAGAACCATCGATATTGAACCGCAGTTAACCTTGACAGTTAAACGACGTTCGTTTGGTTTTTTCTAAGTGCCGGTAGTTGTGTAAATCTTTTTCGCTATCCAAACCTGATTTTATTTGCAAATTATGTTTTTAGTAGAACTCAATAAAGATCTTCCAACACGCAACCTAATAGTTCTACAACTTATTACTAACTGTAATCTACCCAGTACAATTTGTTTTAATTTTTTAAAGTGTGTGTTTGAGCGTGGACTCAATAGCGATGACTTTACCCATCCTTTAAATGGCGATGAATCTCATTAGGAGTAACTTTTTCAACAGTTAAAAATTCGATAACAGAACGCTGTTTACCTTGCGTTGACATAACACTAAAACACGTCTCCATCCATATGCTTCTCAAAATACACCGGATGAATTCAACAACCTCAAACTTGTGTGTATATATAGAGGAGGAATGTCACTTCCATATTCCACCTGGCGCGCTTCTGAAGGTAATTTTGTTCGCGCTGTACAAGCATGTGTGCATTACTTTTCAGCCTACCCTCGTACATGTTACATTTTTAATTTTGTTAAAATTAATTTACTTATGCGGTATACGCCATTTGAACATTATCATTTTTGTATTACATTTCATAGACAATTAATCAATTCTGCCAATCATAGAAAAAATATGATTGCCATATACAACAATAATTTATTCAAGTTAATAAGTGTATGTATTTTTGACAAGTTTGTACCTGTATTTATAACAGACTAGCTGATTCCCGGTATGCCTTGCAACGCCGTATTAAAAGAAATAAATTGTTTCTCCCTGCACTTCCTTTCGCATGAGTCCCGTTTCCCTTCCACATCCCCTTCCCCTCCCGCGTTTCCCTTCCACCTTTCCCGCCTTCCCTCTCCCCTCCCCCACTCTCCCGTCTCGCCAAACCCCCTCACGCGTTCCATATATTCAGTACCAGTGCAATTAGTTTTCAAACAAATCGTGTGCCACCTATTGCAATTTTTTTTTAAATTTTAATTTTTCTATCTTACAAACATTCATTTTTGTACATTATAATAAAAATCAATCAAATTTGGTACCATACATAGGAACCTATTTAAAAAAATTCATAGACAATTCTAATGTTACAAATGTGCCTGTTAAATTCACATTCATCAAACGTGCAAACTGTCAAACGTGCGAAGTTAAAATAGTCTAATTTTTCTTTCTGTAAGAACCTTCTACAAAGTATTAGAAAACTTATAAAAAAAAGATGAATAAAATGGGTAAAGTCGTTCTGAAGTTATGGCACGACCAGGGGAAACAGGGATTAATTTTTATATATATAGAAGAACATGGAAAGAAATGTATTAGAATAATTACACATATCTGTTAGAAAAACCCTGCTTTGCCAAACAAACCATTCAAAACCTGGGATGTATGTACGTCTAAATTATGATGATTTGCAGCTTTCTTAGCTTGAACCTCAACCCATTAATACTAAGAATAATTTGAAGAATTATTTTGACGAGAATTTATTTTATAAGATTGGTACTTCCGACAAATTTCATATTTGATTGTCTAAACTAACTAACTAACCATCACGCTATTAGCGTAGGGAGTGTGGCGAACCCATCGCTCAGGGAGTGGAAAACACAAACCTGCAATAGTCATCCCAAGCCAAGGTGTGAGCTACCGTGCTCAGGCTGAATGTCCTGGGGAACAGCGTCACGAACGGTGCCTTCGAGAAACAAGGTCGCATCTCGGAGTATTTAGACCTCACTCCAGCACTCAGGGCTCTGCTGGAGTGGACCTTCTATTTCCCTGGTAACTCGTGGGACAAAAAAAAATTGGACCATTCGAAAACTAGGGGCCTTTTGGGAACCTAGGAATGCTGAGGCCACCTCTGTGGATTTCCTTCCTGGGGCCGTAAGAGGAACCAAGAGGAGAAACCGTGGAGAGGTGAGCTGAGGCCACCTCCATGAACTCTTCCCTTGTGGGGCCTTCGAGGAACCAAGGGGAAGGGCACCCTTCCAGTGCGGGGCCTTTGTGGAACCAAGGAGGAGTGAAGTGGAGAGATAATGTCCTCTTCCCATGTGGGGCCTTCGAGGAACCATGTAGGAGTGAAGAGGAGAAATGAGGCCATCTTGGTGAACTCTTCCTCTGTGGGGCCTTAGAGGAACCAAGGAGGAGAGATGAAGTTCTCTTCCCTCCTGGAGCCCTCGGGGAACCAAGGTGGAGTGGACTCTTCCCTTGTGGGGCCTTTACGAAACCAAGGGGAGGTGGACTCTCCGTCGTGGAGCCTTCGGGGAATTAAGGAGTGGAGAGGAGAGATGAGCCCTCTTCCGTCGTGGGGCCTTCAGGGAACCAAGGAGGAGTGAAGAGGGGAAATGAGACCTGGGAAGACACATTGTCGGACCAGAAGATATAGCTTCATTTCGAATGACAATCCTGGTGAACTTTATAAAAGGGACTGGGTTACTGTCAAAGGAATGAGGTAAAATGGGAGATAGTACAATGGGCTTATGGCCTAAGTGCTCTCGGGAACTATATATATGTAAACCGTCTCCGATTATTTAAAAAAAAAAAAAAAAAAAAAACCATCACGCCGTTTCCTAGCAGGGGTAGGCAGAGAGGACAGACCGCCAAACAACTCGGACTTGGCACACATTCCTTGCCTCGTTTACATTCATACAACGTCTCATACATGCTCTTCTATTATTCTGACTCTTGACATGGCCCGACTCAAGTATCTGATTCACTTGGTCGGGCCATGTCTTTCTGGGGCGTCCTCGACTTCTTCTACCATTCACATTTGCGTCATATATTCTCCTTACACTCCTTTCCTCTTTCATTCGCTCTATTGTCTCTTAGTTAAAAAAAGGAACATTTCGTATTATCCGTGAGGTGGGTTTACACATTTTTACCGAAACGAATTCTACTTAAAAGCACAACTGGCTCTGGCTCTGCTCCCTCTGGTTGGAAAAAAGCGGTTATCCATCCAATTCCAAAGAAGAGTGACCACTCCAACCCGGCCAACTGCACCAATTTATTGTTACGCGGATGACAGTACAGTCGATGATAGTTTTTTGTTTGACAAGTCCCCAAAGGGCTCACAAACCCTAACGGCTCGGAGGGCTTTGAAGCAAGAATGGACGGTTACCTCGAGAGTGTTTTTTCGGAGGCGTCTACTAATATCTACAGGAATTCCAAAAACTGAAAAAATCGAATTAATATCTATGAGAATCAAAGTGTTGACGAATATCTACAGCTCAAACTGTTGACTAATATCTATGAAAACCAAAGTGTTGACGAATATCTACAGTACTGGTAGAGGTTGGATTTGTAATTATGTATAGCATATTGGAATAACGTAATATTTCGTATGCGGTTTAAAAAACTTAATTTATGTAAGTATGTATGTAAAAATCCCTGATATCGGACTATTGGACACATTTAGCTGATTAGTCCAACCTACGCTCTGTAGATATTAGTTCAATCTACGCTCTGTAGATATTAGTCAACACTCTGAAGTTCGTAGATATTAGTTCAACATATGAGCTGTAGATATTCGTCCGACATACAGGCTGTAGATATTAGTAACTGGAGTCGTTTTTTCTTGGGGTAAAAATAATCTCGTTGAATTTATATTTAATCTCGTTTCAAAGACCCAATCATGTCTGATTACGTCTAAAAGGGATCGAAATGAAAATCTAGTCTCCTTCAACGGAAGCAATCTTCCGATCAGGCCCTCCATTGATATGCTTGGTGTAACCCCAAGTGATCAGCTCAGATATTATGGGGGCTCCATCGAAGCCAGAGTAAAGTTAGCCTCCCAAAAACTGGGCGTACTGTACAGGGCCCGCAGATACTTTAATAGCACACAACTGCTAACCCTGTACAAATCACAAGTGCACCCCACGGTTGAATTTGGCAGCCACCTCTGGTCTGGAGCTCCAAACAACCTGAAAAATACCCTCGACTCTGTGCGGTATCGGGCGGTCCGTTTGATAGATTCTCCCATCCAGACGGATTGCAATCTTTAGAGCACAAGCGTCAGGTGAGAATGCTATCCTTGTTCTTCGGTGTCACAATGGAAGATGCTTCGAGGAACTAGCGTCATTGATCCCTTCGGCACCGGTGCATAGTCGGGAAACACGCCAAAAGCGTGCCCAACGTATGTACACGGTTGACATTTGTCACATGAGAACGGGTCGCTTCTTCGACTCGTTCTTGTGTTCAACAGCTCAGCTATGGAACGATTTGCCGGCCTCTGTGTTTCCTCCTTCCTACAACATGGGTCAGACAATCGGATCGGATAAACACCGCACACATCCAATTCGAAAACCGGATAAGTAATAACACAGGGGCCACGCCCTTTTTCAGACAGGATTGGACGGACGGCGCGGAAGGGCGTGGCATATTATTGCGAAATGTATAGCGCGAATAATTCCAGTGGCTGATCAGACAATCGGATGGAAAAATCTTATGTACGCGCCCAGCCTAAGTCGTATTTGATTATGTGTATTTTATGGTTAGAAGTTTATATTATAATTAATTAAAAAATTTAAATAAGACTTTAATATGTAAAAGTTTGAGCCAGTGTAGATATTTGTTGGTTGTATATTATCATAGAAAAAGAATAAATATTTTTATTGCAAAATGTACATATATACATATTGTTTGGGGACAATAAGGAACTCCAGTGAAAAATATTATGGCTGTAAAAAAATATGTTCATATAGACCAATAAACGCTGATTCTGAATATATAAGTTTTATTTCTAAATATTAAAAGTAGAGTTTTTAAAAAATTATTAAAAAGTGCATTTTTAAACCTCTCCTCAAAACACAGCGTCAAGTTGGCATTACTGAAATGGTTAGTGGTGACGTAACTGTTAATATTGTCACTGTTATCATGTAAATGTTAGTATTGCAATCTAATGTAATCTAAGGTTATGAAATGTAAAAACCATGTAATGTAAAAACTATGTAATATAATGTAAAAAGTACATAATTCAATATTCTAGTTAAGTAAGTGAAAATGTTATTTTCTTTTTTACTGGAATGAAAACTTATGAAAAAAAAAAAAACCTGCTAACTGTTCACCGAAGTGTATTAAGATGTATTGACATGTATCGACATTTGAAATCTTACGCTTTTTTGGTTATTTTCATACTGTTAAAGAGATTTAGATAAATAATAGTTATTGTGTTTATTGGAAACATTATTTAGGCTCTCAACAATTAAAATTATGACGGAAAAGGGCTATATTTGAGGTTAAGTATAGTCATAAATATGTCATATTTGACATTTGGTTTACGATACATCGGTCGTATTTTCGAATTGTTTTTAGTATCAAGGGCTTTTTATACAAGTTATTACACAATCGTCATGATAAGTGTATTATAAATACCAGTGTTTCTGTATGTGTTATACATAACTTGACACAAAAGTCACCTCGACTTCTCACACAAGTCATCGAGTCATTCCATATTCATTCCGCCTGAATTCACCATTTCTTACATTCAAAATTTCAAAATGACAACTTGAAAGTAAATAAACTATCGGTGGGTGAAGACGTCACACAATCCACCATAGATACGGTGCTTTTCGGGGGGTCCTGAAAAATTAAAACTTTGACAATTATTTTAACTATTAAAACTAACTATAAAAATAAAAATGCAGTTATTTAAGTTTGAAGGTCTTTATTCATAAAAAAAAATTTAAAAAAATGAACTGGAGTTCTCTATTGTACCGCGGGGACTATTGTACCACAATTTTTTCATACAAAATTTTAATTATTTTTTCTTCTCTTTTACTTGAGTTTAAAACATGGTATGGTATTATTATGTACTAGCAGTTAAAAACCCGCTTCGCAAGTTTTTGCTGCTAGGCCCTGCAGGCGGCTGTTAGTTCGGTTTCGCCCGTTTGGTTTGAGTGTTTGTGACCATTTTATAAATCCGTTAGGAACTGGTTCCTAAAATAGCTAGTTCCTCGGATCCACTGTGATCCAGTGACAGAGAGTCACCGTCAGTGACTCACCAAGACAAAGTAACAGTGAACAAGTGTGATGAGTGGTAACTTCCAATTTACGAGAAAGCCTACGGGAATTTTTTTTTAAGATGAAAAGCGCAGTACTACGACATCTGTATGGTCAAATTCAAAACTTGCTCGAAGATAGAGGTATTTTTAAGTTGTTTGATGTATTATAGTTACCTTAAATATACACAGATGGTGATGAGATCGATATTTAACGGGAACCCCAGGTTTAGGGACGATTTTAAACGCGAGAGTTGAGACAACCAATTAAATAGCAGGAAAAGCAATTAAAAATCAACTCAGCCTATCAGCAAGAAGGGGGTCGTGCCCATTTTGGACACAAAGGATTGTACTTTGACCCTAGTGATTAGTGAAGAAATTAATGGTCTAGACGTTCCCACAGAGATCAGGGTTGAATGAACTAAGAGATAAATATCGAATTATTCAAGGTTTTTAGTACAACGAACCCAAGTAATGTTATTAATAAAGGGTACCTTCAAGGGGTCGGGAGACCTTAGTTTCGAGTGCATTAGGGCGTTTTTAGTTGCGGAAAACACACTTGGATAACGATAAAAAAAATTTATCAGTAATATATTGAGTGGAAAACGCGGGGACAACGGGGCATGCAATGCGGGAGGATTTTCAATTATAGAATAAGTACATATGACGGCTGAGAGGCAAAATTCGAGGAAAAACGTACGAGAGGAAAATGAATATACATAACACAATGGAAAATTATTGTTATCAATTCTAGACGGAACGGAGTGATTAGGAAAGCGAATTGGGAAGGAAAATTCAAAAAAATTTAGAGTTTAAGGATTGAACAAGAGGACGAAACAAGGGTTTGGTGCAGTAGCAGATGCTTGGAAAGGAATTGGAATAACATACCTAGGGGGGGGGGGGGGTGGAAATACTGCAAACATTGCGATAGATTAATTCATAAAAAGGAGTCATTTTACGTAATTAAAATAGTGATCATAACATAAAGTTACACGAGACTGCAAGGGAAAATACGACATTTCAACGGTTGTCGACCCCATATGTATATTGTTGATATAAACAAGGAATATTCGGACATGGAAATTGTTTAGATTAACACCATTAGCTATTAAAAAGGGTCATAAAAATTAACATTGCTCTTACCTAGTATTTAGATTATAGAATTTCCGTAAAATTTAATTATAAACACATTAAAATGGATTTATCGCCAGGTATGTAGAAATTAGGATGTATACACACGTCAGGGCTTATAGTTTATGGGATTTTGAGCGAGAGAGAGATGGAAAATTGGGCGGAATTTGATCGAAGTAGTTAACTTGACAGATATTCCAGGATAGGAATAGTTAGTGGGCCGGAAAACACCATAAATAATATATCAAAAAAGGAAAAAAGGGTTTTAGCGGGAGATGGAATCACGGCAAAAAGGCAAACGTCAAATTTCAATAAGGGATCATTGGGTTAGGAGTGGGGGGAGAGAACGAAAAACCGACATAACCGGAAAACTCAGATAAGGAAATGGGAAAAACTCAAAACGTTATAAGTAGAGTAGATACGGAACCAGGATATGATTCCTTATTAACAACGAAGGGAAAATCATCTAAGAATAGTTGCTAAAACACCGTTATTTGAAGGAAATTTAGGCAGGAAAAGCGAAAAGTTAAATATGCCACATAAATAATGAAAATACGGTTCTGAGACATAATTGCTTACGTAAACTAGGGGAAAAGAAATAATTTTCGTGGAAATTTATACAGGACAACTAGCGTTTAAAACTAGGAGACTGAAGAATCTACGTTTTCCCTAATATTTATGCCAATTAAAACACAGTTTTAGCAGATCACTTATGGGCATGTTCAAATTGAAAAAAAAAAAACAAGATTAAAACCATGTTTATAAAACATATTATGAAGACAGAAGACATGTGGAAAATGGGCAAACTGGATGGCAGCTTACTAAGTCCGGGACTAAAAACCTTAGAAAAGCGAGACAAAGTTGTGGGACGAACCGAGATTTAAGAAGAGGAAAAATCGAAAGAGCTTATGTAGGGACAAACGATAACGAGATGGGGTTTTCAAAAAATTTCGAGTGATTACAGATTAGAATTCCTCGTCAAGGAATATACGATTATGCCCTTTTGGAGCTGTGATGGGTATAAATTAGCGTGTTTGGGATTATTCGGGGAGTCCTTCGACAACTGGCAAGGTTGCTTAAAACGTCGCGCGTGTCGTGAGAATTACCCTGGTAATTAATTAATAGAGTTTAGAATCAGTTCATACTTTGAAAATACAGTGGAAAAACAGCGTCAGTTTTACACTTTAAAAATACAGTGGAAAAATAGCGTCAGTTTTATACTTTAAAAATTCAGTGGTAAAATAGAGTATACAATCAGTTTTATACTTTGATAAAACAGAGAGTGGAGTGTCCGGATACGGTTAATCGTGCAATTTAACGGAGTGTATGATCTTATAATAAATCTAAAAATCAGTGTTTGCAATAGCCTCCGATTCAAAAAAAAAATCTAATAATTAATTAATTAATTAAAAATTCAATGCGGAAGGAGAGTTTAATAGAGTGTTTGAATTGATTTAAATTTGTTCTATGAAGGTTAAAATAAAGTTATTTATTCCGAGGTTATATAAAGAAAATTACAGTCTAATAAGTTTTATTAAATAAAAATTTACGTTAAGTCGAAAGTTGGAAATTTTATTACGAGATATTAATTATCGTTAGGTGACAACGCAATAATAATAATTGATCCGAAATCTGGAAAATACTTATCCCGAAGTTTAAATAAATAATCCAAATTATTAATTGTTGCTAAACGAAAGTGTTATAAAATAAAGTGGTCCTTTCAGTTTTGTTGTAAATTGGGTGAAGACTAATATTTAGTTATTCGTTATAAAAGGATTCTAATTTAAATTGGAAAAAAATAAATAAAACTTTAACTTTGTCCTTAAGTGAAATAATTCAAATTTAAAGAAAATCTTTAGTTTTATAAAAAAAAGGAAATATGATTTAAATTGAGAAAAAAAAAAAAAATAAAACTTAAATATTTTATAAAGTGGAATAATACAAAATTAAAGAAAATTCGAATTAATAAATTAATTTATTAAAGAGTAAATAAGTATAGTTATATTTATCAAATAATATTCGAGCGAACGATTATTAAGAATCGATTCTCTTCTTTAGATTGAAATCAAATATGGAAGAAAAGGGGAAGGGAAGGAAATGAATTCCAGGTCTTGTAGGGTTAAATCGTTAAAAGTGGGAAACCGAAATAAAAGTGCGATAAGTTACACAGGTAGTCTGGATGCCCTAATAAAATTCATATCGATGATATTACCCGATGGAGCTGAATTTAAGACATTAGAGCTTTGGTGAGTCCTTACAATATTTAAGCTTTTACAGGTTCCTGTGGATATCCTGACACTGATGAACGTAACGCCAAGTAAGGGTAAGTTAATAACTAACCAATTTATTAGCATTCGCATGTCACACCTCCCATACAGAATGAAGTGTTGCTAAACAAATACTTAACACATAATTAGATAGAAACGCATCACTTAATCAAATTTGGTATCTTAGCATATTTACAAAGTAAATACCTATCGCTTCTTTTCACTAGCACGATTAGGGTATGGTTATATGACCTTCGATAGTGCACCAAAATTTTCGATTTGAGTTCAAGGCGATCCATTGACCCAGTCACCTAAATTCATTAACGAATAAACAAAACAAAACTTAACGTCAGGGACAAGTTTATCAATTATAGCTTGCGATGAAATCTGCGGTAAAATGTGAAGACGACATTGACGCTAAATTCACTCAATTCTAAACGACTTATCTGTACTAGAGCGATCGCCAATAGGTAGCATTGTTTTAGCATGCGAAATTTTCGCAAAGTAAAGTACTGCGACTAGCTTCAAACTCTAAGAGAGCTCATCACAATTATTCAGGAGGTCATTGATTCAAGGACAACTTGATTTATCTCATTTTTAAACCTTTCTTATAGGAAGTAGGTATCCAAGAACCCATAAATACCCATTATCCTAAATACCTAACACACGAGGAGCTAGTGACCTCATTTAAACAACACTGGTGTTCAAATACTCATACAGTCCTGAATCCTAACTTGTCTTCGGATGTAAGCTTCAAGGCTTCTGTATGTAGGTATGAGCCATCTGGAAATGTAAGTGTCAACCTTTCTAGAACGGACGGCTTTGATCTTGTGGCGGTATTGTCGAGGTGGGCATGCGGGGAAGAGGAAGGACGTATGCGGACAGTACGCTGACGCGGCATTAAAGCCACAGGTTATTTGCATACCGTGAGTCTTGTCGAACCTGAAAGCAAACATAAGGTTCACGAGGTGAGTTTTATGTCAGCTAGTCAGAGGTGGAGTGTAACGCTGGGTCGGTCACGTGGGAGGAAGGATCTGCCCGTCACAAGCTTACGCCACATTTAACGGATAGAGGCATGATAAGGGAAGACATGAAATACCCCTTCTAGACTCAGTAGAGTTAAATTCAATCCGGCGGAGATGGAAGTCGGAGTGAGGCAGAAAAACGGCATGAAGACTTGGTATTCCCCCATCTGGCGTGAAGAGCCCCTTTCGTAACAAGAGACGCTCGTCGAAGAGAGTAAAACTCGGACTTAAGGATAAGCTTAGCAAACGTATTTGGGAGAATCCGGTTTGAAATTGTTGTTCATCGGTTTTCACTTGGTTAGCGGAGGAGCCGACTTTTCAGCAAACATATTATCCCCCTCCCCATATCCATCCATTCCTGCTCTTTCAACAATTTTGCGAATACTAACCAATAACACTAACTATGACTACAAACACATTATGTTAGGGGAAGCTGCAGACAAGAACTCCAATTGAGAAAACCGGACTCTCGAATATGAACATTCTACACTGGTAAGATAAGGTTTTTTATTTTTTTGAAATGATGTAATTTGTTAACTGTTGTTTATGTTATCGATGTATCAGCGGTGATAGGAAGAATTAAATAAACACACTAAATTCCTACGGAAATCAAATAGACACAAGGTTTAGGGCGGGGATAGTTTATCAAACTCGGTTAAATATTCTAAAATAATAATAAATAAATTGATCGGAAAATTCTCACCCTTTCTCTAAAAGAATCTAGGGGTTACCACACGTAATACATTATCTTCTCTACATATGTGTGCATATTAAGTATGCAAACAGATGTAAAATCTAAAATAAAAAATCACACAACGCAGATTATAGAAATAATGTGAACTAAAATCTTAAATATTGATTACTGTGAGAAAATCGCAGGGATTTAAGAAGATAGGGTAGGTTTAGCTAGACTATAAGGTATAGGGGTTTAGAAATCACGAGCCTGAGGTAGAAATAAACCGAAAGGAGGGTTGAGTCAGGCCATCATACCTAGTGGTGTGATCAGTAGGACATAAGGGTAGAATTATGAGCGTGGCTACGAGACAGGAGCTACGAGATTTAAACTACGAGGTAGAAGCTTAGAAAAGTAAATCAGCTAGGTAGGGTTCATCACAATTGGTGTCAAAAGCCAAGGGTGGCGGACCATTACACAAGTAACCGTGACAAAGTAACCGAGACACGCAATGACGTTATATATAATTTATAACAACTTCGTCAAGTATATCCATCAATCTTTCCAAATCCGGAAGGACACTTAAAGTATATAAATCCGTAGCACTTATACCTAGGGGAGAAACATCCACATGCGAGCTGCTGACGGAAGTAGTGACATCTTGTGTCGAATTCTTGAATTCGAAACTGAATTATAACAGTAGCTTTGTGTGAAATTCCATATACACAAATGTTATTTGAGGTGCGACCGACCGTGGCGTCTGACATGCACTCATGGCTGGGTTCTGAAATTCAACCATGCAGACGCTAACGTAATAATACTGTTCGATTTGTATTGTCATTTTATTATATTACAATAGTTAAGGTTCTTGGTAACACTTCAACTGACGAATTCTATAAGAGTTTTCTTGTGGTCAGATAAATTGTGTATTACGTTCAATGTGGTTGAAATTTTAAATAGTAATTTTATAAACCAACAAAAAAACTGTTTTTCCTCACCGAAATTATTAAAATTCAACAACATTATCTATAAATGCTGTGTTTTAATTTAAATTCCGCTACTGGTACAATTAACCCCGGGGTAGGGGTTATATGTAACATGTATTTTATAAATAAAATAAATAAATAAAATAAGGGCATTTTTTTTATAAACATACCTAAGATCAAAGACGTTACATACTTTAGACGCGGGGTAGAAATCTCAAAATAGGAAGCCAACAACAAGACAATTGTAGAGTACTCGATTTCTAGTACTTTTAAACTGCCACGCGTCGAGTAAGGTCGTGTCCTACTAGTAAGTAAATTGCATTAAAAAGCGCCAAAATTCCCTCCTGTGTGATGAGAAAATGTTTCCATTACACGGTAAACAGTCGTAAAAGCGAAGGAATAACATTTCATTTGTAAATACATGCAAATTACTTATTATTATCGATTATAAAAATAATACAATTGCTTTCCGCCCAAAGATTTTATGCGTCATTAGAGAACTCAAGGCCTACTAAAGTACAGGTCTGGATGCGCAACAGCCAAATTACAAAGTCGATGCCATGCCGTTGCTAAGTAAAATTTACTTTTTATAATAATAATCTAATGATTCTTTATTTACTTGCCTGCGGTAAAACAACATACAAATCAGCAGAAACAACAAATACAATAACAATCAACGCCATTTGCAAACTATCGTTGTTCATTATAGCTATTTGACACCTCAAAATTCGACTGGTGCCCAGGCCTCCTACTTTAGTCGGCCTTGAGACAGTATTCGATGGAACTTTTGAATTTTGAATTTTGAATGCCGCCCGCGTTCTATCTTTTGTTTCGTTCATATGCACATATTCTTTTAAGTGTCTATCTTTATCATACACGAATAACTTTTGAATTAAGAAATTATTGAAAATCGCTGAAAACAAAAGAGTTTTGATTAATTGCCACATTATATCTTGAGTTTGTGAGACTATGGCAAGTCTATTTATTTTATATAACGTCATTGCCTAAGATGTAGAAAATGGTAAAATTCAAATTGGTACAACTGTCCCCGGTCTCCCCTGGGCCCTGAGAGAAATTATTTTCCTCAGTGCCTCCTGTGTGGAGTTAATGTAAAAAAACAATTGAAATATATTATAAAATAATTATTTCAGATTATTTTTAAGCTCGAAATTTGAACAGTTTCCTTGTAGGATACTAACACAAGCTCGAACAGCGCATGACCTATAGACAATCAATCACGTTATTGGAAAATGGGGTGAAATGCAGATCCCGCCAAATGTTGAGGATTTTAATAAAAATGCACTTTCTAGATGGGAAAAGTGTGGGAAAGTTGAATAAAAAAGAAATTAAGGCGCGCTCGGCAAAATTGAGGGAGATACAGCCGTTTAAAGAATGTATGAAATGACACTTCATGAACCGATACTGTCAGCCATTTTGTTACCATAATGTTGGTATCTCAGACTTGCTATTAAAAATATTCCAGTGTGCCAAGTCGAGTGAAACTTTCAACACCACCTAGAGTAATGATGGCGCAAGCGATTTTGACACTGTTCTTCATACAAATTCGTACATATAAGGGTCAAAATTGCAGACCAAAAGTTTTTCATTTCAAATATTTGAATTATTTTCTTGCGCCTGCGCATATGACACGCGCGCCGGCGCGTCTCCGGCAAATAACCGGTTAACGAATGTTGATACGATTGTAGCCAACTTCGTGTGATATAATACGGCGCGTAATTATGAAATACAGAATTAATAATGGTCATAAACCATGTTACACAAACCTGGCGTAGCCGCTAAACTACTTGAAAACTGGGATGTTTTTCTTGCGTTGACGCGAGTAGGCGTTATAAAGGGGCACAGACCATGTTACATAAACCATGTTACACAAACCTAGCGTAGCCGCTAAACTATTTGAAAGCTGGGAAGTTTTTCTTGCGTTGACGCGAGTACGCGTTATAAAGGGGCACAAACCATGTTACACAAACCATGTTTAGCGTAGTTTTAGGTTAGGTTACTTTAATTTGGAAGGTAATAAACAGTTTAACCCGTCTGCTTGGTTCAATATATTCACACCTCACAATCCGGGAGCCTCAGTTTCGCGCTAAAAATCAGAAACCGTCACTTTGAATCGAGATTGTAAAATATCTATGCAAGATAGCGTTCATATTTCAAAGACAATAAGAAGCATTCTTTTGATCTCTTTCTGTTTAAAAGAAAAATACATATGTTTTCGTGAGAGGAAGAGAGATATATAGCTTTTAAAATGTAAGGTCGCTCGGGACGTTTTTGGTCTTATGAAAGTATAACGCGTTTACATGTTTTGGGATGTATTTATTCCTAAACAAGCAGACGGGTTAAAAAATCGTTGAAAAAAAGTCCGCTAGACAAATTTCATAATTACGCGCCTCATCTATCACATGAAGTCGGCTATAATCGTATCTAGGTAGCCGTCGCTTGAAGATGGTGCAACAGATGAGGATGATTACGAGTGCTACCAACTTTAAGGTAATAATTTAGTTTACAAAATGGCTGACAGTATCGGTTCATGAAGTGTCATTTCATACATTCTTTAAACGGCTGTATCTCCCTCAATTTTGCCGAGCGCGCCTTAATTTCTTTTTTATTCAACTTTTCCACACTTTTCCCATCTAGAAAGTGCATTTTTATTAAAATCCTCAACATTTGGCGGGATCTGCATTCCTCCCGGAAAATGCATTATTTTACTTCTCCGTGGACTGAAATAGTTGTTCCTCATTCCTCTGCATATTAAATGAAATATTGCATTGAAGATAATTCCTACCAATAATTCCATAGGCAGATGTCGTTTTGAAGCCTCCAATTCTAGCAGATCGATTTCCTTGTTCAATCATGTTCACAAGTTGGTGAATTTCTTGCTGGTTATATTCCACTTTGTCATCAACGAGCAAAAGTTCTCTGGGATCGGTTCGATCAATTTTCAACACCCTGAATCTCGTCTGTGTGTTGTTTGAACCGATTAAATAAATTCTCTGAAAAAAATACAAACTGATGTAATAAAATTACAAAAATGTTAATAATATAACATAAATAAAAATTTGCGTAGTAAAACTTACAGCCTTAGTTTCATACAGCGCGATACGTTGTATGGACCCAATAATTGGATGAAATTTTAACTTCTTGGATGACATCTTGCTGGTAATGAGTTACAAAGTTTAAACAAAACTAAACCGTTCACTGCCACTCATAAATAAACCAATCACTGCCAATTTTGTTCCGTTATATCAATTTAATGTTATCAAACTTCTCACATTGCGGTAGATACTCATAATAATATTGTTATTGACCCACGACCTACGATTTTGACAGCAGTGCATAAATATACTGATGTACATAAATAATAAATATACTAACCCCCTGATGTAGCTGTCAAATATGTAGTTGTCAAGCATAAGCTAGGGATGGACGATATACATATTGTACCGATGCATCGTATTGAAGCGATGTATTGTTAATACTTCAACATCGAATATATATCGATATTTTTTATTCGATGCATCGAATAGGCAAACTTTTTGTTTTTTGGCTTTTCTTTATTCATTGAATTTTTTTTATTACATACATTATTACATAACTATGAGATGAGTGTCTATTGTCTATCATAAATATACTAACCCCTAGATCGATATCTTCGGGCTTTTTCCTCCTAGCGGTTTCGTCACCAGCTGACCCCCCCTCGCCCTTCCCGCGCCTGCCTGCGCCTATGACAGCACTAATAGACTAAAGATAGAGGAAACTTATTTATCTACCATAGACAATATAATCGCTCTCGACCTACTTCAATTCATTAGCCCAATAAATTATTTAAAAACAAAATTATTGGAATCAGAAATTAGACAAATGAAACACTCTGGGAACATCTTTAAATATGTTTATTTTCAGTAAAGACAATTGATAATAAATAACACATAAGACAATTGATAATAACACATAACACAATTGATAATAACACAAAAACTAAGGTATCCTAACCGACCTAACCTCAAATTAATTTACGGACGAATGCTGAATGTTGATGTCCTGCTACTGGTTCTGATCCTGGTCATCTTGTAGATACTCCACTGACCAGCTCTCTTCACCTTCACCGTCAGACTCCCATTTGACATCGGAAATGTCTCCTTCCAGTGCAATAGTTATTTCTTCATGTGACAAACCTCTAACAGCCATCTATAAAAATGATAACAATAAGTTATATATAGTCTACCGGAAAACATTAAAATAAATTAATACATCTTGAAAGAATCAAATTAAAATACGTAAAACAATACAAAACGCCAAAACAAGATCTCCATAAAAAAACATCCACTAGAGCTCCACCACAGGAACATGAACGCTTTTAGCGAAAACAAAATGAAAAACCAATGTTTTTGAATGGAAATCATATTTATCGATCAGATAAAACATCTATATAGAGTATAATAATTATTTTCAACAGAAAAATGCTATATCTTACCTTGTTATGCAGAAAACCAAGACCGTTAAATGCTGTCAAAGACGCCATCATGACTATAAATAAACCAATCCCAGTAAGACCAGAAGATCGAGTTTGTATTATATTATAGTATTTGCTTCGATTTATGAACAGGTATGTGTATTAAATAGAATAATTTATTTAGTGTTATTGGTTTTGAAAGATTACTAGTAATACTGCCATATTGTTTTGTTGTTATATACAGGGCTGGGCAAAATACATGCCTTGCTGTAATTGAAATACAAATTACAAAATACTTTTTCGCAAGTATTTAAAATACGAAATACAAAATACTTTCAAGTCGTGTATTTAAAATGCAAAATACAAAATACAGTATTTTAACCATTTTTTTCTTTCAAATACAAAATACAAATTACAAAATACAAAATACATTTGGTTTTGGTAGAACCTTTGGTTGCAATAAATTGTCGTAAATGCCCTTATCTAAGGGTGCGTTTCCATAGAAGCAATGTTGAGCAGAGTGAAACAGAGACGTGCAAAAATTGACCAGATCATATTGCTCAAAAGACACATCTCATCTCCGCTTCACTTGTAAAATTTGTGGTAAAGGACTCAGGTGTTAGGTAATGTAATAATAATATATTATTATTATAACACGACATTTGTATAGCGCTATTTTGTGTTATTTCTAGTGACCGACCGAAGGTTCGGTTTCGGTTTCGTCAAGGTTCGGTAAAAAAATCTAGTTTCAGCATCAGTTTCGGTTTCGGCAGAAAATCTGCCGAACCTTCGGCCGCACCGAAACTCTGCATTTGTGAATTATCGCGTGCCGTTTGACTGACTTCCGGTGAGTTCGTGGCTCGTGTGTCATCCACCATCATCAACTGAGTTCGTTGGCCGGTCCGGCGTGCTTGTATTGTCAGTTTATGTGATCACAAACTTCAATTATTTTTATTTATTTCATTCTAATTTTAATTTTATTTAACAAGTGTAAATAAAAATTAAAATCTAGTCTCCTACAACGGAAGCGATCTTCCGAACAGTCCCTCCTTTGATGTGCTTGGTGTAAGGCCCTCCGTTCATGGAGATACTTACAATCTACGTAATTGTGACGAAACCACAAGTACCCTGTTGATATACATACTACTTTTTAATGCTAGTCTCCGTACACGGCGCTATCCGAAATATACTATTTAGTCACATGAGAACGGGTCGTTTCTACGAATCATTCTTGAGTTCAACAGCTCGGCTGTGGAACCCGGCCTCTATGTTTCCTCCCTCCTTCCTCTCCCCAAAAAGACCTTCCATACAGCATCTTCAAAGATGACATACGCCCTGAGGGAAATTATTTTCCTCAGGGTCTCTTATGTGGAGTTAATGTAAAAAAAATGTTGTGATTGTAAACGCAATTAAAATTATAATACTCAATGTATGAAGTCCTTACTTTATAGTGAATATAAGTGTAAAAAATAAGCCGAATTTCAGTAAACAATAGATTTTTAACATGTCTAAAAAAGTTTCGGTTTCGGTTTCGGCCGAAACTGAGACAGATATCGAATATTCGGTTTCGTTTTCGGTAGAAAATCCTGTTTCGGTCGGACACTAGTTATTTCACTTCAAGTGCGCTCTACTGTAATTAACTTAAAAATAGTTTAGTATTCAGTCAAATTATTCCAATAGTGCTTGATCTAATACTATGACACAAAAATGTACAATACAAAGCAATGACAAGCATTACATAATATGATACAAATATGATAGAAAATGTACAATAACAGTGCTATTATAGCACAGGACGTGTTGCCAACTCTAAATATTAACACACATAACATATAGCTTTGGATTCTAGCGTTTTTAGTCTACGTATTATCTATGTCAGTTTATTTTTCATTATCATTATTAAGATCGCTAAATGTATTTGAATATGTATTTTGAAGCCATAAGTATTTGAAATACAAATTACAAAATACCTCAGCCCCAGGTAATTGAAATACCAATTACAAAATACATTTTTAGGAAGTAATTGAAATACAAATACAAAATACGTATTTGTATTTTAAATACGTATTTCAATTACAAGTATTTCAAATACTGCCCAGCCCTGGTTATATATTTATATTATATGAATGATTCACGCTGTAAACCAAATTCAAAGTTCGACAGCCCCCCCCCCCCCCCCCCCCCCTCCCCCCCCCCCCCCCCCGACGCGGGTTGATTTGTACCACCGAAATATAGGAAATTTCACATCAGAAATATATCGATGTATTTCTGAATACATCGTAATAACATCGATGCAACTGTTCGATGCATTACATCGGGAAAAACACCGATGTATTTTTTGAATGTCCATCCCTAGCATAAGCACATAAATATACCAATCCAATTGGTCAAGCATCTGCCAGAGTGTTGCCTTATCCCAAAAATAAAAAACCATATTTCAGGGATGAAAAACCATGTTTTGAAGGTTAAATGCAATGTAAAACGAAAACACGTTTTTCGTGACTGTTATTTTCTAATTAATGTTCTCAACAAAAAGTTGAGAATATAGATTAGAAAATAACGGCACCTAAGTTAAGAACCTAAAAATGCATTGTGAAAAACAATCATTTTATAGTTTTCCTAATAAAAGGAAAAAATGTCTTTGAAAAAAAACACGGTACAAATGAAAATATTTTTTATGAAAGAGTTTTTACTTTTTAAAGAGTTTATTATACAGTCAACAAGTTTAATTTGTAGTACCTTCTTATTGAAATAAAAAATAAGTTTGTCATGCGACAAGTGCAAATGAAAAATTACAGTCGGGACAAGAAAAATGTTTTTCATCACTGTGAGTTAGCAAGTGCCGTTTTAGTTATTTTTTCGAGAATAAGAATAGTTGCCGTCAGGACATGAAATAGGTTTTTTTCCACTTTCTGTAAACGTGTGATTTTTAGATTTCTCTTCATAGTACATGAATAGTTGCAGTTGGAACATGAAAAAGGTTTTTCTCCACACTGAGTCAGCAACTGACTTCTTATGTATCCCTTTTGAGAACACGAATAGTTACAATCAGGACATGAAAAAGGTTTTTCTCTTCTGTGAATCGTACTGCGGATTTTTAAATCTTCCCTTTGAAAACTTGTATTACTGCAGTCGGGACATGAAAAAGGTTTTTGTCCAGTATGGGTAAGCATGTGAGTTTTTAGATACCGTTTTGTAGCGCATGAATAGTTACAGTCGGAACAGGACAAAGGTTTTTCATCACTGTGAGTTAGCAAGTGCCGTTTTAGTTATTTTTTTGGAGAATAAGAATAGTTGCAGTCGGGACATGAAATAGATTTTTTTTCCACTGTCGGTAAACGTGTGATTTTTAGATTTCTCTTCAAAGTAGGTACATTAATAGTTGCAGTTGGAACATGAAAAAGTTTTTCTCCATACTGAGTCAGCAACTGACTTCTTATGTATCCCTTTTGAGAACACGAATAGTTACAATCAGGACATGAAAAAGGTTTTTCTGTTCTGTGAATCATACTGTGGACTTTTAAATCTTCGTTTTGAGGACATGTATAACTGCATTCAGATCATGAAAAATGTTTTACTCCACTCTGAATAAGATTATGAATCATAGTGGAGTAAAGTGTTGCTCCATAATTATGGAAACCTTTGTAAAATTACTTACTTCAGGGCCTCCTCAGTGTAGCTAATGTAAAACGAAATATGTGTTGTAAAACCATGTAGGTGTATTAAAGGTAAGACAGTATTAAATTGTGGAGATCCGGAAGCAATGAAAGGCCGATAAAAATAATAATATTTTCCCAATTTGTTTATGAATTACAATTTAAAACAATAAAATAAATAATATACGCATGGACCTATTGCGAGTTTGAAATCTCTTGTTTTATTTTTACCGCAAACGTGATTAAAACAAGAAAAAGGTATTTAAGCGACTTTCCAGTACTTTGCGCAATTTAATTGAGACTTTTAGGTAAAAATAGTCAGTTGGGTTTTACGTAACGTTTAGGGGGAGAGAGGTGCAGAAAAATGTTACGGCGCGTAGCATGGGGGGAGAGAGGGTCAAAAATTTTCAAAAATTGTTTTTAAACGTGTTTTAATTTTGAGGATAACAATTTTTTTTACATATATGACTAGCTAGAAATGTTTTTTATATTTTAGGAAGTCAAAATTTGTGTTTTGAATTTCTAAAAAAAAAAAATTAATGGGGCGGGGGGGGGTAACACCGCGTTTTCCGCCCCGGGTGCCATAACATAACGTCATTGGGCCTGACCAGTGGCGTAGCTAGCATGGTCCTGACCATGCTAGCTACGCCACTGGTCAGGCCAAATGACTTTATATAAATAAAGTCAGGCCGCTTTCGAAATTTCGAACACGAGACGTAGCTTGAAGTAAAACTGAGTAAAACAGAATTGCAGTTAATTCAAATCTCCCAGTGCAACATATACTGCAAGCTACGTCACGAATTTTTAACCAATCACCCATAAATATACCAAACCACTACCTACATAAATATACTAACCCCTAGATAGATATCTTCGGGCTTTTTCCTCCGACTCCAGATACTAATATCTACAGCCCGTATGTTTGACGAATATCTACAGCTCATATGTTGAACTAATATCTACGAACTTCAGAGTGTTGACTAATATCTACAGAGCGTAGGTTGAACTAATATCTACAGAGCGTAGGTTGGACTAATCAGCTAAATGTGTCCAATAGTCCGATATTAGGGATTTTTACATACATACTTACATAAATTAAGTTTTTTAAACTGCATACGCAATATTACGTTATTCCAATAAGCTATACATAATTGCAAATCCAACCTCTGACAGTACTGTAGATATTCGTCAACACTTTGGTTCTCATAGATATTAATCAACAGTTTGAGCTGTAGATATTCGTCAACACTTTAATTCTCATAGATATTAGTTCGATTTTTTCAGTTTTTGGAATTCCTGTAGATATTAGTAGACGCCTCCTTTTCCTCCTAGCGGTTTCGTCACCAGCTTGACCCCACCTCGCCCTTCCCGCGCCTGTGACGGCACTAAAAGACTAAAGATAGAGGAAACTTATTTGTCTACCATAGACAATATAATCGCTCTCGACCTACTTCATTAATTCATTAGCCCAATAAATTATTTAAAAACAAAATTATTGGAATCAGAAAATGTTACTACACTAGACAAATGAAACACTCTGGGAACATTTTTAAATATGTTTATTTTCAGTAAAGACAATTGATAATAAATAACACATAAGACAATTGATAACATTGATATTGATAATAACACATAACACAATTGATAAAAACACAAAAACTAAGGTATCCTAACCGACCTAACCTCAAATTAATTTACGGACGAATGCTGAATGTTGATGTCCTGATCCTGGTACTGGTTCTGATCCTGGTCATCTCGTAGATACTCCACTGACCAGCTCTCTTCACCTTCACGGTCAGACTCCCATTTGACATCGGAAATGTCTCCTTCCAGTGCAATAGTTATTTCTTCATGTGACAAACCTCTAACAGCCATCTATAAAAATGATAACAATAAGTTATATATAGTCTACCGGAAAACATTAAAATAAATTAATACATCATGAAAGAATCAAATTAAAATACGTAAAACAATACAAAACGCCAAAACAAGATCTCCATAAAAAAACATCCACTAGAGCTCCACCACAGGAACATGAACGCTTTTAGCGAAAACAAAATGAAAAACCAATGTTTTTGAATGGAAATCATATTTATCGATCAGATAAAACATCTATATAGAGTATAATAATTATTTTCATAAATTTTTGGAGATCGTTGGAAACGGTTAATATGCACTTTTTTTTTTAAATATCTTTTGATTCACCTTAATTACATTAAAAGACAACTATTTGCACTGGGGGAAGTGGAAAATATTTCATTTTAAATTTCGATTACGTAAAATTAAAATTAGCTTTCGTCTTGTGAGATTGTACGCCATTATGGTTATTAGCTCATTCGCTGTCACTTTGGCATCACTTTGGTATGTTGGTATTCCTGATACACTTGAATGTATAACGAACGGCTAGAAGATTTTGAAGGTACCACGAAATCTGGAAAGGTAAGTACTAAATTATCGGAGTTTTGGGAATAAAATGACGGAAAAAAACATGTTTTTAATTTCGGTAATTATTTTTTATAAATAATACATTCACTTTTGTATCAAAAACCGTGTTACACAAACCTAGCGTAGCCGTTAAACTTCTTGAAAACTGGGATGTTTTTTTGCCGTGACGCGAGTAGGCGCTACGAAGGGGGCACTTTCTTTTCTATCACAAACCATGTTACACAAACCAAGCGTAGCCGCTAAACTACTTGAAAACTGGGATGTTTTTTTGCCGTGACGTGAGTAGGCGTTATAAAGGGGCACTTTCTTTTGTATCACAAACCATATCACATAAAATTAACGTACGTAGCCGCTCAACATCGCAGAAATAGTTGATTTATAAAAATAAAATTTTAAAGCCAAAAAAATTTAAGCTAATAAATTTTAATCAACGCACGCAATACATGTGTATTAGGTAAGTACCTACTAATTAGGCGGAATTTCAGTTTTATAACATTAAAAAACTCCCGCGCGATTTTGTCTCTAGCCGTTGGTTTTACGAGCCGAATTCCCATGAAGTCTGCTACGATTTGCTCTAGCATCTTTTCGTACAGTAACAAGAATACCAACATTACAAAAAAATGACATTTGAAAATAATGTTTGAAAATGGACGGTCTCGTTTCACTGAATGAAAGCTAATTTTAATTTTACGTAATCGAAATTTAGAATGAAATATTTTCCACTTCCCCCAATGCAAATGCGTCTTTTAATGTAATTAAGGTGAATCAAAAGATATTTTCAAAAAAAAGTGCGTATTAACCATTTCCAACGATCCCCAAAATTTACCTTATTTTCAACAGAAAAATGCTATATTATCTTACCTTGTTATGCAGAAAACCAAGCAAGACCGGTATTAGTTCATTTATGGCAAGACCGTTAGGCTGGGCGCATAAGGACGTTTTCCTTATTCGATTTCCTGATGCGGAATTCCGATTCGGAATTCCGTGAGAATAGCGCAAACGTTCGTTTTTCTTCATTCGGAATGTATACGGATACAAGTATACACGTCAGTACAGATAGTGATAGCGTGGTGATCGCACGACGATGGAGAACGAAGATTTATTAGCAATTGCATTTCTATTAATAATGAAGAAGAAAAAAAAAAATGAATTAATAATGAAAGTTTCTGCCTCACACATTATCGTGTTGCGATTCTATGCGTAACAAATACAAAGAATACGTCCGATGCACGCGGTGCCGATGCGATACTGAATAGAAATATCCGAACGTGTGCGCCGGCACAAACAAAATGTATGCAAGCGCTGCGTTCCGCATGACGTCATTAGGTTTTCCGTTCGGTTTCTCCGAACGCGCCGGCTTGCATTCGGAACGTACGTACGGAATTTTTTCCGTTCGGAAAAAAAGCGAACGTGTGCGTCAGTTAATGTATTTTCTACTGATTCCATGCATTCCGATCTCCGAATACGGAAAACGAATTCGGAAATCGAATAAGGAAAACGTCCTTGTGCGGCAAGCCTAAAATGCTGTCAAAGACGCCATTCGAAATAGAAATATTTTGTGTTGCCAGTACGCGATTTGTTATATACCTTATAAATATATACATATCTTTCACAAGCGATACGCAAAATACGGGGCTGTTTGTTTCATAAAATCAAGAGATATTAATTTTCATCCATCAAATGACCTGACGACCTCCGTAGTCCAGTGGGTAAGACTCTTGACTCACAATCCGGAGATCGCGGGTTCGAACCCTGCATGCGCAAATAAATTTTATTTGATTAATTTGTGTCATTTCACAATTAATTCATTTAAAATAATATATAGTATATTTGCGGCATGTTCCAGAGTGGAAGATACTATCAGTATCGCCCTGGTGTAAGACCACCATTCCGAATTGAAACGTTGCTTGAAAATGGCTTTAGCCGTGTTTGGTGACCAGATCTGAATAGCCAGGTACTTCCCAGCACTCCTCTTCCCCACCTCCTTCCCCTCCTCACTACCTTCAGCCCCACAAAATACCTCAATTGGGGATGCCATAGTCTCACTGGCTCCAGACGGGAGCAGTTGAGATTCTTGTGCACTGTAAAAAAAAAAATCCTTTTCTTCAAGATCTTGCGATATATTTAGAAAATCAAAACCAAAATACATTGAAGCTGTATGCATCAGATGTTCTCGGAAATTAAAAAAAAATTCTACAACTTCAAGAGTCCACCAATTTTTCCAACAGATAACTCCAGTACATTTTTTTTATTCTTTTTAATAAATAATGACCTTCTAACTTAATTAACTGCATATTTATTTTTATTTTTAAAGTTAGTTTTAATAGTTAAAATAATTGTTAAAGTTTTAATTTTTCAAGACCCCTAGGAAACCACCGATGTATGGTGAATCGTGTGTCATCATCACTCCTGAAAAATTAGTATAGGATTGGGCAATCAGCCGATCTACTGCCGCCATTTTGAATTCCGTTCTTCGAAGTATTCTCCCTAGAAAAAGCATTACTATTTTTTTTGGACAGTAGTTTTTTTTTAACATTTTCAATAATAGAGATAAACTAATAAGAGATACCTTTATTTTTTGAAACATTATGTATTTAGGCCTAAATAAAGTTTCAATAAACACAACAACTAAATATCTATAAACAGTATAAAATAACGAATAACATGAAATGTTGTTAGTACTGATGGCTTGTGTCATACCTACATAATCAAAGTTTCAATACAATGACTGGTGACGCGTGACGTCAGCACTAACCATTTCAGTAATACCAACTTTACAGTGTGTTTTGACGAGAGGTTTAAAAATGCACTTTTTAATAATTTTTTAAGAACTCTACGTTTAATATTATGAAATAAAACTTATATATTCAGAATCAGCGTTCATTGGTCTGTATGAACATATTTTTTTAAAGCCATAATATTTTTCACTGGAGTTCCTTATTGTGAAGGCACAAGTCGTTGCAGCAAGTTTTTGTACAATAAAAATAAATCCTCAAATTAGAAGTGTGCGAGTGCTCCGTGTATACGATGTAATAAAAATTTTAAAAAATATATGGAATCACAAAACCCCCAAAAATACCACAAAAAATACCCCAAAACACCTATTAAACCAGTAAAAAAATCCCATCTCACTTATTTTACCCCTAAGTTGGCAACCCTGAGCGAGAGATGGCGAAAATCAAAATTACAAACCTATCTTTACAGCTCCATCTATGAAACTTTATCTATGAGCGTCGGCACTTTTACGTCACGGACCACGGTTGAAAAATTTGAACGAAGATATACGCCCCTACATATTTTTGGTGATAGTAAACAACCATGGAGGCAGGGTTGCCATTTGCGGGGAATTTTTAAGATTT
The DNA here is from genome assembly GCA_917880885.1 of Limnephilus marmoratus. Classification (NCBI taxonomy): domain Eukaryota; kingdom Metazoa; phylum Arthropoda; class Insecta; order Trichoptera; family Limnephilidae; genus Limnephilus; species Limnephilus marmoratus. The sequence goes on along the minus strand of OU862906.1, from coordinate 31,195,577 downwards.
TTGAAGATTTGGGTATTTTGCGGGGAGAGCCTTTTTCCGGGGAAAATGCGGGGATTCTGGGCATTTCTCGAATATTAAAACATATTGAAAAATAATGTATGTACATTTGGTGGAATTTTTTCATAGTTTATTTTATGGGAGCACTGAAGCATTTATTCAATGTAGCATTTATTTCCTAACGACAGTGACGGGATTCTCGCAGTTCGTGACTCGCAACTCCAAACTTATTGAAATATTGTATTGGAATTCGCAACTCCCAGTCGCTGTCATTCCAAACAATGCTCGTGTTACCATTTTATGAGAGTTTCCGTTGAGAGGAAATTCAGTGTGATTAAAAAAATTAAAACAGAAAATAAAAATCGCCTTCATACAGATACTGTGGTAGCATTGATAGATACTCGAGAAGGGATTAAAAAAGGAGGAACTTTGAAGTTAAATCTTTCAAACAAAATGTTAACCAAAAAGATAGCATCAAATGTTGAATAAAGTGTTATAACAATACAAATTGCTAACTAAATAACTTAATTTATTGTTTGAAATTTTTGGTCCCAATATCAATTTATTAACGAAATAAAGTTTTTAATTGGTTAAAAGCATGTTTTAATACTAAATATTATTTTACCTTAATTTCTTCAACTCTGCTCCTTTTTTGTCGCGTTTAAATTACTTGTCTCTTTCAACATTTTTTTCTCCTAGCCATACCTGCACACTGTACCTTATTTTTTATGTTTTTATTTTTTCCTACTAACCATACAATTTATTGATACACTACTTATTGGTTTGTAACTTATTTTTAAATCTTGTGTTATATATATAACAATACGTTTTAATCCTGACAATGTTCAAAATAAAATAAATCAATAAAGAATGCTAATTTCATATATTTTTGTTTTATTTGGGGGCATAATTATAAAGGAACTTGTGGGGAAATTGCAGGGAACTGGTTTTTTCGTTCTCCCCAATTTGGGGATTTGAACATTTATTGTGGGTATTCTAGAACATAAGCTAAATAAGCTTCGGCAAGGCAACCCTGCTATACTGATGTCAGATCGTCAAATGTCAGATGTCAGATTCAAAATATCGCATTGCGTTTTGTGTTATAGGTTAAGAATAATATTCATTCGTATAGTTACAATACAAAAAACAGAAACATTAAATAAAATCGACTATATATAATAATGTAATGCATAATTACTGCATAGTAATTGAGAGTTACTTTTAAAATGGCGCCAAAGCAGAAAAAAAATGTACTTTGGGTTAAATGTGCAACTTGTCTTGTGGATCTAGCGCACAAAGAAGCCAAGAACCACAGCGAAACTGACTGTCCAAGTACCCCTGAATCGTGGACTATACCTTACATTTCGAAAGACGTATTTCATTGCTTTTTTGACATAAAAATTTTCTCAGACTGTGAAATATACAGTGACAGTTTGGTTCTTATTCATCACTCCGCTATACAACAATGTAATCTTGTGATTGGAGAGCCTGTATTTATTATAAGTCAGTGTGAAAGTATACCTCCGATCATTCGACGCGTTTGGCCATCAACTCTAGAATCAATAACAACTATTTATCTGTCTCCAAAAGGTTTGTATTTATATAAGTTAAGGTGGGTTCTTAGTACTATCGCAAGAGCCAATGTGTTTCTATAATTTATTATGTGTTATTTCATTAATTTGGGCATATTTAAAAGTAAGCACAGTATGGAAATTTAACTTTTTCTATTTATTATAGGATTGGATCCCCGTTGGCTCACTCAAGCTAGAACCAAAATTTCTATTGAAACATTTGACATCATACCTCAACCAGCGGATATTATGTATGCTATTTTAGATGACCAACAAGCTGTGGACAGTCCGGAGTTCAAAAGTTTTGTTAATTTGTCACAGGTAAATAAAATAGTTTCTCCTGTGAATCTGATACCTGTCTGCTTCTATGGAAAAAATATAACCGTCAAAGTTCTGTCTATAAATGAACCAATTTTAAATGAGAATCAGAATGATCAGTGGTACCTTATAAAAGATTCCACCAAATGGGTTTTCAGTAGTGACTCGAAAAAATCAAAACCAGAAAACTTATACAAGTTTTGCATAGGTGGCGTGGATAATATTTTGAATGATGTTAGATCCACATTGAAATTAGCCTTAAGTGATAAAGCTAAAAATTCAGGTTTGAAATTAATGAGAAGTGTTTTATTGTATGGACCCTCGGGGACAGGTAAAACTATGATCAGTAAGTTCATAGCTGCAGAAAGTGGTGGCAATATTGTGAATATTAACACTTCTGAAATATACAGTAAATTTTATGGTGAAACAGAGGCCGCCTTAAAGAAAATATTTAGCGAGGCGACTAAAAACGATCCCAGTATTATTTTGATTGATGAAATCGACCTTTTGTGCCCAAAGCGCACTTCTTCCGGTACGGAGCAAGAAAAGCGCATTATTTCAACACTGGCAACATTGCTGGACAGTCTTCATGATGCAGATAAGAGGGTATTTGTTCTAGCCACTTCCAACAAACCTGATATGTTGGATCCCAACCTTAGAAGATATGGAAGAATAGACCACGAAATTGAAGTTCCAGTACCTAGTCAACATAATAGATTTGATATTTTTGACAAAATCTTATCAAGCGTTGACCACAACTTAACAAAAGAAGAAATGAAATCACTAAGTGATGCAGCTCACGGTTATGTCGGGGCGGACATTGCTAATTTATGTACACAGGCTTCCATGCACATGCTTGGCAAGTCTCCAATGACTGATAAAATAAGTCTGTCTGACTTTCAATGGGCATTAAAACATGTTAACCCGAGTGCTATGAGAGAGGTTTTAGTAGATGTTCCAAATGTAAAATGGTCAGATATCGGAGGTCAAGATGATTTAAAGTTAAAACTGAAGCAAGCCGTGGAGTGGCCATTGAAACACGCTTATTGTTTTACCAGATTGGGTATCAAAGCTCCCTCTGGAATTTTAATGTACGGTCCACCGGGTTGTTCTAAAACCATGATAGCTAAAGCTCTCGCCAATGAGAGTCACTTGAATTTTCTTTCCATCAAAGGTCCTGAGCTGTTTTCTAAATGGGTCGGGGAATCTGAAAGGGCTGTGAGAGAACTATTTAGAAAGGCGCGTCAAGTAGCTCCCTCTATAATATTTTTTGATGAAATTGATGCTCTGGGTGGGGAACGCTCGAAGCACGGCAGCGGTTCTAATGTTCAAGAAAGAGTGTTGGCTCAAATCCTTACAGAATTAGACGGGATTTCTCCATTAGGAAATGTGACTATTGTGGCTGCGACAAATCGACCTGACAAGATCGACAGTGCTCTTCTCCGTCCCGGTAGATTAGACAGAATAATTTATGTTTCCTTACCTAATGAATCCACTCGATCCGCCATCTTCAATATTAAGCTGAAGAAAATGCCTCTGGGAAACGATATAAATATTGAAGATTTAATAAATAAAACGGAGGGCTATTCTGGAGCAGAAATCCATGCAGTTTGCCATGAAGCAGCTATAAAAGCTTTGGAGGAAAATATAGATTGTACTGAAATATTGTTACCTCACTTCACTGAAGCCTTAAAAATAATCCAGCCAAGGACTCCCGTTAGTTTACTTTCTGTTTATGAAAGATTCGAAAAAAGTTTCTCTTAAAATGTTGAATTATTTGTTACTACTGTTTATGTTAACATTTTATTTTCATAATGTACTCGTTGTTATGATAAAATATTTGTTAATATTTCTCGCAGTTTATTTTATCATAGATTTAGGCAAGCAGGTACCTAATTTCAAGAGGTGATTAAATAATATTTAAAAAAAATAATAAACGTCAACATAGATTTATTTGTTTTAAATTTTGGAAGTAACATCATTCATTTTTTCTTTTTTGAAAAGGGTATAAAAATGGAATATTTTGTTTAGTGCCCACTTCTTAGTTATCTTTCAAGGTGGTAGAGGGTTTAACTGACGAGTCGGTCGTGATTTCATTTGATATTATTTCGTATAATTTAATTAAGAAATACAAAGGTTATTGTCCGAAACTGGAACATAATTAACTAGGCTGCGATCATCGTTATCGTGATGCCCATAAGTGTATTTAATAACACATTTCTAACGTCGTAATTTACACGAAAATAACCGATGGATAATTTCAAATTTTAATTGCCAAGTAACAGGCATCTTATGTAAACATATGGAAGAAAAATATCCTAAAGGAAATCAATCTGATAAATAATGAAGATTTATTATTCTCGCCTTGATATACAAGATATTTATGGCTGGATTTGATTTTGGGAGCAAATAAACATTTCGGCTGAATACAGTACCAGGTATTTTGTCTGTCTATACTACAGGAGAAAAACCAGAAGCTCAAGATCGTAATTTAGATAGATAGATAGAATCTTGTATTTTTGGTCGATCCAAGGAAGGTGAGTTTATGTTCTGTTATTATGTTAATTTGTCCCAGTTTAATTTATTATGTGTTAATAAAATCTTTAATTTAATATATCTTAACAATACTGTTTAATTTATTTTAAAATAATCCTTCTAATTTAATCGTATAGTTTACATATCAAAGGCCCTGAGAGTGTTTCATTGCTTTACTATCTGCTAGCCTGGTTAATCAACCAGTGGCGCCTCTATAAAAATAAAGCTGGCAGATCTTTTATTCTACCCTTTTAACATCATTATTTATTAAACATTACATATTGCGTAACATTTTGACCCACTCCGGGATCATGTAACAATTTGGCGTCCCGTATGGTCTATCCTGATTATGTTTTATTTGTCCCAATTTATTCTTTATCATGTTATAACAATTTAATAATTTTTTATGGCAATTTGGCCGCCTTAAACGTGTTGGGTTTCGTTTTTTTTACTTTACGATTGTTTTACAAGGATTTTAATGTATATTTTCTTTTTCAAAGTCTGTTTGTTCATAACATGTCGTTTTTTTTTTTTTCTCTCATGAGCTTTTGTTATTAACGAGTTTCATTTGTTTTGAAAATATTTCATTTGTTTAAAAACAATAGAATGTTATCAAGTTGATTATTTTTTTAGGTTAACTATTTTCAGCTCGTAACGTCATTTCTAATTTTTAATCAAGCAAAATTTAATACCTTTTCTTTATGTTTGAATTTTTACGACTGCGTACTATTTATTATACAATTGAGAACGTCTTCAATCTTCGATTAATTCTACGGCTATTATTATGGAATAATGCTACGAACACTTTATTTAAAAGAAAAACAAAGGATAAACAATCAAATGTTATTGTTTATTGTTTGTATTTCGGTATAACTATTTTCATTTCGCTACGTCATTTCCAAAATATTATATTACTTCGAATTATAAATGAATTATTGCGGCAGTAATTTTAAAACGAAATGCAAATAGAACAACTTTGAACAAATTAAACAAATTTGATTTTCCGTAATTTAAAAGAGAATAAATGTATTTACTTCTACGAATTTTATAATTTTAATAGTTTTCTACGTGATACAAATCGTTTATTTTCTGAACTGGAATATTTTATTATTTTTTTCAAAATGTCGACTTCATTCGGGAACGTAAATGGTAAAACAAAAGAAGGTCTAGTTAAGCGTCTTAATCAACGACTGCATCGAAAACAAGAATCATTTTTTCCTTTTATAATATTTTAACAAATAAGGTATTTTTCTAAACGTAGATTTTAATAATTATTTAAACGTCATTTACAAATCTAGTAAAGATTTTATTCAAAAAATATTATTATGGAATACAAATAACTTGAATGGAGCTACTCGATTTTCTCACATTTCAAGCGCACGGAATGCAGATATTTCAGAGTTGTCTTTTCTGGTTAGACAGTTTCTTTCTATTTCGTTTTTTTTGAGGTGGTGGGCCCATCATCACAGGATTCGAGATAGGATGAAATAGTCAATTGTATTATAACGTAATCGATTGTTTAACAATATACATCAATAACCTTTAAAACTTCTTTTTGCCAATTGTGACATTTTCTTATATTTTATTTACAAAAACGGGCATTATTTTCAATAACAATTCTGAAAATCGTTTTGAATTTAGTACAATCAAGTAATTTTCAACGGTGACACAAGGAATAATGTGATATTTATTATCATTATTTTAACAAATAAAGGACAATATACACGAAATGTAATAAGACTTGGAGAAATAATGGACAATGACGCAACGTCATTATTATCATTGGAGGGGAGTTGGCGGAGGTATATCCAGTTTGAACAACTGGGTCCTGGTGTTCAACTTACCATTCCTAATGGTCTAAATAAGTTCCAAAAGGTAAGGGTGGGCGTGTACCCCATCCGCAACGTATCGATCCGGCGTCGATAACGTTTACCTTACATGAGAGACAGAGGGCGAGAGATGCTTGCTGTCTGCTCATCAAACCCTGAGCTGCTGTCTTAGGTACGGAACAGTGTGCTACATCGTCAGTCGGGAGGCAGTGGATCCGTTGTCTGTAGAAGGATAATACCTATAGGTGATGGAAGGACTGCAGTCCACTGGTCCATGTGCATACACGCAGTACTACGTGATGTGAAACTTGTCTGAGTGGTTCGAGTTGTTTTGGAAGTTTTTATGAGCAATTCTGACACAACATTCTACAAGTAATTCATAAACTCGGTACTATTGGTAGTGATTTCTGCAAAATCACATCATTATTTTTCTCAAATATATCAAGTCTCAATTAATTTGTGCACGCCTTTATATTGTCTTATGTTATGCTCTACGTCAGAGCCAATAAAAGTCGAGCCCATACAATCAATAATAAATATTGTACACTCGACGCGTAATTTTTTTTGATGTCATAATCATGGAGAATCTATCCATTGACTTTAAAACATGTAAGTTCTGTAAAGCCGAGCTTATATACCGAAGTTATATGGTGGTTTCCAAGGGTTTGGCCAAAAACATCAGAAGAAATTTACTCAAATTTTGAAACATTTCAATCAGGTCTGATCAACCGATTTGTCGCTGCCTTGCATTTATATAGTTAGTAGTACTATTATATTTACAGTTTTACAACTAAAATATAATAACATTTAAACATTAAATATACAATTTTATGTAAAAATGGTCTTTAACAACATTCTATAACACAGGTACAACTCTAGTACTTCGCTCGAGTTCAACCATTATCGTGTATTATTACGGAGTTATTAATAATACAACTTATTAATTTACATGTTATGAATGAACAGACAAACTAAAATTTTAATCACGACGTTTTGTATATATGTGTATATGTTTTAATTTTATTTAACTTAGAATTTTTAAAAAAAGATTTACCACCAAGTATTTATACTTTATTTTCTTTTAAAAATTCTAAGCAATCAGTTTATAATGAACTGTGTACTTTTACATTTAATTCTACAATTTTTGTTGTTTAATTAACGGGATTATTCAGAGATCCAAAGATTCGTACCTCTTTGCAACTTGGGTTGTCTTGTTAGTTGAAAAATATAAAATTTACATAAAAATGTTAACATTTAATTTCATTTCATATCGTATTTCTTTAAAAAATATATAAAAAATATATAGAGATATAAATATAGTTATAGATGTGGTTAAGTTAGTTTATATTAGAGCATATCTCCTATGCATTCGAGTATGCAATACGTATTTTTATATTAATTAAAGAGATTAGTTTATTTAATTTATAAACTTTTGCTTAAAAAGTGTTTGTTTTCTCTTGGGAAACTGGAATTTGTTTGTTTCAAACAATTTACTAAACAATTTCGACTCCACAAAGCTGGTTGTCTACCTCAATTATTTGGCACCATTCATTGGCGATGGTTGATGACTTTATGACATTTAAATTATTTAATTTTATATAAATTTTGAATGCTATTTTGTATATTTCCTTCTTGGATAGACCAATTGACCTTAGTGAGTTAGTCAGGAAACTCCACGGAGTGAACATTCTTGATATCCTAAAGATGGATTTAAATTCAGTGCAAAGTGAGGGTTGATTGATCTCCCTAAAAGTGATGCCTATTGAGGCTTAATACCCTGATTTGGGACAGTGACGCTTTAGAGCATAAAGTGATATGACGTTTCTGAAGGAGTTATGTAAAATTTGTAGAAATAATAATTATAATATTTTTTCTTTCCAGTTTAATGTGTGTTGATTATTAATCATTTAACGATTGTTGTTCATGTAACATTTAATTATGTCTATTTTAGGTATTTTAACTATAATAATCAATAATATTGTATTCTAATCCTAAATCAAATTTAATCAATTTTAAATATTTCAAAAAGTTCATACGAATTATTAATTATATATTATGTTTTATTTATCTTTGAAAAGATTGTTAAATATTATTAATTGCTTTGTTGTTTTTATTTTATAGAAATCCTTGGATCGACAAGAGTATCAGATAGAATAGGTTTCTTTTATAGTTATGTTTGGGGACAAACATTTGCGTGGTCCGGGAGGTAATGTTATGATAAAATATTTGTTAATATTTCTCGCAGTTTATTTTATCATAGATTTAGGCAAGCAGGTACCTAATTTCAAGAGGTGATTAAATAATATTTAAAAAAAATAATAAACGTCAACATAGATTTATTTGTTTTAAATTTTGGAAGTAACATCATTCATTTTTTCTTTTTTGAAAAGGGTATAAAAATGGAATATTTTGTTTAGTGCCCACTTCTTAGTTATCTTTCAAGGTGGTAGAGGGTTTAACTGACGAGTCGGTCGTGATTTCATTTGATATTATTTCGTATAATTTAATTAAGAAATACAAAGGTTATTGTCCGAAACTGGAACATAATTAACTAGGCTGCGATCATCGTTATCGTGATGCCCATAAGTGTATTTAATAACACATTTCTAACGTCGTAATTTACACGAAAATAACCGATGGATAATTTCAAATTTTAATTGCCAAGTAACAGGCATCTTATGTAAACATATGGAAGAAAAATATCCTAAAGGAAATCAATCTGATAAATAATGAAGATTTATTATTCTCGCCTTGATATACAAGATATTTATGGCTGGATTTGATTTTGGGAGCAAATAAACATTTCGGCTGAATACAGTACCAGGTATTTTGTCTGTCTATACTACAGGAGAAAAACCAGAAGCTCAAGATCGTAATTTAGATAGATAGATAGAATCTTGTATTTTTGGTCGATCCAAGGAAGGTGAGTTTATGTTCTGTTATTATGTTAATTTGTCCCAGTTTAATTTATTATGTGTTAATAAAATCTTTAATTTAATATATCTTAACAATACTGTTTAATTTATTTTAAAATAATCCTTCTAATTTAATCGTATAGTTTACATATCAAAGGCCCTGAGAGTGTTTCATTGCTTTACTATCTGCTAGCCTGGTTAATCAACCAGTGGCGCCTCTATAAAAATAAAGCTGGCAGATCTTTTATTCTACCCTTTTAACATCATTATTTATTAAACATTACATATTGCGTAACATTTTGACCCACTCCGGGATCATGTAACAATTTGGCGTCCCGTATGGTCTATCCTGATTATGTTTTATTTGTCCCAATTTATTCTTTATCATGTTATAACAATTTAATAATTTTTTATGGCATCGTTTAACCCCTCAGGCCTCAACCATGTTCTGTCAGCAGTAAAATGTAAAACCCAAATAAATGGAATATTTCTAAATGTATCCCAAAACTAAAATGTGTTTTTGAAAGGTGATGAAATCGCCTTTAAATTTTATTAATAGAAATAGCAATTTAACGTGCAATTTTTTAAATATAATAAAATTTATGGAAATTTTTAAAATGGCTCACCTCACATTTTTCTGATATTCTCATTCTATTAAAAAATAATTAATCATAATTGCGGACTGAAACTTTGATTTTTTTAAAGGTGTACTAATTATGTTAATTCTTTTGTGTTAACTTTTAGATTTAAATATATAGCGTGTGTTATATATTCGAAATGTTGTGTTTTCTCTTTCCAATACAGTTTAGATCATATTTCTCACTAAGATAGTAAAGGAGACATAGCGATTTCTATGAGACCTATATGAGTTGTTCCGAAAGCGAACAAATTAGCCTGAGGGGTTAAGAACGGTTTTTTTTGCCATAAAAGATGTGAAGAATGAGAGATAAAATTTTTTAACAAATCTGCTAACTCAGTGGGATAATGTGTGGTAGTAATAAAACAAAAACAAAAGCCTTATATTATTGTCTTATACATACAAATTTATTTATTTTATTTTATAAAGCTTCTTCCTATTTAAAATACTTCAAAATATTTCACATAACATTTTTGATTATTGTGATTATTGTAATTCAAAACAGAAATTGTTATATTGCGATGTTCAATTACTATAAAAATATAAAAAATGTTAGCAAGATGAGTATGGGTTGAATTGTGATATTATAGCTTTATTTTTATATTCACAATAAAAACATAAATATATTTTAACAAAAGAAACTGTTTTCTACAGTCTACAGAATATTAAAAAAAATATTGTACTCATGTTTATACAATATTAAATGCAAAAATACACAAGGAAAATATGTAGCTTTTCAACTTTGATAAAATGACAAATTTACATGAAACATTATTTATTTAAGTTCATTTCATACTTAAGAATATCACAGTTATGTTTATTATAAATAAAATTTATAAATAACTCTGCGTATTATTTTCCGAATGTTCTTGAATGTGTGGATGGCTCCTCTCTCTCCTGGCGCTTTGGACAACGTCCTAATTTCTTTATGTATTCTCCAAACTCGCAATTGGGCATTTGACATTGACCATTTTGTATACAAGTTCTATCCTTGTAACCGAAATGCTCCTTTCCTCTTTTTATTCGCATGCAATCTCTTTGCTTATTAGAACAATCACAGGCGCATTCCCCATCCTCCAGAATGTGGACCGAATATTCGGCGGGACATTGACACCTGGAAAAAAAAGTATCTGTGATTTGCCATAATCTATTTATATACAGTATTCATATAAATACAAATTTTACAGACTACTGGTGAAGTTTAGCCACTGGAACGACCATGCGAAATAAATAAATTTTCCTCGATCACTCGAGATTTCCCAGAAGATAATTTTGTTAATTTTTCAACAACATTAAACAATAAAAAAATTAACTCCAACATTAAAAATTAATTCCTTTTAAAATTTTTAAAAATAAATTTTAAAAATTAATTCCAACATTTAAAAATTAATTCCAACATTAAAAAAATCATACCTTCGAATTTTAACATGGAGACATAAAAACTTATTGTAGTGCTATATAGCTAATAAATTAACCTGTATTTTACCGTTTATCTCATATTTGTAGGATTTATAAAAAAAAATATTAAAAAATCGTAACATTTATAACTCCGCGAATCCTGCGTGTTTGGGGGGTACTTATTCGAGACAACATAGAATATTTTCAATTTCTGTATGTTGTCTGTGGTATACGTGATAATGAAAGGTGCATGTTTATGGAAAAAGGACTTAATTTTAACCGTAAACAGCTGATCTAAAATTCGGCGGGGAAAAAAAAGGTTTTAAAAATTTATTTTTAACATCGTTCTAAAATAGTCTACGAAGTTCAGATTTGCGATATCTATGGTCATAAAAAATAAAGCATTTCAATCTATGACGTTACATACTATTAGACGAGGGGTAGAAATCTCAAAGTGGGAAGACAAGAACAAGACAATTGCACCGATCTCGATATCTAGTACTTTAGCACTAAACTGCTACCTGTCGAGTAAGGTTGCGTCTTACCAGCACTTACCAGTAAGTAAATTGCATTTTAAAAAGTGCCAAAATGCTCTCCTGTGTGATGAGAAAATGTTTCAATTACACGGCAAATAATAGTAAAGGCGAATGAATAACATTTCATTTGTAAGTACACGCAAATTACTTAATATTATCGATTATTATAAATATTACTGAAATTATTATAATTATATTATTGAAATTCAAGTCCTACTAAAGGAAAGGGTCTGGACGCGCAACAGCCAAATTTCTGTTGCTAAGTAAACTTCACTGTTTTAAAGTAGACTAATCAGCCTAAACACTCTGTTTATTTGTTTACTTGCGGTTAAACAACACATAAATCAGTAGTTCTAACAAGTATTGATGACAATCGCCACCATTTGAAAACTGTCGTTGCCCTATTGTATTTATTGTATAGCTCGACATATCAAACTCCGACAGGCAGCCGGACCTTTTATTCTAGTGGGCCTCAAGAAAAGGAGACAGCAAACGTTCCATCAAAAGTGACAAGCATTACGCCGCCTACTCATATATTCATGTCATTCATACACACATATTATTTGATTGTCTATCTATATCACACAGGAATAAACTTTTGAATTAAGAAATTATACTGAAAATCGCTGAAAATAAAAGAGTGTTCCTTACTTTCCACATTATATTATGAGTATGTGAGACTGTGGCGAGTCTATTTATTTATATAACGTCATTGATTTCAATAGCTTCGTTTTAAAATAAATGGCTGGCCTTGGAAATGTTTTAAATAATTACAATAAATGTTTTATGAATGGTAGGAAAATGTGGTCCAATTTTGGACCGCTATCAATCGCAATAAAAGTGGTCCATTTTTCGACCATAATTGTTCCAGTGGTTATATTACTAGTTAAAAATATGCATAGTTCTGATTGTGTTTGAATGCGCTGTCATCTGCAGCATTTTATCGAAGATCGTTTTTAAGTGCCACAAAATTAACTTCTTAAGCGCCGAAAGTACCCACTGGGTATGAAAAATTTATATCCGTTAATTTATAATAATATAATTTATAGTAATCTGATATGAATACATTCTGTTTGTGAGAATTTTGCCCTCAACACACTACGGAGGCATTAGGTCACGGGAGCTCAAGTTAAAGGAAATAATGTTTATTTTATTTTATATTCACTCCACACAGGAGGCCGTGAGGAAAATAATTTCTCTCGGGGCCTTTGTCATCTTTGAAGATGCCATGTGGAGGGTTTTTTTTTAGGTGAGGAAGGAGTGAGCATAGGTCTTGAAGAGACCCGTGTTGTAGGAGGGAGGAAACCCAAAGGCCGGCAAATCATTCCACAGTTGATGAGCTCAAAAACGAGTCGTGGAAGCGACACTTTCTCATGTGACAAATGTCAACCATGTACAAGTTGAGCACAAGTTTGGCATGTTTCCTGACTATGCACTGGTGCCAAAGGGATCAATGACACTGGTTCCTTGAAGTATCTTACGTTGTAATACCATTAGAACAAGGACAGCATACCTACCTGACGCCTGTGCTCTAAAGATTACATTCGGCTTGTTTGGATGTGGGAATCTATCAAACTGCCCGTTTCAAAAGAGTCAAGGTTTTTTTTTAGGATATTTTGGGCCTCTAAACCAGTGGTGACTGCCAAATTTAACAGTGTAATAAAAAAGAAAAGTAAAAGTGTGAACACTTTATCAACTCTCAACGCGGATCGGCGTCAGAAAATTGAAGTACTCTTGGCAATATAGGCAGAATAATCACCATCGTTTGAGGAGTATATATGAAAGAAGTAGGGAAATAATCTCCACGTTTCACCGGCATTCTCAACATATTTGTCCTCTATTTTATCCTCTTTGCAACAGTTAAGAATTGGTAGGTTTACATGATCTTTATTAATTTGCTTCTACTTCTGTAATATGTTGCGGCAAGTACTACCTCGCAGTATGCAAATGTCACAACTGTTATTGCTTACATAAATGTTAACAGTTTTTAGAAAACAATGTAAGTATGTTAAAGCTCAGCTGTGTATTCATTTTATGGTCAAACATAAATAACTCCTCGGTTAGCTTACCTTTTGAAAGGTTGTGGCGTTTCCATTTCTAAATCATCAGAATTATGATTTATGTTGGCTGGCCTTGCAAACAGAGTGGATGTCTCGTCTTTGACCATGAAGTCTTCTCTTCTGGGAATGCATTCACACTCCGTGTGGTTAATAAAGCTCAGTTTATCAATCATTTTACCATGGTGCCCAACTGTTACTATCTGAAAAAAAACAGGAAATTAAAGATAATTACAGGTGTACATACCAGATATAAAGGTTACTTGAATGTAAGGATTTATTGCCATTCAGTCTCTAATGAGTGGTTTACATGAAGACATTGGTAAGTAGCAGAGGCGGCTCTAGGGATCCAGAAGTGGAGGGTTAATAAAAAAAATGAGAGTTAATATTATTAATGCGTAGTGAATATTATTAAAATGCCAATAAATGTAATTAATTTTCAAAATATTGTTTAATTTAACAATATTGTTTAATTTAAGGTTATTAATCGAATTATTAACATATATAACTTTTATGTACATTTTATTTAAATGATTATTTATTTATTATACTAAGATTTAAAAAAAATCTTTTCTGGTGTTTTAAATTACTAACTGCAATCTTAGTTTATTGTTACTAGTTGAGTTAAAAAGTATGTTTTCCTTTGATTGCACCCGCTAACAAAAATTATAACTTTTCATATTAAAATGTTGTTTAACCTCTTTATTTTTAATTAAATGAAGATAATATAATTATATCTAAAAGTTTTGAATCGTGTGATATATTTTACAACATTTTGTTGGACGTAAGGCAACCTCACTGCACCAAATGACGAATCTGAACTCGTCTTTTTGGCTCTCGCATAGTGTTTTTACAAACATAACACCGCCGGTCTGATGTTTGTCTCTTGTTAACTGTTAATAATATCGAGCACAAAATCTGAGAGGATGATCACCACTCGGCCGAACTCTTGGCACTGTCTCCGCTTTGTGGTATTTTTGCAGATTTTGTCAAATTACTTCTAGTTGAAAATCGCGCAAGAAAAGGTTTTTTTGGTTTTTAAATTGTACATCGCATGAGCATTTAACACCACAATGTCAATTGCGCAAAATGCTATTTTTTGTACCATTTCATGGTTTTCCTTACACATTTCACAAAGGTGATCATCAAATCAGATCTATCGACGGAGCCCATATGCTTATTGTAACTGATAACACAAGACGGTTTCATGATAGGTTCTTTTGCTTTGAAGTCAACTTTTCCCATTGGTATCATTGACGCATCTTCTGCATTTGTTAATATGCATGTCTCTTTTGTCATGCATTTTACAGCTAGTACACTACCTGATGCCTTTGACTCCATTTCTCTTTCTTCAAGATTCCAAACATCGTCAAGTTCTTTCTATTCTTCTTAACTGTCCCGCAGGCATTGGTGTGTTTACTTTGCAGATAATGAAACAATGCTGGACTCGAGTACCAGTTATCAGTGTAAACAGCGTGACCTTTACCCAAATATTCCGCCAACAATGACACAACCAGAAACATCAACCAGTTAGGTAACTGCTGTGAAAGTTCCTCACTTATATCACTAATGGGCATTTCGGTTTCGCTTTACAGTAAATCACAAACTGTAACACGAAACCTGTATCCCCATCATACAAGAGAAACAATTTTATTCCAAATCTGTCTTTTCACAGAAAGATACTGCTTTATTGAAAGCATTACTTTGGATAACAACAATGATTCATCAATACATAAATTTTTAGATAAAAACATATTTTTAAAATTTTTGCATACTGAATCTACAGTCTCTTATTTTACGAATGATATGTAAAAATGGAGCATACTTAGTATAGACATGGAGCGATCCAGTGGCATTGTCTTGCCAAAAATTGTCGACTCGATTAACTTATCTGTTGTCCAGAATTGATTAATTCAACCTTTTTTACTCCTTACCATCAGCATAGTCAATGCGATGAACACTTACAATTCATCAATAATGACATTCTTCCGTTTATGCATTCGAGACTGGGGGATAAATGCTTTATTGGTCTTCACTTGATCAAAGTATCTATTGGTTTCATCCACTGATAACTCTGCTTATAATATCGCGACTCAGAAATAATTCAAAGAAGTCAATTTCCCGGCTTTCTTCATTCAGTTCGCAATTTCATAATCCAAATTGTTGGTTGAATACATATACTACCATTTATCCACGCAGGTGAAAAGCTTTGTCAATTTATTTCTGCCGGGAAATTAATTTCTATTAAATCCGAATCCTCAATTTCACCTTCACTTATTTCTGGAGGATCATTTGTATCCTCTAAATTTTCCACTGTAAACTCATCATCGTCACTCATAGAAAAATCTAAATCTTTTTCTTAAACATATCATTCTACGTCTTCCTCTTCTATTGTTCAAACAATAATACTGAGATAAAAAAAAAATATAAATAATAAGGATAACATAACAAAATACAATGAAGACCATAAAATCTGAATGTTTATGAACATAAAACATGAACAAGTCATAAGCATTCTCCAGTGATCGGCGCCCCGAAACTATAACAAAATAATGGGTACCCGATAATGTAACAAACACACATCTAATGCGTGCACCGACAGGCGACAGTGGGGCGATTAATACACAAGCAAGCTCTGTAATGTAACTGTGCGTATGGCATCATCATCATCATCATCACTCTTGGCTCTACAACCCCTGGTGGGTCTTGGCCTCCTCAAGAGTCTTCCTCCACTCATCTCGGTTTTGTGCCAGCTCTCTCCAGTTTAGAAGCTCTAAGGTAGATATATCTTTGATGAAGTTGTTGCTCCATCTTAACCTTGGTCTTCCTAGGCTCCTTCGCCCTATCGGTCTTGAGTTCAGCAGGGACTTGATGGGTCATTCTCTCCACATGACCCAGCCACCGAAGTCTTCCCAGTTTATGGCATATCTTCCGATAAAAGATTTCTGTAAGATATGTATTACAAAAACAGCTAGTAATTTAAAAACTCCCAAGTATATACTTTTTATGTGGTAGGCAAATCATCAGGCTAGTGAGAAATCCTTTTGCTTTGGTCTTTGATCAGCAAATAAGCATTCCACATAAAGACGAAAGTCATCCTTGCTCCGGGAGTGCGAATGTAGCCATCCATCCGCTGGACGCGAATTCTCCGGGCTGCAAATGTAGCCAGCCACACAATAGGGGTTAATTTCTTGTGAGCACTGCACTTGCAACTTTTTTACAGTAGTTTAGTTACTATTTATCACTGTCCTTGTGTAAACCACTCATAAGTCCTTGTTTTAATCTTCAGTATGTAATTTAATATTTAAGCTTAGTTTTACTTATATAGGTACCTGTAATATGCACACATAATAATTATTGTGTAGGTGAAATTCGCTGACATAAGTGTATGCAAGGATAAGTTAATTGTTTTGTGAACTAGGCCACATATCACATTATTCCCTCACAATGAACACTAAATATAGTATTGAAAAAGAAAATATTCAAGTGTAACATTTTTTAAAATTATTGCTCTCATTTTCCGTAAAACCAAGGATACGACTAGCGCAATGAGATTTACATATTTGAATAAACAATATTTTTCATATAAAATCTTTTTATAGTTCTCCAATATCGACCACACTATAATATTGTGCTTGAAGTCGTGTATGTTAGAGAAATCAACTGAAGTTGAAGCTAAATGTTCGGAGAGCATCATAATTGTTCGGAAGAGACATACATGCGATTAATTTTAGGTTTATAATATATCATCATCCAAATATTATTGTTATTAGTTATTAATTAATATCTTGCTTCGCCTGAGTTTCATCACTATTTTTTAAATATAATTTCAGTTGCTTTTAAGCCCGGCTCGTGAGATATTTTTGTTCGTTGTTTGTTCGCATTTACTCACAAATAATTTCCCAAATGGCCTCCAAAATCATGAAACATTGAAATCTTTAATGGCCTATATCTTATAATTTAAAGCGAAAATAAACAAACTAGCTCACATCCATACTAGATATTGATATTATTTGATTACAAAAATAATTTTTCAGTTTGGTTGGGTATTTTGATCTCAAATCCAAAATTAAGATTAGTATGAAATGGGCCGCAACAAGTTTAAAAAGCAACTATAGTACAGGCCCTTATTGGATTGCAATATTGTAACTTAATTTATTATTTCTACAGTCAAATACATTTACCAATGCTCCATAGCTTATGATGTAAAAGTAGTGTTAACCTAGAAATTTCACCTCGCCAGACCTCACGCAGATTTCTTTATTTTATTCAGGATTTTATCAAAGAATTCAAGTATCTTAAACCAAATTCAAGTATCACACACAACAGCTAGACTGTGGAATTATTTGCCAGCCTGTGAGCCTCCCTCCTACAACATGGGTCTTTGTGAGACCAGTAGGCATGCCAAAATTATAAATGGCCTATTTTTGTTGTATTGGTAAACAATTAAAATGTTAAACATGCTAATTTGGCAATAAAAGGTAAGGTGAAGTGCCGTTTTTAGTAAATCTTGCGACTAATACGCTTCATTGCAATTTTAGAATGAATGCCGGTCTTGCCCCAAAAATTTTCGATCTTACCCCACACTGAAAAATAATTTACAGGAAGTTTTGATTGGCAGTATTTGGGTGTTAAATAAAAATTTACTCACATAGTTAAGTTCTAAAGGGGGCGTTCAAGTATTATGTAACGCAATTTCTGAAGATTTTTGACCCTCCCTCCACCCCGTGTAACGCGCCGTAACGGTTTTCCGTACCACCCCACCCTTAATTTTACGTAAAGCCCAAGTGGCAATTTTTACCTGGATGTCACAATTAAGTTGCGCAAAGTACTGAAAAGACGCTTAAATACCTGTTTTCTTGTTTTAATCGCGTTTGCGGTAATAAATAAAACAAAAGATTTCGAGAACGAAAAGGGTTGCCAACTTGGAAGAATATAAATAGAATAAGGAACTCCAGTGAAAAATATTCTGCCTTTAATTTACTGAAACTTTGAGGTCATTTTATACATCTATTTAAGAAAATATTGTGAATTTTTCGTAGCATTTCCTCGGAAAATATGAAAATTATCAGCTGCTATACATTGAGCGTCAACATCGGATGTAGCTTTTGTGTGCATTTTGGAGGCCATAGTTTTCATCTCAAATCAATAGGGTTTTGAATTAAATGTAAGAACATGTGTCGTCTCTTCTGTTTCTAGACTTTTTCCAAAAAAAGGAAAATTAAATTTTTTACAGGTGTTTAAAACATGAAACTTTGATTTTTTTGCCATTTTTTTTACATTTTTTGCAATTAAAAAATACTTTTGACAATGATATTACTCCGAATTTCAGTTCTCTCAGATATACCGTAATTATATAAATAAGGTTTTTACAAATTTTTAAAATGTGTGGTTAAAAATTTTCTGAGCTAGAGTGCGCATAAATTCAAAAAAAGTCGTTTCGAGAAAAATGCCTTTCAAGTTTACCACGCAGTTCGGCACAAACACCCTCATAACACCGGAACAAATTAAAAAAATTATTTAAAACTTTGGGACCATATTCAATAGTTTTACTTTATGAAATAAAAAAAAATAAAACCATTTTTTTCTGCCATCTACATGTATTTCCCCACAAGAAAACATATTATTTTTCTTTTTATCTATACCACTCCGAATTTAGGGCTGGAACTCAGCCGCGAAGCAAATTTCCACCGTTAGATCTAATCTTCACATTTTTTTTATGAGTTTTGGGAATGTGGTAGAAATGTAGCAGCAGGGGGTCCACCGAAATCAGTAAAATTTTGACAGGGGTCTACGAGAAAAATAAGTTTGGGAACCTCTGGTCTATATGAACATATTTTTTAAAGCCAGAATATTTTTCACTGGAGTTCCTTATTCTATTTATAATTATGAAATATTTGAAGGTAAAGTAATTTCATTTATGGTTTTTTTGAAATAACCTAAAAAAAATTATGTATAATTTTAGTTTTTAGTAAGGTGAGGTGGGGTAAGACCGTGCGCTTTTTTGATGAGATGAATTTTTTTGATTATTGGTCCACTTCGGAATTTTTGAATGAAGAATTGATGGTGTTCCCGCAAAGTTTTTAATTTTATTATGTTACCTTTGGGGCCGTTCAAGTATTACGTAACACACTTGGGGGGGAGGAGGGGGGGTCTTTGTGAAACGTTACTGTGCGTTACGAGGGGGGGGGGGGGGTTCGAACAATGCGTTATGTAACATGTTTTTCTTTATTTAGATAAAAAAATTAGGGAATTAAATTCTTCCAAGTTGGCAACCCTTTTCGTTCTCGAAATCTTTTGTTTTATTTATTACCGCAAACGCGATTAAAACGAGAAAACAGGTATTTAAGCGTCTTTTCAGTACTTTGCGCAACTTAATTGTGACATCCAGGTAGAAATTGTCACTTGGGCTTTACGTAAAATTAAGGGTGGGGGGGGGGGATGGTACGGAAAAACGTTACGGCGCGTTACATGGGGTGGAGGGTGGGTCAAAAATCTTCAGAAATTGCGTTACGTAATACTTGAACGCCCCCTTTAGATCTTAACTCTGTGAGTAAATTTTTATTTAACACCCAAAAACTGCCAATCAAAACTTCCTGTAAATTATTTTTCAATGTGGGGTAAGATCGAAAATTTTTGGGCCAAGACCGGCATTCATTCTAAAATTGCAATGAAGCATATTAGCCGCAAGATTTACTCAAAATGGCACTTCACCTTACCTTTTATTGCCAAATTAGCATGTGTAACGTTTTAATTATTTACCAATACAACAAAAATAGGCCATTTATAATTTTGGTATGCCTACCGGTCTTCCCCCTTAAGGGGTAAGATCGGCAAAGTGTTCCAAAGTGTTTTGGAAACCATTTTACCAAAACACGGTCAATGCATCGTTCAGTGGTTGAGTGGGCATAGCCATGGCTGGGCAGTATTTGAAATACTTGTAATTGAAATACGTATTTGAAATACAAATACGTATTTTGTATTTGTATTTCAATTACTTCCTAAAAATGTATTTTGTAATTGGTATTTCAATTACCTGCTGCTGAGGTATTTTGTAATTTGTATTTCAAATACTTATGGTTTCAAAATACATTTTCAAATACATTTAACGATCTTAATAATGATAATGAAAAATAAACACACATAGATAATACATAGGCTAAAAACGCTAGAATCCTGTACTGTTGTCCTTTGCTATAGCACTCTTTCTAATGATTATTTGTAGTTCTCTTTATCATTGCTTTATTTTTATTTTATTTATTTGGGAGACCAACAGTTTACATTACTAACAGAGCATTTAGTAATTGAGTCACAATAATTGAACCATTTACAGGTTTCCACATAGGTATTGTATATAAGTGTAGTGATTCCAGAGATATTTACTAATGAAAAATTACATGTAGGAGGGGGAAGGATGGGGGGGGATCAGTTAAGTTGAGGTACAATAATAAAAATATGCACGACAAAAAATTAAAAGAGAAAAAAAAAGAAAAAAAGGAAGTGGAGTGGTGGTTGTATTAGAGGGTATCTATAAAGTTATATTGTTATTGTAGAGTATCGAGAGAGCGTCTATGTGATTGTAAGGGGTGTGGTGCAGAGTTAAAAATTTCAAATTGTGTATAGTGTGTGTTGAAAGTGTTGGATGCACAATAGATGAAAGAGTTCTGCTTAGAATTTGTTTTGCACCGTAATGTACTGTACATTTGTGTTGCATTATAATGTACTGTACATTTTTTTTACGTCATGCTAGTTATTATTATTGTCCTGTGCTATAATAGCACTGTTATTGTACATTTTGTAAAATATTATATTATACTTGTCTTTGCTTTGTTTAGTACATTTTTGTATCATAGTATTAGATCAAGCACTATAGGAATAATTTGACTGATTACTAGATTATTTTTAAGTTAATTACTGTAGAGCGCACTTGAAATGAAATAACAAAAAACTGCGCTATACAAATGTCATCCATTCATATATAAAAATGAATCCTTGTTTCCCTTGATCACGCCATAACTTTTGAATGACTTTACCCATTTCATTTTTTTTTTTAAGTTTTCTAATACTTTATAGAAGGTTCTTTCGGAAAGAAAAATTAAGAAAATTACGCAGACAATTGGATAATTTCAGAAAACTTAACGACTATTTTAACTTCGCACGTTTGACAGTTCGCGCGTTTGATGAAATTTGAATTTAGCAGGCAGCTGTTTTTTTTGTAACAAAAGAATTGTCAATGGATTTTTTAAATTATAGATATTTTAAATAGGTACCTGTGTGAGGTACAAGATTTGATTAATTGTTCTTGTAATATAGAAAAATGAATATTTGTAATACGTGAAAAATGAAAATTTGAATAAAAAATTATAATACCTGGCACGCGAGTTGTTTGAAAACAGAATGTACTGGGACTAAATATATGGACCGCGGGAGGGGGGTTGGCGGGATGGGGGAGCGGGAAAGGGGAGAGGGTAGGCAGGGAAGGTGGAAGGGAAATGCAAGAGGGGAAGGGGATGCGGTAGGGGAACGGGGACGCACGGGAAAGGACATGCAGGGAGAAAAAATTTATTTCTTTGAATATTGCATTACAACGCATGCCGGGAACCAGCTAGTGTTATTATAATAATAATTATTATAATCTAACACCTAAGTCCTATACCACAAAACTTTACAAGTGGGGCGGAGACGAGATGTGTCTCCTGAGCAATATGATTAGTCAATTTTAGCACATCTCTGTTTCATTCTGCTCAGCTTTGCTTCTATGGAAATGCACCCTTAGATATGGGCACTTACGATAATTTATTGCAATCAAAGGTTCTACAAAAACCAAATGTATTTTGTATTTTGTAATTTGTATTTTGTATTTTGTATTTGAAATTAAAAAATGGTTAAAATACTGTATTTTGTATTTCAAATACATGACTTGAAAGTATTTTGTATTTCGTATTTTAAATACATGCGAGAAAGTATTTTGTAATTTGTATTTCAATTACAGCAAAGCATGTATTTTGCCCAGCCCTGGGCTTAGCGCTTGGGTCCCACCGTGGCGTTGTGTGTTCGGTTCCTCGGCTGGCTAAGTCCTCCATCACAATACAAGCAACATTTTCGGCTTTCTGTGTTGGTAGTAGGAGATTTTAAAACTTTGTTGGGTTATTCGTAACCGGGGAATGTTTGACTTTCTTTTAAAAAAAAAAAATAATGTATATTTTTAAATCACTCTACCATATTATAAAATAAGTTCAGTACGTACTAACATAAAAATAAAGCTCCACTTTGTGCGTGCTCTTTGGTGCGCACGTCATGGTATCTTCCCTGCAACAGCCCGTGTCGTCTCCACAGCGATGCAGGAAGGTGCACTGCGGGGTGTAAAGCTTGGAGGGGTTGGGATGGATGGCCTGCACAGAGACCACCCGCCTTTGGGGGTGCCTGCAGGCCCCCTCTACTTGCATGAGTGCACCATGTTGGGTGGCGGCTATGTGGTCTTCCTCTGGAAATAAAAAATATTATTGTGAGGAGTTTTTACATCTTATTCTTGTAAATATAACTGTTTTGAAATTTTACGTGATTTAATTTAATTTATTTTTATGTGATCTCACGCAAAAGTCCCAGCAACCAGTTAAACTATGTTCCAGCCCCCCCCATTTGAAAAATCTGCTTAACCCACTGTGCGCGGACCTCACAACAGTAGGGTTGTTTAAAGAGTTAAGCATGCTTTACAATTGGAAGAAGACACGAAATAGAATGGTTGGAGAGTAGAGTTGTTGAGAATAGACACGGAGAAAGAAGACACGGAATAGAATGATTGGAGAGTAGAGTTGTTGAGAATAGACACGGAGAAAGAAGACACGGAATAGAATGGTTGGAGAGTAGAGTTGTTGAGAATAGACAGGGAGATAGAAGACACGGAATAGAATGGTTGGAGAGTAGAGTTGTTGAGAATAGACAGGGAGAAAGAAGACACGGAATAGAATGGTTGGAGAGTAGAGTTGTTGAGAATAGACAGGGAGAAAGAAGACACGGAATAGAATGGTTGGAGAGTAGAGTTGTTGAGAATAGACACGGAATAAACAGTTGGAGAGCACCTGGTTTCTCTAATCTGGTCTCTAAAGATAGCTTTTTAAAATTACATGAATATTACCCAAGGGAAACATCAACCAACAACGAGAGGGGAAGGATTTGGAGATAGGGAATAGGAAGATTGGAAAGTACATTCAAATTCAGATATGATTATATTGCCATTTCCAGCAACATTTCTGAATGGTGGTATTTCATCAGGACTATACTCATGTCTACAAACATAACAAAATCTTTTTCAAGCAACGCTTCGATTCTGTTTAATGGGCCTTCGAGTTGTTTGGTGGTCCATTCACTTTATTAGTTAGACGTCATCACACTTCTGTTATATTGATGTGAGTGCGGAACTATTATCAATTATTTTTACGCACCAGATTTAAATGTCCGGGTTAAATTTTCCCCACAGGAAAAACTAAACCCTTTCACACACTTCCCAAATGATCATCTAGTCAATCCACGCTATGCAATTGCACTATATAAGTATTATAAATACAAAACAATACAAGAACAACATGTCAACCTACCAGAGACCAAATGGGAAAAAAATTCACCGACTCCAGATATTTTCATATCAGAGGGTTCGGCTCTGTGGAACTTCTAATTGAACCTATAAATCCTACTGATCCCTCAATATAAATATTTAAAAAATCTTTTGTAATCCTACATGTATTTAAAATGACTGATTTTTGCATTTTTATATATAAATTCTTTGACAAATCTAATATGCCTAAATTTTGAATGAGAGACCTAGGCATAATGCCAGTAGCTGAAATAACAAATGGATATATAATATTATTTTAATGCAAATTCATTGAAAAGAGCTTCCATTGTATAAACTAAGTGCAAAACTATTGATTAGTAGTATAAAAATAAAATATAATTTCTACATTAAGTAGTTCAGTAGCCACTATCACACCACAAGAAGTTTAAAACGCAAGAGGTCACTAGGTCACACATCAACAAATGAGTAATGTTGTATAATATGACAAACTTACCAACATCATTCATAAAACCACTTTCGTTATCAGCGAATTTGGTTCTTTTTACTCAGTATGTATTTTATAAGTATTTCAGTAAATTCATTGGGCTAGTGGTAGGTCAGGTGCATATATTTAACTACTTATCTTAATAAGTAAAAAGAATGTTTTTGGTTTGTCCTGAATGCGTTTCTATACCATTAATACAATGGCGATAAAACCTCAGTCAGTTGTTGTGCGCACGCCCGCGAAGGTTTCTGTAAATACAAGTGAGCTCTGGCATTATGAAATTATTTCAAATATAATTTATCAAATTGCTATGAAGTGCTGGTGATTTGTTGTGCGCACTAGAGATGGGCAAATTCTGCATTTTGCCGGAGGCCTCCAAAATGTGCTTCCTTTTAAAAGTACTTGAGTTTTAGGAGCAGATCCCGGGTCCGAATTCTTGGGTGCAGTTGGAGTGCCGATGGATGCCGTTGCGGTGCCGTGTTGTTACCGAGATGAACGGGTTCCGTTGGAGCCAGACCTCGGAGCCGGGAACTGCAAAAGAACTCGAATCCGGGACCTGCTCCCGACTCGCGAGTGGCTCGGACCGAGACGCACGGGTTCGACCGGAACCTCGACCTGGACTCTGGACCTCGGACCCAGAACCTATAAAATAATTAGAACCCGGCAACTGCCTCCGACTCACGAGTTGCTCGGGTCCGGGTTCTGGACCAGGTTCTCTGAATAACCTGAGTTCAAGAGCCCACTCCAGCTGAACCTACACATTGCTAGTGCGCACGCCCGCAAAATTGATATAATGGTGAGCCCTGGCCTTATAAAATGAAAGTCTATTGTTTATTTTCGTGCGCACTCCCTCCTTGCCACCAAACTATACGAAATACACACACTTCCCTCAGATGTCCGTGTGAGAAGTGTAGATTTTCAAAATTTACTCCCTGCTATAGCCTACCGCTACTGAGTCTCCTTTGCAATCCCTCCCTCTGCCTCTCCCTTGTGCCCCATTCCTCCGTCCCTCCCCTGCGTGTCCTTTCCTACGCGTCTCCATTCCCGCCCTTGTCCCCTCTCCTACGAACTCCCCCTCTCCTTCGTTCCTCTCCTCTCCCGCCTTCCCTCCCTGCCGCTCTATGAAAAACACTTCTTTTTCAACATAGAAACCATCGCGGGCACGCACACAACAAATCACCAAAATTTCATCGCAATCGGAGGAATGGTTTAGGAACGTATAAGGAACAAACAAAGATACATTGATTTTTATATAAAGAACTAGCAGACCAGGCCACACATTGCTGTGGCTAACGAAACACAACGCCATTACCCAACCTTTATAAAATCCACACCACCCGCTTGCCAGCTGCCCGCTGCCTGAATTGAATATTTGAATTTCTCGGATTTTCTACACTATAATAAGCATGTATTATGCATATAAACCTTTCTCTTGAATCACTCTATCTATTGGTGAAAACCGCATGAAAATCCGTTGCGTAGTTTAAAAGATCTATGCGCACATATATTTTGAGCGACTTCATTTTATACTATGTAATGATACTTTGAAATTTTTAGACATTAGAGTTTATATTATACTAGCAGACCCGGCCACACGTTGCTGTGGCTAACGAAACACAACGCCATTACCCAACCTTTATAAAATCCACACCATCCGCTTGCCAGCTGCCCGCTGCCCGCTGCCTGAATTGAATATTTGAATTTCTCGACTTTTCTCTACTATAATACGCATGTTTTTATACATATGAACCTTCTTCTTGAATCACTCTATCTATTGGTGAAAACTGCATGAATATCCGTTGCGTAGTTTAAAAGATCTATGCGCACATACATTTTGAGCGACTTCATCAAATAAAATAATTCAAATCAAATACCTACTTACTCTAGGACATCTATTTTACAATTTCTTCCGTAGAACGAATTTCAAAAGTGACTATAGTTCGGCCCGCCAGCCGTTTTAAATCACACAAAAATATGTTTTCTTTAAATTTCTCGGCTTTTCTCTAAAGCCGAGAAATTTAAAGAAAACATATTTTTGTGTACATGTATTATACATATAAACATTCCTCTTTAATCACTCTATCTATTGGTGAAAACCGTATGAAAATCCATTGCGTAGTTTAAAAGATTAACGCGCACATACATTTTGAGCGACTTTATACTATGTAATGATGATAAACACATAATAATGAGTCATTTTCTTTCCATAATTTATAATAAAACTAGCTGGCCCGGTCATGCGTTGCTGTGGCTAACGAAACACAACGCTATCTACTGGATGGTTACCCAACCTTTATAACGATGATAAATTAACTATCACACCACCATCTGTTAATTTGCATATAAATCAAATCCACACCGCCCACACAGCTCGATTGTCTGTTCTGGATAGAAACACCCTAATCACCGGTTTGAAATATACTTTACGACCTATTCTCATACCTACCAAATATACATAAAAAATTTAATAAAATTCGGTCAAACCGTTTCGGAGGAGTGCGACCTCAAACACTGTGACACGAGATTTTTATATGGATTTTGTAGATTTAATCCAAGTCAAGAATAAGTGATACTTTTATGTGAATACCGCAACAAGAGTCCCAACTGTCGGGATCCAGTGAGACTCTTCTTCTTCCTTGCACTGTCCCAACTCATCTCGGCAACCCGACGCTGACATCCTCAGGGTCTTCGGGCGTACAAGCCCCAATCTCCCGCTTACGATAGTAGAGGCACCACCGGGAAGTCGGCTAAGGGGCGCGGAATCTGAACCTCGTATCCGGCCTGCCTAATCACCGACTAACTTTCAGCAGGACTGCCGGGCGATTCACGCTGTAGCACCTCCGTCTGCGGATTTCTCGTCTACCTTGGTATAATCATTATGTTTTGAATCTTGCTTGATGCATTATGTACATACATATGTTAGGGTAGGCATACTGCCTACATTTGGTTTTCTTTCACTGTTTTCATTCCTTTATTTAAAATCCAGGTAAGATTTTATTCATACACTAACAATTGTACATAGTAGCAACAACGTATGCGAGGGCAATGGAGGTCTAGTATCGTTTAATTAAATGTAGATGTTGGGTTTTGAATTGATATTGTGCTCAGTACCTACCTGAATGTCATTTTTGATCCTACCCCCACCAACCATGTCACCTTGCTGAAAAAAGGCTTGGAACAATAACAACCAGCAGTGTGCACCTACAACTGATCGACTTGTGACATTGGAAGGAACTGGTTTTTCTTTAAGTTTGTGCTCGTCTTCGAATTTGGTAAGTGACTTGGCTTTCCTTACTTCCTTCTAGTTCCAGAGATTTACCAGACACATATAAGCATTCAATTCAGTTCGTAATTTTTGTTTATTTAGCAATTTACAGTCCACCATTCGCCTGTTGCATTTGAGGCTGTCATTTCGGACAGTTTCGGATGCAACATATTGGTCCAATCGTGCCAGATTTCGTGAGCATTTTGGAGTTGAATGCTTGTATGTGTTTTTCCAATAACCTTGATCCTGTGTTCCTAATATTCCTGGCATTTCGGCTTTCGAATTGGGCACATTGTCACCTTCAAAAGGGGTTAAATTTCGTGGTAAATTACACATTTTTCGTTTGTTGAATTTTATATTTTCAAATATTATCAAAATGGCTGCTTCTGCTAGTGTTCGCAATAAATTGGCCATTCTAGGTCTCCGGGAGATTCATGATTCATCGATCAGAGCAGTTGTTTCTGGTAATTTATTAGATAGAAATAATTTACTGGTTAGAATTAAGGATATTGAAAAGCAAAGGGATGATTTTGTTGAATCTTATATTATTCTAGAAACGTCAAAAAGTGAGGAGTTAAAATTAACAGATTTGGAAAATAAATATAAATCTTTTATGAACATGTATTTTGAAATTCATACGAATTATCTAGCAGTTTTTCCACCTAAGGAAGATTCTATAAAAACATCAAATAGTCACGGTTTTTCACTTCCTAAAATTAGTTTGCCAACTTTTTCGGGTGGAATTACTGAATGGATAAACTTTATAAATACGTATGATGCAATTATTCATAATAATGAATCTCTAAGTGACATACATAAATTACATTATTTGTTAGGAGCACTATCGGGTGACGCGTTGAAAATTATAAAGCATCTTCCTGTTTCCGCAATCAATTATCCAATTGCTTACAATTTGTTGAGAGATCGTTTTCATAACAAACGGATAATTGCGGACAGACACGTAGAGAACATTATCTCGTGCCCCATAATTAAAAAGGATTCGCTTAGATCTGTCGTTAATGTTTTGAAGGAAAATATTCAGGCATTAGAAGCGTTACATTTTCCAACAGATCAGTGGTCATTTTTATTACTACATATCGTTTTGAAGAAAACTCCTGATGACTTAAGAACTAACTTCGAGTTATTAGGTCATAAGGACGAAATTCCATCATTTTCGCAATTATTGTTGTTTTTAGAATCACAATCTAAAATTTATGAATCGGTTCATGGGTACGGTATGAAAAATGAAGCGCCAAAAGCAAAAACAAATCGCTTATTAAATTCTTTTGTCAGTACACAAAAGTCGGTGTGTTTAATATGCAAAGGTGGACATTTTCTTTCAAAGTGCAAGGGCGGATCCAGGGGGGGTTCACGGGGGTCATGACCCCCCCCCCTGGGCTGGGTCCAGGACCTAGGTGGACCTACTTTTTACTTGTATCTATTATTATAAAAAATAAATTATAACTTCTAGTGACTTAACCACGACTATGTGACCCCCCCCCTGGCGCCAAAGCTGGATCCGCCCTTGTCAAAGTGTGACCAATTTTTAAAGCTACAACCACCTGCTAGATTCGATGTTGTGAAGAAATATAAGTTGTGTCAGAATTGTCTTTCCGCTCAGCATTTGGTCAAGAACTGTTCGTCGCGTTTTAATTGTTTTCAGTGCCATAAAAATCATCATTCTTTGTTGCATTTTTCACATGATGAAAATAGGCAAGTACAGGCGTCAAACAGCAACAATTTTGATAACACTTCTAGACAAGAAGTACTCGATTCGCCACCTGAGACAATCGACCCAATCGTATCGGCCATCGCGGCAACCACACCTCATTCGGAGAGGCTTAACAATCCCAACGTTTTATCGAGCTCTAGCCAATCATCAGTTTTGTTAGCTACGGCCATCGTAGAAGCTCGTGATAAAAAGGGTCATTTTCACAAGGTTCGTGTATTATTGGATTGTGCCAGTCAGGCAAATTTTATTTCAAATGATTGTGCAATTCGTTTGGGCCTCGACTGTTCTAATAAACAAATTCCTATTCGAGGAATTGGACAGTTGTCGGCCATCGCGCTCTATGTTCGAATGAGCTTTTTGATGCGGATTTCGTCGTGTTATCAAGCATTTGTGCACAGTTGCCTAGTTCTCCCATTCGTCGGGGAGACTGGGATCATTTGAAAAATTTAACTTTGGCAGATCCAAATTTCGATAAACCCTCTGCAATCGATATTTTATTGGGTGCTGGAATGTTTTCATCAGTACTTCGTTCGGGTCAGGTGGTAGGAAAAGCGAATGAACCGATAGCTTTGAACACAGCTTTTGGTTGGATTTTAATGGGAAATGTCGATCACAGCACATCTCCTATTAATTCGTTTTTGACAATATTAGATTCATCGATTGAAACTAATGTGAAGACACCTTATGAAATTGAGGACGTTCCCAATCATTCTTCACTGTTATCTCCAGAAAAGTTGCTTTGTGATAACATATTTTCAACTCAACATTATAGAAATGATGTGGGACGTTACACTTCCGTTGTTCCACTTCCATTCAGGGAAGTTAAATCGGCTCTTGGTGATTATCATTCGGCAGTATCTCGTCTGCATCACCTCGAGCGCCGTTTCTCTCGGCATCCAGATATAAAATCCGATTACATTCAATTCATGAGAGAATATGAATCTTTGGGCCACATGATAGATGTGACAAGTTCATCAGTTTCGACTGGAAAATATTTCATTTCTCATCATTGTGTGATTAAGGATACTGGATCCATTACAAAACTTAGAGTTGTTTTTGACGCAAGTTCAAAAACATCTTATAACCAGTCGTTAAATGATATACTTTTAGTAGGACCTAAACTTCAACAAGATATTGTGAAGTTAATTTCCAATTTCAGAACGCATAAAATTGTCTTTACAACAGATATTTGCAAAATGTATAGACAAATATTGGTTCGACCAGAGGATAGATCCTATCAACATATTTTATGGCGTGAATCACCGAAACAAATGATTAAAGAATTTGAACTGCAAACTGTTACCTACGGAACGGCTTCCGCACCGTTTCTCGCTATACGTACTTTACATCAACTCGCATCGGATGCAGATGCCAAATTTTCGACAGCATCAAAAGTTTTATTAGAAAATATGTACGTTGACGATAATTTAACTGGAGCATCCACACTTGAATCGGCACGTAAATTGCAGCGAGACTTGGTGGAACTACTTAATCTTGGCGGTTTTGAATTGAGCAAGTGGTCGAGTAATTGTCGTGAACTGCTTTCTGATTTTCCAATCTCACACCAGGAAGCACCTATAGAAATTGATTTTAATCATGCCAATAACATTAAGATTTTAGGTATTGTTTGGGATTCGCAAACTGATTCATTCTCGTATCAAGTAAAACCATCACAAATAACATTTTCTAAAAGGTCAATCTTATCAAAAATTGCAAAGATTTTTGATCCCCTTGGATGGATTTCCCCCGTCACGTTTTTGGCTAAATGTTTGTTACAACAGTTGTGGAAGCTTGGATTGAACTGGGACGATCCAGTTCCTGTCGAGGTTCAATCTCATTGGACGGCAGTAGTATCGTCATTGTCAACTTTAGCCAATGTTCAAATTCCGCGTTACATAGGGAAGAGTAGTGATAATACATATCAATTAGTGGGATTTGCAGATGCATCCGAAAAGGGTTATGCTTGTGTTGTGTACATTCGGTCCCAACATTCGAAGCAAGAATTTAACATTATTTTGGTTGCCAAGTCAAAGGTTGCTCCTGTGAAAACTCTTTCTATTCCACGTTTAGAATTATGTGGTGCTTTGTTGCTCGCTCGACTTTTGGATTATGTTTTGAAATAATTCGGTACAACTTTACATATTGATAAAGTGTTCGCATTTACGGATTCTACAATAGTCTTATCATGGATTCATACACCTACATATAATTTGCAAACCTTTGTTGCCAATCGAATAGGACAAATCAATGAAGTTAATTCTTTGATCAAATGGTTTCATATACGTAGGGTCAGTGGGTCAACAGTGAACCACTTTTTTTTCCGAGTCAATTTGAGTCACTAAAATTTAATGTAGAAATATCAAATAAATTTTGTTATCTTCAGTACTTCTTTGGTTTTTTATGTGCATAAACTCATTTTCGCAAAGTTTACTATTAATTAAATATAATGATTTACATAAAAAATGGCATTTTGGTTCACTGTGTACAAGGCTGGTACACAGTGAACCGCAGGCATGGTACACAGTGAGCCGGAGAGGTACACAGTGGACCAACATGATAATTCTCCTGAAAATTGCACTAATAAGCCTCGCAATGAAACTACAATATAACTAAATAATCGGGGCTTTATTTATAAACATAATTATGCAATTATGAATAATCCATAATAAAAACGTAGCAGGATAAGAATATAACTAGAGCTTTATAAACATTTCGGAAAACTCGCCCAATTTAAACAAAAATAAGTAGCATAATGTGTTACATAAAATAACAAAAGATTTAGCGAATGTTTATAGCGAAGGTAACAGCAAATTTATAAAATAGGTTAATGAAATAATTTTACTTTGTATAAACCACTTATTTGATGTGCAAATCCGACCGGTTTCGGAACAAACGTTCCTTCGTCAGGGAAAGCTTATACAAATTTTTTTTAATACACAAAGTAATAGCTACATTCAAAAATATATAAAATAGGTTTTCGGAAATAAGGATTCGTAGATTGAGCATTGTATATTGACCCATTTGTGGAGGTGATACAGCATTTCATTAAGCATTCTGGCAGTTTACCCCAACATCCGAGTATTTTGATATTTGATAATCACGAATCTCATTTATCAATTGAGGTGTTTGATCTGGCAAAAGTATCTGTAGTAACGATTATCACATTACATCTGCACACGTCTGCTAAGCTCCAACCTTTGGATATTGTTGTTTTCGGCCCATTCAAAGCCTACTACAACAATGCAATAGATTCGTGGCTTCTGAAAAATCCTGGTATTCCACTGACTATTTACGAGATCGGCGAAATGGTGGGATATGGCATTTCCATGAGCCAAGACACAGGTGAATATTACACATGCTTTAAAAAAATATTGATTCGTAGATTGATAGTCCATAGAACATAGGACGAAGAAGCACATTTCTTGATATTCTCCTATAGGGCCTATTAATGTTGTAATGTGGAACTAATCTTATGGGCTGTTCCGAAGCCTTCGACTAGCATAGCCAGTAGCGCTGAAAAATTGGGTAGGGGATGCCAGCAGCTTCTAGATTTGTGAAGACTATGCCCATTTTTCATCGTCTTCAAACGTTTTTTCATCTCCTCCTCCGTGTGTTTATCGATTTTCTTTATTTTTTTCTGCTTACGACCTATTCTGTTGAGCAAAGAAAACACTTACATTGATCTTATTATGTGAATATAGATTATTTTAGAAGGCATGTACACAGTGAACCAGATACTGTGTACACAGTGAACCAGATACTGTGTACACAGTGAACCAGTTCACTGTGACCCACATTACTCTGGTTCAGTGTGTACCATAAAGCCATTTTGACTTAACTAGCCAATATTTCTAAAACCTACTAGATATTGAAAATTTCTAATAATAGGTAACAATTAAAACAAAATACTAAACTTAAAAGCATTAAAAATTCTCGCGTTGGCAATAACATCATTTAGTAATAAAACAAAAACACTTACGCGAAAATGATGTTGAGGTTTGCAAAAATCAGATATTAGCTTGTCAAACGACCTATCGCCTTTGCACACTAACACACACTAAATCAAATCTTATCCTTTTCTGAGCCCGTGCTTCAAGCATAAGCTTGACACTAACACACTTACAGTTAGGGCTGTAGAGGTGGTGGTTCACTGTGTCCTGCTGGTTCACTGTTGACCCACTGACCCTACTCATTTGAACCCAGCTGACGTATCCAGCAGAGGACTTTTGCCTGATCAGTTGGTCAATACAGAGTTATGGTGGAGGGGGCCTCCTTGGATGCTATCACCCGTCGATGAGTGGCCATTGTTCCATTCTTCCAGTGTAAAACTTGATGTTGTTCCTGAGCTAAAGGCCAACAATATTCATGTATTGACAACAACTGATTCGTGGAATGAGGAGACGTTAAATAGATTTTCTTCTTTAACAAGATTGCAACGTGTTACAGCATGGATTTTGAGATTTGCTGTTAACATTCGAAAAAATAAAAAGGATCGTATATTTGGAATATTAACCGTCGAGGAGTTGCATTCATCTCTGAAATTATGGTTTATGAAAGTGCAATTCGTGCATTTTCATCCAGTTACAGGCAAAACTTGTCAAACTGTGTCTCACATTCGACAGATTATACATTTTTTGAATTCGGTTGGTTTATTCAGAGGTGGTGGGCGTTTGCAACATGTCCATATCACCTCTAATGTCCAACATCTTGAACTTTTGCCCAAGAAAAACCATCTTACATCGGTTCCTGAACCTGATTGGTCTGAAGTACCTATGAATAGGTTATCACGGTGGCAATTGTTGCAAAAAATAACTCAGGCATTTTGGAATCGATGGAGAAAAGAATATTTACACACCCTTCAACAACGTGGAAAGTGGATAACTTCATCACCTAATCTTAATGTTGGAGATTTGGTGTTATTAAATGATGGAAAAATTCCATCTATGCATTGGCCATTGGGACGCATCGAGGAATGTCATCCGGGTCCTGATCAAATCGTACGGGTTGTGACAGTTAAAACTGCACAAGGAACATTTCATCGGCCAGTTGTCAAACTTTATCCATTACCACTTTGAAACATTTTACTCATAAGTTTATTTTAAGTTTTATATTTGTCGTCTTTATTTTCTCCTTACTTTTTGTTCGTTTTACCGCGGTGTCAGTTGCTATGAAAGATAGGTCTTCAATAACTTATCTTAGGAACATATTCCTTATGGATTAATTTTAGTTTTATTTTAGACTTATGTTTCTTACATTTTTTTTTTAATTTCGTTAAGTTGTTCGTTGCAAAAAGATTGAATAATTGTTTGTCGTTTTGTTAATAATAGGTTGTTATTAAATTCATTTGTTTGTTGTCAGTATTCGGAAATGTGTGATTTACCATCGGTCGTAGATAAGAGATTTCAATCTCTTCTCGGGGGCGGGAATGTTGGGTTTTGAATTGATATTGTGCTCAGTACCTACCTGAATGTCATTTTTGATCCTACCCCCACCAACCATGTCACCTTGCTGAAAAAAGGCTTGGAACAATAACAACCAGCAGTGTGCACCTACAACTGATCGACTTGTGACATTGGAAGGAACTGGTTTTTCTTTAAGTTTGTGCTCGTCTTCGAATTTGGTAAGTGACTTGGCTTTCCTTACTTCCTTCTAGTTCCAGAGATTTACCAGACACATATAAGCATTCAATTCAGTTCGTAATTTTTGTTTATTTAGCAATTTACAGTCCACCATTCGCCTGTTGCATTTGAGGCTGTCATTTCGGACAGTTTCGGATGCAACAGTAGAGTCGTTTATATACAAAAAATTAGAGTCCTTGCAAGAGCCTTGAAGGGGTGACCATCTGTTACCTATACCAGGGCGGGTAAGTGGTGGGTCCTCCAATGTCCCAACTCATTGCCTAGGTAGACTGGTGGGGTCGGCTCTTCTCATTTTCAGGCTATAACTTTTTCGGTTCTGGGTATCCGCATTGGAGTATGTTGTGGGCTTGAAGAGAATGGGGATGAGAAAGGTCGGGAAGTTCCTGGTTAAGATATCGTCAGCAAACATGACTAAAGTCATATTTCGATTTTGAATGGATGTGTTTCACCAGGGCGATACTGAGAGTATCTACCGCTCTGAAAAATGCCATACATTACAATATAAATTATTTATTTTCAGCGGATGGAAAAAATCTGACCTATGTGGATAGGTCAAAAAATTATGAGTTGCGGCGGATATCATCTCGAGCTCAAAGAAAAATAATTTTATTAGAGATTTTTTTTTGCATCAATTAAATATTTTATGAATAATTTATGATATTATGGTAAAATAATAGGTCATTTTAAAAAGTCATTAACCAGATAAACTTAATTCGGCGAAGCTTTGTTCTAAAATTGTAAATAGATTGCGGCGTTATAAGAATTAAAAATAGTAATACGTTGATACAACTTTATTACATGCTTATCTACTTAGTTTCTAATTAACAATAATTATAATTAATATTTTTGATCTCATTAATTTCTCAGTGCAAATTCAAAATAATGAAGTACATAGTGTTACTAACTAATAATTGACATTTATTGTAAACAAATTGCTGTTTATATTACTGTGGGTAGGTACTGAACTCACAAAATAACTCTCACCTCATTTATATTTTCTAAAGTAATCGCTAATCGACGTACTTTTAGGCACACATTATAGAAATTACATTGCGTTTCAACAATAATTACTACAAGAATCAGCTATTTACATGCACAAAATACGTATTTGTGTTCTAATTGACCATGCAGATCGGAGGAATCCAGATTTTAGACTTCCGCTCATTAATTATACTTACCTATACGGTGGACTAAGTCAAGTACCGCAATATCGCCAGTCTGTTAACAACCATCGTAACAAATTGTAATGTGACATTTCGCTCTACGTTGAAATGTTATTTCTATCAATCGGAAGCGTGTAATGTGAAGCATTATTCGTCGTCTTTCATCGAATGCTTCATGTGAAGAGTTTATTCGTCTCATGACTCAACTTTATCGTGGTTATAATAACCGAACAATCTTATGGTACGCCTTTGGATATACCTGTGACTGTCACCGAATGGAGATCAAGCCACGAGACAACAGTGAGTATTGCTTAATTGTATATACCGGATCTTGTTTGGTGATCGGGCATAGTTCTTATCGAAGTCCATAAGCGTTTTATTTAGCAAGGAGTAGCCGCAAGGTTATTCTAAAACCCTAGTGCATCGTACACGATTCATTGGCGCCGAAACCAGGGAACCTTTAGATAAAAAATTTCTTTCTTTGGCGAAACGAAAGAATGCTATGAAATTTTACGAAAATTGAAATGACATTTCGAAGAACGAATTCAAACAGTGAATCGTAGAATTAGGTTACCTAGTTCTTAATTATTAACGACCTACCGTGTTTTTAAATTATAATGAATTCTTTATTTATTTATTGCGTTTTCCAGATTATTTCGTTGGTACATTTGTTTATTTTTTAAAAATGGCTAAAACTTTACAAGGCCTGCAAGAACACGGAACATAGCCATTAGCAGAATAAACAAAATGTATGAGGTCGGTCAAAGCGTTTTGCAAGATGCAACCAATTTCCCACTTTTTATACAAGGTTGCAAAATATTGTTAATGATTTTCAAACTGTCCATGCTGATATCTTAGCTTTAGATGAGGCAAACAAGGACATTGAAGATCAAGTTCGCGAAGTTTTTGATAATGTCCATTTCCAAATCGTCGTTATTCACAAGGAATTAACGAATCAATCTTTCGAATCGGAGCCCGCGAACATTATCATACCAAACCAAAACTTTTCAACATTTCGTGATCAAGCTGTCATAACACAAACGTCATCGCTTCTTCGTGACATGAAGAAGGCGAAACCTGAAATCAAAGGGTCCTTGACTGCGTTCACTTCAAAGTGCGCGTTTTGCAAGGGAATTCACTATATCGCTAAATGCAAATCATTTGCACTCAAATCGGTTCAGGAACGTGCTCAATTCGCCAAGTCACACCATTGGTGCCTGAATTGTCTCACGCCTTCTCATTCTCTCACGAATTGCAAATCTGTGTTTGATTGTCAGAAATGTCATCGTAAGCACCACACTCTTCTTCATAGGGAAGACACATTTCTGTTGAAGAGGAGTACCAACGACCCACCACGTTTACGATTCAAGGAGCTTCTATCTCTGACCCTCCAGTTCTTTTCCTCGCTAATTTCGGTGACAGTTCAATCATACGTTTGCTAACTGCTCATATTAGCAATCGTGATCCCTCCGGCAGTTTTCAAACGTTTCGTGCGTTGACTGATTCAGGCAGTCAAGCACACTTCGTATCCAATCTCACTGCCGAGCGTCCAGTCAGCTCTCAGCAAATCTGTGGCTTAGGCCAATCTTCTACAACCGCGTCAGGTGTCACTAATTTAGATGTCAATATTAAGGGACAAGCTATCTTCAACACGAAGTTACTTCCATCGCCAACGATTCAATCCGACCAATTATCTTGTCATCTTTTCCAAGACATACTTCATGCCGACTCTGACTGTCACAAACTGACAACTGAAACAGGAGCGACTAAACTACTTCGAGATGTTGAGATCTTCCCATCTCTACCGAGACCCCAATTAACGGGTGATCTTCCCCAGCCTTCAGCTATAAATTCTGTATTCTGTTGGCTTCCTCTGGGTTCGGTTGGTTTTGCTACCGATCGTCAAGCAAACTCCTTCATCGAAACCAACCAGTATCGTCTCCCCAAAGAAGTCAACAGACTGAGGGAGTTGGACACATTTCCTCAGTCTTCACAACCCACTAAACAACGTCGTGACCAAGTGTATCGCATTTATCGCTTACGTGACTTTCCTAGTCAATTTATCGAAACCAACCAGTACCGTCTTCCTGAAAAGGTCAAGAAACTGAGGGAGTTTGACACATTCCCTCAGTCTTCACATCTCCCCCCTGAAGAACAACGTGATGAGCAGGTCCATCACACTAATCACTCACGTGACCCTTCGGAACAATTCATCGTAGCCTTACCTTTTAGAGAAAGGGATAAGGATATCGCTTCCCCAGGTCCGCGCGAAGCCTCTTCGCGCATCATCCTTTCACTCGAACGTAAACAGACATTAAAGCTCAGTTTACGTGAACCGTACTTCGCTTTCATGACTGACTACTTGCACAGTGGTCACATGACACGTGTTCCTGGAAAAGATTTACTCAAGGAAATGCTCACATACTTCGTCATTGCATTCTTCGTTTGGGCACCGTTACCACTAGTCTTCGATGCTTCGGTGACGGAGGTGAATGAATCACCGTCAAATGATGCCTTCCTTATCGTTTCCAAGCTTCTAACGAACATTGCTGAACTTCTGCAAAACTTTCGTTCACCATCTGTGGTGTTCATTGCTGAGGTACGGCAAATGTATCGCTAAATATTCCTTCAAGAGCCAAATTGCGCGTTCCAAAGAATATTTTGGCGTCATCAATTATTGGAATCTACCCCGGATTACCCATTACACCCTATGGATTCTGGTATCTCTGCCAATATTCTGTCCTATTGTCTTGTCAACCCGTTGACAGAAGAGGAGGGTTACGAATTATCACTCACACGCCACGCGATCACTTCTGATGCAAATATCGACTCTATCGTCATCGGCGGTTCCGGTCTGGAACAAACTCAACAAACGCAATCCGAAGTCATCGAACATACCAAACGAGGTCAACTTGAACTGCAGAAGTGGGATTGTAGCAAACCGAATCTTCGCACCTTACTACCGCCGGACTACTATCTCACTGATGTAATCTTCAAGAATGTTGATCATTCTCTTACTCTCATGGTATTGGGATGGAAGTGGAAGCCACCGGATGCTTCACCCGATGATACTCGTCACGGGAATCGTTACACTGACCAATTATCGCTCTTGACAGTTATCGCATCTAACCATCGGCGTCAAGCATCATCGGTTGATAATCCATTGGATATCGCTTCACGTGGCCATTCTCCGGCCGATCTATACCGTAACGTGTTATGGTGGGCGGAGCCCTCCGGATTTGTCCAGCCAAACGACTCTTGGCCCATCTTAGATGGCCATGTTAACAAAACTGAACTCCACTCTGAATAACGAGTTCAATCGTCATTAGTTCAACATGATGATATTCTGCTGGACTTTTATTAAAAAAAAATATCGTTTTCGGAAACTCCAACGCCTTATCGGTTCCTGTTATCTATTCGTACACAACTTTCATAACAAAGCCTCTCGTCGTTCGGATTTTCTATTTAATCATTTCGAAATTCGTATTCTACTTTTAACCAAACATTGGACATCACTCTCTACGGATGAGGTGATTAAAATCATAATTAAAAATCTTGTGCTTATCGCTACGTTTCGTACTTTGAATGGATCTTCTCTTACAAGACCATTCCCCAAATAGTGTCCATTGCCTAGGCAATGTGACTAATCATCATCGTTTCGCGTCGTTTTATTCTTTTTTACGTCCATGTAAATTGTTTCATTTAGTTTCGTATCGTCTAGTTATCTAGATTTAGTTATCGTTTAAATATAGTTTATGCTTTTGCTTCGTCTTCTTTTCGTCTACGTCACATTTCATGGCATTCTGCGCTTCGCTTAAGGTTCAACTTTTCTTTAAAATACAATTTGCTGTCTTTTGGTGAGCGGAATGTTTCATAACGCTGATGGATTTCATACGTATTTGTGTTCCAATTGACCATGCAGATCCAGTGGCGGCGTAAGGGGGGGGGGGGCGGAGGGGGCGGTCCGCCCCGGGTGCCAAGCACCAAGGGGTGACAACGACAACCCACTCGTACAGACAAAGAATGCGCACAAAATCTCCTGCTGTAAAGATATTTCAATAAATGACTACGTACTCTTGTATCTAGCTACTTATGTTATCATATTTTGAAATGCGTCGCAACTATATATTTATTTTTCGAATAGAATTTCTAATTCCCTTTCTAAAACTGAAGAATCATTTTGAGAAGCTTGTATCAACACTCTAAGAGATGCGTAATCCCAACACCGGCAAAGCAGGCGTTGAAAGAAGAAATTAGCGAAGCTCAATCGGAAATCTGGAGACAGAAAAATCAGAAAAAGTTATCGGCACCTCTGGGACTTGAACCCAGGACCTTCTGCTTACATGGCAACAGCTCTACTAACTGAGCTAATTAATAATTTATCCAGACACTATCTAGATAGCCAAGGGCGGATATAAGGAGGGGGGGGGGGGGGGGGGGGGGGCAAGGGGGCATGTGCCCCCTCCAGAGGGTATTTTTCTGTACTGTGGAGATTCCATCACAGTATATACTTAGAAGCTAAAACTGTATTTTTTAAACATTTAATTTTTCGATTGTTTTGACACTTTCATAAACCTTCCTATACATACTTGAACTTGTAGAAATAAACTTGAAATATGATACGTAAGTTCATTTTTCTAACAGCAATCGTTGATTTTTTGCCTTTCCGCCCCTTTTGCCCACCCAGAAAAAAATCCTAACAGTAATTATTGATTTTTTTGCGCGTCCACCCCTTGTGCCCCCCCCCCCCAGAAAAAAATCCTAACAGTAATTGTTGGTTTTTTGCCCATCCGCCCTTTGTGCCCCCCCAGAAAAAAATCCTAACAGTAATTGTTGATTTTTTGCCCGTCCGCTCCTTGTGCCCCCCCCCCAGAAAAAAATCCTCGATCCGCCCTTGTAGATAGCATTTAGTTCGGGTTTGAATCTTGCAATATATACGAAGGTAGCGGCCAATAATATGTGCGTTAAGAAAATGAAGATAAAGTTGGTAGTTCTTAGTCGAAGAATGATACAGTTAAATGTGACCGAATTGGATATAGACACCTTAGCTCAGTTGGTAGAGCTGTTTCCATGTAAACAGAAGGTCCCGCGTTCGAGTCCTGGAGGTGACAATATCTTTTTCTGTCTCCTTAATAAAATCTTATTTAAGGTCCACAATGAGCCAAGCGCGGATAACCAATTTTTCTATATTATCAATTGAAAGAGAAGGGAACACAATCTTGATATTGTGATCGAATATTTTAGTAAAATGAAGTCTC
This sequence comes from Limnephilus marmoratus, assembly GCA_917880885.1. Lineage (NCBI taxonomy): Eukaryota > Metazoa > Arthropoda > Insecta > Trichoptera > Limnephilidae > Limnephilus > Limnephilus marmoratus. The sequence continues at coordinate 31,153,670 of OU862906.1, read as the reverse complement.
GTAAGCATGTTTAGTATTTCGTGTTTTATTTTATGAAGGGTGTTCAATAAAAAAACCGCCCCGGGTGCCAATCTACCCTACGCCGCCACTGTGCAGATCGGAGGAATCCAGATTTTGGACTTCCGCACATTAAGCACACACATTGATCTATATTGTGCTGTAACAGATATACCAGGATAAAAACCATGCAACGCCAACTCAATATATTAAGTGTGTGGCAAAGATTAGTTTTCAATACCCTAGTTTTTATTTATAAGTTAAAAAATAAAATGTTACCAGATTATATGTTGAATAATGTTAGAAACAGTACAGTTCATTGTTATCCTACGAGAAACTGCAACGATTTTAGGCTTCCTAAAACAAATTTATCGGGAACACAAAATAATATTTATTATAAAGGTTTTAAAATGTTCAATGAACTCCCTGTAAATGTTAAGGAGGCTAAAAGTCTTGCAGTTTTTCGTGGATTATGTCTTAATGTTGTAAAGTCCAAATTTTAGTCAGTAGGTAGTAAATAATATTGTAGTAGTCATAGAAAAGAAAACATTAGATATAAGATGTCAAATTTTATATCTAAATAAAATATACAATAAAAAAAAAAAAAAAAGTGTACTTACCTATACGGTGGACTAAGTCAAGTACCGCAATATCGCCAGTCTGTTAACAACCATCGTAACAAATCGTAACGTGACTTTTCGCTCTATGTTGAAATGTTATTTCTATCAATCGGAAGCGTGTAATGTGAAGCATTATATCGTCGTCTTTCATCGAATGCTTCATGTGAACCGTTTATTCGTCTCATGACTCAACTTTATCGTGGTTCTAATAACCGAACAATCTTATCGTACGCCTTTGGATATACCTGTGACTGTCACCGAATGGAGATCAAGCCACGAGACAACAGTGAGTATTGCTTAATTGTGTATACCGGATCTTGTTTGGTGATCGGGCATAGTTCTGTAGCGGTACTTAACCCGCTCTGCGAAATTTACCGCTGCGCCACTGACCTCCACGGAATACGCTGGAAGCACATACCTACGGCCGATACATCTACCTACATTCAGCGTGGTACCACCGCCTCGTAAATAATCCACCACCTACGCGAAAGAGCTAGAACGTCTGGCTGTACTAAACAAGTGCACGCAGAAAGTTCGAGCGATATCTCGGCTTTGCGTGAGTTCACCCGGCGTTACCTACCGTCATCGAAACTACTTGCCCGGCCGGCAGAGTATATAAGCAAGCGCCAGCCGCATGCAACTCAGTCTCAAGTCTAGTTCTCATTCAATGGTCGACTCACAAATACATCGGGCAGTGATACAATAAGTGCAGTGTAGTAACTCTCTACCTGCCTGCGCGGGGCACGGGCCTCGCGCAGCCAGCAGTGAACACCATTTATCCAGTGTGATACCAGGAACATTTCCAGCACCTTCGAGGAACTTCTCCACTACCATCTTGACATGAGATGTCAGGCAACGCGCCAGCAATCCTGCAACGAGCAGCCACCATCTCCAACTACCATCTCGACTTGAGATGTCAGGCAACGCGCCAGCATCCTGCAACGAGCAGCAACCAGCATCCTGCAACGAGCAGCAACCACAACCTCGCCGCCTCTCAAGGTTCCTTCCTGCGTCACGTGTGTGCTCCGACCCACTGGACACACAGCCGCCATACCTCGTCAACGCGACGACGGTCAACCGCCTGGACCAAGGTCACTTCTACACCGCCATGGTGTAGTGCAACACGCCGGCTCCCTGAAGACCAGTGATCTTCACCGCCGTAGTCTCCTGACCTTCCTTCACTCATCATCACGCAGCATCATCACTATCGGCACCACTATCACTCCGCTCCGATTCGACCCCCGCTACGTAGCGCTACAAATAAAGACTGACTCAAACATCGACTTGACGCCTTTCATTTCTAACGCTCCCGTCTCTACCGATACGGACCGCTCCCTCAGTTCTTATCGAAGTCCATAAGCGTTTTATTTAGCAAGGAGTAGCCGCAAGGTTATTCTAAAACCCTTGTGCATCGTGCACGATTCAAAATAGATTATTACGTTTTTAGTTTGGATTAATTAAGTAATTCATGCGTATTTAGATTGAAACAAAACTTACGCAGGGTCAATCCATTCCAAAAAAAATTCAAATTCAATTTAAATTTTTTAAATTCAATTTCTTTTTTCAAAAAAAATTCCAATTAAAAAAAGAAGCTAAATTCAAAATATTTAAAAAAATTAAAATTTCAAAATTTTTTAATAATTACGAAATTTTAAAAAATTAACCAGTGAACCGTGTGTGAAAGCTTCACGAAAAGACGAATGATTTGCCTTCGCTACTACCGACCAGTAAGAAATCAGCTCTACAAACATTAAGAAAAAATAACCCATCATACGGTAGGTACATATATACTAAAAGTATGTATATTTAAAAATCTGGTAGAAACCTTTCTTAGCTATTTACGCAACTTGCAAGTACAGTGCAAAACTTATAATGCGATGTTTTACGACCATTACTACCGATTGTTTTGTAACCATTGATAAATTTATATTCACTTGTTTTAATTTATGACGTATTGTACCTGGTACCTGCATACATACATAATACTTACTCGTTACTCTTACTCGTTGAGGTCTTCTAGCGTACGGATACAATTCTGCCCTGGACCCAAAAGTAACCCATTTAGTTTCAGTCGCTGGCCCATCACTGGCATCAGATTGGGAGCCGAATTCCTGGAAAGTAAATAAACAAGATTATAAAAACTGAATATTATTATTTAACAGGGGCCCTGGTGCGGACAATTTGCCGCCCAAATTTCCCGCCGAAAGTCGGGTCTGTAGACTACCCAACGTGTAATTATTGTTACTGCGAACTGCGACAGACTTTTTCGGTTGCGAAAACCAGAACATAATTACTAATTAGTAATTACTGTACCTATAATAAATTAGCTGAATCGGAACGATGCATTTAGTCGCCTATGTCAACCCTTTCGGAAACGAGCCAAAATGGACGCTAGAAAAAATAATGTGAGTGAGTGTGAGCAGCCCGCAAAGACCCAAGGAGAGCCAAGGCGCTAACAATAAATACCAACCACCTAAAGATGCGTATACACCCGCGAGCCGAACCTGCGAGCTGAACCACGAAAGGAACGAAGCCGCAAACGGTGCGATGCGCCGCTTGGAGTTTCTTCGTTCCTTTCTCACAATTCGTATCTCGGCTCGCGCTTACGTTCGCAAATGTATATGCAACATAATACAGCGACCTTCTGGTTTTTACTTTTTTTTTTAACATGAGTTCCACACAGGAGGCCCTGAGAAAAATGATTTCCCTCGGGGCCTATGTCATCTTTGGGGATGAGGAGAGTTTTTTTTATGGGAAGGAGAGGAGAGTTCTGGGAAGGAAAACAGTTTAAGGGGTGGGTAGGAATCTGGGGTTCAGTGTGTCCTGGTCATCCGCCTCCAAGATCTAGAAAAACCTCACCCCGTAAACCCGGGCACCCCTTCTAAATCACCAAACGTAGCGAACCACTTGGGGTGACCTATGGCAAAGGTGTTGGTTATCCAATAAAGATTCCCACGGAGGCGTTACCCATTCCAGCCTCCCAATTTGAAAATTTATTAACGCCAGGCGCCGTTTGGCTCAGCGCCGGCCTTGCTGGCGCAGACCCGTGAATAAAGTCTGAATTCTCGACAAATCAAATCCAATATTCAAAATCGCAATTAAAAATATACATTATTTTACCTTTATCGCTTCTCTGAATTCTCCAAACGAAAACTTCCAATTTTGAGAATGCCTCAAAGTAAAAGTTCTAGAGTTCATCGAACCGGAATTACAGACAGACGGAGTAAAAACCGAAATTAGTATTTTTAATAATTACATTTTTCTTTACTTTGTGTCTACATCTTTCCGTATATATACATTTATTAAAACATCGCCAACAATAAACATGTACAATAAAAATATATTTGATTTCCCAAAACAGAAAAAATCCTTGCTTCAAAATGCTCCAGAAAACTTGCAACGCGTTCACAAAAATTTGAAAATTACTAGGGTCAACGCCGCTTGATAATTACGTAGGTACAGTTTGTCAAATAAGAGTAGAAAATATATGAGGGCGCCACTGTTGATCGAATGGCAATACTAAACACACTACTCATGGTGTTAAAGTAAAGCTGTGTAACCTACATTTTTATAAAAAATTAAAAACTCATAATAGTGGAAAAAATATTTTTTCATTGCAGTATAGATACCCGCCGATCTCAAAATTAGAATTGCGTATAGGTATATTATTATTACACCTTTGCAATTTTGTGTTAACATAATGAAGAATAACTATAATGTAATAAAATATGAAGCACTGTTTAGAAATTGCTCACATTTATTTAATACTAGAAAAAGTACTTTAGATAGATAGCGTTGCCTGTGCTTTAGATCATGTCTCTAATTTTAGATCTGGATATATTTAACTCATTCAGATCTAAAAGTAGTGTAACTAAACTCACCATTAATGATTCTTCCTTTCTATATATTGTTAAATTCAAATTTATGTTAAATTAAATTAAAGCAAATCGCTTTATAAATCACCTTTTAATCGAATTTATGTCATAAAGAAAAAATGATTTTTAAAATGTGGTTTACTGTGTTCTATACATTCAGTATCATTGCACTTCAAAAAAATATTTGACAGTTAAATTGGTGTTACCAGTCTACAAATTTAGTAGTTCAAGTTTTTATATTTTCTACTCTTATTTGACAGACTATAATACAGACATTTACTATGCAAAATGCGTCGTTTATTCAAATTAACCACTTTAAATAATGTAAATACTAAAGTCATGATGATTCGGTGCACTTAGGAAAACGTTAGAAAGGAACCTCTCTATAATGATGACATTATGCGTTAACCCGAGTGGAACTAAACTGACCAAACACATTCAAATTTCACGATTGTCAATATGTCGTTACGATGCATTTATGGGAGAGGACTCATTAAAACCCCATTTGTTTGAATGTAATTTCCGTGGGCATAAATTTAACGAATGTGGGAACCTCTCCTTTATGGCCGCAACAATCGGTACTGGGAGTCGTAGTCACGACACAATAGTATTCGATATGGCATGTAATTCAACGATTAAAGTTGTTCCTCGTTTTGCTGTGTAGGTTATTGTTATTATAAATATGAAATCAGTTCATCAATTAATAATAATAATAACACCGTACAAATCGTAAGTCCACCTATTTGGCAACCACCTCTGGTCTGGAGCCCCAAAATACCTGAAAAAACCGGTGACCAGACAACTCAGAATGAAACCAACTCAGAAGCACCTCAGAAAGGTCATTAAGAGTGATGGTAAAAAAATGTAAAAAATTGGTTAAATAGGTTAAGTTAGGTTAGGGTTACCGGCTATTTTAGAATTATTTCTTCAAGGCTTTTAATGACCTTTCTGAGGTGTTTCTGAGTTGGTTTTATTCTGAGTTGGCATGGAACCGATAAAACCCTAATGCAGGGAGAAGAAACGGACGGTCCGTTTGATAGCTCTTCTTAAACGTCCCTTAAACTGTCCCTATTCCCTACACAGGTATTTCAATGGAATATGCTAACTAACGTCATTAATTCCTTCGGCATTGGTGCACCAACATGCACCCAACATTTGTATATAGTTGACATTTGCTACGTGAGAACTTCCTTTTCCCAAAAAGACCCTCCACACAGCATCTCCAAAGATGACATGGGCCCCGAGAAAAAATATTTTCCTCAGGGCCTCCTAATTGAAGTTAATATATTTATAAATAAAAAATATACATGTAGGTAGATCTAAATCAATTATTATTTTTACATAAAATCTAATCTTCTTAAATACCTCAATTAAGATTATTTATTATATTACATTACAGTGGTTATGTATTGTGCCTATGTCAATAGGAAATAAGGCACTCCAGTGAAAAATATTATGGCTTTAAAAAAATATGTTCATATAGAATATAGATCAATAAACGCTGATTCTGAATATATAAGTTTTATTAAATAATATTAAACGTAGAGTTTTAAAAAAAAAATTAAAAAGTCCAATTTTAATCGTGTCATTAAAACACACTGTCAAGTTGGTACTATTGAATGCTTAGTGCTGACGTCACTGCTCACCATAATTTTCCAGCCATTGTATTAAAATGTATGACAAAAGCCATAGGTATTAACAAAATTTCATGATATTCGTTTATTTACGTACTGTTCATAGAGGTTTAGTTGTTGTGTTTATTGAAACATTATTTAGGCCTAAATATTTAAGTATCAAAAATAGAAGTATCTCTATTATTTAAAATATTCAAAAATTTTAAACTGGACAAAAAAATCGTAATGTTACTTCCAATATTTATGGCTACTTCCACGGCCAATCCTCCGAACTACGAAATTCAAAATGGCGGACGTCGAACAGCTAAACCGACGCGCTGTATCTTATCAATTTCCTACCGATGCTTTGGTTTCCGTAATATAGATTTCGATACGTGAAGCTAAAAAAATAATAATTTCAAACAATTTTTATACCACTCTCCCGTATGAATATAATATAATAAATAAATAATTCCACCTAAATAATGTTTTAACTTCTTGAATAGTTTCATAGCTTCTTCCATACTGTCATACAAAATGACAACACCTGTTGAAAATAAAACCAACTTTTGGTGAGTGATGACGTCACATGATTATATACATGCGGTGGTTTTCGGGGATCTTAAAATTTAAAAAAATGCAGCTATTTAAGTTAGAAGGTCATTATTCTTAAAAAAAAATAAAAAATGGATTGGAGTTCCTTATTCTGTGTGAGAATAGTCGCGGTTCAACATAAGTTTAAATGATAAAAAAATAAAAACACGATTTTGAGTAAAATTGAAATCAAATCTTACTTATTCATGTTATCCTAAATGTATTCTTAGTAAATAAAGTATCTAGTAGTTAGCCAATATATACACGAGCTTTTCCATTCGCAAGTGTAGATACTAAATGTTTGCTCAGTAATGTCTTAGGTTACTGTGGTTTTATACGAACGTACAGAATGAGAATGCTCGGCGACCATTGCATATCGTCTGCGGTAAATCGTGATTTCTTGTGACAGCATCTCCGAATTCCGAATCCAAAGGGCTTTGGCCGCAGCGTAGGTACTAGGTACTCTCGAGACTCGGGACAACACACATTACAGTCATACCTACTCAAGCTCCCAGGGCCGCCGCTAAAGCTCAATCGCCCGTGTGCGAAAAGTGTGTGCCACAAGGCAGCATTCTTGGGCCTTTCTTCTTCCTTATGTACATAAACGAACTTCCGATTATAGCTGGCACACAATGCTCAATGTTTGGGGATGACACCGCTTTGTTATTTGAATGCATTGGAGACGTTGACGAGTTTAATAAACATGTTAACGAGACTTGTCAATCAATAGTAAACTGGCTGTTATAACAAGATCTGTCACTTAACACAAACAAAACTGAAGTTCTAAAATTTTATCCAAGCTACACCTATAAACATAAATGTTAACTTTAACAATAATCCATCGAACCTTCCCAAACTTGTTCACTGCTGGGAATAAAATTAGATGCAAATATAAACTAGAAAGAACGTGTATCAAAAGTAGTAGCTTTTCTTTTGTTTTAGCACACTTAGAAAAATCATAAATATAGAGTCAGTAATCACCCCATACTATTGATATGTGTATTCAATAATAAAATATGGAATAGGTTTTTGGGGAAACTCAGTAAACGCCAAAGATGTTTTCATCATCCAAAAGAGATGCCTACAAAAAATTACAAACGCTGATCACCAGGATTCATGTAGACCCCGATTTAAAAACCTTAAACTTCTGACAGTGACAGACATATACATAATGGAGTTATGCCTGTTAGTTCGATCATCTCCAGAAAAGTTCCCACAAAAAACTCAACCCATAAACACGCTACAAGGTACACAGAAAACTTATTAAAATACCTAAAGCAAACAAAACTATATTTCAAAAAGGACCCAACTACATGGCTGTTAAACTATAATATCACAACCTTCTTATGGTGGCCTCTCCTATCGGGGTTGGTCATCAGTCATCAGTCATCACCATGCAGGCTGCAGTCCAGGACAACTCAGCCCCACCTACTGAATAATACCAATTTCTAAACCATGAAGTAAAATAAAATAATGATCTTTGCCTAATAACAAACTTATAATTTTTTTTGTTATCTCTCTTTCATGGATGTAAGATTATAAGTATAATGCAAACTTTCAAGATCTGGCAACGGAGTTTTCATGCAGACCAGTATTATCCATGTGAAAGAACCTTCATTATAAATTATGATATTCTTCGAAATTATCAAATATTATGAAATGAATGAATAAATATTATGAATAAATGAATTCTTGATATTGTAAAACAAATCCTCAGTGTGAACACTTTATCAAATTTCAAAGTTAATTTACAAGTTCTGTAAAGGATCTATTCAGGTTCTGTTATTATAAATAATCATTGGCCAGTTGTTTCGCATACCTGAAATAATAACAGAACTTTCACTTTGATATTTAACAAGAAATTTTATGAATTGGTCAAATTCTCTGAAACAACGGATCCTTAGAATTCGGTTAGAATTTTAACGAAATTTCTTCAAACCACCTGTCATTTTTAATGTTTGTTCATTACATTTGTTGCACTAGTCTTGAATTATTTAATTCATACGCTGTTTAACCACACGCACACCTCAAGGATCTCACTTCCAATATTATTTAAAATAAACATATTTTTCGGTAATACTTCACATGTATACGTACTTTGTATTTGTATACATAATCGTAGATTAGATTTTTTTTAATGAATTATTTATCTAATTAAATGACGCTACAAAGTGAAATTTCGAACATTGAAGAAATAATTATTTATCCGTCATGAAAACCATCGAATCAAGTGACGGCAGGTTTCTGAGACGCTTTTATTCTAGAGGCCGTCCTTTAGTGCGGCCGCTCGAGTGCGTCGGACACGGACTGCAGCGCCCCTGTATAAACACTCGACAAATTTAGTTTCGGCAGACTTGCTATGCGGTCGGTGCATGCAATAGATTACCTCCATCAATAAGGTATGCGTATCTGTTTAGAGATTCGTTTATAGGCTACTCTATCTCTTTTAAAATTAATTAATAATTTCCCCGCTGCAGGTGGCGTATTATTTTTTACACCTAGCTTATGGCCGCAGTTGATTACATTGGTGGTTGTGTTGTGAGATGAATTCTGATTATATCTCGTAGTTTTAAATAGCATGCTTTAATCATCCATCAGTTTTATCGCCTCGTAGGCAATTCTAAAAACGTCTCCGACATCTAGGGCGATCGTTAGAGACGCTAATTCGATTATATTCGGAAAACACATTCGTTGTTGTATAATTAAGATGGGTTAAGAATGAAGAACGTAAATTATTGCCGACAAAATTATCATGGATCTTCGAATCTAGTAGACACATAATATGATATCAAATGCATTAAAAAAATAAAAATGTATCTTGCGCATAAGAACGAAAAACTCCGATAATATGATTATAAAAGAAATGAAAAAACTCAAACAATACTAAAAAGAAATACTAAAAACTCAAACAATACTAAAAAGAAATACTAAAAACTCAAACAATACTAAAAAGAAATACTAAAAACTCAAACAATAAAAAAGAAACTTCCACACGACGACGCGACGGCACGACTTGACAGTCAATGTAGAACCTCCTGCGATTTTGCATTCAATTTAGAAAAACTATTATAATTTCACAAACAAGACCAAAAAGTTCCTACACTATGATATTTAAGCAAATTTTTTTGTTAATCCGTTGCCTAAATAATTGTCATTCGATTATTTGACAAATTCTCTTTATTTAAGGCGTCAACTATTTGCTGACAAATTTGTTCTTAAAGGTCTATGCCCACTACACCGTTCCATACCATGACCGTACTATGAACGTATCAGACACGAAATAAACACGCTACGCTCTACTATGCCCACTAGAACGTGCTAACACCGTATTATACCCGTAGGTCTCTGCCCACTACACCGTTCCATACCATGACCGTAACCGTAGCGGCGCAAGCAAAAAAGTATTCTTTGTATCGATCAGTATGAAACGCTGCCCACTAGCCCGTTCCGTTCCGTCGCGTGCCAGGCATAGAGCGGACCGGCACACTATGGGGCCAAATGGTGCATATCATCTCAAAATTCAATAACTTTTAAAATAATACGAATATTGATGTGATTTTTTAGAATAAGTTAAAGGTCTCTGCCCATTACACCGTTCCATACCATGACCGTACTATGAACGTATCAGACACGAAATAAACACGCTACGCTCTACTATGCCCACTAGAACGTGCTAACACCGTATTATACCCGTAGGTCTCTGCCCACTACACCGTTTCATACCATGACCGTAACCGTAGCGGCGTATGCAAAAAAGTATTCTTTGTATCGATCAGTATGAAACGCTGCCCACTAGACCGTTCCGTTCCGTCGCGTGCCAGGCACAGAGCGGACCGGCACCTGCAAAATATTGTCATCGAGAATTCGCCGTCAGTCCGGTCATGGTATGCGACGGTGTTGGTCGGTTACGGAACGGTCTAGTGGGCAGCGTTTCATACTGATCGATACAAAGAATACTTTTTTGCATGCGCCGCTACGGTTACGGTCATGGTATGGAACGGTGTAGTGGGCAGAGTACCTTTACGTATATTACGGGTATAATACGGTGTTAGCACGTTCTAGTGGGCATAGTAGGGCGTAGCGTGTTTATTTCGTGTCTGATACGTTCATAGTACGGTCATGGTATGGAACGGTGTAGTGGGCATAGACCTTTAATGTTTAAATTCTAAATGTCACCAGGTTATTCCCAAAGTCTCGTTGTTCAACGACTCAACACATTCATCTACAATCAGAGCTCGTACTAAACCTCTCCCTGTCATCTGCAAAATTTTTCGCTCTCTCTCAGAGCTTCAAATTATCCAAAAATTATCTTCTTCCTTTGTGCAAATTAAAATAAAGTCACGTCACCCTATCCCCAACAATTTTAGAAGGGATCGGCATCCTTAAAAGTCATTCCAATCTCCCAGCCCATACTGTCAATAATATGTTCAATGACATTATTTCTTCTAAATGGCCCAACTCTTCTCTTTTATTTACTGATGGCTCTAAATCTCCGGACTCTCCTAACTGTGGTATAAGTATTAACGTTTACTACAATAATTCTAATGAAAGAATATTTTATTCAATTTCAAACCAATTTTCAATATTTTCTGCCGAGTGCATTGCAATAATTGAATCTCTCAAATATATAATAAAAAATAATTTTGAACATACTCTTGTTCTCTCTGACTCTCTCAGTTCTCTCCAAAAACTTAAATCCAGTCCTCTTCTTCATCCTGATGATCACTTTGTATGTCTTGTTCGAGTACTGACAACCTCCATTCAAAGCTCTGGAAAAACTGTCACTCTGATTTGGATTCCTGCGGACATGTTGGCATAGTGGGTAACGATATTGCTGATTCCTTGGCAAAACAAGGAGCGTCTAACCCTACCGTTACCCTCGTAAACCATATTCCCCTGTCTGATATTTTTTTCATCATCAAAGATAGATCCCGCAATGTTTGGACAGAGTATTGGAACATTGCTAGTCAATCCAAGGGTGCCCGCTACGCCTCAATACAAAGGACTATCCCATCAAAACCGTGGTTTCAAAAATTCCACCATTTTTCCAAAAAAGAAATTTCCTTACTTATTCGTATGAGAATCGGACATTGTTCCGTTCCTTCTCACCTTTATAAAATTCATGTGCTTGACTCCCCAGATTGTACGTTCTGTGGTCTAGATGTGGGAACTTTAGATCACATATTTTTTGATTGTCCCTCTCTAAATAAATATCCTCTCTTCCATCAAGCGTTATCAAAAATTGCCTCTCCTCCATTCAACATCTCATCTCTTCTAAGTCTGAACTTGACTCCAATCTTCCATAAAATTCTGAAATTTGCACATTTAAATAAAATTAATATATAAATTCATATTATTGCAGAAAGCAAACACTTTGTGGTTTGACATATTTAATAAAATAAAATACTTTTTTGTTTAAAACCACGAGATTTATTATTTAATGAACCGACCGGTTTCGCTTTGTTAAAGCATCATCAGGGTACAAATTAATACTGTATTAATTTGCGAAACCGGTCGGTTCATAAATTAATAAATCTCGTGGTTTTAAACAAAAAAGTATTTTATTTTATTATATAAATTCACCTTTCCTCTCTCTGTAATTATGAATGATGGCCTAGAACACCCTTGAAGGGTGAAAGTCAGAAATAATTGAAAAAAAGGGCCATTAACCAGCCAGTTGCCGAGAATGCTAATTTCGTCGAAAGATGTTCTCACGATCGTACAGGGCGGTTCAAATGAGAAAGATTAATTATTCTCCGTACCAGCTTTTTAAAATAATAACTCAATATCTATTTTATTTCATTAAAAATGTGCTTTAATTTATACCTACATTAAAAAATTCTGAAAGGCGTGATGATAAAACTATTAAAATTATATAGTTTTTGCAATTATTTTTTGATCAAATAAAGTATAATTTTTATAAAGTATAATTTTTCAATAATGTCTAAGCAAAATAAGAATGAACAAAAATCTTAAATACTTATATTAGTTTGTAAGACCGTAAATAAATAGACAAACTGAAGTAGGTATTTTCGTGACAAAACACGTTCGCGTATCTTTTATTTTATGATGTTTTTAAAACTAAAATTAAAATTCTGAATAGTAGCTTTCCCAGATAATTTATTTTAATGCATGATTATGTGATTTGAAATGTGTGTTGAATAATACAATACTTAACAAATCTGCCAACGACCTATGGTATAACCTTATCATACTAAAACTAAACATATTTTCTCATCATTTAAAACATAACTTTCCTTGATAAAAGAACAATCTTTCGAAATCAATTTATAATTTTGTTGTGGAAAAGAGTCAATATGGCTGGAATTATATTTCCGGTTGCGTCTGGTTATTCCCTCTTAAAGCCAGAAAATCTCTAGCGATTTGCATTTCCAAGATGTAAAAGCTCTTTCGATAAGACCTTAGATGCTCATACGACACGACTTACAAATCATAAAGGCACGTATAATATGACATCTAAGAAGAAATAGCTCATACGATATGACATGAACGACAATAAAGCTCAATCGAATCGAAATATATGACATACGAGAAAAGCTCCTACGGTACGCCATGAAATAGCTCACACCGCGTGACATACAAACAGAAAAGGTTGAAGGGTGCGACGTATAAAAGAGAAAAGTTTATTCGATTCGATATGTAAGACGGAAAAGCTAAAAAGATTATATGATAAGACGCAAAAAAAGTATTAAAAAGCTCAATCGAATTATGACTGTAAGACAAAAAATTCTTACGAATATTACGAATTGATGTTTTGTTAGACAGAAAACCACATTCGACATGACATACAAAACAAAAAGCCTAGAGGTAATAATAATAATTGTATGATTTGAATAGCGCCATTTTTATATAAAATCATCTGAAGGGCGCTGTACAAATATGACTTCCTACGCGCTGTTTAATTATTTACAAAAATGACCTCAAAAATTTAAAAATTCTTCATAGATTTGATTAAAAAATCATCAATAGTTATTTATGTTTTTTTTTCTTAACTTCCTTCTTTCTTCCGCATTTGCACACTAACGACTTTAGGTTAAGTGGACTTTTAGACTTTAGTCTTTATGTAATATGGCAGACTGGGATTGCACTATCATCCCAGTCCTGCTAGAATAAAAACTTAAATAAAAAATAAGTAAAACCCCTAACTGGCTAGCCCAGCAATGCAATTTGGGCGTGCATTTCAACCATTTATGGATATGATCATAATGATTGTTTGAAAATATGGGTTTTAAATTTATCTCTGTAATCTGTGGCAGTTTATTCCCGAATTTAGACCCCGACACTCCGAAAGTAGGCTCACCGAACTTAGTAGAACATGGTGTGTGCTTTAGTTCCTTCAACCTTCCGATAGCTGATGACGCCGGTATTTTCAGGAATATCCAGTTAAAATAAGTAAGCCGGAACCATTCCGTTCAGTGACTTAAATACCATCCAGCAGAGCTTAAACTGAATTCTTTCAGGACATTTGAGACAGTGAAGTTTTTTGAGATATTCTGAAAAATAATGTGGTAAAAACATCGACGTTCGAAGGGTAAAAATAATACTTTACATATATGACATAGGTACGAGAGATAAAAGCTTATTTTTTTCGTAAATCTTTGTAGGAAAGTAATTAGGTATTTTTGTTTTGAAGAGTTTTATTTTTCAATGTAAATTTGTTACTTTAATTTAAAATTTTTGCGACGGGTTTCGACACGTCCGTGCCATTCACGAGCAAACTTAAAACTGAATTAAAGTAACAAATGTACATTGAAAATTAAAACTCTTCAAAACAAAAATGTCTAGAAATTGTTACATAGTTAATGCCCAAGAAATACAAAAAAAAGTAATTAGGTATCGGTATTGGCGACATCTGCATTTTATTCGAAGTTATTATGTCAGCGCAAGTATATGAGGACCTATTTTTAAACTAAGTATAAGATAGGCGTTCCAAGAAGAGTAATTTGGCATGCCCAGACTGCAATATTTGGCGGACTATCGTCTTTTCCTACGCCTTCCAAGAACCATTTCGTAATTCGTATGTCGAAAAGATAAGTCGAAGTTAGTAGTATTGTTTGAGTGGCGGATCTAAGCCAAGATCTAAGAGGAATTATTAGGGTAACTTTATTATCGTAATTCTTATTTTGCGATTTAATTTGGTACCTAATCACTCACCAAATTAGCATTAACAAGTTTGCTGTGGGACACAACGAATCGTTCTCCTCGTGTCCTGGCAGGTAGTGGCGTAGCTAGGTGGGGGCGGCGGGGGCGGTCCGCACCGGGTGCCACCCGATGGGGGGGTGACACCCAACCAAGAAAAAACTTACGAAGGTAGAATATTGCCACAAAAATATTTTACACATAAACATTATCATGTCATCTGTGTCATTCTCATTTCTTTCATACATTGTGATTGACGTTAACTAGTGAAGTGAATTGTTACCTATTGATTGACGTGAATCATTGAAAACGTTTTTATTCTATTTATAAAAGTGTTGAACGACATTTAAAAAAAAAAACAAGATAAGTGGATTGGATGGTTAATTTTTTTTTGTAATAATCGCAAAACCTACAAACAATTATACCAGAATCGATCGATAACAGTCTGAAAAACAAGATTATTCATCCGTATGTTTTTTTCTGTATTTCATTGTTGTGTGAACATAAATAAAAAAATAAGAAATAGATAATAATAAATAATACGTAATTTGGAGGTTTTCGAAAAACATTTTTACACATTTGACTAGACTGACCAAATGTACCTAATAGTGCCCCCTGATTTTGTTCAGTTGTCGATTCTTTGGAAAAGAGGTCACCCTCGCATTACTAGCGCCGCCAATCATACTACCTAAATTATTTTCATCACAATAAGGTGAATAAGGTGAGACATTACCCAAAATCTAGTTTAAGGTTTACTAATTCTTGGGGTGACACCACGTTCATTTTTGTGGTGACCTTTTTTTATCCGCACCGGGTGCCACCACTGCTAGCTACGCCACTGCTGGTAGGTACCTACTCGAATACATAATAATAATAATGTATATATTCTCAGTCTGAAGCGGTCGAAATCGATGATGCAATATTTTCGAAACATTTACCTGTTAAATGTAAGGATATGAGTCAGTGTTCCCTCATTCTGAGGTGGACCGTTCAACAGTTATTCTTAGAAGAGAATTCGCATGCAGATATAAATTATATAATGCCAGGTTATCTACCTAAAAACCAGAGGTTCCCTATCATATTATCAGTCAACTCTATTTTATGATAGCCAAGTAAACTACCACCCGATTATCATGATTTATTTTCGGGGTATTATGCCGTGTTTCGCTACCTCCTTCTTTAGCCAAATTTCACAGTTTCCATCATTACTATATTCAGGTCAGATATGTAATCGAAGATTGTTGTGAAGTGTGTACTTATGATTATATATTCATAAAACATTAACCTCAGAATCTCCTATCAAAATCCGCTTAGTATTACAGTACAGGTAATTTAAAATAGTTTTCTACGTTGGTTTTGGTGTAGTCATCAGTTACCAGATACTAAGAACTGTATAGCGTAAATAGCGTTAATATGAGTTTTGGGTGTTGCCAGGACTTAATTAAAAAAATAAATAAACTCTGTATGGTAGGTACATAAAATTTTCAAAATTGACTTTTTAGTACCTACTTAAAATATTATAATAATGTTCTAGCTTCAGAGTTTTTGAAGTGAAACTTCTTTAGTGCCGTTAGTGATTTGAAATTAGGATGAAACGGAAATGCGTCATAACTCAGTTCTACACAAATACTTGGTTCAAATATAATGCGGTAAATTCGCGCTTTGGCGCGTGCCTTCGATGGCGCAGTGGGTAAGGCGCTTGAAAAGTCTCAGCGGTCAGAGAAACAGACATCTAGCGAACGGAGGTTCGAATCCTACGAAATAAAAAAAAAAACATTTGTGAAATCAATATCCAATCTTCAAACCACTTTGATATAAACAGGCAAAAGGAAGCGACATCTAACGACTTTCTAGTTTCCGTCTACCGCTTGTGAATTAAACAATCCATTTTTTTTGTTAGTCAACCTCACGTCGTTCTCAATGTGTATTCTGTTTGTTTTTTTGGTTAGGTTGGTATCTAGGTACCTACTATAGCCCATCACCGCAGAGTTAAAATACATAGCCACATACATATTATTTAGAAGCAAATGGGAGTGATGCTCGAATTGCAAGCTTGTTAAGATGCATATATACGTGAAATCCTATTTAGATACTATTTTGATTAATCTTTATGACGAATCGGCTTACAGTATGAACATCAAAAAATATGCTATGGATAAATCGAAGCTTTTACTAGCTTTTCTATGTATTGGAATCACAATAAAATTATTATTTACGTAACAAAAAATATAAGCGTAAATCACCCAAAAAAATGTTTTTTCACGACTTAACTATGAAGTAATAATACAAGAAACAATTTTTTAAAAATACCCCTTTATGGCTAAGACTATTTTTGAGGTTCTCCATGTTCTACCTTTTTTTCATTCTTATAAAATTATGCACTAAATAAATAAAAACCACTTTTTCGCTTGTTAGCCTCGTGAAAAAGACGCTCGATTTAAAAATTTTGCAGGCATGAGATTCCAAATATTTCTGGCGTTTATATTCCTCTTAACAAATTAATATGGCTGGTAGGCACTTAATAAATCAATCTATAATGCCCAAAGAGTAACAATTAAACATTCTCTTTTCGGTTGTCGGTGATTGCATGCGTGATGTGAAATATCCTGGCGTAATGCTTAAAATTATTCAAGTTAATGATCTTCTATTTTTGAAATGTGTATTTCTTTAATTCAAATCTATGTTTTAACAGATATACCTAAAGCTGGGAACATACTAGGCCCACGCAACGCTACGCGACGTAGGTAGACGTCATCATTTCCATATCTGGGGTCCTAGAATGGTCGATCGATATAGGTTTTATCGAAAATGTCGGTAACTTGTCATCGCTCCCGAGCACGACTGCAGACCGCTAATGAACAAACAATAGTTCACAATGACTAGGGGTTCCTAATATATTTGACGTAAACTGTTGTTTATTCGTTAGCGGCCTGCAGTCGTGCTCGGGAGCGATGGAAAGTTACCGACTTTTTCGATAAAACCTATATCGATCGACCATGCTAGGGGCCCGGACTACTTACCATCCTTACATTTTCTATGGAAACGGGTGCTTTAGAATCACACTAGCCCCACGCAACGCAAACCGACGCCCCCTACGCTACGCGGATCTGCCGCAGCCAGATCGGCGTGGGCCATGTGGAAGGTGGAGGGGGTATGGTCACGCCTAGAGATGATTTTACATCTTTTTGGTGTTATCTGAGCATCTAACGTTGTTTCGCTATATCTATGGTTGTTTTTTTGACAAATATTATTCAAAAATGGATGACGACAGCTTATTGAAGCTTTTAGACGGCACGAAGTTATTTATAAAATCAAATTACAGGATTATAGAGATTCTGCATACGCAGTGCAACTTAGGAAGAAATTTCAGCCATTCATGGCATGATTTTCAATATTATACCCCTATAATGAATGTCAATCAAACTTTAGACACACTGCCAGTCTTTCTCTGATCCGAATTGACTTTCGAAGACGTGTATTTTCTTTTTTTATGTCATATTCAATTATGCTGTGAAGCTCTTCAAATACCACTTTACTCATACGGAAGTATATGAAGAATCGTCCGTCATCAGATTCTAGTTCCTTTACTAAAGTATGGAACTCTCCAAACATTTGTCTTTGTTTGTTAATGTTGTGGACCCAAATACTCTCACTTTTTTTCTTTTTACGAGAATATTGATTTAATAATAATAATCGTAGCAAATCATCTTCAAATTCACTTTCAAGATATGGCAAAGCTGTCATCTGCTGAGAAGAGAATCACATAAACATAACCTAAAAAATAAATGTCAGATGTGTCGAATCAAACGCGCCTGCGCACAACCAGAGACCCCTTGTCACGTGGTCACAGCGACGCGTATGTACGTCGGCCAGTGTGAACGGGACAGGAACGTTGCGTCGCGTTGCGTCTGCTCAGTATGATCCTTGCTTAATAATTATTTTTAAAGTTCATTAACGGTGTTCGTTCGTGTGACGTATGTGTATGAGGGTGACGGCATGAGAGCGAGATAGCGAGTATGGGAAGTATAAAAGGGATGTACCGCTATTGAGCGCTCTCTCCATATTAATCTGGCAACCAATAAACATCGTAACATCTTGATATTATTTTCTACCCGCCAACACCACAGTTGGCGCAGCTCGGTAGTTCGTAAATTTTTACGTAAATTGGAAGAATCTACGCGGTAGATTTCGGGATCTGACGGATTGTTGTCAGGATTGCAGGAAGCGATCGCAGGAAGCGATCGCATTAAGAAGAAATTGGAGCAGCCACACGCAAGTATTCGCGTGTGTGGGACCGACAAATTACAAAATTATTGTCGTTCGGGTACACCGTGTAACGGGGTACAAAAGGACCGGATCAAGGATCGGGTCAAGGACTGGATCATCGTGTGGATTAGCCGGGAACCAGGACTTGGTTTCCGTCGCTGCAGTCTGGGAAGGAAGACCTCGGAGTAGGGATTGGATCCGCAGCTGTCGGGAGACGGAGCCAGACGGGGACGGTGATCTACAGCTCTGGGTGGCGTGCACGTGGAACGTGGAACGTGGACCTCGGAGTGTAGCCTTCTTGGAAGTGCTGAGATAAGTAGTCTTGATTATTTTGTTTCAGCTCTTCCCCCAATGGAGGGTGTTTGTAAAAATTTGGGGACGTTCTGTTACAGAACGGGAAACTGGTCATTGTTCAAGGAACGACTGGATCAGGCCCTCATTTTACATGATGACAAAGTGTTATCACAAGAACGCAAAAGAGCATTTTTGCTGAGTTGCCTCACCGAAGAAACTTTCTCTTTATTATGTGATCTATGTTTCCCTAAAAAGGTTTCTGTTTGTTCTTTTGATGATTTATGTAAATTATTTGATTCACATTGCAAACCTATTCAAAATATTTTCGAGTCGCGTGAGTTATTTTATAAGTGTAAACAGCTAGCTAACGAATCTATTAAAGATTACGCTGCTAGGTTGAGAGGACTGAGTTTGACGTGCAATTTTGAATTGAGGCTGGAATCTTGTTTAAAAGACATATTCATTATTGGAATTTTCAATGAAAAATTGAAACATAAGTTGTTCGTTGAGGGGGTAAATACTTCTTTTTCGGAATGCATTCAGTTAGCAGCTTCATGGGAACATGTTGTTAATTTTAAGAAAGTTGATACGAATTTAAATGTTGTGCATAAGGATAGTAATGTTGTCCGTAAATCCAGGTCGGATAGTCCGATCAGATTTAAAAGTGCAGTGCGTAGTAAGACGCCAGTAAATATTGCATTAAAAAAATGTTTTTTGTGCGGAAAAACGAATCATTTGCAGAAAGATTGTTGGAAGAATATTTTTTGTAATCGGTGCAATAAATCGGGTCATCCTAGTAATGTGTGTAAAAACAGTAAAATTAATGTAGGTAATAAGAATAAACGATTAAATTCGGTTTTTATGTTGCATGACGGCACGGGGCCGGAACCGATATTCGTAGATCTCATTATTGGTAACACTGTTCTGCGAGCGATTGTTGACACCGGCGCTGAGATTAATGCAATTCCATATGAAGTGTATTTAAAAGATTTTGTTTCTTGTAAATTGGAAAGATGCGATATTCAATTGTCAGGATATGACGGGAAACGGTTAAATATTGTAGGTAAAGTTAATTTAAGTGTGTTATTTTTAAATAAAAGTGTAGATACGCAGTTTATAATAATTAAAAACGGTAATTCTACGATTGTTGGTAGAAATTTTTTACAAGTTTTCGGTATCGGATTAAGTGGAATAAATTCGGTAAATACCAGTGAGACTAGTTGTGATAATCAATTAAATTTTCGTGATAGTTTAAAGAAAAAATATGCTCATGTGTTTTCAGAAAAATCGGGTAGGCTTATAGGTTATGAAGCTAACATCGAAGTTATTTCGGAGTTCAGGTCAAAGTTTGTGAATCCAAGATCGTTACCTTTTAGTTTACGTGGAAAGGTAGAGGAGGAATTAAATAAGATGTTACGTGAAGATATAATTGAAAACGTAGAAATAAGTGATATGGCTAGTCCGATTGTTGTTGTAAAAAAGAAAGACGGTTCAATTAGAATTTGTACTGATTTTAAAACCACATTAAACCCTATGTTAGCGAAGTTGAAATATCCATTGCCTCGTATAGAAGATTTAATTTCATCTTTAAATGGTGCGAAATTTTTTGCGAAAATAGATTTGCGTAATGCTTTTGGTCAGATTTCGTTGAACGAGAAGTCGAGAAAATTATGTGTGATAAGTACGCATGTAGGTTTATTCAGGTATAAAGTGTTGCCTTTCGGGTTGACCACAAGCCCGGCTATATTTATGCAAGTTATTCAGGCGGTAGTAGGTAGACTTCGTAACGTTCGTATATTTCTAGATGATATTTTGTTGTTTGGAAATTCTGAAGAGGAATTATTCTCTATTTGTGAATCTGTACTTAGCAAGTTAAGTGATTGTGGATTAACTATTAATGAAAATAAGTGTTCTTTTCTAGAAACTGAGATAGAATATTTAGGTTTTAAAATTTCGCGGAAAGGAGTTATGCCTTTAGAAAATAAAATCTGTGCGATTACTCAAATGGCAGTACCGAAAAATGTTTCAGAACTTAGGAGTTTACTTGGGGTTATTTCATATTATAGAACTTTTGTTCATAATATTTCAGGTATTTTGTCTCCATTGTATAACTTGTTAAAAAGGGGAGTAAAATATGTGTGGTCTGAGGAATGTAATATTGCGTTTGAGCGAGTTAAGAAACTGCTGACGTCAGATAATATTTTAGTGCATTCTGATCCTAATTTACCAATTAAACTTATTTCAGACGCATCTGAAAAAGCGTTATCAGCGGTGATTTGCCATGTATATGATAATGGTTTAGAGAGACCTATCGCATTTGCTAGCCGATTATTGTCAGAAACAGAATTAAAGTACTCTATTTTAGATAAGGAAGCGTGTGCTATAATTTTTGGGTTGAAGAAATTCTTTCAGTATTTATACGGCAATAAATTTGTTTTGGCTTGCGACAATAAATCGTTAGTACACATTTTGAACACGGATAAGCAAGTACCTGTTTTGGCCGCTAACCGTCTGCAGAGGTACGCCCTAATACTCCAGACTTTTGACTATAGTATAGAGCATATTAAGTCAGGTGATAACAAAGCGGATTTCTTATCACGAATGCCGATTAATAATAAGGATAATTTAGATGTGTGTAGCGACGATATTGATGCTAGCGATTATTTTTTAAATTATATGGATTCTTTAAACGTGAATACGGTTGAGTCAGAGTTTGTGAACATAATCGAGTCAGAAACAACATTAAATGCGGAAACGATGAAACAGTTTTCGATTAATGATGTAAATATAGCGAGCATTATCGAGTTCACAGCAAATGGTTGGCCGGATAAAAAGTTCTTAAAGGATGATTTATTGAAATTCTGGTATTTTAGGGATAAATTATCGACTTATAATTCATGTTTATTTTATAATAATAAATTTGTAGTTCCAAGGGAATTAAGGGAAATTATATTGAATTTTTTACATCAATCACATTTAGGCATTGTAAAATCGAAAAGTCTTGCTCGAAATTATTTTTTTTGGCTCGGAATGAACAATGATATAGAAGCAACTGTGAAACAGTGTGCTCGATGCATAGAATGTTTACCTACTCCGTGTAAAGTTGAGTTGGCACCTTGGCCAATAAATGGTTTAATCTGGAGTAGATTGCATATTGACTTCATGGGACCGTTGGGAGGTCATAATTTTTTAATTATTGTTGATGCAACTACAAAATGGATAGACTGTCATGTTGTAAATAAGGTAGATTCGTTTTGTACAATAAAAGTTTTGAAAAGATTATTTTCTATGTTCGGAATCCCGGAACAAATTGTAAGTGACAATGGTACAGCTTTCACATCGTCAGTTTTTAAGGAATTTTGTCATAATTATAATATAGAATCTTTGACTTCAGCTGTACAGCATCCTGCTTCTAACAGTTTAGCTGAAAATGGGGTTAAAACAGTGAAGAATTTTTTAAAAAAAATTATGGTAAATAATAAATTTCCTACTGATTTTGAAGATAAACTTTTGACATTTTTAGTTGATATTAGAAATACGCCTTCAATGTCTACGGGCATTGAGCCTAGTACATTAATGTTGGGTAAGAAGATTAGATCAATTTTTAATACGATTATTCCAATAGTGGATAATGTTGAGAGTCAAGGTTTTAAAGGAATTGACAACACGGTTAAAAACAAAATGTTATTGAGCCAGCATAAACAGAAAAAGTATTATAGAGGAAGAAAATTTAAAAAGTACTTTGAGGTTGGTTCTAAAGTTTTAACCAGGGATTTAAGAAGTAATGATAATAAATGGATTTTAGGAAAAAATTTTAAAAGATTGGGGAATAGGATTTATTTAGTTAAAATTATGTCTACGGGACAAATTTGGAAACGCCACCATGATCAGATTTCAGAGAGGAAGGTTAGGTGGGGGGAGTGTGACAGGTCTGATGATTTGCTGGACCTGGGTCCACTCTCGGATGTGGACATGACCAAATTTCCTAATTCCTCTAATTTTTGCAGGTCACCTACACCATGGGAGGGGAGGTTACGCCCTCGAGGTCAACGCCCACGCTACACGTGAAGAACAAGAATAATTACATATACTATGGAATGGAAATATTTAGATATTTTGTTTTGTATAAATTTGTGAATAAAGAAATGTATGTAATTAGGTTTTAAGTGTGGGGGTGTGACGTATGTGTATGAGGGTGACGGCATGAGAGCGAGATAGCGAGTATGGGAAGTATAAAAGGGATGTACCGCTATTGAGCGCTCTCTCCATATTAATCTGGCAACCAATAAACATTGTAACATTAACAGATGTTATTACTACCCGATCCCAAGACACCACAGTTCGAATGGTAAATTTCTGATCGTCTCTAACAATGATTTGATAAGCAATGGATCCTGAGGCAAATATTTTATGAATACCTACTTTAAGCTTCACAAATCTATTTTTCACGGGTTTGCGCCAATATATTTATAAATGGATCGGTGTTATTGCTTCCGTTGAAGATAGATTGATGTAAACTGACGAAATAACAGTTATAGTTTGGCTGACAAAATAGTTTATATTATTATTCAACAGTAAATAGTTAAGATATTATTCAAAAGAAGCATACTGGCAGACTCGTAAAGTATTGCCGTAGTGAAAGACCACCAATCAGAATCGAAACGTTGTTTGAAATGGCTTACGCCATGTTTGGAGATCGGATCTGAATATCCAAGTTCGCAACCTCCCCCTTCTTTCTTCCCGCACCCTTCAGCCTCACATACACAATAATTGTGCATGCCAATTGTACATGCCACTGTCCCACTGACTGAAAATTGGGAGCTGTTGCGACTCTTGTGCAATGTTCACAACTATGTAAATTGTGTTTTAGTTAATTGTTGTTGTTATTATTTTAATATTTAGAATTAGCACTAACGACCGTTCGGGAAAAAGTAAGTTTGTTGGGAAACCGTGCTTATATGTGTAAGAAAGACATATAATCTAAAAGATTGATTATTCATGTGAAAAACTATTTTAAATTTTGAAACCGAGGTGTAAATAAACGACAAAAATAAACAACAATTTTAACAAAACAAAAAACGACTTCAAAAGTTGCGCTAAAAAGTAAAAAAATAATTTCGTATTCTTCTTTTTTTTTTTTTTAAGTGAATACCAATACCGCACAAGAATCTCAACTGCTCCCGTCTGAAGCCAGTGAGACTATGGCATCCCCAATTGGGGTATGTTGTGAGGCTGAAGGTAGTCTACAACTTAATAATCAACTTACCTTTTCTACCCATCAATATGTAGGTACGATTGTTATTTTTGGAGTCGGTGTCAGCCAAGGTAGGTTTTTAACTACATACATAATTATAGGTGAGATGTGCTTGTGTCGCACGCTCGACTTGACGAGGTGAGAGGCGAGAGCGGGCCGCGGCGGGAGGGAGCTGTCAAGTGAACACGCCGGGCCGGGTACCTTGGCTGACACCGACTCCAAAAATAACAATCGTATCTACATACTGATGAGTAGAAAAAGTAAGTTGATTATTAAGTTGTAGAAGAACACGAAATTATTTTTTTACTTTTTAGTGCATTTTTTTTAAAGTCGTTTTTTTGTTTTGTTAAAATTGTTGTTTATTTTATTTTTTTTTTTTAGTGAATCTGAAGTACACTAATTAATTTGTTTGAATATGGATAGATCTACTAAACGTGCTGCTCATATGAGACAGACATAATTTGACCTTAACGACGGGGGTCAAATTAAGAGATTCAACCGAGTATCGTTAATTTGCTCCTAAGAATAGAAGAGTTCCGTTACTTTGTCATGGATACCATAATCAGAATCTAACCAAACTCTCATCAGACTACCCTTTCCATAAAAAAAGAATCATCGAAATCGGTTGGCGTGGTATTGAGTTATTCGTCCATTTGTCACGCACATACCTACTTAATGCAAAATTTAAGTCTTATATGGTTTTCTCGTGGATGCCATTGTCGGAACTTAAAATGGGACCACATGGGAAGCACCAGCTTTCAAATAAAAAAAATAATCATCAATATTGGTTCACCCAGTCGAAAGTTCTGAGGTAACAAACATAAAAAAAAATAAAAAAATACAGCCGAATTGAGAACCTCCTCCTTTTTGAAGTCGTTTAAAAACGAAAACAAGTGCCTAAATTTTGCTGCTTTTGCCGGGCGGCGCAAATTGTACATACGTAATATATCAAGAATTTAAAACTACCCCACCTTTTGCAACGAATTTAGCGAAATTGACTGGACTTAATTCTCTTTCCATATCTTATGTTGTTTTTTTATTCTTATTTGTTGTTCTTTGTTGTTTAGCATATCTACCTTAAATTATTATCTATCCCATGAACATTTAAAATTAGATATTTAACTTAGTTGTTGACACTAACGTATTGCCAATGATATTTTTATTAGTATAATCATGTTAGTAAGCTGTAAACGTTCCAAAATAATAAAGAAACAAATGGTTCCATGGAACCGTGGTTCGAACCATGGTTCCAGTTGTCGTGACAACTCAGAATCAACTCAACATCTCTTTGAAAAGATATTAAAAGTTATGAAAAAAAATTGAAAAATAGCCCGTAACATAATCTAACCTAACGTAACCTATTTAACCATTTTTTATAGCTTTTAATGACTATTCAAAGGAGGTGTTGAGTTGAGTTCATTCTGATTTGTCCGGTCACCGAAATAAATGTACATCACACGGAGAACCCAAAAAACTTTTTTTTCGATCTGAGAATTTCGTTTTTTTTTTCCTTTTTTAATTATTTTTAAACGACTTCGAAAAGGAGGAGGTTCTCAATTCGAGTGTATTTTTTTTTTAATATTTGTTACCTCAGAACTTTCGACTGGGTGAACCGATATTGATGATTCTTTTTTATTTGAAAGCTGGTGCTTCCCGTGTGGTCCCATTTTAATTTGGTCCAGTTCTGACAATGGCGTCCATGAGAAAATCATATAAGTCATAAATTTGCATCAAGTATGTGCGCGACAAATGGACGAATAACTCAATATCACGCCAACCGATTTCGATGATTCTTTTTTTATTGGAAAGGATGTACTTTAAGGGTAGTTTGATGAGAGTTTGGTTAGGTTCTGATTATGGGATCCATGACAAAGTAACGGAACTCTCCAATTCTGAAGAACAAATTTACGATACTCGGCCGAATCTAAATCGAATTAGTTAGTGTACTCCATTTTTGGAGTCGGTGTCAACCAAGGTACCCGCGGCCCGGCGTGTTCACTTGACAGCTCCTCTCCCGCCGACACCGACTCCAAAAATAACAATCGTACGTACATATTGATGAGTAGAAAAGGTGAGTTGATTATAAAGTTGTAGAAGAATACGAAATTATTTTTTTACTTTTTAGTGCATTTTTTGAAGTCGTTTTTTTGTTTTGTTAAAATTTTTGTTTATTTCGCAGTCGCTTCGACGCATTATAAAATACGTTACATAGCTAAAATTTATTATCCACTTGAACCGTTTTTTTTTAATTTCACAAAAAAAAATTCAACGTTGACTCGATTTACTCCAAATCGAAAACTAAAATCAAAAATCAAAAAGACTTCGAATGTGTTGTAGATTTACAAATATCCCGCTTGAACGAAAATACCGCTTGTATTAAAATTACGTATTAGCAAATAATCTAAGTAGGACTGTAATGAACACGCATAAGAATTTAGTTATCAAATAGAATTAAACAAGAATCTAGTAAGAAAGTTGGTATTACTAGTTTCTTGTGAGAGGTCAACTTGGCCCTACCTAGTACCAGGGCTGGGCAAAATACATGCTTTGCTGTAATTAAAATACAAATTACAAAATACTTTGTCGCATGTATTTAAAATACGAAATACAAAATACTTTCAAGTCGTGTATTTGAAATACAAAATACAAAATACAGTATTTTAACCATTTTTTAATTTAAAATACAAAATACAAATTACAAAATACAAAATACATTTGGTTTTGGTAGAACCTTTGGTTGCAATAAATTATCGTAAGTTCCCATATCTAAGGGTGCGTTTCCATAGAAGCAAAGCTGAGTAGAGTGAAACAGAGACGAGCTAAAATTGACTAATCATATTGCTCAGGAGACTCATCTCGTCTCCGCTCCACTTGTAAAGTTTTGTGGTATAGGACTTAGGTGTTAGATTATAATAATTATTATTATAATAACACTAGCTGGTTCCCGGCATGCATTGCAATGCCATATTCAAAGAAATAAATTGTTTCTCCCTGCATGTCCTTTCCCGTGCGTGCCCGTTTCCTCCCGCATCCCCTTCCGCATCCCGTATTACAATTTTTTTATTCAAATTTTCATTTTTCCCATATCACAAATATTCATTTTTCTATATTATAAGAAAAATCAATCATATCTGGTACCTAACACAGGTATATATAAAATATTTATGTAAAATATATGTAAAATATTTATAATTTAAAAAATCCATAGACAATTCTTTTGTTACAAAAAAAATACAGCTGCCTGCTCAATTCAATTTCATCAAACGCGCGAATTTTCAAACGTACGAAGTTAAAATAGTCGTTCTGAAATTATCCAATTTCCTGCGTAATTTTCTTAATTTTTCTTTCCGTAAGAACCTTCTATTAGAAAACTTTAAAAAAATTAATGTAATTGGTAAGGTCATTCTGAAATTATGTCGTGACCAAGGGAAACAAGGATTCATTTTTATATTTAAATGGATGACATTTGTATAGCGCAGTTTTGTGTAATTTCACTTCAAATGCGCTCTACAGTAATTAACTTAAAAATAATCTAGTAATCAGTCAAATAATTCCTATAGTGCTTGATCTAATACTTGATCTAATGACAAGTATAATATAATATGATACAAAATGTACAATAACAGTGCTATTATAGCACAGGACAATAATAATAACTAGCATGACGTAAAAAAATGTACAGTAGATTATAAAGCAATGATATAAGAGAACTACAAATAATATAATCATTAGTCAGAGTGCTATAGCAAAGGACATTGGTACCTACAGGATTCTAGCGTTTTTAGTCTATGTATTATCTCTGTGTGTTTATTTTTCATTATCATTATTAAGATCGCTAAATGTATTTGAAAATGTATTTTGAAGCCATGAGTATTTGAAATACAAATTACAAAATACCTCAGCAGCAGGTAATTGAAATACCAATTACAAAATACATTTTTAGGAAGTAATTGAAATACAAATACAAAATACGTATTTGTATTTCAAATACGTATTTCAATTACAAGTATTTCAAATACTGCCCAGCCCTGCCTAGTACCTAGTACCTAGGTCATAGCAGAGAACTACCAGCAATGTAGCAATTCCAACCATTCCGACCAGCAGCGGTTAAAAAATTGTCAATACGAATTGCGATTTGTAATTATTATTACTTACTAACGCAGTCCCGTGAATAATCACGGGATATTATAATTATTCTAGGATTTGTGAAACTGAAAGTGATTTTAAAATGATGATTAAAATATATATATATATTTTTTTTTAACAAATTAGAGAGACTTGAATGAACACCATTAGTAATCTAATTATTTACGCACTCCTGAAAATGGAAAAAGCGCAGACCCTCGAAAAAGTAAGAAATCTGACAACATAAATTTAAACAAAAGAAATAAGCATTTCAATTATAGAATGGAAATTTTAAATTGAATCAGAGTTACGCTGGATGCACAGACAACTGAAATGAGTATTTTTGACGTTTGATAATTAGTTACCTTCTTATCACGTCGCGTCGCGTTAGTTTCAACTGCCTACTTACCATCCAATTTGCAGAACTGCTAGCAGGACTGCATGCATGGTCTCTGCAAATCGAATCTTTTGTAGGCAAAACCGCCAGCAGAATTATTATTAATTAAAGCTGGTACGGAGAGTAATTAATCTTTCTCATTGTAACCGCCCTGCACGATCGTAAGAACAACTTTCGACGAAATGTGGATTTTCGTCCGCTGGCTGGTTAAACGCTCTTGATTAAATCATTTTGGGGTAAATTTTTGAGATCGCTGGCAATGGTTAATACGCACTATTTTTTGAAAAAATCTTTTGATTCACCTTAATTGTAATTGTACAAAAATTGGTTTGAAATAATATACCTACCAATATAACCACGTACACACAGATCTTCATTATAATCTTTATCACTTCTTATTTACATACTCTATAAAGTACTTACTTCGACTTTATATATTTTATAATTTTTATATTCTTTCACGTATTATAATTGCTTTCTATGTTCTATACTTTTCATATTATGTTTATATTCTACTATATTCTTCCATACTCTTTTAAACTCTATAGTCATTTATTGTTTCCATACTCTTTAGTCATTTATATTCTTTTATATTCATTTGTATTCTTTAAATTTCTTTAATTTTATTTTATATAATATGTATATTTACATATTTTTATTTTATTTTTTTAAATTCTCGCGAATTTCTTTATATTGCGTCTGTTAATATACTGTATACGAATATCGACTACCACAACACAGGCATGTGCCCAGTATGGTGGTCGAAAAATCCCCATTTCCTGTAATGAACAATTCAAAGAATAAAGAAACTTAAAAAAAAAAAAAAATTACATTAAAAGACAACTATTTGCTTTGGGGGAAGTGGAAAATATGTCATTCTAAATTTCGATTACGTAAAATTAAAATTAGCTTTCATTCTGTGAAACGAGACCGTCCATTTTCAAATAATATTTTCAAATGTCATTTTGTTATGTTGGTTTTCTTGTTACTGTACGAAAAGATGCTAGAGCAAAGCGTAGCAGACTTCATGGGAATTCTAGGTTTGTGTAACATGGTTTGTGATACAAAAGAAAGTGCCCCTTTATAACGCCTACTCGCGTCAAGGCAAGAAAAACATCCCAGTTTTCAAGTAGTTTAGCGGCTACGCTAGGTTTGTGTAACATGGTTTGTGATCAAAAGAAAGTGCCCCGTACCTTCAAAATCTTCTAGCCGTTCGTTATACGTTCAAGTGTATCAGGAATACCAACATACCAAAGTGACAGCGAATGAGCTAATAGCTAATGGCGTACAATCTCACAAGACGAAAGCTAATTTTAATTTTACGTAATCGAAATTTAGAATGAAATATTTTCCACTTCCCCCAATGCAAATAGTTGCCTTTTAATGTAATTAAGGTGAATCAAAAGGTTTTTTTTTAAAAGTGCATATTAACCGTTGCCAGCGATCTCCAAAAATTAATGAAGTTTTTCTTCAATAATTCGCTTGGCGGTTCAGCATGCCGTCCTGCAAACAGTTCTGCAAATCGGATGGTGAGTAGACCATATTAGGTTTGGTTTCAAAAACAAATAAAATTAATGAGAATGAGCATTAATATGTGTTTATACCGGTCTTCTACTCGTTTGCGTTTGCGTGGGTGCGATTGTAACTTGTCTACAAACACTGAGGTAATAAATACCAGTGGCGGATACAGAGGGGGGGCGCGCCCCCCATGCCCCCCCTTGTCCCCTCCCTAAATATAAGAATATCTTTCTTCAATCATTCGCTCTACAAGTCTAAACCATCTAAGCGTCCCTTTCTTAATCTTACTTATTACGCTTGCATTAGCCTTGCATTCTTTTCATATTTTTTTCACACTATAGTACATGGCTTTACCACACATACGCCGCAGAGATCTCAATTCTATAGCATTTAGTTCTTCCTCTGCCAGTTTCATGCTTCACTGCCATACATTAGGGACGGTACCAGCACTCCATTGTGGACTGCTAGCTTCGCTTCTTTCGACAGTTTTTTGTTAGCGCCAACCGCGTTCAGTCCTCAATAAATGCGGAGTTACCTGCATTTACCCTTCTTTCAATATCTCTATCAACCTTCCCATCTCTTGTAAGCATACTTAGAAAGGAAATAATGGAAGGATAAAGGTATGATAGGTGGTTAGGACTCTCTTGGTTAGTGTGTCGAGGAGAGATGGACGGATGAACCATTCCCTCCCACTGCGATGTGAGGCAATGGGTCGAGAGATTCCTGCTGGAGAGGTTAAATAGTCTACCCCTCAACCAGTCCTTTCTAGCTCACCACGCAGTACGTGGGCAAACACATCCGCCGCTACCTAGAAAAACCCCATCCCATGAACTCAGATATCCCTGCTAAGTCACCAAACTTAGCGATCCACTTGGAATGACTTATAGCAGAAGTGTTGTTTATCCAATAAATAATTCCCGTGGCGGCGGTACCTACACTCGCCTCCTAAATTGAAACTTTTGCTTCATTCACATTCACACGTCGTTTCATGTAAAGGTACCCTTAACATGGCCCGACTCAAGTATTTGATTCCCTTGATCGTGGAATGCAGCTCTTCTGCTCCCTGTGGCCAGCCAAGTTTTAAATGTGCGGTCCGCCAATCTTTTACTTATTTATTAAAGTGAAAACTTCTTTAGCACCGTTGTGATTTGACAAACACATACATCTATATGTTTTAGCCTACGATAGAATGAGATAGTACCTATAATCGGTCTCCTCTTTGTGCGGTACTTCGTATTATCCACACTGTTGTCTACTTAAGTATGTTTATTTGAATAAACTAATAAATCATTTAGCATCAAAGTGTCTAACTTTATATATCTGTGTAAAAGCAGGCAATCATCATCTTGTTCACTCAATATTCAGTGGAGAGGTGGTGAGTTCATAAAACGCATAAAGTAATAGCAAAAATATCATAATTCAAGATACGACATAGGTACTTAACATTATTTATTAGTGATGCAACAATTACGTTTCCCATTCACCGTATCCGCAAATATAGTCATTTCAGTAATATGAATAAGCAAGATTTTTCAAAACAAGTCTATCTCTGTTTATACCTACGTTTACAGGTATCTTTCATTTTCATTGTTTCCTTCTATTACAACATACGGACATATGAATCACTTGTTCGCAGTAACCTGGAATACAGCTCCAATATTTGGGACCCTTCTGAATAAAACCATATTCTAGAAATAGAAAAGTACAAAAGAGG
Organism: Limnephilus marmoratus; assembly: GCA_917880885.1. Classification (NCBI taxonomy): domain Eukaryota; kingdom Metazoa; phylum Arthropoda; class Insecta; order Trichoptera; family Limnephilidae; genus Limnephilus; species Limnephilus marmoratus. Next base: position 31,121,243 of record OU862906.1, on the reverse strand, counting down.
TTTATGCGTTATATATGAGGGAATGTACATAATATTATCCATTCCTGTATCCATCCTTGTTCTTAAGACCCCGCATTCCGGTTTCTTACCGATTTATAGCATCCCTTAAACACGTCCTTAAAAAAATGTTATTTTTAACAAAATATCTGTACATTTGCTGAGCCGAATCGGTAATTATATGTAATTCCCTCGATAGAAAACAAAATCGCAAAGTATGCTCCGAAAATGATTAAAAACACATTTTTTTGTTAATTAACATGTTCAAAAAATCACAGTGTATCTTTAAATGCTACTTTAGACATTTGTCGAGAAATTTTTGCTCTATTTTAAATGAGCCGTGTTTTATTAAATATTTTCACAATTTTCGCTTAAATAAAATCGTTTTAACATTAGCGCACTCCCTCTAACATTCGTATTTACATATCACCCATTAAAACTATCTTCTGCTTCTTTTTGAACGCTTTCTACCGGGCCTTAACAGGAATGCTTGATTTCAACACCTTGGAAGCCATCCATGCTATTTTTTAAAGTTAATCTATGGAAATATGGATCTTAAACCATCTATGTCAATGGATCTTAACCTTTTGGAGGTACTGAATCCCACCAGTTTCATATGCGCATTCACCGAACCCGTTTTAATTGGAAAGCGGGGCGTGACATCAGTTGTGGCGGATTACCACAAGGGGGGAGCGTAATGGGATAGGATGAGGGTCGTGATCACACAACGGGGGGGGGGGGGGGGGTGCCAGAGGGGGGGGGGGGCGCAACGGGATAGGATGGGGTGGGATGGGATAGTGACAATTTTTCTTCGTCTTCGTAATTTTTTTTCGAAGTGTGTCTTGCCTTCCACCGAACCCCTGAGACTGGCTCACAGAATCGCTGGGGTCCGATCGACCCCAGGTTAAGAACCACTGATCTATGTTGAAAGAGGTTAATTTATACGTGCCTAAAAAGCAGGACCGGGCGCAGTTGGAGCAGTTGGAGCAGTTCGCTCCAGGCGCTGAAACGTATTATCGTTTTTTCGTTTTAATTGTTTTTTTTTTTATTTTATACAATTTTTGAAAGTAATTAGGTATATATTGTGTCAAGGTGTGAAAAATATATTTTGTGTCTTAAAAATATATTATATATAATATCATTATATGTGGACGTAAAAATGAGTTTTATGTACATTGGTCAATCTTATTGGCAATTATTGTTTTGAAGTGAAATATTTTAGCCTCGTTAACGATTTGAAATTCGGATGAAACGGAAATGCGTCACAAAAATGTATTATTCGACGGTCCTCGGTTCTAATAAAATGCGGTAAATTCACGACCACGCGCGGGCCTACACTAGCGCCGCAGTATGAAGCGCCTGACTCTCTGCGCCCAGAGAGACATTCAGCGAACGGAGGTTCGAAACCTACCAAATACAAAAAAATAAAACATTTTTATTTTTGTAATATCAATATCCAATCTTCAAACTACTTTAAACTAAACAGGCAAAAGAAAAGAAAGCGACATCTAGCGACTTTCTAGTTTCACTTCTACTGCGAGTTAATTACACACTCTGATTTATACATATATACTTTTAACTAAAAATTATAATTTTGTATGATAGTCCTCAAAGCATTAAAGCTAAGGCCAAGCCGGCGCGTTCATTTTGCGTCCGCGGTGGAGTGCACGGTGGCGTCCTATGTGCGTGCAGAAACCGTTCACACCAAACTAGCGATCAAATAAACATAGGAACCTACCACTTATTCCGAGTCTCCATCCTATTTCGTCCCAAACCAGGTCCTTTTTTCTATTATTCTTATAATCAAAATGAGACGTATCATACAGCAATGGGTATTTGTGAACCTCATTTAAAATTTGTTCCGTTTCCCCCATACTTTATATTTAACAACACAGTTTTTACACAGATAATAGCTGCGTGCAGCGTCCGAACGCAACATGCGCGATCTGATCGCCACCGCCGCGTGCAGACGCTGCACAGGACGCCGCGATCTGGCCGCGGCCGCCGCGGTTTGAATACGTCGCTACAAGTTCGTACACAACAACTGATCGCCACCGCGCACGCCACCGCGGACGCAAACTGAACGCGCCGGTTTGGTCATGCCTTCAGGGATGTGGAGGGCCATCTTGCAAAATTTGCATTTCCAGCGCGATCCAGACAGTAAAAAATTGCTGGTATGCCGTTCACTCTGTCTTTTCCACTTCCAATTCTTTCAGGATGCTTCTCCTTATTCCTCGACTTTCGGTAATAGGAATCCGAGTGATGTTTGGAGGTGAATTCCGTGTGAAGTGAATTATGAAAGGAATCTACAGGAAAAAGATTTTTTTGTTGTCACTGGAATGCCGTCCTTCTTAGTAACTGTTGCTGGCTAGAAATCCACGTTTGTAGTGTTCGAATGAATTTAATTCACATAATTATAAAATTTATTTATCTATCTATATGCAAATAAAAATGAATAGCCGAAATGTACGTACGCGCATAACTTCCGAACGACTGCACCAAATTGGATAATTCTTTTTTTTGGTGTTGGTTATTGTTAGGACAAGGTTTGTATAAAAGAAGCGGTGAGCTCTAACGTAATGCAATTTATATAAAAAAATTGCAATAGGTGGCACGCGAGCTGTTTGAAACCTGAATGTACCGGGACTGAACGTATGGAATGCGGGAGGGGAGAGGGGAACTCGGGAGGGGGATGGGAACTCGAGAGGGGGGTTCGCGGGGCAGAGGAAGAGGGAGAGGGAAGGCGGAGAAAGCGGAGTGGGAACGCGTGAGGGGAAGGGGATGCGGGTGAGGAAGGGGAGGAGGAAGGGGAACGGGACGAATGGGAAAGGGTATGAAGGGAGAAACAATTTCTTTATTAAGTTGCATAGCAACGCATGCTGGGAACTCAATATAATATATTTTTTTACATTGTATCCACACAGGAGGCCCTGAGGAAAATAATTCCCCTTAGGCCTATGTCATTTTTAGGGATGGTGTGTGGAGGGTCTTTTTAGGGAAGGAAGGAGAGGAAGTTTTGGGAAATAATAGGGTATGAGGGGTAAGAATCTGGGGGTCAATGTGTCCAGGAGTGACGGACGTATGAAACCATCGCTCCTACTTCGGTGCAAGGCGATGTTCCGAGAGAGTATGGCTAGAGAAGTCAAAGGGCCTGCCTCAACCACTCTCTCCCTATCCGGCCTGCCATGCAGATGCTGAGCAGACCCGGACAATCCGCCGCCAAGACCCGGACCGACCTCACCCCGTGAACCCGGGTACCCCTGCTAAGTCACAAAATATAACTTTGTTAACTAACTACAACAGCTCATTGTATTGCACGCTGAATCAAATTGCTTTTTTTTCTCTAATCGTAATCGTTATTGCGTGGGTATTTAATAAAAGAACCGTTACATCACTAGCACATATCATAAACTATAACATTGTCTTATGATGATATGATATGAATGAAGGCATCTAGTCAAGCAGCAATAATGAGATTAATGTGAATTCCCAGGTCAAACGGCTCCGTCGTGCGTCCTTTATCTATATGGGAGACATTCATTGATTTGAGTAACGCAATAAAAAAGTTATAAAGTGTATTGAAAACGGATAACCTTTATAAAGAATGTTGAAATCTTTTGTGTCGAATGGAATTTAAATGCATTTTTTCAGCAATAAAAATAAAGGGCACATTCCGCTATTGTTTGTTTTTTACGAGTTTTTTTTTCTATTTTTTATATTTATTTGAATTGAACCGTAGGTTATTTATAGTTTTTTTTATCTCTTAATTTAACAATCTTCTTACTGTGCTTACTATCAGCGCCGGATCTGCCATACGTTCAAAAACGTGCAAAAACCTGGCGCCAACTCCGAAGGGGCGCCGTGAGAAAATAAATATTGTGTTAAAATTTTGGTATAATATTCCCTGAATCGTTTAAAAATTACCCATAGTACGAAATAGTTATTACGCTCTAGCAACACTTTCCAAAGAAACAGAATGCGCATGCATCAGGTTGGTATTGACGGCTTACGAATTTATAGTCAGTTACAGAATTTTTTTACAAATTCCACATATTTAGTTTAAACGTAAGATCTATTTTTCCATATGTCTTTTACCGTCTTTTACGACGAATGGGTGCGATCCAAATTCAATAACCAATCACAGCGCCGTATTTTTTTGTTCTAGTGAATCAAACAAACCGACTTTCGCCTTTTAAAATGCTGACAATTTTAGTTAGCGTACACTCGCTATAGTTTTATTTTGTACGATTTAAGTCTCTAGGAGAAGGTAGTTAAAGACCATTTTCTTATGAAATCTTCAGTAAATTCCATTAACAAAAACATCGCACGGTTTGCAGGATTTGCAGGTTGCAACGTGTTAACAGTTTCATCATTGATTTGACATATTATTTGAAGTTCGTTAAATGTATAATTAATTTATATTAGATTTGTTATTTTACGGTGTCAGTGTAAGCGTCTTTCGTAAGCAGTTGATACCATACGTAAGTGTTTAGTGTTTGCATGGTATCTGTTCGCTCAATTTGGTGTTCAACACAGGGGAAATGCAAGTTACAAATTTGATGTTATATTCTGTATAGATTTTTAAATTTATAACTAAATTTCTATTGGTTGTTAGAGGTTATAAAAGTACTGTGGATTACAATGAATAGAATCACCATAATTTTAAGTTTACCCAATAGATTCAGAGAGTATAGGTCTCCTGGCGATTCTCTCTTTAAAAAAAACGAGTGTGAGAGCTACCGCCAGGTCACTTGGAAAAGTTACATCCTTTGTATGTCTAGATTTTATTTGATAAATTAGTGTAAAAAAAATAATGAATAAAAAAAAATAAAAAATTGGGGTGAACGAATTTTTAATCAAAATAAAAATGTAGGGGGGGGGCGCCATCGGTACATACTGCACAGGGCGCCAGATTTCATAGATCCGGCCCTGCTTACTATTATCATAAACCCCGACAACGTGACGTTAAAAAAAGAGAATTTATTAAAGTCAAAAAATCAAACCCCATGAAGTTGACATTATTTCGAAAATTTTGAAAAACCTTCTTCAAAACACACTTCAATAAAAAGTCATATTGAAAATTCGACTTCCAACAACAAAAGTGTGTAGGTATTTTGATATTTTCTTTTAACATATTTGTAGGTATCGACCGTGAAATTGCGTTTTTTTTTTAATTAGCTACTCTCAGGAGGTGTTGAGGAAAATAATATCCCTCAGAGACCACGTCATCTTTGGGGATGCTGTGTGTAGAGTCTTTTGAGGAAAGGAAGGAGAGGAAGTTCTGGGAAGGAAAAATAAATGAGGGGAGGGTAAAATTTAGGGTTCAGAGTGTTCAGGAGTAGCGGACGTATGAATTCATCCCTTCCACTGCGGTGCAAGGCGATGAGTCCAGAGGGTTCTGCTAAGTCACCAAACTTAGCGAATTATTTGGGATAACATATAGCACAGGTATTGTTTATCCAAAACATTGTTCACGGGGCGACGGTATCCACCTGGGTACGGGAGGCGGTGGCATTACGATTAAAGCCTGTATTTAGAATTTTTCCAAATATTTTATTTTATTCTTTCATTGATTCATTCCATTCCGGCCAGTATCAAAATTGCAAAAAACATTCTGGCAAAGGAATCAGAATGGAACCTAAATAAATAACAATCTGATAAAATCGGAATTTGCACGGTGGACATCAACGCAACCCATCAAAGGTGACCTGTTCATGTTCTAAGGTGAACTAAGGTTGTTTTTTCAACACTCTTATTAAATAAACACTCTTATTAAATACCATTGAATATTCTTGTTTAGTTGCGAGGAAAACATGTAATAGCAGAACAATAAATCATTACTTACTAGTTCTAAAAAGAACATTGTTGTGTGCTACAGGGCCGGCCAAACGGCACCAGGAGCTAGAAAAAAACTCAACGGCGCTGTATTAGGTGCAGCTTTTTGGCCCCTTGGCTTCTTGGCGCCTTTCTCGCGCTGCGCCGAATCGCCAAGGCGCCCGGAACGGAGTGCTCCGATTGGCCTGTACGTACAGGGCCGGCCCTGGTGGGCTCAGATATACAATATAAAGTTTATTATATTATTATAAATACTAAAATCTTCTTAAAAATATCTTTAGATAGAGTGAGATTTTATTTTTGTGAGTAACGCAAAAGTACTCCCGATCGCTTGGAGCCAGTGAGACTACGACATCCGCAATAGAGAACTCTAGTCCAATTTTTTTTTCAATGAATAATGACCTTCTGACTTAAATAGCTACATATTTTTTTAGAGTTTGTTTTAATAGTTAAAAGTTAAAATAATTTTCAAAGTTTCAATTTTTCAAGATCCCCAAAAAACACCGCACGTATAGTGAATCGTGTGACGTCATCACTCCTGAAAAGTTTTTCAACAGGTGTTCATTTTGTATGACAGTTATACGGAAGAAAGTATGGTAGATACTATTCGATAAGTTAAAACATTATTTAGGTGGAATTATTTATTTATTATATTATATTTTTTCATTATTATTACGGGAGAGTGGTAAAGAAATTGTTTGAAATTATAATTTTTTTAGCTTTTAAAATCAATACTATCTCAAACGGAGCATCACCTGCACACTGCAAAAATTGGAGGCAAGATACAGGCAATACAACGCCTACCAGCTGATCGACGACGGTTATTTTGTACGAAGAGAGTCGTTCGCGAACGAGTCGGCTCAGTGACCCGGATCTTCATACGGATCCGTAAGATCCGGTTCCGTAAGACCGAACTTCAAAGCTACGGACACACTTGCTCGCGGTTCGCGGATCTTTGCGAACGAGTGAGCGGGTAGCAATTGCTACTAGGTAGCATGCTCTTTGGCTTCTAATGAGCAAGTGTGTTCATAGCTTAATTCAGTCGTTCATTTGAGCCGATTCACTGAACCGGATCTTTTCATTCTCGTTCAACTGAGCCGCTTTGCCCGTCTCCAGGTAGCATTTTGATGTAGTGTATTATACAATTTTTTCGTACAGTTTAAGTTTTTCAATATTTTAAATAATAGAGATAAACTAATAGGGATACCTCTATTTTTGATATTGAATTATTTAGGCTTAAATATTGTTTCAATAAACACAACAATTAAATCTCTATAAACAGTATGAAATAACGAATAACATATGAAATGTTGTTAATACTGATGGCTTGTGTCATACCTACATAATCAAAGTTTCAGTACAATGACTGGTGACGCGTGACGTCAGCACTAACCATTCAGTAATACCAACTTTACAGTGTGTTTTGACGAGAGGTTCAAAAATGCACTTTTTTAAGAACTCTACGTTTAATATTATGAAATAAAACTTATATATTCAAAATCAGCGTTCATTGGTCTGTATGAACATATTTTTTAAAGCTATAATATTTTTCACTGGAGTTCCTTATTGGGGCATGTTGTAAAGCTAAAAGAGGAAGGTAGAGAAGTACCTGGCTATTCAGATCTTGTCACCAAATACGACTAAAGCCATTTCAAACGACGTTTCATTTCTGAATGCACTTACACTATGGCGATACTGAGAGTATATTCCACTACGGAACGTGCCGCAAATATATCTACTTTATATTATGCCTTTAAAATCATGAAAATTTGAGGCAAGGCAAGGCGCAAATTTAAGGATTGTAATGAATGACGTTCGTAATCTGAAAATACATATTACACATAGACATCCAAATTCATATTTCCGTGATATTACATAAATTGCCTGCGAAAGTCCAGACAGAAAAAGCTCTGCATTACAAAATATAACATACTTTTTTACGCACCAGATTTAAATGTCCGGGTTAAATTTTCCCCACAGGAAAAACTAAACCCTTTCACACACTTCCCCAAATGATCATCTAGTCAACCCACGCTATGCAATTGCACTATATAATAGCGTGTGTCGCTCTCCATAGAGAGAAAACAAATGGCCTTATATTTAAACGCCCGGGGTCTCAAAAGTTTCGTATGATCTGTAGCTATTCGAAAACGTAAAAAAAAGAAATTATTTTTCACTATTAGCCCGCTAAAATGGCCGGAAGTTTCGAAAAAAAAATAGATTTCGTGATTTGAAAAAAAAATAAAACAAAGGGTTCATATTTTATATTTTGTACCAAACTTATTTTTCATTACATAACTGCAGTACAAAGATCCAAAAAAAATTTTTTTTTAATCATATGTGATGTGTTGGTTAAAAAAATAAAAGGGGAAAATAACGCTTTTTCTGGATAAAATCAGAATTCTTGTTGACTTACTTGTATTCATAAAGTTGAACTTTTTTTTCATTTTTGTCAGTTATACGCATTTTATAATAATAAACAAACGTTAAAAGGTTAGATTACTGAAAAAAAAAATATTAAAATTAAAAAAAAAACGGGTTTAGCTTTGTTTTCTGATTTTCAATCCATTTTAGCGGGCTAATAACCATTTAAAAAAAAAAATTAAATGCAGTTCCCATTTTCTTTGCAAGACGCAACTTTTGAGATCCCGGGCGTTTCTGAATTCAAAAATTGAAATAATTGACACACGCTACTATATAAGTATTATAAATACAAAACAATACAAGAACAACATGTCAACCTACTAGAGACCAAATGGGAATATAATTCACCGACTCCAGATATTTTCATATCAGAGGGTTCGGCTCTGTGGCATTTCTAATTGAACCTATAAATCCTACTGATCCCTCAATATAAAAATTTAAAAAATCTTTTGTAATCCTACATGTATTTAAAATTACTGATTTTTGCATTTTTATATACAAATTCTTTGACAAATCTAATATGCTTAAATTTTGAATCAGATTCCTAGGTATTATGCCAGTGGCCGAAATAACAAATGGTAATATTTTTATAGTCCGAGAATGCCAAATTCTTTTAATCTCATTTCCTAAATCTGTGTATTGTCTTATTTTTTCAGAAATAGTTTTTTTGAATATTACAGGAATTTGGAATAGCTACATCAATGATATAAGTTATTTTTTTAATTTTGTCATGTAAAACTATATCAGGTCTATTATGACTAATTGTTCTGTCTGTTAGTATAGTTTTATCATAATATATTTTATAAAATTCATTTTCTAAGAATGAATTTGGTTCATATTCATAATATGGTACTATATTACGGCAGTCAATCAAGTTATGTTTAATTACCAAACTTTGGTGAATTATTTTTAAAACCTGATTGTGCCTAAATGTATATTCGGACGGCGCTAATATAGAACATCCCGATATAATATGTTCTATAGTTTCGGGAAAAGCCAAACATTTTCCACTTAAATCATCAATTTGATTTATATCTTTGATTATATGCTTTCAATAATTTTTAGTATTAATGACTCTATCTTGAATGGCAAGCATAAATCCTTCTATTTCTGCGCTCAACCCTCCAATATTCAACCATTTGTTTGACGAAAGTTTGTCAACATACGTTTGGTTGAGATAATTGAAGTGTTTTGCGTGATTAATTTTATTTGACCAGGAATCTAATAATTCCTGGTTAGTTAATAAGAATGTTGGCATTCTCGTCATATAAATTTAAAGGTGTAATATTTGTATCTGCCTTGCAAATTATTTTGTGCATTTCTGAGCTATTAGCTTTCCTATGGAAAAAAATTCTAAGCATTTCTACCTGATTGTGTTTCAAAGATGTTATTTTGACTACACCTCTACCTCCTAAATTTCTAGGTAAATTAATTCGTTCTACAGCTGAATTTGGATGATGGCAATTAAATTTTGTTAATGTAGTTCTAATTAATCGTTCTAAACTATCTAAATCTGTATTGGACTATTTAATTATGCCAAATGAGTAGATTAGTAGAGGTATTGCCCAAGTATTTATTGCTTTTACTAAATTTTTAGCAGATAGATTGCATTTTAAAATTTTTCTGATCCTAGTTTGAAATTTAATCCTAATATCATTTTTAATGCTAGTGTGATCTAATCTATTCGATTGCGGGTATCCTAAATATTTATAAACCTCATCCCCTTTCATACTTTTAATTTTGAAATTTCTAAATATACCCTCGTCTCCATCTACAATTTTATATTATTATTTCATTCGGTTTAAAAAAGGATAATATCTAATATTTAAATTATAAGTAAATTATCTCCAATTTACAAATAATTTAAATAATGTTAAATAGAATTGTAAAAAGATAACAATGTAATGCTAATAAATAATAAATGGTATAGAGCATTGTTCTATTGTCGAACAGCGGTAGGTAGCTCTTGCGGTAAATGTAAACGCACTATTTTAAATTACTATGTCGATTTCATTTTAGAGGCGCTAGAGCTCGGTAGTAAACGTTCAAAAAGAAGCAGAAGATGGTTTGAAAGCGAGATACTCGTATGTAAATACGAATGTTAGAGGGAGCGCGCTTATGTTAAAAACGATTATAATTAATTAAGTGAAAATTGCGAAAATATTGAATAAAACACAGCTCGTTTAAAATACAGTAAAAATCTCTTGACAAATATCAACATTTAAAGATTAACTGTGATTTTTTCTTATTTAACATAACACAACAAACTGTGTTTTTAATAATTTATGGAGCATACTTTGCGATATTTTTCTGTCTTGGGAATTTCATATAATTAACGTTTCGGCTCGGCAAATGTACAGATCAAGGGCCCCCGGACGGTATTTTTGTGTACTGTGGAGATTCCATCACAGTACACACTTAGAAGCAAAAACTGCCTTTATTTTAAACATTTATTTTTTCTATTGTTTTGAGTCTATCATAAACCTTCCTAAACATTTTTTTTTTACGTTAACTCCACACAGGAGGCCCTGAGGAAAATAATTTCCCTCAGGGCCTATGTCATCTGGGATGCTGTGTGGAGGGTCTTTTTGAGGAGAGGAAGGAATGAACATTGGTCTTGAAGAGACCCATGTTGTAGGAAGGAGGAAACACAGAGGCCGGCAAATCATTCCACAGCCGAGCTGTTGAACACAAGAACGAGTCGAAGAAACGACCCGTTCTCGTGTGGCAAATGTCAACCGTGTACAAATGTTGGGCACGCGTTTGGCGTGTTTCCCGACTATGCACCGGTGCCGAAGGGATCAATGATGCTAGTTCCTCGGAGCATCCTCCATTGTAATACCGGTAGAACAAGGATAGCATTCCCACCCGACGCCTGTGCTCTAAAGATTGCAATCCGTCTGTAAGATGGGAGAATCTATCAATAATATTTAGAAATAAAATTATTAATTTCTAATACACACATTGGAAAGATTATTTTATCTAGATTTTAGTACATTTTTTGTTTTTGCAAAGTGATAAAAAATTATCAATATAGAGGTGTATTTAAAATATATGGGAATAATATTAAAATTTAAATATTTAGAAATAAAATTATTAATTTCTAATATACACATCAGAAAGATTAGTTTATCTAGATTTTAGAACAATTTTTGTTTTTGCAATGTGATAAAAAATAACCAATATAGAGGTATTTAAAATGTAAATTGTCGTTACCGCGACTGAATCGGTATAGGTTTTGTAAATACGCGTCCCGGGTCGCGTATTTACAATCCCTACCGCGTTTCAGTCGCTTTAAATTTTCAATATCAAAATTTAAATATTTAGAAATAAAATTATTAATTTCTTATATACACATTGGAAAGATTATTTTATCTAGATTTTAGAAAAATTTTTGTTTTTGCAAAGTGATAAAAAATTATCAATACATATATAGAGGTGTATTTACAATATATGGGAATAATATTAAAATTTAAATATTTAGAAATAAAATTATTAATTTCTAATATACACATCATGAAGATTATTTTATCTATATTTTAGAACATTTTTGTTTTTGCAATGTGATAAAAAATAACCAATATAGAGGTAGGTATATTTAAAATGTAAATTGTCGTTACCGCGACTGAATCGGTATAGGCAAAATCTATACCGGTTCTAAAATGTACTGTCACTATCGTTAGTACTATTAAAGATCCCATAATGTAACTTTATCGTATACACAATATGGACATGTTGAAATGAAATGATGATATTTCTCATTGTTCTTTTTTGTTGTGATACACAAAATAATTGTATGTTATTTTTAGGTTTCAGTTTTTAAGTTTTTTATTTTTTCCATAATGTAACTTTATATACGCAATATGGACATGTTGAAATGAAATGATGATATTTCTCATTGTTCTTTTTTGTTGTGATATACAAAATAATTGTATGTTATTTTTAGGTTTCAGTTTTTAAGTTTTTTATTTTTTCCATAATGTAACTTTATATACGCAATATGGACATGTTGAAATGAAATGATGATATTTCTCATTTTTATTTCTTGTTATTTTTTGTTGTGATACACAAAATAATTGTATGTTATTTTTAAGTTTAAAACTACTATTATGTAATGATATTATTTTTCTTACTTTTGTACTCTATTATATGTTTATTAATAAAAGGCAGTATAGCCGTTTATGTATTTAAAATAAAAATAAAATAAAATAAAATAAAATAATGAGTGTCTTACCTTTTGGGAATATAATGCAAGCTACGAGTACCTACGTATTATAAACAATGTACACATATAATTAATATCAAAAACTACTCTATAATTATTACGGTCGTCACCCTCACTGAAACAGATAAAGTAACGAAGCGCGTTGGCGACTAAATCGGTATAGGATTTGTTGTGCAAAATCACCTTACAAAAGTTAACCCATTTCAGTTGCTACCGCGACTGAACCGGTATAGTGTTTGTAAGGTGATTTTGCACTAACAAACCCTACCGCATTTCAGTCGCTCCCGCGACTGAACCGGTATAGGTTTTGCAAATACGCTCCCGGGTCCGATTTCTTTGGTGCGAACTGCGTAGGTACTGAGTTCTGTTGCGGCTACCAGGACGCACTTGAACCCGAGGCTCCGAGTCCGGCTCCGAGTTTCGGGTTTGGGTCCGAGCCCTGAACCGGGTTCTCTGGGAGTAATCGATTTGGAAAAGGAGTAGGAGTAGGATCCGACACATTTATTTATTTACGCCCTTTTACGGGGCTTTTACATAAGTATGAAATTTACAACGGTATTTTGCAACGAAATATATAGTATTTATTGTACATAACTGAACTGCCTCAGTAGCAGTGTTTTGTATTTGTCTAAAGATAAATTGAAGATGTCCACTGACTTGGTATAATTATTTCCCTCCATTAGTATTCTGGGCAAAGAGGAATACATACGGTAGTTAGTTCCAGAATTTCTGCACTGTATAATAACTGAATGTTATACAGAATAACTGAATTTTATACAGAAATACCAAATCAGTGAAAATTCTTCCGTCTGACAAGTTGAGCATATTCATATCATTTAAAATAGTGTTGTAGTTTAAAACCGGTCAGCAACGCAAGCAGATATATGCGTTAGAAATACGACAGCAGTCAAGTACAATAAGAGTGTTTATACATCAACGTGTGTGTCTCCATAGAAACCGTTATTCTTTTAGTGACATCCCTAAAACAAAAAGTAAAAGGTCGATAGTGGAACAAGCTGTATAATTGCTGGAATACCCATTTTAAAATTTAGAAAACGTAAGAATTTGTTTTGTATTCTTTCAACAGCTTGTACATGTATATTATAATATGGGTTCCAGACGGGAGAATTGTACTCAAGTTGACTTCTAACATATGCAAAATATAACAGTTTAATACAATTTATATTGTTAAAATTTCTAGTTAGCCTAGTTATGAATCCCAACATTTTTAAGCCCTTGTTAGAGATTTCTGTTATGTGGTTAACAAATGAAAGATTTGATTGAAAAGTGATGCCAAGTCTTTAATTTGTGTTAATGTCTCGAGAGTATTGTTATCCATGTTGTTATTAAAAATCACTGGATTTTTTATTCGAGAAAATCTAACTACTTGGCATTTTGAGATATTTAAGTAAAGTCTATTTTCATTACACCAAATTAACAATTTGTTAATATTATCTTGAAGAATATTGCAATGGTAAATATTTTGAATAATTCTAAACATTTTGAGGTCATCAGCAAAAAGTAAGAAAAATACATCATGAAATATTTTTTTTGGATCATTTATAAACAAGATAAATAAGATTGGGCCAAGGTGTGAACCCTGTGGAACTCCACTTGTTGCATAATTTTTTTCCGACAGGGAGGACTTTATTCTAACAATTTGTTGCCTTCCAATAAGATAGCTTTCAAACCAGTTTAATATATTACCACGTATACCAAGTTTTTCTAATTTCCAAATGAGAATTTTATGGGAAACTAAATCAAAAGCTTTACTAAAATCAGTATAGACATAGTCTACTTGTTTGTTTTCTCTAAAAGCATTGGTTATAAAATTTTCATAAATAATTAAATTTGAAAGAGTACTTCTACCGGCATAAATCCAAACTGGTTAGGTGATATCACAGGTTTTATTTGCGTAAAAAGTTTGTCAAGTATTAGGCTTTCAAAGAGTTTCGGTATGGTGGATTGAATGCATATTGTAATTAGAAATATCACTTTTATCGCCCTTTTTGAAAATTGGAGTCAAATAACTAACTTTCCACTTATCGGGAAAAATTCCACTGGATAAAGATAGATTAAAAAGTTTGGTTAATGGGAGAGCAATTACTTTGATACATTCTATAATAAATATTATAGGGATATTATCTGGTCCCGGAGATTTGTGGATATCTAAGGATTTAACTTTAGTTATTACATCAGAGAGACTTATGGTACACTGTGAAATATCAAGAGTTTCATCTAGAGTTGTTGTTGGAACATGAGCATTGCTTGATTCTGTTGAATAAACACTTTTAAAAAAATTTGCAAACAAGTTAACAATACCATCAGTATTGTTGCTATGGCTGCCATTTAGGTGCATAATGCTCGGGAAATCAGAATCATCTTCTTTAAGAGATTTCGAGTATTTCCAAAAATAACCAACATTATTTATTATGGAGTTTTGAATTTCATTTATATAGTTACGGTGGCAGGTCATAGACATTTTTTTACATAAAGTTCTTAAATCTTTAAATTCAATGTAATCAGAATTTTTTTGATATAATTGATATTCTTTATGTTTAAGTTTTTTAGTGATACGTAGATTTATAAGTTCTTTGGAGTACCATTTTGGATAGGTGTTTGGCTTACATATCTTGGTTGGAATATACATGCTAATAGCCTTTTCCAAAATATAATAAAATTTATTGGTGGCTGTGTTGATATCATCATATTGCATAGATGACCAATCAAAAGAGAGAAGATAATTACAAATTTTCTCGTAATCCGTTTTGAAAAAGTTTTGGTAACTGAAAGACAGTTTAGAAGTATTAACATGAACATTAGAAATAATAACTTCCAGTGGAGGATGATAAGCATCAATGGGCACCAGCGGTTCACTACATTCTTCAATTACTAGTGAGTCTAAGTTAGAAAAACATAAGTCTAGAGTACGATTATTTTCATTTGGTATAGTATTTGCCTGAATCAGACCTAGGAAAAACGCCATGTCTAGAATAATGCGTTCAGATTCATTAACACTGATGTTATTGTCACTGTTCACCCAGTTGACATTTGGAAAGTTATAATCACCAGCAAGCAACAATGTTGCACTAGGATTCCTTTTTAATATAGTTTCCACTTTCTCACTATGGCATCTGTATACTTCATTGCTGGAATTTGGTGGGATATAAATACAGCCAACAATATTTTTTTTGTTCCTGGCGACACTCACTTGTATGAAGATTTGCTCAAGTTGTTTGTGTTTTGTTGTAATTAAGTTTGCTTTATATTTCTTGCTGACAGCGATTAAAACCCCGCCACCTCTGCTTTTAGCATTTGTCAATGTATTTCTGTCTAATTTATATTATGATTTATAAAACCTAATTCACTAGAATGAATATTTAGCTCTAACCACGTTTCGGAAAGTAGTACAAAGTCGTGTTCAAACATTGGTAGTGTAGACTAAAGTAAACTTAATTTGGTTTTAAGGCCTCTGACATTCTGGTAGTACATTTTTAATTCGTTTAGTTTTATCCTATGACCTCTGTTTTTTTTATTTGACCTCTGTCTTACTGACTTGATTACGTAATTTGAGAAAGTAGGGGAGTGTGAATGTTTATTTGTGGAGGTTTTTAATGGCATGATGATGTTCTGGTAGATGATGCTGCATGATTCCGGTTTATGTTTATTAGCTGGTCTCTGTAATTTCACATCAGCCACTTTCTTGCGTAGTCCTATAACATTTTGATAATTCACCATAAAGTTATTTACTAGGTTATTATTCCTGTGTGATATTAACCGTTTTTTGTAACTAGTGGAACACCATTAAGCTGCATCTCGACAATTTTAGGACTGGAGTTCACATACTTTATCGTTAAGTTTGTTTCGCCATTATTTTTCCTGGACTCAAGTTCTTCGCGGAGAGTTATCAGTTGCCACCGTTGTTGGAGAGTTTGATCAACGTTAGTACCTACCGCCATATAGGTATATGCTACTCATTATCTTCAATTCACCAATAAAACCGCAACTAAAGATAATAATAAGAATAATTCAATACTGTGCTATCAATGTATTATTGAATGGCGTAATTCATAAACAAATGCAAGGATAACACTCATTTTGTATTTTGTCACAATATTTCCGTTCTTGGAATTTCCAAATACCCAATTATTTATCATGTCATTTTCCAAGAATTTCAGAGATATTATTAATGTTATAATATCGCAATTATTGTGTTGATGCACAAGTTAGACCTTTGCGTTTACCTACCTATCATAATTAATTTTTATTCAATAATATCTTTTTGAAAAAAAAAATATTTTAAATGTAAACAAATCAGTAATATTGTGCAATGCCCATGTCTCCGTATGTTTACGATGAACTCCCAACATTCTGACAGTTTTTAAAAGCCTGAAGAAATCCTGTGGTTATCAGTCATTTTGAATTAGAGCGTCATTATCAAAGGTGGTTTTAGAATTTTGTACAAAAATTTCACGAAAATAGGATAGAGGTACAATAATATTCCTGTGAAGCTAAAAAAAACTAAATAATCCTAGAGTTATGTTGCTTCGAAGTGAAAAATGCAATGAACTTACGGGTAAATCATTTTAATGACAACCAAAGGTATTCAAATACAGAATCTTTGATGACAACATTGCTTGTGTGGTAATATACTATAGGGCAGTGGTTCTTAACCTTTTTGGAGATATTGAACCCCCTACCATTTTCATATGCATTCACCGAACCCTTCTTAATTGGAAAGCGGGACGTGTCATCAGTGGCGGCGGATTGTCACAAGGGGGGGGGGGGCGTAATGGGGTAGGATGGGCTATTGTCACGACTATATTTATCAAAACGGGGGGGGGGGGGGGGAGGCGCAATGGGTAGGGCGGGGCGGGATGGGATGTGGGATAGTGATTTTCAGGCTGTGTCTTGCTCCGCCGAACCCCTGAGACTGACTCACCGAACCCCTGGGGTTCGATCGAACACAGGTTATGAACCACTGCTCTAGGGTATACTGGATGGATAAAACATAACTTGAATTTTGGAATCAAATTCAAATACAAAAACCTTTATCTATATGTATAAATAAAATATTAAGTACAAAGGGTAAAATTACTTTAAGATAATAAACAATAAGTAAAAAATACATATTACGTAAGATGACCGGACAAGTCAGAATGAAACCAACTCAGAACCATCTCAGAATTTTTCCATATCTTGACTTTTGACTTTTCAAAGAGGTGTTGAGTTGACTTCATTCTCAGTTGGCATGGAACCATTAGATACATGTGTACATAATATTATTGCGGACATAATAAAGTGTAAATAAAATCACAACGCTCAAATTTTAACGTTTTAGTTCTATAAGTGCAAGTACCTACTTGAGTACTGATGGATGATAATTAATATGTGTAGGAAAAACAAGTTATGCAAAGAAAAGGAATAACCAATCACTTACCACTGCACTGTATCTCTGCGATGGGATGGACGTCACAACTACGATAAAATAGTTCCACCGCGATGCCTCCAGGTAATTATTGCCACAACAAAACGAATTAGAACAAAACGATATTATGAACTTCTGAGATGGTTAAATTCCTTTATTTCACTTAAAAACGAGATTGTGTACACGAAAAACACAACTTCCTTCCAAGGTAGCTCCAAATCTATTTCTATTTTCTAAACAAATGCTCTCGAATTTTCACTATTTTTCTTGCCATTGTTCCAAATTTCAAATACTTTTACAGCAAGGTGGTGGTTAAGGAGAGGGAATTGGTATGATATCCTGGTAGAAGCTAAACATATTCTCATATGAAAAATGAAAACTAAGTAGCCTTACTAATAAAAAAACGCCTTAACGACCGTTCAACGATATATCTGTTGGGTGACCGTTAACGGCATTTTTACACCTTTACTAATAAAATGATCACGTTTTTATGTTGGTAGCATTGTATTTCCCTAGCGCCGCCGCGGCCATCTTGTTTCATTGCTTCGCGGGAAATTCTATTTTGTGACAAGTGGAACCTTACTCGCAGTTTATTTAATGTTTTGAACATAATTTCCGTTTAAACGATCCACTATTACTTTACGTACTCGTATTATAATTCAACATAATTATAATTACAATTACTGATGTTATTTTTTTCAGATTTAGTCCTTTCAATAATGTTTTGTTGATAATTTAGTTTGGCTAACGTTAGGTTTTGGGTTATTTCTGAACCGTTATTTTTTAAATGACTATTCCGCGTGAGTTTAATAAAACTTTCATTAAAGTGTTTTTATTTAATAATATCGAGATCAATGTTTAAATTGGGCCAAAATGAATCAGAAATGTCAGATTCTTTCGGTTTTTCTTGGGGAATTATTATAATATATTTTTATAATTTTTAATTGTTTGAACGATATAAAAAGTGTTTTTAAATTTGTAATTTTCTGAAATTTTTCAAGTTTCAATAGAATATGTTCAAGTTAAGCTTTTTTAAAAACTTTTTGCATGTTTGAAACTTAATATACTGCAATTTTTAAATCCGAAAGTGTATTTCAGATACAAAAAACGAAAAGGAAATTTTATCTAGTTTGTATAAAGGTGTATGTTTTTACTACATCTTCAAAAATAAGAAATATACAAGACATTTAAAATACGTCGGAAAAATTTCAAAATTCGTTCAGAAATTATTAAACAAACAGGCGTATGCATGTATGCAATAGACAAACTACCCCCTCAGGCTGTGTAAGTAATGTACATTTCTTTCCATGAACAATTTTTGGTCATTTTTTAATTAGTAATGTTTTCACATCCACGGTCGTTTATCAATTGAATAAAAATTTTACGAATTTTTTTTTAATAAGGCTGGTGTGTAGTTATTTTTGTATACCAAAAGAAAATAATTAATTCCACCATGTGGAAATTGCGTGATGGTTAGTAACTATTTAGTTATTAGTTGCTTTTGCATCTTGTGAGGAGAGGTTAGGCACTCAATTGTAAAACAATGCTAGTAACCATAACACTAAATATTATTGCTTGTAGCTTATTACCTTTTTATTATAGCGCGTTATCTTGAAACTGCGGTAGTTAAAAAAAAAACATAAAAAATATAAGTATATCCTTAAAGCACTACTAGCGCCTAGTTATTTCCCGGCTTTGCCCGATTTCCAACAACATATTGAACAATTGAAAAATATCAGATAACTGAGTTCGTGCTGCTTCAAAAGAGATTGTTTGTAGTTCTGATTTTGTATCAAAGGTGACCGGGCAACTCAGAATGCAATCGACTCAACACCTCCTTTAAAAAAATTACATTAAAAAATGTATAAAAAATGGTTAAATGGTTACGTTAGGTTAGGTTATGGGCTACTTTCCATTTTTTTCATAGCTTTTAATGACTTTTCGAACTGGTGTTGAGTTGATATGATTCTGAGTTGGGATGGAACCGTATCGAACTGATAAACGTCAAAAATATCATATAATCATGAATAAAAACAATATACGACTATTAGAAACATTCCCAAGAGAAAACTTGTTTCAAAACACGTTAAAAAAATGTTCTCTCTTTTAGAAAAACCTCCGCAATAAAACTAAATTTGGGCAAAATTTTAAGTCAGTATATCGATGGCCCAGAAGGTATATTTTATCATAGTGGCGTATCAACAAACCCACAAGCCCCGAGCAAAACTATTGCCGAGCCCCGCCCTGTCGATTCTAAATATGTAGGTACAAATAATGACTGTATTTTTGATTTACTGCTTAATCTGCTATATTCGTGTGTTGATAGCCACTGCATTGCACCGCAGGCAAAATTTTATGGTAAATATGTACAAATAAGATAAACAAAGGTTCGTGGAGAGAGTTAAGATTGTATGCTAATGAAGTTGTAGCGATTAACTAGATTTCTACTTGCTCCAAAATAAGTACTTTTTGTGTGCTTTAAAAAAAACAGATAGGTACCTATATTAATTTTAATTTTTCTAACACAGCAAACTTATTTTGTGGCACCATTTTAATTCAAATTAATAAAATACTTAGTTTTTACCACTTTTATTGTTCACAAAAACCAACATGTTTGAGCAACGCTCACTTCTTCAGGGTTTTATTAATACTAATTATAACTAATAGACATATACAATGGTTTCAATGGAAAAATAATAGACATAGACGATAGTATCAATGGAAATATGAGAATGGTTAGAGGGGAGAGGGGCAATGGGGGACAATTTACAAAGGGAACAAGTTTAATATTGGGTCATTTAAGAACAATTTTTGATTTATTAATAATATTCAAATTCGCATTCACACACTTTCGGATTTCTAGTTTATCCAACTGGATGCCATTGACATTACACAATGTATTAATTCCATTCCACTATTGAAGTTAAAGGTGTGACTGCTTTCCACCAAATGGTTCTCAAACTCCGAGAAACTGTTATTGTTTAAAGATTTCATATGTTCTTTAATCCTTATTATGTCAACCATTTGGTGGAAACCGGTCACACCTTTAACTTCAATAGTGGAATAGAATTAATACATTGTGTAATGTAAATGGCACCCAGTTGAATAAACTAGAAATTTTAGAAATCCGGTGTGAATGCGAATTTGAATATTATTAATAATCAAAAATTGTTCTTAAATGACCCAATATTGCACCAGTTCCCCTTGTAAATTGTTCCCTATTGCCCCTCTCCCCTCTATCAATTCTCATATTTCTATTGATACCATTGTCTATGTCTATTCTTTTTCCATTGACACCATTGTCTATATCAATTATTTATAATTAGTATTAATAAAACCCTGAATAAGTGAGCGTTGCCCACGAAACATGTTGGTTTTTTGTAAACAATAAAGTGGTAAAAACTAAGTATTTTATTAATTTGATTTATTTTTAATGTTTTTTTTTAACAATACAGTCAGATATTGAATCCCATTTTTAACGGTTTGTGTATGTTCATATATCTTTGATAAACCAGATATAGTCATCGGGTTCATCAAAAGGATATGCTATAATTTATTTTGTCTCTCGTATGTGTTTATTTAACTTTCTTTATCTAAGCAATTGAGATAACAGGGGAAAAAACCACGGCAGTACAAAACACTAATCAAATAAAGAAAACCAAGATTGCGTTCTCTGTATTTACGCTGCTCAGTATTTACATAACTATATAAACTCCTTCATCCTGTGTGCTCTAAAATAAGAATTACCTGAAATTAATTACGATGTTTTCGCGATACTCTACCGTAGAGATTTTTCTTTCATAGTTGTCCTGTCACTGAGAACTTTTTTTTTTTTTTTTTTTTAAATTTATTTATTGCAACATTTATTATAATTACAATTTTACAACAAATATATAATTTTTTTTTACAGGTATTTTTTTTTACTACCCTTCCATTTAAAGCATTTGCTTGTGTATGGAAGGGGAGTGTACATAAATGCTATTAGTTATTAGTTATAAGTTAGTACTTAAATAATTAATTGTACATAAATATATGTGAGCTGCAGTATTTGTTTGATAATGGTGTGAATTTTTTTAAAAAAAGAAAGAATGTAATGGAAAACTAAGGATATTTGTAAGATTAATTGACAGTAATTTTTTTCTTAAGAATATTTTTAAAATGTCTCTTGACAGAGAGCAGTATTCGGGTTTTATCATTAATGCTTCTGATTTCTTCTGGTAGACGATTGAAAAAAGTTCTTCCCTGGTAAGTATAATGATGCTGTGCAAAAGACGTATTTAGTTTTGGGCATAGAAAAACATGTTTAAGTCGAGTTCTGTTTTCATTTAAAAATGGATATTTATCTTTTTCCTTTATAATTTGAATCAATGAATTTTTAATATATAAATCTTTAAATGTGGGTACTTGAAATTCTTCAAACAGGCGTTCTGTTGGGTAGTCTAAGGATTTTTTTAATATAATTTTAATAATTGTCCTTTGTACAATTTCTATTGGAAGAAGGTTACATTTATACGCGGATCCCCAACTAATAATAGCGTATTGTAGAGTGGATTGAACTAAGGCATAGTAGATTAAATATAGATTTTTTATCGACAGAAAATTTCTAATTCTTAAAAATATATATATTAATTTTCTGATTTTGTTTACTACTTGACATATTTGTTCCTTCCATTTCAGATTTTTGTCGATAATTACTCCGAGATATTTAATTTTATTTGTTGTTTTTAATATTGTACAGTTTGATTTGCAATAATTTTGGCTATGAATTTTAGTATTATCGTGTATGACAATGTTAAAATTTTTGGGAGCATCGTTTGGATGGATTGCAAATGGAATTACAAATGTCTTTTCACTATTTAGTGATAGTAAATTAGTGTCGAAAAAATTCTTAAGCGTGTTGATGTCTTCTGTGGCCTTTAATTCTACATTTTCCCAAGTCTTTTCACTTATTATTAATACTGTATCGTCGGCGTATGATGTAATTTGACCATTTAAATGTTGAAAAAAAATATCATTTACATATATGGTAAAAAAAATTGGTCCAAGCACTGTACCTTGCGGGATTCCAAAGCTTGAAATCTCTTGATCACTATTAACATGATTGATTTTTACCACCTGAGGGCGGTTTTTTAAGTAGTTTGTGATCCATTTAATCGCGTTGCCTTTAATGCCAATATCATTTAATTTTTTTAATAGCATCTCATGGGATATGCTATCGAATGCCTTTCTGAGGTCAATAAATATACCCGCACATTTTTTACCTTTATCTAATGATTCGTAAATGTATGAAGTTACGTTAGCAATGGCATCTTGTGTGCTGAGCGATTTAATAAAACCAAACTGGTTTTTGTGTAGTATTTTATTACTCTCTAGGAAATTTACTAATTGTTTTTTTACTATTTTTTCAAATATCTTTCCTATGTTGGAAATTAGACAAATTGGGCGATAATTCGTTACTTGTTGCGGATCACCAGATTTGTAAATAGGTGAGATTATTGTGTTTTTGTAATTCATTGGAAATATTCCTTTCGCTAAACTCAAGTTTATTAAATGAGTGATGGGTTTTATTAAGTAAGATTTCATAGATTTTAACATTTGTGCCGTAATAGAATCAAAACCGGGAGACGAACCTCCTTTCATATTTTCTATTATTTTTAAGATTTCACATTCTGTTGTTATTTCAAATGTTGAAAGTATATTACGTTTCTGTAATTTTTTATTTTTTTGTTTTTCTGGGTTAGAAGGCTTATGAATATTTTTCGCAAGATTTTTTCCAACATTTGCAAAGAAGGAATTAAATATGTTTGCACATTGTTTAGGCTGTAAATTGGCATCTATAATTTTTTTATCATGTTCGATGTACTTAATATTTTGTGTTTTTTTTGTATTGTCTATGGCCAAATTCACAGTTTTCCACATTTGTTTATGGTTATTTTCTGAAGATAATATTTTATTTTTAAAGAACTCTTCCTTACTTTTTTTAATATAAGATGTTAATTTATTTTTATATTTTTTATAAAAAATATATGCTTTTTCATCATGGGGATTTTTTAAAGTTGTTTTATAAAGTTTTTCTTTGTTTCTGATAGATATTATAAGTCCTTTGGTAATCCAAGGTTTTAAACATCTTAATTTTGATTTTATGTGTATTATTATTTCAGTTGTCGAATTTTTAATGTGTTGTGACAGGATTTTTTCAAAGTTTTTCGAACATATTTCGGTATCATCACTCTTTAAAACATTGTTCCAATTTTCCATTTTTAGTTTTTCAGAGAGAATAGTCATGTCTATTGTTGATTTTTTGGGTACTAAATTATGTTTTTTATGTTTAATATTATTATTATACAGAAGTAAGCATGAATGATGATCAGTTATGTTAGTTTTCCAAACAATTGATTTTAGTTTGTGAAGATCTTTAATGTTTACGTTTGCCCAACTCCGTCGTGAATATCGTTTAAGAGAGTTTAACCAGCCAGCGGACGAAAATCCACATTTCGTCGAAAGTTGTTCTTACGATCGTGCAGGCCGGTTACAATGAGAAAGATTAATTATTCTCCGTACCAGCTTTTTTAAATTATAACTCAATATCGAATTTATTTCAATTCAAATTAGCTTTAATTTATACCTTCATCCAAAAATGCTGAAAGGCGTGATGATAAAACTATTAAAATAATGTACTTTTTGTAGTTATTTTTTGATTATAAGTATTTATCATTTTTCAATAATGTCTAAATTTAATAAGAATGTTAAAAAAATCTGAAATATATTAGTTTGTAAGTGCGCAAATAAATACACAAACGGACCAATTTCCGCCAAGAAACACATGTACGTACATATTTTTTATGATTTTATTGAAACTAAAATTAAAATTCTAAAACATGCGTTTGCTAGATAATGTATTGATTTATTTTACTGCATGATTTTATTATTTGAAATGGGTGTGGTATAATACAAAAACTTTTTTGAAAATTGAACAAATCTGCCAACTACCTATGGAATAACATTATTATCCTAAAAATAAATAAAAAATCTCAAAATTTATTACATACGAATGCTAGATAAAAGAACAATCTTTCGAAATCCATTTATAATTTTTTGTGGAAAAGAGTCAATACGTCTAAAAACTTTTTTGAAAATGACGTATTTCCGGTTTTCTCTGGTAATGCCCTCTTAAACCCGTGGTCATCAAACTGGAGCCCGCGGGCAGATATTTGCGGCCCGCGACATAGCAAACAATTTTAGTAGACAATGACTACCAAAACTGATTTTACGTACGAAGTCAACTAAATAGAAGTAGGTACGCGGGACGAGAACTAAAAGCCCGAGACTTTTCTAATTTTCCAGCTGTTCATTTGCATCTCTGCGAGCCGACCTATTTATTGTCGATAGTATCTATCAAGATATGGTATCCTACTCGAAGGCAGGAATTCAAAAAAGATTTAATGATGTGAGCAATATTAAGAACTATTTTATTCTCCCTTGGCATTTTGAAAACGATGACATGCAGCCAGTTTCGATTCCCTAAAACACAGTTGATGAACGAAGTTAAAATAGTTAAAGAACTATTGAAATTAAAATACTACACAACTCAAAGCTCATTTCTTACAACATCGTGAAAAGTAGAAGTACTTACATTGAATTTTGGAGAAATGTTCCTGGCAAACTATAAATGTTTACGAGACATCAATTTTTTTTGCAATATTTCCTTCCACATATTTCTTCAAGCTTCATTTTCGAAAATGAGCTGTTTGAAAAGAAATACCGCAATCGCCTTTCCACTAATTTGGCAGTGAGAAATGCATTTAGTCCCAAAGACACCGACAGAAAAAATAATTAAAAAAAGTACAACACCATAATACCTAGAACTTACATGATAGTTTAAAATTACGTAAATAATATGTTTGTTGTTCTAATAAAAATCTTGAATATGATTGTAATACCTCACATTATGCTACGTGATCCTTGACCAGAAAAGTGTAACGGATAAACCATTTAACCCCTTACGGCCCCGTGGCCGTAAATGGGTTCACTGGTTGATTTAAAAAATCTCTTTTCTTAATAATTTTTCATCTCACTGCATACAATAGAGTTGGTAATTCCAACCTCTAGATATCTGGCATCGAAACGAAAAACTTCGTTATCCTCCACACAGCATCCCAGATGACATAGGGGCCGTTCAAGTATTACGTAACGCACTTGGGGGGGGGGGGAAGGGGGGGTCTTGCGAAACGTTACTGTGCGTTACGAGGGGGGGGGGGAGGAGGGGGGGTTCGGACAACGCGTTGATTAGATTATTAGATTAAAAAAACTAGGGAATTAAAACTTCCAAGTTAGCAACCCTTTTCGTTCTCGAAATCTCTTGTTTTATTTATTACCGCAAACGCGATTAAAACATGAAAAAAGGTATTTAAGCGACTTTTCAGCACGTTGCGCAACTTAATTGTGACTTTCAGGTAAAAATTGTCACTTGGGCGTTACGTAACGTTTAGGGGGGGGGGGGGGGCTACGGAAAAACGTTACGGCGCGTTACATGGGGGGGGAGGGGGGTCAAAACTCTTCAAAAATTGCGTTACGTAATACTTGAACGCCCCCATAGGCCCTGAGGGAAATTATTTTCCTCATGGCCTCCTGTGTGAAGTTAATGTAAAAAAATGTATATAAAAATATTAATTTAACGAGAGTCAGTTGAGAAAGTCCACTGTCCCACGAGTTTGGGCAGGAATTAGTTGATAGTTCAACGCATGTTTTAAAAAAACATATCGAGAAACACTGACTACTGGTAAGTTAATTTAACAATATAATGATTAATTTTAAAATCGTAATCATATAATAAATTAGGTTTCTTCATAAGACGAAATATGGCATTGCGTGCAGTAATGTTCATGTTGATATCGCCATATCTGGCATTTCATGCATTGAGTGCTATAAATACGTGGTAATAGAAGCAGTTTATTTTTATGTTAAATGGATCCAAACAATTTTCATAGAATGTTTTTTAAAGGTACCCGAGCGAAGATGAGACGAAAGTCAGAAAACGGTAATAAGGAGTTCTTAAAGTTACGGAAGAAGACACAACATTTTAGGCGGCAAACACTGCCAAAAAAATGACAAAATCCATCAGATTTTAAAAATATTTATTTATTCTTTTATTTTTTTTTACATGAGCTCCACACAGGAAGCCCTGAGGAAATAATTTCCCTCAGAGCCTATGTCATCTTTGGGGATGCTGTGTGGTAGGGTTTTTTTAAGGAGAGGAGAGTTCTGGGAAGGAAAAGGGTTTAAGGGGTGGGTAGGAATCTGGGGTTCAGTATATCCTGGTCATCCACCTCCAAGACCTAGACAAACCTCACCCCATGAACCCGGGCACCCCTGCTAAATCATCAAACGTAGCGAACCACTTGTGGTGACCTATGGCAGAGGTGTTGGTTATCCAATAAAGGTTTCCGGGGCGGCGGTACCCATTCCCGCCTCCCAAATTATTATTAATTATTTAATGGATAATGAATAATAGACTTCCTAATTTATGGTATGCTTCTCAAATTCGCCCAGATAATCCTGTCGAGATTTTAATTTTATTTATTAATTTTAATTAATTTGTTTTTTAATTTATTTTTATTATCTATACATAGAGTGCCACATATGCCTCGATACATATTTTAGTTACCGATGCGTACATCGTATTTGGCATAATTTTTTTTAATCAAAATATATAAAATATATATTTTTTTTTAATTTTCATCCGCATTGCCTACTATGCTTTGTAACATACATTTTTTCGCAGTAAATAAAATCCATGCGGTAAAAGGTTAAGAAAGGGAAGGGTATACAGCAGTGGCTGTCTTTCCTTCAGGTCAATTGGTCAAAAACCTCCCAAAATTATGAGAAGACAGTAAAACATTGTGAAATATTATCAAAACAACTGATATTCTTCTAACGTATTTAAAATGCACCGCGAGATAGCCGACAGCGGCAAGCAGTGACATCGTGGAAGCTTCCTTTCCCGTGCACTATGATTGGCTCGGTCAATTTTTCAAATACACCTATATCATGACTTCTGACTTTTTACGTGCCATACAATAAAGAAGTTGGCACTATACCGCCTAGAAGAAATGTTTTCGGATTCTGAAGACAGTTTGAGTCATGGCCGTGAGCGATGGAAAGCATGATGAATGTTATGCGTCTAAAAGAGATGGTGTCACAATAATAATTATTACGTAGTATTATTAAAAGTAATAATTATTTTCCTGACTTAATAAACCTTCACCTGGCCGCTTACTTTAATTGTTGAATCGCCGTATTTTAGATTTTTTCGATTGGCAACTATATTCATAAATTTCCGGCGTCAATTTTTGAATTACCGCCGTTCCGGGAGCCCGACGTTAATTCGAATGGTCGCCTAAAAGATAAGTTTGTGTGTTCATTATGTGATAATATCATTTTACTGGTTAATACCATTTATAAGAATTATGTCATTAATTCTAACCGCGAGCCGAAAGTAGTTCCGTGTGTGGAACGGGTTTTGTTTTGAATTGTTCTGGAGCGACAGAGAGATCGCCATGTTTTCGAGGCTAACACACCGCCGCGTTCAAATTTGATTGTGAATTATCTACGGAATCGCGGCTGGCTCGTTCGAGAGATTTGCGTGGGCAAGGCGCGGTACCTATTTGTGGCGGATGGACGCATGGCGCTCATCTCCGGATGAAAGGTGCGGCACTCGGGGTCTACCGAGTGATCACCGGTGCGTTCAACCGGTACACTGGACCTGATGCTGGATCCTGCTGCCTGGTGAGGAATCCCCATCCTCTGGAGCCTTCCTCGGGGTCTTTCCCGGTTGCTGATCTGGAGATCCCGCATGCTCATGGACCTCGTTTCCTCCACACGCTACGTGGTCGCCGGTTAATATGCGTTCGCGTCAAGTTCGAATTAATAGAATTTAAATAGATACATGGCCCGCAGGTATGCTCTTTTCTTTATGTTTAACTTTCCTCCAGCTAAATGGTTTATAAGTATCGTTTTTGTTTCGTTTGGGAATATGATCCCGGTCCCTTGAAGGGCACCCTTGTATTAAGAATGTATAAATATAGAAGTATTTGTTACAGTGAGATAATCTCTTTTATTCACCTAGCCTAACTAACCTTACCGGAGGGAAAACTGTATTTTTCCTTCCCACCATCCTGAGGGAGTTTCTTTTGCTCTATATATAAAAAAGGTACCAAGGAACCTTTATGTTACAATGGTTTGATAAACGTAGGTTGATTTTGCATATTGTAGCCTTGTCGCACGAAATTATTTACTATATTAATATGTAATTTGACTCTTAAACTCGTGAGGTAATTACAAATGAATACTATCGTATTTAATTTTATATTGTTTCATAATATCTTTTTTTTCAATGACCTTCCACTTCTGGACCCCTAGAGCCGTCTCTGGTATACAGAGATTCAATGGATATTACCTAGCTTTATTATCTGTTTCACAACTACTCGTCAACAAAATGACTATTTTACAATCATTTTAATCTTATGATTAAAGTAACTAAACGAGCTTTTTTATGTAAGCTCCACCACAGAGGAAACCAAGAGGAAAATAAAAGTCCTTCAGGGCCTACGTTTGGTGACTTAACTGGGTTGCCCGGGTCGATGGGTTGAGGTTTGTTCAGGTCTTGGCGGAGCGGCGGGCCGGATCGAGAGAGACTGGGTTAGTGAGGCCTTTTTCACCTTTCCGGCCAGACTCTCTCGACCCATCGCCTTGCACCACAGTTGGAGGGATGGATTCATACGTCCATCACTCCTATACACACTAATCCCCAGATTCCTTCCCACCCCTCACACCTTTTCCTTCCCAGAACTTCCTATTCTTTTCTTGCTTAAAAATACCCTCGACACAGCATCCCCTAAAATGGCATAGGCCCTGAGGGAAGTTATTTTCCTCTTTTGCCTCCTGTGTGGAGCTAATGTAAAATAAAAATGTGTCTTTGGGGATGCTTTGTGGAGGTTTTTTTTAGGGAAAGGGTGGGTAGGAATCTGGCGTTCAATGTTAAGGTGAGCGAAAGTGACAGCCTGAATGAATTCATCTCACCCACTGCGGTGCAAAGTCGAGAGAGTTTGGCTGGAGAGGTCTAGGTTAGGTCACCCTCAGCCAATCTCTCCCGATTCGACCCACAATGCAGTAGATGGGCATGCGTTCGCTGCCAAGACCTAGACACACCTAGCCCATTGAAGCCGGGAACCCCTCCTAAGTCACCAAACGTAGCGAACCACTTGTTGTGACCGATGGCAGGGGTGTTGGTTATCCAAAAAGAAGGTACTAAATAGTTTACTCAAAGGTATTGAAATACCACCTCAATTTTATGCCAACCTACAAGTAGAGATCTCGATGTTTTCAAAAGAAAACGTAAAACCAAACGACTCCGATCCAATGAAATTTATAAAATGTTTTAAATTTTTTCATATAGCAATTTGTCCTGTTTTCGTGGATGATTAATTTATTCAACAATCCTGGTAAATCCATTTTCAATCAGTTACAATTTATAAAATTATCTAAGCTGGCGGCCAAAAGAGGAACTAACGAACAGACAGACTGTTTAGTTGACACCGGTAGGCCGCACTATCTTCTACAATAACCTGCCACCGACTGCATACATTTATATTTGTATCTACATCTATTCTGAGCTTGGTAAATATAATATGTGCCAAACAACTATGCTCAACAAACAAAAACAAGCCAACAACCGCGCTCATTGCCATTCAAATTATATCATCCGTATAATGTATTTTCAATTTGGGAGGCGGGAATTTCAATATAATGATAACCAACACTCCTGCCATAGATCATCCATCGCCTTGCACCGCAGTGGGAGGGATGGAATCATTCACTCCTGGACACAGATCTTACCCACCCCTCCCTCCACATAGCACCTCCAAAGATGACATAGGCCCTGAGGGATTTGTTTCCTCAAGGCCTCTAGGGTGGGCTAATGTAAAAAAAAACGAAAATAATGTCGGTAACGATAATGGTGCATACATCATTGTTATTCTACTAGTTTCATGTGCAGTCTTTTTTGCAATTAAATAAATATTAAATAAAAAATATTGACTGAACCTCCTGGAAAGCCCTGTTTTAAGTTGACCATTTGGAATTTCATCTGTCTGTTGATTTGTTTGTAAAAGAAACTGGCATCATGACACCTACCGGCCGGCTGAAGAAAATTTGAAAAAAGAATTGCGATTGAGGTGGTGACATTTCTTTGAGCAAATTGTATAATTCCTTAACAGACATAAAATATAATTACATAAAATATTTATGATTTATAATTAAATGGGCGAGTATTATATAAGTATCTTCCTACAAATCTTGTGGTTTCACAAAAAAAAATTGGCTTTGATTTATTTTTGGGCGCTAGATCACAGGCACAAAACTACAAAACAGAAAATAGAAAGAAAAACAGCAAAAGAAAAAGAAAATAAAGAAAAACAGAAAAATAGTAACGTGCTGAAAAAGTTGCGTT
Organism: Limnephilus marmoratus; assembly: GCA_917880885.1. Lineage (NCBI taxonomy): Eukaryota > Metazoa > Arthropoda > Insecta > Trichoptera > Limnephilidae > Limnephilus > Limnephilus marmoratus. Next base: position 31,089,827 of record OU862906.1, on the reverse strand, counting down.
GACCCACAAAAACCAAACAGGAAAAACTTTACATATTTCATGACGCAGCGGTTTTGCTGCTCCAGGCAATCTGATATTCTGTTATACAATTTGAATTCTATATTTTCAGGTTTTGGTACGAAAAGAAACCTACCCAAAAAAATCCTTCAAATTTGTTCGTAGAAATTGGTGTGAAAAGGTCTTCGTTAAGTATTTAAACCTTTTAATTGGGGATTGAATTTCGAGCAAAATAACAACGTCACAACAAGAATGCAGTCGAATAAAAATGCAAATTGCGTTTCCGTTCATTAAAAAGTGATCGGGGTCCGAGAATTAGTCGAAGTCGTTGGAGTTGAATTATTGAATCATCGATTCGACATTCAATTATGCAAGTGCGTGGATTTGACCTCAAGTGTTTGTTGTGTAATATAATATGTTCGAGACGACAGGGCCGTCGAGAGAGACACCGTCTGTGTGCGAAAACCAAAAACATCGGATAATTTTTAAAATTTATATTTATACGTCTTTAAGGCGAAGCACCACGAAGCAATTCAAAATCATGTACTTTTGGTTTTAAAATTTGGTCTATTATAGTTCTTTATAATTAAGTATTTAGTCTTTTTATAAGCCTAGAAAAAATAATGTGTCCGGCCTATAAAACCTGCTTTAAAGTTCATTTCATTCATAAAGTTCATTATTTGAAAGGCAAGATAGAAGGTCGCCGAGGGCCTGGTAGAAGACAAATATCTTGGCCGCAAAATACGAGAGTGGACCAGCAATAGAAGTGTGGAGGAGCTATTCCGGGCAGCGCAAGTCAGAGAGACATTTTCAAGAGTGATCGCCAACGTCGGGGGGACCTGATAGGGCACTCAAAGAAGAAAGTTCAAAATCTCCTACTTACGAACACCTTTTCGGTTATGGTTTTTTGTGTAATGTGGCACATTGAGTTCTCCATAAAATGATCCTAAAACATTTAAACGTTTGTGTCTGAAATTCGCTAAATAAAATAAAATACACGTTTTGGCGATGTTTTTTCTGTCGTAAATCAAAACAGGCGGCTGGTGCTAAGCGTGAATTTAAACCTTATCGCCATCTCCATAAAGGGAGTTATTGTTAGCGGCTCGATTCCAAACGTTACTCGACGTGGTACAACGTCTCAAATTAATTTGCAACATAGCTACCTATAAAATTATTTTAATTTACAATCAACATATTTTGTACGGGTCGACTTCAAAATAATGAATCCTTTTTAATATACAGAATATCTTTTTACAATATTCAAAATTTATTAGAAAAAATTATTATAAAAATTTTAAAGGAAAAACAATTAAATGAATTACTGTTATGTCAGCAAGATATCAGAATAATGTTAAAATTTCAAAATTGGACCCCAAGCATGTTAAAAACACAACTCTATCTGGGAATAATTTTCTTTAACAACCTGCGTAAATCAGAAATTATCGATAATATTAATTAATTGCAGCTTAAATTAAAAAAAAATACCAAAAGCGATGTTCTTTTCTGTTTTCGATAAATCATTCTTGTTATTACAAATTATTTGCATTATTTTATTACTTTCTAATTGATTTTATTATTTGAGCTCGCATTCCCTCGCCAAACACGAGAGCCTTGTCTCTTTTATGGTGAGGAAAAACTATTGATGATTGCACTTTGTGTACAACACACGTTGTGTACATGTATTATTTGTCCATTTATATAGTAATATATATAACGCACATTCCATAGAAAAGTCAACTTTTTCTATTTTACGTTTTATCTCTGAAAAGTAAAGTGATTGTGATTATCGAAAACCGTATTTTAGTTAGATCGCTCCATCTCCGCAAGATGTCGCTAAGTATCTCTTTTTGACGAGAGAGCTTGTTCATTTTTTCGTTCTCCTGTGACATTAACATTTTTGACTTATGACACCTTTCTACGGGATCTGCGATATATTTAAAAAAAAATTTATAAACATCGTTTTTACGGACAACAAAATCGTTGAACGGACTGTGGCAGCCTCAGAGACGGCCGCCCGAGTTCGTCGCACGCACTAAATAAAGAATATATGGATGCGACGCCCCTGTAACTGTTCTAGCTAAGTTTTATTATTTCATCTTTGTAAAATAGCACACGATTATGTAAATTTATTCAGAGAATCAAAGATTTGTTTACCGAGTGCATGTTGTTTATTTTGAAGTGTTTTCCTTCCTCCATCAATAAAAAAAAAACAGAGCATTATCGTTTCTCATTATCTCACATAAATATTGTATATTACAATCAAGTGTAACCCCTTCATTTTTTTAAATTAGACTCACGAAGATAATATTTGTTAAACCACTAGGACTTGTTAGACCCACGAAAATAATATTTATTAACTCCTCGACCATATTTTGTCAGAGGGTCAAAATTCTTCTGCTTTTTTTACATGAGCTCCACACAGGAGGCCCTGAGGAAAATAATTTCCCTCAGGGCCTATGTCATCTTTAGGGATCTGTGTGGAGGGTTAAAATCCAAATAAATGGAACATTTCTTAACATATAAGAAAACTAAAATTGTTTTTGAAAGGTGATAAAAAACGCTTTCAAATTTTGTAAATCGAAATAAACATACTTTTAGACGTGTAAAAAATTTGCATCCAAACATAAAAAAATTTAAAAATGGATCACCTTAGGCCTTGTGCGCACTAGCGGCTAGCCGCGTAAGCGGTCAACCGCGCGGCCAGCCGCGTTTTCATTTTAGTATGCAACCGCTCATATCCGTACGCACTCAACTGGCGAAAAATTTCATACTAAAATAAAAATGCGGCTAGCCGCTAGTGCGCACAAGGCCATACTTTTTTTTCTAACTAAAATTACTGATAACGAAAAAAAATTAATTTAATTAAAAAAAAAAAAATTAAATTAAATTAAATTAATAATATCATATTTCTCACTAAGAATGTAAGGGCGACACAACCGTTTCTATGAGACCTACATGAGTTATTCCGAAAGAAAACAAATTAGCTAAGGGGTTAACCACTACGAATTGTTGAACTCACGAAAATAATATTTGTTAAACCACTAGGAATTGTTGAACTCACCAAAATAATATTTGTTAAACCACTGGGAATTGTTGAACTCACCAAAATAATATTTGTTAAACCACTAGGAATTGTTGACCTCACGAAAATAATATTTGTTAAGAGGGCATTACCAGAGAAAACCGGAAATACGTCATTTTCAAAAAAGTTTTTAGACGTATTGACTCTTTTCCACAAAAATTATAAATGGATTTCGAAAGATTGTTCTTTTATCTAGCATTCGTATGTAATAAATTTTGAGAAATTTTTTTAATTTTTAGTATAATAAGGTTATTCCATAGGTCGTTGGCAGATTTGTTCAATTTTCAAAAAAGTTTTTGTATTATACCACACCCATTTCAAATAATAAAATCATGCAGTAAAATAAATCAATATATTATCTAGCAAACGTATGTTTTAGAATTTTAATTTTAGTTTCAATAAAATCATAAAAAAATATGTACGTACATGTGTTTCTTGGCGAATATTGGTCCGTTTGTGTATATTATTTGCGCACTTACAAACTAATATATTTCAGATTTTTTTAACAGTCTTATTAAATTTAGACATTATTGAAAAATGATAAATACTTATAATCAAAAAATAACTACAAAAAGTACATTATTTTAATAGTTTTATCATCACGCCTTTCAGTATTTTTGGATGAAGGTATAAATTAAAGCTAATTTGAATTGAAATAAATTTGATATTGAGTTATAATTTTAAAAAGTTGGTACGGAGAATAATTAATCTTTCTCATTGTAACCGCCCTGCACGATCGTAAGAACAACTTTCGACGAAATGTGGATTTTCGTCCGCTGGCTGGTTAAACGCTCTTAAACCACTAGAAATTGTTGAACTCACGAAAATAATATTTGATAAACCATTAGGAATTGTTGAACTCACCAAAATAAGATTTTTGAATCCACTAGGAATTGTAAGAATTATTATAAGCAATAATTATCAGCCTGAAACACTCATCTACATTGGAACGGAGGAAGCGAGAGAGGGGAGAGAGAAGGTGAGGAAGGGGAACGGGACGAATGGGAAAGGACACGCAGGGAGAAACAATTTCTTTATTAAGTGGCATTGCAACGCATGCCGGGAATCGCTAGTATTATTATAAAATTTAATCTGAAAATAATCTTAACATCACTTTAATTCTTGACATTTAAGTCAGTAACCTCGACCAGGTAAAAGTATGCACGATCGGGAATTAGCACAACTAAAGAGTGCAAATTAGTCACGTTGAATTTATAAAATAACTTGAGGATTGGGGCAGCAGGCAGCACCGTTTTAAACTCGATTTGCAAAATGTATCTAGGAAATGAAATCATCGTAAAACTGGTAGGAGTTTACCTACATAAATTGTTTACGAGTTATTTTATTACGTAATATGCGGATTTGGGATGCGTTTCGGAAAGTTAACTGTTCGAGGTCCACAGACTACGGGAATTAACTTTAAATGTACTGAAGCAATCAAAGTTCTCGAATAGTGAGCCCAATTGTAAAATTTGTGCAGTTATTTCCATCTGGAATTTCAAGGTCATCGATCGAAGAAAATTTTTCTATATTGAGATTATTGTGGGATGGATTTTTAAAATATTCATTTATTTGTCCAATAAAGGCAAGACTTCTTATAGTTTATCTAACTTGTCCATCTAACACGTTTTAATAAAAAAAGACAAGACTTCTCAAAGTTAATCTACTAACTTGTCAAATTGCATGTTTTAATAAACAAAAGACAAGACTTCTTAAAGTTTATCTAACTTGTCAATCTAACATGTTTCAATCAAAAAATGCAAGACTTCTTATTATTTAATCTAGCATGTTTCAATCAAAAAAGGCTAGACTTCTTACAGTTTATCAAACTTGTCTATCTAGCATGTTTCAATCAAAAATCGCAAGACTTCTTATGGTTTATCTAACTTGTCTTCTTGTCTATCTAGCATTTTTCAATGAAACAAGGCAAGATTTCTTATAGTTTATCTAACTTGTCTTCTTGTCTATCTAGCATTTTTCAATGAAACAAGGCAAGATTTCTTATAGTTTATCTAACTTGTCTTCTTGTCTATCTAGCATTTTTCAATGAAACAAGGCAAGATTTCTTATAGTTTATCTAACTTGTGCGGAAATAGGCGATCCGTTTGATATGATTCAGGATTGCAGTATTTAGAGCAGAGGCGTTAGTTTGGAATGCTGTCCTTGTTCTACCCGTATTTTAATGGAAGGTGCTCCGTGGAACTAACTTCATTCATCCATTCAGCAAAGGTAAGCAATTTGTACACGGTTGACATTTATCACATGAGAACGGGTCGTTTTTTAAGCTCGGCTGTGGAATGATTTGCCGGCCTTTGTGTTTTCTTCCTTCTGCTCGGACGAAACATGCAATACAAGACCTCCAAGTCTATAATAGCCAGATACTATTTTAAATACCCACATGAGGTAAAAATTGCAAGGCGCAAATGACGCCGTTCTATTTACATATAGAACATTAACTTTAAGGTTAGTAAATTTTAATGATTCATCTCTTCAAGAAATATAAGAATCTACTAAACAAACAAAAAAATCTCTCAAGACCGATGTACACTCCTTCCTCTTCCACCCAGCATTCCCAAAGATGACATAGGCCCTGAGGGGAATTATTTTCCTCGTGGCCTCTTTTGTAAAGCTAATGTGAAAAAAACGAATAAGCCATCCTCTGCCTAGTTTTTGCAAATAATGCTCTTTGCAGCGCACATCAAACCAATAAGAGTGTTTTGTTCGACTGTTATTACGTTTCTTCATTCAAACAAGTTTTGCTGCAGATGGTGCGGAAAATAAATTAATAACTTCCATTCAGAATTCTATGAATAGATGTTTAGGTACAACCTTTGTACAAACATCGGATCTCTTCGTAATGTTGCACAATAAAATCACTGTTTTCTTTGCATAGATCTCAACAATATATTTTCTTTGTGCAGATGACACAATAATATTAGGTTGCCCTTTATTCAAAATTTACCCACGTAAGTTTTGTGAGTACCAACTTATTGCGTTATTTTTTCTACTAATATTAACTCATAACGTAGCGTAACTCCTCATAACCATTGAACTATGTATAAGCATGATGGGTAATGTGGAAATGTGTTTTTTTATTTAATTATTTGACAATGGATCTTCAGTCTTAAGTGTCGTGTAATTACTTAGGGCCGTATGTTTCATCGGTTGCTAGGTAAAAGTAAGAGTAAAAAAAATTGCTACTGTTAAACGTCATAAAAATGCGTTGTTCAATCAATTCGCCTGTTTTACCTACATCACTTTTAACATTTGCTTTTACTTTCCGAAAAGCGATGGTTACTCTATACACTCTAGAGTCTAGAGTCTAGAGCAGTATTCCGCAAAGTGTGTGCCGTGGCACACTGGTGTACCGTGGTCATTAGTTGGTGTACCTCACCGCAAGCGAGCTAAACAATGAGACCAAGACGTTTTTAAAGACCCGGTATTCAAATTTTGCTTCTCCGTTTAAAAAAGAAGAATGGGTAGCAAAACTTGCGTATCGCGTATTGCTCATTTAAATGAGCTCAACAAAAAATGTAAGGCAGGAACGTATTTAAACGTTAATTCAAACATCACGTAACATTTTAACGTCATCGGAGAAGATTGAAAGCTTTCGTGCTAAGTTGGGATTATGGATCAGCCACGATACCAATGGTGGTAATGAAATGATCCCAAATGTCATGTCTGCCGATTAAGAAAAAAAAAACACTTGGAGCTAGTAGCAGAAAAAATGAACTCATATTTTCATGTGTGACCTGTTATGTTAATCCAGAGGTCGGCAAAGTGCGGCTCCGGAGCCGGATGCAGCTCTTTGGCCGCTTAAGTGCGGCTCTGGCACAAATGTCCAAATGCACAGACGCGCAAGACTACGAAAGGAAAGATAATTTTTTCGATGTTAGAAGAAGTTATTTCATTCGAAAACAAATTATCCCTTTTTGCTCAAGATTTTGAAAGGGAAACATTGTTTCACTTTCCGAGTCTGCTGAAGCATCGCCAAGAAAATAATTTCTGTATTGACAAACACTATTTCAAAACAACCGTTTTGAATACGATGGAAGCATTTCTCAGCAGGTTTCAGGAATTTAAAAACAACAGTAGAGCGACCTTTGCATTCGTCAAACACCGTCTTAATGCTTCGATAACATATTTGAAATTTTCTCCTTTTGGCATTGACATTGGTAACTTTGAAATACATTTGCTGGATTTCAAAAACAAGGAAATAAGGAGCTCTAAATTTGAACGTCTTTGAGTAGATTTGGAAATATTGAAGAAGAACAAATTTGAGCTTGGTTCACAACACAAGCGTCTACTTTGAAAGACCCGGAGAAGGAAGACACGATCTATAATATTTTTTACTCTTCGATCAGCTGAAAAAACTCACGTTTGCTTTTCTTTGCCTTTTCGGTTCTACATATTAAACGAACAATCTTTTTCAAGCATGAACTTTATCAAAAGTAAACTGAGAAATCGTCTTATTAATGAGAACCTGAAATCTTGCCTAAAATTAAGAACATACAAACCAGAATTACTCAAATTTTCCAAGGAGATGCAAGGACATTGTTCGCATTAAGTGTTGGTCGGTCATTGTCGTGATTTAAATTTATGGATTCCTTAAGTACATTTTTTGTTCTATCAATGAATAACCTCTTCGGGCCCAAGACCATTTTTTTTAATCTTGTAAACTTTTTCTACTATTTTCGCATTCTCTATCATTATATTTAGACCACATTTTTTTTTTTTTTTTTAAATGGCCGGTTTGGGAGTAAGTGATGGTATCATATATGATACTTGGGGACTCTAGCTCAACAAATATTGTGTTTTTTTTTAATATTTCTTTTTTATCCTAATAATTCAAGAAGCAGATTAATTAAGTGTAATAGAAATACAATAGTAATGTTTTGTTTATTTTTATGATTTTAATTTTTTTTACAAAAATTGTGGTTTCAGGCACTGTAACCTACCGCCTAAATTATAAAGTGTAATAATATATGAAATTAAAAAATAATGATAACTTTGAATAAAAAAATAATAGTTCAGTTCAGTTGGTTGAATGAAACAGTTGAAACAGTTGCGATCCATGGTAAAACACAAATAAACCTGACACTTTTCACAAAGTACAAAAGTAAATTTTTTACACTCAGTAAAACGAAATTTGGAATGATGATTCTGCTGATCATTCATCATAACTGGCAAATGTAAAGCCTTTCAGCCGACCAGCTCGTTTCATTTGAGAGTCTGATTTAATAGATATTCCTTTTGGGTATCCGGTTCAGCATTAACGTACCACTTCCAAGAATTCCTCTGCTGTGCAAATTTTCTAGAAGTGGAATAGATGCAAATTTACCTTGAAAGGGTATCATTTGTTCATCGATAGAAATATTTTCTGTTCTATCATTTTGTAGGCAATCTTTTTGAACCCGTGGTACAATTGGCCTGACCTTCCAAGAGCTGTCAAGTTGTTTTTCAGATTCTGACACACAGTTATCATCGACAAGTTTTAAGTTTGAGCGTATATTAAAAAATCTATGGCGTGAAATGTTGTCAGCAACTATAGGGATTCTAGTTTTTTGTGCCCACATCTGGCGGATGCTAGGAAGACCCAAAAGGCTGATGATCATACTGATTTCAATATAGCCTTTTATATCAGTACCTGTCGTGTCCAAACTCTTTCCTGTGCTCCTTACAAATTTCTTATCAATGTACTTAGAAAAGTATTCAATGGGTTCTCTTGATTCGCAGCTTTTGTATTTCAACATCCATTGGGTGCCATCAATCAGTTTATCCTCACTATCCTCATCACCCACCCAACCATAATCACATTCCAAATCGGAATCATTTGGATCCATAGGAAGTAGCAACTCCGCTTCGATTTCATCTTCAACCAACCCTAAAATGAAAATAAAAGATGTCATAGAGGCCCGCAGTATCACCTATGATACTTCAGTTTAAAATGTCTCTAAATCTTACAAAAACGCCGATAGCTATACATTTTTTTACTAAATGATAGTGAATGGAATAAACAACAATTTTAATAACAATTGAATGATTAAAAAAATAAAATAACTCCTTACCTGCATTTTCTCTCGGAGACATTTTGAAAACTACAAATCACAATGTTTCAAAGACAATAGTTCACTGAAACTAACTTCAAATCAGTCCAAATGCTCCTAGTCGGTAAGGTAAGAATCTTCAATATCAGATACTTTGGATCTCCATTGGAAATAATGACTTAGAAATATTTTGTGAGCTTAAAACAGTGAGTATCACCCATGATACCCGGGGCCCGAAGAGGATAAAATCTTTATTAAGTTTGAAATGAAGTTTTATTCTGCTTAACCGCAATTTAATGACGTGCTAAAATTATAATAAATGTTTGCTAAATCAATAAGCAGATTTGGCTCTCAAATTTTTTTGAATCGTTGCAAAGTACATATTTGGCTCTTTGGCTAATAAGTTTGCCGACCCCTGTGTTAATCCATTCTCAGATAGCATTTTCCTTGGAAACTTGCCGATAAACGAACAGGAAAAATTCACGGGGCTAATAACTGAAATAATTAAAACAAAAATTTACCGAAACAGAGCAAGCACATTTTTGGCTACAAATAAAAAATAAGTAACCACTGCTTTTAAAGCGTGCTTTTGCAATTCTTATACCATCTGCCACGACATAATTCTGCGAATTGGGGTTTTAATTAATACTAAAACTCTTTGAAATTTACCAAAATGGTTAAAATTTGAGCACGTTGAGAATCTATGCTCTAGACTTACTCCGGCGTTTTGACATACTTGACAGTTCTGTTGGAGGTGATGTACGAAATTGCACGCTTCAACATTGATTATTAATCATGGTTAATATTATGGAACATGAAGATAGACGATGAATTCCTCATCCAATATGTCTTGCAACGAAAACGAAAAACATTTCGACACCACGTTAAGATCCCGAATTTTTTGGGCGGGATCGCATCTCGTAAAATTTGTAACACGTCAAATTCTAGGAGATATTACAACTCCTAGAAAGTAAGTTATTTTTCCGTGTTATATCGTATATATTGTAATAGGTCGTCATTTGTTTTTATATATTCATAATAATTATTTTTTTTAATTAATTTCCTATGTTATATTTTCCTAGTTTATTATTTTTGCAAATGTACCTACACTTGAAACAGCGCGCGGTTCTATTTAACATTCTTGTTTCTTTAACTGGTGGTTAAATTTTAAATTTAGTTCACGATTTAGCTTTCTATTGAAACATACGGCCCTTAATCAACACATTTGCTAAATTTAGCTTCCAGAGTTGTTCATTGTATATTCGTCGAAAACATACTATTTCATTCATTCAGGCTGCACAAGCCTTAAAACAAATTTATTTCATTATCGTTATTTTTCGTTTTTTACAGCTCATTTTCTCTTTTTACAGACGAAATCCTGTTATCCTGAGGAAATGAAAAATCAAGCGTTAGTAAACCTAAAATCGTTATTTATAGTTACCACCATCTTCAGCCAACGTTTCGGACAGCATTACAGTGTCCATCATCAGGGCAGATGTGTAATGTCCAAAGAAGAAAGGCGCATAACACGTCATAATAATAAAACCCCAAAAATAAATCAGGGTAATACTTTTGGCCGTGAAAATTTTTAATTCAGTTCGGATGATGTTTTCATTTATTCCATATCAAATTTTAAATCAGAAATTTCTTTAATTTTGTTTTGCTAATATTTTATATAGGTAAATATTATGATCCGTTACTACACAATTTTGTTAATATTTACGATAAACCTTATTTATTTTTTTAATTGTTGATTTTGGCTATTTACCCCTCTCTCTTCTTTGTATTTGCTGTTTGTACTTACGAGTATCAGGTTGATTAATTTTGTTAATATGGATAAATTGAATTGCGTATCCCATTCATTCATTTCGGGAGGTGGGTATGGGTACCGCCGCCTAGGGAATCATTTATTGGATAACCAACACCTCTGCCAAAGGTCACCCCAAATGATTCGCTACTTTTGGAGACTTAGCAGGGATGCCCGGGTTTATGGGGTGAGGTTTGTCTAGGCCTTGACGAGTGTGCTCACCTACCGTGCGGCGGGCCGGATCGAAAGAGACTGATTGGGGGAGACCTTCTGACCACTCCAGCCGGACTCTCTCGACCCAGTGCCTTGCACCGCAGTTGAAGGATTTCCCGCAAGGGAAGGGATTTATACATCCGTCATTCCTGAACACCCTTATCCCCAGATCCCCTCATACCTTTTTCCTTCCCAGATCTTCCTCTCCATCATTTCCTTAAAAAGGCCCACCACACTGCGTCCCTAAGGTGACAAAGGCGCTGAGGGGAATTATTTATTTTCCTCAGAGCCTGTTCAGCAATGTAAAAAATGTTATTGGGATTAAATATATTATTAGTTCAATGTTTCTTTTTTTTTACATGAGCTCCACATAGGAGGCCCTGAGGAAAATTATTTCCCTCAGGACCTATGTCATCTTTGGGGATGCTGTGTGGAGGTTTTTTTTAAGAAAAGGAAGGAGATGAGAGTTCTGGGAAGGAAAAGGGTTTAAGGGTTAGGTAGGATCTGGGATTTAATATGTCCTGGTCATCCGCCTCCGAGACCTAGACAAACCTCACCCCCATGAACCTGGGCACCCCTGCTAAATCACCAAACGTAGCGAACCACTTGGGGTGACCTATGGCAGAGGTGTTGGTTGTCCAACAAAGGTTCCCGGGGCGGCGGTACCTATCCCCGCCTCCCAAATTGAATAAAGCCCGCCTCTTAATTTTAATGATCTAATGAAATTCACAAAGATTGTTTTTATGTAAAAGTCCTAAGGGCGTAAATAAATAAATATATACGTTTATTTAAGTTTTTAGATTTTCACGGCCAAAAGTATTTTCGTTATTTGTTTTTGGGGTGTTACGCCGTGTTGCGCTATCTCCTTCTTTAGCCAACGTTTCGGACAGCGTTGCAGTGTCCATCATCAGGGCAGATCCGGCAGATCCGGTAGATGACGCATCAACGTAAGCTGAAGAAGGAGGTAGCGCAACACGGCCTGACACCCCAAAAACAAATAACGAAAATACATTTATAATTAAAATTTTACAGTGATAAATTGTGTTAATACAAAAAATTCACGTTTCGTGTTTTCAACCACATACGAATCGTTTTAAATTATATTATGCTTTTTAATTTCAATGCTTATTTTAATAAACATCAAGTAGGAAATCTTTTTTGGCGAAGGTAGTGTTTGTAACATAGGAAATATACAACAGAGGTAAGATTTATGTCTAATTTCCGTGCAATTAATCGCCAAATTCGATCTGTAATAGCGCAATTATCGAAAACACTATAAAAGCATCTAACCATACTTGTACAATTACAATATTTTTGCAAGGTTGCAAATCTGACATTTATTAAACGAGATACTCAATAGATAAATAAATCTATTTCTAAAATACGGTAAAACATCAATTTTCAAATATTACAGAGATTTTTTCCTGTCTACCGTCTGAATGTTTGGCAGTTTAGTCTTGATTTATGGATCATATATGTCAATTAAAAAAGATTATGATATCATAATAAACGTCAACATAGTAAAGCGTCTGCGTATTTTACCAGCTTCCTTAGTAGGTATGTTTATTTCCAATAATGCGTGTCTACTCTGGAAACATGTTATTATCTTCTAATGTCTGCGATCCGGGTCATAAATATTACCAATTTATGTAGTACACTATAGGTACTCAATCACCAGTTAATAATACATTATAACGTAACGTAGTATCTAGGAAGCAGAACTATTACAGAATAAATAATATGTGTAAATTAAGATAAAATTAAAATTACCCAATCTTGTTCGTAATCCTCCTGTGATGGATTGTCATTGATGAAGTCTGCATCTGGTTCTGTATCTGTCCACTTGTCTTCTGCCATTATGTAATGGCTAACTAGTTCGCCAGTTTTCTGCGAACTCAATTCAGCTTCACGTTGGATCAACTTGGCTTGTTCCTCTCTTTCCTCGTCGTATTCTTCTTCGCCTTCTTCGTAGTCTTCCTCATAGCCGTCTTCCTTCTCGTCGTCGAAGTCATCGGGGTATTTCACCCTTGAAGAAAACCTGGCTGGTACTGAGCGTGTTAGGATTTTCCTTGGGTTTTCTGTTAACTCAATGGCTTGCATGGCTCTCTCTGTTGAATGTGCTTCAGTTACAAGATCACTTGCTGGTGATTTTTTAATTGATTCTTTCAGGCCATTTTCAGGAGGTAAGTCAGGATTTACTTTCTGGTGTTTTTTAGTAGCGTCGTCATTTTTAGATATTTTCTTAAACAGATAATCCAGCTTGTGGAAGCGGCTGTGTCTTAATTGCGGTTTATTGACCAGTTCGTTTTGATTTCCGGAGCCCATGTTCGCTGGCGGGCTAATTTCGGCGTCAATCGCCTGTTTTCTGTCCAACTTCTGTTTGTGGTTGTTGAATGTCCGTGTTGTGGAACTATCAGCGGTCAGCCCTCCGGGAATGCTGCCGGTGATGCACAAACATAGAAATACAACAAGCATTACTCGCTTTACACTAAACATGTTAAAACTAAAATAAACCATTCTGCAGGATGAAAGTCGTTCGCATACCATTATAAATGATTGTACCCAAAACGCGGCGTTTTACTTTAAAAAAGAGAAATTATCAAAGAGATAAGATCCGCCAATGTTCAATACTTATTTTTTGGTGCGTAGAGTCTAATTTTTATTCATAAAAAAATTTAGAATTTGCGCAAATATTTTTTTGTTTGTTTTTTTTTTTTTGCATTTAGTGAAAATGCAAGTGTTCAGTCTTATGATGTACGGCAAATAAACGCGCGTTATTTTGGAATCGAACACGCTTACGCAAAGGGAAAGGCACGCGCACGTGCCACACCCACGGAAAAGAAGCCGGTAGCAGCGCTCGGCACGACAGCGGCACGGAGACTGGCGACTGGCGGGCAGCGGACTAGCGGACAGCGGGCACTCCGCGCTCTGCACTCAGCGCCCAGCGGAGAGCTTTGGCGGCCGCGTCTGGGTCCCAGCACGGCACAGATGATCACAGCACCCAGCAGCCGCAAGCATCTCCCGATTGTAATAATACCGCGGCCGATAAAACACGCTGTTTACGTTGAGATGCGCTCGCAACATCTGTATGCGCTGCGAGTGATATTAAGAAAGGGGCGCTTAGAATGATGCTACAGACATTTTGAATTCGATAGTGGGGTTGTGGCAGAGGATATTCGAAAGAAGATAACCCAATTGCAGAAAAACTGAAGACGCTGGGGACCTGGGAAGTATCTATGTGTTGTAAAATTGCATTTCGAATGAAGAGATCCTAATATGATGCAAGGCTATGTACACGTGCTAAACAAGATAAATAAAGGGATGATTAGATGGTTTAAAAAAGTACAATGAAGGCAGGAATGCCAGAAAAATATTAATTGATTGTATTTAATTGAAGGAAAACGTACTATTAATTGAAGGAAACGCACTATTAATTGAAGGAAAACGTCTGGGAGCCCCAGCAAGTCAAGACACGGTCAAATGAATCAAATACAGTATAACTGAATAACATAAGTGTCAAAAGTCAGTACCTATAACTGTACGGTTAAAGAACAGTGTTTGCTGAGATGGATATGTGAGGCGCGCAATTATTATTACCGATGCCGCCCCCGCGGAGAAATGGCGTAATGGTTAGTTAGTTAACTTTCCTGTCATATTATCAGCGTTTGTTAAACCTCCTCTGCCGGAACTCTCACTTTTACCACTCGAGCTGCCACTCAGCTGTCCTCCCCGCCGATACTTCAGGTTCTTCAATGGCGTTTCAGACATCGCCATTCATTCAAAGTTGAGCAACCTGCTATCATACAATGTGAGCAACCTAGATACAGAACCGCTCCAAACGGTGCGTGGGATGCCACAAATACACGTGTGCACCTACCGCTAACAAAAGCTCATTAACTTGTTAGTCATCTGGACAAAAGCCTCGGCACGATAACTGCGGCAATTATTCATCGACAGGTCGACAGGTGTAGCCATTGGGTATTGGCATTGTGCTTCAGCCGAGCTTGCAAGCTGCAAATTATTGCGCAAAACTTGGCAGGCTTGTCACAAAGGAGATTCAAATAAGCTGTCTGGGCGGGTCAAGCTTTCAGGAAGTTTATTTGCACCGTCATCATTTCCATTGTCTGACTGCCTGAATCACTGAAATGCGTGATCATGATTTTAAGTACGAAATTAAAGTCGAGACACACTTCGTGACTATCTTTCTCAGGCAGGTAGATAGTTTATGACATTGACCGTGAGGTGTACCGCAGGGCATCCAAGTGAAACCTGTGATAAAATAAATAAAAGACACACAGGCATAAAACGCGTTGTGGTCTTAAGATTTTTAAGGGTCGAGGGAGGTGGGAGATTGCTTGAACCTGCAACCCGCATCCTGAGCTATCTAACCACAACACATTTGCGGTAAGGAGTAAGCCCTTATCCTCTGAAAGGTTCACATAGTTTAGAGTGCTTAGACCGTTGACTTTTTACACAGGTGAACTTGTTTAATCTACATTTTCCTCATGCTTTTTAAAATTCCGAGATGTGAGATACCATTTCAATATTAAATTTGTAGACTGAAAATTATTGATCTTGCGGCAAAAATATTATAATTTTGATATAAGAACAGCTTGAATTTCCTTGTAAATCAAAAACAACTGCTGGTTTATGGTTTGGACCATAAAAATAGTTTGTGTATAATATTTATTGAGTTAGAAACAAAATAGAAAGCAACATTTATTGGAATGACATAGGTACCTACTCGTAGGTATCACTTAATTATTTTTTACACATCATGTTTTTTACCTAAGACTACAGAGCCTCGAGAATAATGTATTTTTATCCTGCAATATTTGCAATAATTGCACTTAAGCAATTAAAATAATTCAAAATTCGTTAGTTAATTTCCGTTCAGCCAGCCTTACGTTTATTGTCGACTTCGCAAGCAGGAAATCGGTGGGAAAGAAATATTAAATGAAATTGGTTCCAATACTAAACTTTGCAATTCTCATGATTGCCCAGCATTCCTTGCATGACGTAACCATAACATTTAACCAGCCTGAAGTTACGATGTGTTTGGAAGTAGTTTTGAGCCGCACAATTAATATTTAACGACGGTTATTTTGAAAATTCGCAACGAATCGAGTCAAGGAAAATGGCTTATTAGTACCTAACGAATGATCATTCGTAATAACTCACAATATTATTTATGAATACTCGCCTCTCGAAGTGACTGGATCTCGTGGCTTTGTCAATAGGTATAAAGTTTATTTCTCCTGTGAGTGATTCACCGCATATTTTGAGCTGTAACCAACAACCAGACGCGCTAATACATTAGCGATGTTGTTATCCACTTGAGTTCAGATACATCAATCGCGTATCATATTGGTTATTTATTAGGCTACATTATTTACAAGAGTGCATACTAATATTTATATTAAGTGGACGGAGATTGTATCGTGCAGAATTCATCTTAAAGCTCGTACCCTTTGCTTCTACAGGAAGCTTACAAAGTTTTTTTTTCCAGCATAGTAAAATAAATATTTTCAAAACTGTAATTTTTTTTTTCATTATTGTATCAGATGAAGTCACATGATTCTCAATATTCTCTAAAGCTGGCTTCCCGAACGGTATCAGATGATGTCGAAGTAGAGTTGGAACGTTTAGATTTGTTCAGTTTGGGGCATTTAACCCGGCGGTACTCGCTAGGTATTTATGAACATGAGCACTCGCTACCGGGTAATAAATACCACAGAGTTTAATAGCCGTTATTTTCAAAAATACGCTTGAGTTTCAATGTTTGACAATATATTTGTGTTATTGGTACTATTGTTCATAAATAAAACTACAATTTTTTTTTTAGTGTTTATTTATTTGTATTAGAGTTTATCCTAAAAAACAATCAATAAATATTTTTTTTCTTAGTAATCTTACGAAAATCAACAATAATATTTTATTTTTCTTACGAATTTGGCAACATTGAGATCGGTATCGAAAATAAACTAGGTACACACATAATGATACCTACATACTGAGTGAACATTGAGATAATCAACACTAAACAAACTGTTTCAAATATTTTGCTAAAAACGAAAATTCTTCACTCTATCATAGCAATCCTCACATTTTGGGGTTGTATGCTCACGGCATAACTTTTTGGAGCACAATTCGCAAACCAACTTCTGAATGTGAAGGTAGATGGTCAAAAACATTTTCTGAACTTGAGGGCGCGCCTGAACTATCAGCTTCCTGTTCAGTTTCACTTTCGTGTTCACTATATTCCTCAAAATCTTCTATTCCTGACACATTTTCTTCTCCGCTGTCTTCTTCTTGAAGCAGCTCTTCTATTGTACTATCACTTTGAGGAATAATCATTTTATTATAGCTCTAAAACAAAAAGCATAGTCATTAACATATCGAAAATTAATGGAACAAGGATCGTCGCTACCGGGTATTTTTTACCCATACTCACTTTACACGTCTATCATTAACAAGCGCCGTGTGCGAACTGACTGCCCCGCGGGGTGAGGGCGTGTGAACTATCGGTTTGAAGGTACTTAGAATCTTGGGTTGCCAGAACGCGTAGAAACAAAAATACAACCAATTTTTTGTAATCTGTGGTATTTTTTACCCGGTAGCGAGTATCGCCGGGCTAATGAGGACCTTTCAACTGTAAAAAAAAATGGCAATGAACAGTCCATTTGATAACAACGTTACATTCGAATTTCTGTGAAACAACCAAAGATATTGAAATATAAGATCTTTGGAAACAACTCATCTTAATGCCTACAATACACGACATCTTTTTTTACCCGATTCCAATTAGAGACCAAAGTAAACATTTTTCGCTTTACGCGATCGCTATTTTCATCTCTATTTTCATATCTACGATTTCAGTTGGCATGTGTTCTTTGCAGTGATGACAATTGAAATCGTAGATATGAAAATAGAGATGAAAATAGCGATCGCGTAAATCGAAAAATGTTTACTTTGGTCTCTAATTGGAATCTGGCTGAAAAAAGATGTCGTGTATTGTAGGCATTAGGGCAGGTTGTTTCACAGAAATGCGAATGTAACGTTGTCATCAAATGGACTGTATAAGTGTATACAGATGAAAGGTCCCCATTAAAAGCCAATTCGAAGTCAGTTTACGTTTCAGCTTTGAACAAATTGTGATCATCAAAAGAGTCGACTGTCATGTCAGCTTATTCGAGAATCGGCGTTTAAAGCGTCGATGACACTGAGCGAGTTTACAAGCTACTATCTGGAAAATTCACTATCTGTTAGTAAACTCGCCCAGTGTCATCGTGTTACTTGCTAACTAGCAGATTGTTGACAATCTACGAAAAAATTTGAAAAGTAGTCAACTTTACTTGCCACTCGCTTACTCGTGATTGGTTTATTTATGTTTTTCAAGATGGCTGCCAATAAACAACTAATTTCGACTGTCAAAAATCACAGAATTAGTTCACGCAGGCGTCGTTATTCTTGTTATTGGCGCTAGCAGCGATCTCAGTTTCCTACGCTGCTGAGCGAGTGGACAGTTTTGTGTGTCATCATAACAATCTCACTCGTCGATTTACCCGTTTTTAAATTTAGTAGATAGTAGCTTGTAAACTCGCTCAGTGTCATCAACGCTTAACGGTGACCTTTAAAAACTGAAAAAAGCATAATGGCGCTGATTGGCCATTTGATGATGTTTCATTTGAACTTATGAAACAACTGGCCTTAATGTTTTTCAAATTTGCATTGTATAGATATTATGATGAATATCGTAAAGTATAAAAAGCAGGACCTTAAAGTATCGGTATTTTCCTAACTTAAAACTGTTCCTCATGATAATGCTTTTTTATATATTTTAAGTCACACCATGTTTTTCCTTTGGGAATTCCAGTACAATTGACTTCTTCAAATTCTTGATCTCCAATCCGAACACTATTTATTTACTTCTATGAACATGCTTATAAACAGTAATAATAATCTTAAAAGCATTCAAGTATCTACGTGGGAGGGATGTTGGCAGGTATATAATTATTATCGGAAAGATGTTATTGGTTTCATGCTTTGGAGAGGAAAATTGTAATTGAGCTATTTGCTTGTTGAAGTTGTCATGTTAGCTGGATATATGATATATCCTGCATCTTCATTTTTGATCGACGCTGAAATATACACCTTTATTTTGTTTGTGTTTATGTGTGGATCTATTTTCTGTTAGTTGTTTCAAGTTTCAATGTGGTTCAACATTCCTTAGGTTATTTAGGTAAACTTCAAAATAGAACGTTGTATAATTGTACTAACTTTACCAGACTTCGCCAGTCCATCCTTCTGATCGTTAGCAAAATGAGGAAATTAGTTAATTGCACCGTTAACAAATTAATTTAATGGGAACTCTGCTGAAAGTTGTTCTCTACTGCTCATAAAATCACATGTTTTTACGGTTATTATAGTTATGGAGGAGACCTTACTATTTATTACGTTATGAAAGTGAAAAATTATTGATTTCCAGGTGCATAGCTAATTATACTATCCGTCTCTTGAGCTACAATTGAAAAATGTGGAAGAATCTTGTGCGTCTTGCTTTATGTTTTATTTGCTCCATAGCTCGTGATTCATAGGTCTCTGACCTGAAGAAAATTATGTTTGATATAACGCGAATACGAAAATTTCGCCATTTTAACATGTATATCGTAGTTTTCATGCGATTTGTATTAAAATACATATGATTATACTTTTATTCCAAATATTACTTGTTCAAAGGTATTGACAAGGTAGAAGAGGCATTGATTGGGACGCATCTCAAACTTCACGTCGAAAACGCCACGTAGTTACCCACTTAATGCTTTTTTATTTTAAAAAGGCACTAAAAAACGAACAAGAGAATATAATTACACTTTTTTAGTGAAATATCGTCACTTTCGCAGAAAATGAAAAATGACACCGCTTTTCCCAATATAACACGAATTTCTCCAAAAAAAAATAATGCTAGTTTCGCCAAAAAAAGCAAATATAGTCAAAAAATAACGTTAAATTTTCTGGTCCCTACACAAGACGGAAAAAGATCTTATGAGCTGAAAATATTTGCATTGACCTAAAATTTCTAGAAAGAAAAGCTGTCTACAATTTTACGATGCCGTTATTCACTGCTCTTATTTGACCGCTTCGGAAACAATGAAACAATTATGAATTTATAATTAATTTATAGTTACCTTACATATTTTATTTATATTTAAGTTATATTTGTTTCAGCACTGTTTTTAAAACCACGTATTGTTTAATAGTGCTTTCAAACAAACTAAGTAAAGTAGTTATAAATCATTAAAATGTTAATAATATGTTGTCCGGTTTATTTTTATCTCGTGGTGTAAAGAATTAAATACCTACCAATTTTGTACCCACCGGCACTGGCCGAATCATTTCAATGTAGCAAGATTTTTATATGATTTTATTGTTTTAGGATGTATGAGGAAAAGTTCCGTGGAAATTAAAGCTCCGCTTAAAATCAGGGTTTGAACAATGCTAAGCGTTGTTAACTTGTGTGCGAACCGAAGTTATTTGTGGGCAAGTAACGCATGTTGGATGTCAGTACCCACGTTACGTTTAGGGGAAGCCTAGGCAATCTATGCACATTATTGCATGGTGGTGCATTTATTTAAGGAAATGAAGGGAAGTATTAAATGAAGCACTTGTCTTCGTTATTACCGAGCTTAACATCTAATATTAATATATTATGCATCTAATAAATAATATGTGTTATACATAGAATAAAGAATAAGATAACACTACAAGTGCTTTCCATACAAATTTGAATGGAAACAAATGTTGCATTTAGCCAATTTAGCCCATCTCATTTATATCAAAAATTAATACTAAACATAATGTTGCATAAAGATATGAACTACCCCTCCCTGCAATTAGAATTGAATTCCCTGAATTCCAAGAAGCTGGATTGTTAGAGATAAGAAAAATTTACTGTATTCAATGTTTAAAATATATATTTTCTCGAAATATTCTTTTTCCAAAAAACAAAAACCGATTTAGTAAGGTTAAATATTGTATTTGAAGTTCTACTGTGTAAAACTAGGCTAGCGCAAAGACATGCGTTTTTTGTTACACCAAAAATGTATAATGCTCTCTATAAGGCTACAGAAATTAAATATTAAAACATATCCTCCTACACCAAATATAAAAATGTTATAAAGTCTTGGATAAATACCGTTGATGCAAACACTAATGTCACATCGACCTGATGAACTTAACACTTAACATGTTGTTTGAATTGTAATTCACTAAGCACTAATTTAATTTCTTGTTTATTTTATTTTATTTTTTAATCTCTTAAAAGATATAATGTACCTACTTTTGTATATGAGCAAATTTGAACTGTTTTAAAAACACACAAGTATACCCTGAACTGGCGATGCCTATGTGGGATTTTTTTGGTTGATCTGCTAATTTGTATTTTTCTCTACTTTTTACATGTTTATATAAAAAAGCCTGTATGTATTGTAAAATAACCAATGAACCAAAAAAATTATTAATAAAAAAAATAAAATTATACGTAGCCGTTGATAGATCTCCATCCCATTTGAATTTCGAAAACACAGTTTCGTATGGAAATATACGCCCAAATTGGTTCCACTTTTGAATCACGAGATATGCCCAAGGCACTTCTTGTGTTATTCTTTTGAATTATATGACAAATTTGAAAAAGAAAAATGGAAGTGTAAAGTACTCTCGGAGTCAGTGGAGATATGGAATTCACATTTTGGGAAATCTTGTGGGGCAGAAAGAAGTTGGGGAGGAGGCGATTTAGGAGTAGGTTTTGGTTGGGAACCATCTAAAAATTCAGATCTCGCCAGTTTATATTAATTTCTTAATTAACACTCTGCAGTGTTTTTCTCTTCCGAATGATTGCACTTATCAAAATGATAAATAATGTATTTTCCATATGGAAATACACCAGATGTGCAAATGTAGAATATTTTAAATAAATTTATTTATTTCTAAGCCACGACATCTGAACCAAGAGCCAAAGAATCTAGACCACTGAAGTAGCTAGTTACTTGAAAATAGTCCTTCCATGTTGTGTAAAAACAATTTCATAAAAATCATTAATAAAACCTATAATAAACCATAAACGAAATATTACGAGAGCATACAGTAAAATTTTGTGAATACTTAACTTTATTCGCTTTGCCCGGCTTAGGAACTTGTTTTGCCCCTGCCTCCCCTAACTGCAACCAGCAATATGCATGATGTTAGCGTTCAAATATGTTAAACGCAGTACGTGTTCTGAATGCGTTCACAGTTTATGTTGATAATAATATATGTGCATTGGAACATTGGCATCCGATGGAACGTTTCTGAGAAACTTTTTTACCGCGAGCTTTTTAAACTGCGGCGATGACGCGAGCTCCGCCGAGCTTTTGGTTTCATCATGCCGTTCGTTCCAAATCACTTGTGATTTATTCGATGCATTGATTAGTGTATGTAGGTACCTACTACACTTCAGAAATGTTGCAACAATCTCATGATTGAAAAACAATGGAAAACAATAATTATGTGGTAATATTGTTATGCAAGAAAATCCTAGTAATGCGAATCGTGTTTCATAAGCGGATTTCCGGAAACCCCTTTGTGAAAAAAAGAAAGCGGAAACCTGTTTTCTATTTCGCTAGTAATGGGTTATTCAAAGACTGGAAATATAATGTTTTGGGATATGTCGAACTTGAATTTTCGTTGGTTCATTTATTTCTAAATAAAAACCAATGCTTTGGTCATTTCTTTAAACCCTGTGACACACATTTCACGAACGACAATTGTGATTCATTGGAACCATTGAGAACCGAGTGTAGCAGTGTAGGTAGGCGCATTAAAGTATATTTATTAAGTTGGAAATCTGATTGTTGTTACGGAAATTATATATCACTCAAAATAAGCGCAATCAATTTAATATAGTAAATAGTAATTAGCTTGAAATCGCCTTATCACTTATCTCACTTTTTAAGGTTGGTTCTATTTTGTTGTTGCAAGGGTGGATTTAGGGCACATGCCCCCCCCCCCCCCCCCAGACGGTATTTTTGTGTACTATGGAGATTCCATCACAGTACAGAACACTGTCTTTATTAAAAATTTAGTTTTTCTATTGTTTTGACACTTTCATAAACCTTCCTATACATACTTGAACTTGTAGAAATAAACTTGAAGTAAGATACTTGTTTATTTCTAACAGTAATTGTTGATTTTTTTGCCCGTCCGCTCCTTGTGCCCCACCCCCCCAGAAAAAAATCCTGGATCCGAAAACATATAAACTATCATTATTGCACTGAGGGTATGGTTAAATCATAGTTCCATGTTATTGCTCCTTTGAAGACGATATTAGCGGCTCTACATCTAAAAGTTGAAAGCGAACAGAACCCCAGAAAGACTAAGGAGCTGGGTTCAAATCCTAGATGCGATCTTATCTTTTTCTGATTTTTCTGTTTCAAATTTTCGATTTAGAGTCGCTAATATTGTCTTCTATGATTGAATATTACAACATTTTAAAATTATTCCAAAAATAAAATAAAAAATATCTTTATTCACTTACTTTATTTTGTGTAGTACTTTTTGGTGTATTTTTTTAGTGCCTAGGTAAGTACCTATAAACATTAAGCGATCTCCGAAAAGTCATGTTTTGGGTCGATTTTTTTGGCTTTTTTTTAGGCATAGATAGAACAACGCATTTAAAACATTTTTGAAAAAATATATATTTCATTGTGTAATATTAATGAAGTCACATCAAATATGAAGCCCTTCTCCCTAGATATTTCCAGGGGTAAAGAAAATCAGTTTTATTGTGTTTTATCATCTATTTAAAACAAACATTAAATTTTGAAAGAATAAAAATTTTAATCTCATTAATTTTTGGCAAAGTTCTACACTTATAAAATTTGATCTCCCAGTAGGTGCAGGTACCTATAAATGCAGCTGACTGGAAAGTTCCTCAGGAACATCGAGATAAACCCTGTCGAGCCCAGCGTCCAATATGAGTGCGCGCAGTTTCGCAATGTCCACGTAATCCCCCTGACTCGACCAGACGGTCAGCGTGGACTGCAAACCGGTCGACCGCAACAGCTCTGTCATCTGCGTGAGACTGTTTGCCGCCAGGCCTGCCCTCACGGGGAACGTGATTGCATTCTGTACCCCGCTTTCGCGCACCGTGTCCAGCATGCGGCCGATTTGGGTGTCCGTGTAGGAACCGTTCCTCAACAGGCCTCCGTAGCGCGTGGTCCAGCCGATGGAGAGCATTGCGGCCGGGTACTTTTGGCTCGCCTCCAGAAAGCGGGCGGCATCCACGGGGAGCCCCGTGCTCAGAATGGGGCCGGGTAGAATGTCGGCGTTTATCCACAGCGGGTATTGAACCTGAAATTTATTATCCTTCGGTTATTTATGCGGGCTTTTATCAATGGATCGAATTCGTTATCTTTCATCTTTGCAGGTGCATAAAGGAGTCTACTCCCAATTTAAACATAAAAACATTTTTTTAATAAGCCTATGTTCATTAATTCAATGTTTTTTCAAGTTCGGTCATTGATGTTCAGTTGACAAAGGGTAAAATATAACCTTTCAGATAATATTCTAATACGTGTTAGTTTGGTGCTAGTCCAATTTATGAACGTAAAACGAACGTAAAAAGAGAGATTTTATCTACAAAAAAAATCTAAAAACAGTATGTACTGTTACTTTGGTTTGAAAAACGTTTTCTGAAGATTTTTAATAAAGGGTAAAGGGGGGCAAAGTAGAAGGGGCATGCAAAGTGGAAAGTTCACATAAAACAAAAAATAGCGACTCTCCACCCCCGCCGCGCTCACTTACCGCAAGTCGCATGTCGCCCTTGTGCTCCTAATGAAATTTAGCACGGCAGCGCGGTGCACGTGTATGTTGAGTTATTTGTGCAGATTCCTTACGAAAACATCCAAACTTCAACGGTTGATTTTTCATTGAAAGGTGAAGATTTAGTTACATACTATTTATTATTGCATTGCATATAAGTATCGTCCAACGTTATTTTAATGGGTATGTCTGTGATATTTTGATACGATTTACGACATTTTTTTTGTTCCTTTCACACCATTTGGGCAAAGTGGAAAGTTATATGTGAGGGCAAAATGGAAACCTTTCCACTTTGCCCGCGCTCGTGATATGTCCAGTTTTACTCTAACATAACAAAAATCCCAACAAAAATCATTTGGAAGAAAAAGTAGCCAAAAAGATGAAAATTATCAAAGAAAGAGAGCAGAAAGTAAAAAATACGAAAGAAAATAAAAATTGAGAAAATGGAACAGAAAAAGAAAATTTCAAAAAAACAGAAAATCTGCAAGAAAGATGAGAAACCATTTTCTCGAAGAGAAACAAAGTTAAAGAGAAAATTCATTTTCAACCTCAGCCTGGCACATCAAAACAACAACATTTTACACTTTGCATGTTTTGCAAAGAAATTTACATTGATCCTCCAACTGAAGAATGGATTCAATGTAATGTCTGTCAAGAATGGGCACATGAACTGTGTTTCGATATTGACAATGATTTATTTATTTATTTATTTATTTACACATAAACGGCACAACACGTGCCATTAACATAATTGACATACTTATAATATTACAACAACATGAAGAATAACAGTATAATGTTGGTAAAATTTAAGAAAAAAGGTAAAAAGTAAGTTAATAAGTAGTGAATAAAAGTAAATTATAAAGTGAATAGTATAAAGTATATAAATAATAAAACAATAAAATGTAAAATACCTACAAAGATTTAAAAATAAAATATAAAAAGTAATAAATACTGGATTATGTTAACCGATATGATAAATTTTACAAGTAGGTACCTGTGATTTCTAGTGCATTAATAGTTTTAGAGTGAAGTACTGGTAGGCATATTGTGTTTACATCATCTATTATATTTACGTGGTAAGTACTAGCAAACAAATTTAGTTTAACGCATCTTTTGTATGATGCCAGATTACCGGCGGCGTGATCGATATTAGCATATTCATTGCCTAAAATATGCAAGCGATTTATGGTCGAGTTTTGTTATGGAAAATTTACCTGCTTTAATTGCCAATCCCATTAGAGGAATCATACCATCGTATTCTGTATTTTATTGTTCCATATTATATCTACTATAACACCCAGATACTTTATATGTTTCCACTTTACCCTTTCCACGTTTCCATTTTGCGCTGCTATGCGGGCAAAGTGGAAAAAAGTTAAGTTTTCGTAACTGGGTCTCCATTACCAAAACTGTTCTCTTTTAGTATTATTTTTTTCAATTAGCAAAAATATGTAAGTTTCTTGTTTTAATAAACTTTTAAAACTAAAAAAAAATTACATTTTCCTAATTAATCTGTACACTGAAGTTAAGTTTTCCACTTTGCCCCCCCTTCCCCTAATTTTTTTTTAAATAAGGCCTAAATATTTCGCAGTATGTGCATTATGTGCATAAAGCACGACGTAAACACGTGATATTATTTAAGTCACCAATATTTATTTATTGTAAGATACAGATCACCAGGAAACATAAACCACGCCGCAAGCTGCTAATAAGCTCTGGAAACAGCTTTTAGAGCTTTCGTACAATGGCGTTAAACATGTTTACTCCGAGGCAGACCTTTTATTGTGCTTAACACGATTCTCGGTAATTTCGTATAACATCAAAATCGAAATTGAGTTTCTATACACATTGTGTTATATTAATGGTTCTGCCGCTGAGAGGTTCACCCTCACCTCTCTTTTTGCTATATGTAGCATTTATGAGAAAGAGGGAGAGGTTTTAACGGAGTTTTATCAGCGATATACAAACAAACCTTTGAAAATATAAAATCTTTGGATGGCGCCCAAACTTAATCCCTGTTATTGTCCTGCCGCCGAGATCTTCGTTGGGACCTTTCATTCTGTTACACACCTTGGTTATGAGAAAGAGAGAGACGTTACAATGGATCTGTCCATCGTTTTATTTTCATCCGTAGATGCTCCCGTGGGTTAGATATTTTTTTCAGCCTAATAAATCCCCGGACGTGATTCATTCAGATTGAACGCATAGTGCTGCGTGTCTATGAATCAGGATTTTTTATAAGTGCATTCCTGTTCTTACCTTTTCGTAGAGTTCGTCTAAACTTCCCAAGGACTCTTCGAACACTTCAATGGACTTAAAGTCGAGCTTAACTCCCTTCATTGTGGCACCGGGAACAAGATTCGCTTCGTTGATCGTGTGAAGGAATTGCTGGAGACTGATGTCAGATGTAACGCTAGGCGGGTGGCCCATGATAGGCTGCAGGGTCTGGGTAGGGTCGTCTATTAGGGTTCCCATTACTACGTCGGCTTCAATCATCATTATGTCTCCTGTTGGAAAGGAATTATATTATCAAAATCGGGATGACCATTTCAACAAATCATCATTGCGTGTCGGATGAAATTCTTGGAAATTAAATTTTATTCTATGGAAATTATGTGGAAGCACTTGCACGATATCTACCACGAACCACGACTCCAATGAATACTGTCATGACTCCAGGATGTGAATATTATCTTATTTTATTGTTTTATTAGGAAGCTCATCTCTTAAGAAAATTTATAAAGTAGAGAACCTTAAATCAGAAAGAGTCCTTTTTAATAAAATAAAATTGTTCAGTTTTGAACAAATATAAATCTTTGGCATTTTAAAAATAATTTGTAAGTACGTAAATGTAAGCAGAATGGCTAAGTATTTTTAAGATTTAATTTTTATTATTTATTTTATAATGAATTTATTTAATTCTTATTTATTATTCTTTTACATTATCTCCAGAGAGGAGGCCCTGACGAAAATAATTTCCCTCAGGGCCTATATCATCTTTGGGGAAGCTGTGTGGAGGGTATTTTAAAGGAAAGGAAGGAGAAGATGTTCTGGAAAGGAAGAAGGTATGTGGCGTGCGTAGGCGTTTGGGAGACATTGGAGGGGACCCACCACTTTCCCAACGGCGTTATAAGGAAACACATGGTTTCCTCCTTCACGTTTGGGAGACAATGTATTTAGGAGTGACGAACGTATGAATCCAACCCTCCCACTGCGATCAAAGATCTCAAGACCTAGACAAACCGTCGCCTCAGTTCTTATTTGTCCAACAGACCATTCTAGTTTTTGTTCAATCTCCACTTTAAAATTAAAAATTTAGTATAAAAAATGATAGTTAATCACTATACTAAGAATTATTTAGACTAATGAAACCTTTACCTATACGGAATAGCTTTATCTTAAACACCTTTCATAATGTTTCATTGAAATAATGAAAGAAAACCTTCTCTTCCTGTAAAATTTTCTAATGGTCTGTTGGACAAAAACGAACTAAGGCAACGAAACCTCACCCCATGAACCCGGCCACCTCTGCTTATTCACCGAAAGAAGCGAACTACTTGGGGTGACTGATGAAAGGGGTGGTGAATATTTACGGTTCCCAGGGCGGACGGTACTCGTACCCAAATTGAAATCTTATGCTTCTAGTTATTATATAAATTGTATTTTTATTTTAAATATTTTAATTGAATCGTTCGCCATACCATCTCGTAGGTACCTACATCCCTAGCACGGGGCGACAAAAATCTTATAAAATAAATAATTAAACTATTACAAAATAATAAAATTAATGCCTCACTGGCATTGCCATCAAATTAGCTAAATGTGGGTCATTTTTAGCTGCTTGGACACAAATGTACTAATTAATCTCTAATAAAATTTAAAAAAAAAACGTCGCTGTTAATCAAGTTTTTCGGAAAGCGGTATACGCTGTACATACATTACTGGTTTCTTGCAGGCCCAGTTCAACAACCGATACCTATTGTACCTGAAGTATGCATGTCATAAAAAGTACAACTGTATTAACAGGTCTCATCAAAAGAGAGATTTATTTCACTTGAATGAATGTTCACATTAATCATTCTCAAGACTTGAACCTGTAAAGGGAATAATGTAAGACGCCCAATCTTAATCCCACTTGACGATTCTCTGAGATGTTGATGCACCCTGTATTGTAGGTATAATTTTTATTATGCGTGGCGAAGGTAGCTACTAGCTTCTTATATACAGGGTGTTAAGGGACGTACTTGACTTACTTTAACCAGTGATTCCTGACATTATTTGGAGTAAAAAATGTAAATGAAATTTTGATCTCCGGTGACTTTTTTTGACGACTTTTTTTTTTTCAAAAATTTTTTCTTCAAAATCAAACAAAAAAAAAATTCTTCCCCATGTCGTCACTGGTCACTCAGCCGGGTGTCCGACGAACCCCTTACACCGCCTCCAACTGTTCAACAACTACCATTTTTTATGTTTTTGTAGAAAAAAAAAAAAAAACATCAAAAAACTCACCGGAGACCAAAATTTCATTTACATTTTTTACTCCAAATAATGTCAGGAATCACTGGTTAAAGTAAGTCAAGTACGTCCCTTAACACCCTGTATACATTCTAGCGAGTTACCGGCATGGGTTGTAATGCCACTAATATAGAAATTGTTTCTCCCTGCGTGTCCTTTCCCATTCGTCCCGTTCCCTTTCCGCCTCCACTTCCCCTACGAAGTCCCCTTCCACTCACGCGTTCCCCCTCCTCCTTCCCGCCTTCCGTCTGACCTCTCCCGCGAACCCCACTCCCGCGTTCAATATATTCAGTCCCGATATATTCAGATTTTCAAACAGCTCGCGTGCCACCTATTGCAATTTTTAACAAATTTTATGTTACAAACATCCTTATACATATTTAAAATAAATATAATTTTTAAACGATTCAAATATCTATTCGATTTTGGTTAGTAGGTATCTACCATAGGTAAGTACTTTAAATAAATTCATTAATTTAAACAGTTTCGAAAATTGAATTTTGATTTAACAATCATTCTTTGGCAAAATGTCATTCTCAAATTGTGACATTTTGACAGTTTCGTTAGAGTTTTTGTAATGATTACAAATCATGTCGTTGTAATAATCAAGAAACCTTCGCGAGAATGGAAAGAAGGTATTTTCAAAGTTTCAAACATTTCCTATGCTTAATATAGCAATACATAGTCAACTCATCACTGTACATTTACCTATATACACCCAAGCAAGCCTATTTTGATTTATACAGGGTGTTAAGGGACGTACTTGACTTACTTTAACCAGTGATTCCTGACATTATTTGGAGTAAAAAATGTAAATGAAATTTTGGTCTCCGGTGACTTTTTTGATGTTTTTTTTTTTTTTCTACAAAAACATAAAAAAATGGTAGTTGTTGAACAGCTGGAGGCGGGGTAAGGGGTTCGTCGGACACCCGGCTGAGTGACCAGTGACGACATGTGGAAAAAATTTTTGAAAAAAAAAAAAGTCGTCAAAAAAAGTCACCGGAGACCAAAATTTCATTTACATTTTTTACTCCAAATAATGTCAGGAATCACTGGTTACAGTAAGTCAAGTACGTCCCTTAACACCCTGTATATATGTATATAGATTATGGGTTATAATAATTTTCTTGTGCGATCTAACGATAGTGGTACTCATTCGCTCATTTACGTCTGGACGTAAAGCAATGTTTGCTTTACGTCCAGACGTAAAGCAAACATTGTCCAGACAATAAACGTAAAATAAATAATTTCATAACGCCAGAGCTTATTCATAACGCCAGACCCTACCAATATTATTGGGACCAGTGGATTTAACCTACTCTCAAATGATTGAGAAAGTGCAAAAGAAGTTTCTGAGATATTTATATCTTAGAGACTTCGGTCAAAGTTAGGATAAAAGAGTAATGATTGCCCACTTTAGGAAATTTTAATCTTGCACGGTTGTAGATTTGGTCCTACCCACTATATTACAAAACAATATATATACGATTAACTAAATAGTTGCATAATCTTTATCTTTATATATATTAAAAAAATCTCGCGTCATGATGTTTGTTCGAGATAAACTCTGAAAATACTTAACCGATTTTGATGAAATTTGGCTTACCGTACGTAATTTGGTTCAACTTAAAAGATGGGATTGTTTTTATCTCGATTAATGACCTCAATATTTATTATGGCGAATTAAATGTTCATTAAATGTTTGTTACGTGAAAATGCTATGTAATTATTTGTATTTTCCATAAGTTTCTAAAAGATAGCGGTGTGAGTTAATTTATCGACCCAACACTTGGTTATCTAGGTTGGGTAATCATCTGGTAGATGGCGTCGTGTTTAGGAAGTTTAGTATACCATTGATCCAACGTTCCATAACTACTGAGCCATAGCAACGCGTTACCTGTCAAATCAATCCATCGATTATATTATTACACCATCACTAAATGACACTTTTATGACGGCCTCCGTGGTCTCGACTAAAAATGGCTCTCGACTAGAAATCCGAAGGTTGCGGGTTCAAATCATTTCGTTTAAGAGGGCATTACCAGAGAAAACCAGAAATATGTCATTTTCAAACCAGATTTTAGACGTATTGACTCTTTTCCACAAAAAATTATAAATGGATTTCGAAAGATTGTTCTTTTATCTAGCATTCGCATGTAATAAATTTTGAGAATTTTTTTAAATTTTTAGTATAATAAGGTTATTCCATAGGTCGTTGGCAGATTTGTTAAATTTTCAAAAAAGATTTTGTATTATACCACACCCATTTCAAATAATATAATCATGCAGTAAAATAAATCAACACATTATCTAGCAAACGCATGTTTTAGAATTTTAATTTTAGTTTCAATAAAATCATTAAAAATATGTACGTACATGTGTTTCTTGACGAAAATTGGTCCATTTGTGTATTTATTTGCGCACTTACAAACTAATTTATTTCAGATTTTTTTAACATTCTTATTAAATTTAGACATTATTGAAAAATGATAAATACTTATAATCAAAAAATAACTACAAAAAGTACATTATTTTAATAGTTTTATCATCACGTCTTTCAGCATTTTTGGATGAAGATATAAATTAAAGCTAATTTGAATTGAAATAAATTCGATATTGAGTTAAAATTTTAAAAAGCTAGTACGGAGAATAATTAATCTTTCTCATTGTAACCGCCCTGCACGATCGTAAGAACAACTTTCGAAGAAATGTGGATTTTCGTCCGCTGGCTAGTTAAACGCTCTTAAGATAACATAAGGAATATTCGCGGCACGTTCCAGAGGGGAAGATACTCAGTATCGCCCAGGTGTAAGACCATCATTCAGAAATGAAACGTTGCAATTATATGTTAAAACAATACTAAACTACATTTTTGACCAAAAAAACAAACTCCAACAAACACAAAATATCACTAACAGATCGGTTAGACAAGCGTACAAAGAAAACATAAAAACTCCGACGGTAAACACTACCTTTGGACAAAGACACCATAAATACCATGCTAAACAGCCTTTCACTTGAAACAAAAATTGAGGAAAACAAAAATAAATTCAGACACAAAAATAAAAATAAATGAACAAAAACGACAATATTACCAAAATTTTATAACATAAAATAATAAAGAATACACACGCAACGCAACACACAAAACCAATATTATAAAACACGCAATACTCACAAATATGCAATTTTTATTTATGCAACCGATTTTCATTTAATTAATTTTTTTTTATTTTACTTTAGTTTAAATTAATCTTAATTTTAAGTGTTTTTTTGTCACCAACATTTTTTTTTTCAAAATGTATTATGTATAAATTCTTATATTATAAAATGGGGGCCTCAGCACCGGTAAGCCACGCAGTGAGGCCAACATTACTCGATTGTATCTACCATGAAATGTTAAATATTGTATTAATAAATAAATAAATAAAATGGCTTTAACGATGTTTGGTAAACAAATCTAAATAGCTAGGAACTTCCCCACCTCCCTTTTCCCCATCTTCTGCCCCTCTCCACTACCTTCCACCTCACAACATATTATCCCAGGATATGTATGCTATGGTCTCACTGGCTCCAGGATTGACTTAACAAATGACTTGCAATCTTTAGAGACAGGCGTCACGGGTGGGAATGCTATCCTTGTTCTACGGGTATTTTAATGGAAAAACGCCAAATGCATGCCCAACATATGTACACTAGGGTGTCAATTATTTCAACTTTTGAATTCGGAAACGCCTGGGGTCTCAAAAAAGTTGCGTCTTACAAAGAAAATGAGAATTGCATTTAAATTTATTTTTTTAATAATGGTTATTAGCCGGCTAAAATGCATTGAAAATCAGAAAACAAACCTAAAACATTTAAAAAAATATATCTTAACTATTTTTTTTTCAATATTTTAACCTTTTAACGTTTGTTTGTTTTTAAAAATGCGGATAGCTGACAAAATTGAAATAAAAATTCAGTAAGTCAACAAGAATACTGATTTTATCCATAAAAAGTGTTATTTTCCCCTTTTATATTTTTAACAAACGCATTACCTACATATGTTTAAAAATTATTTTTTTTGCATTCTTTGTACTGCAGTTATGGAACAAAAATTAAGTTTGGTACATGTATATAGGTAAAACAAGGACCCTATGCTTTATTTTTTTTTTCAAATCACGAAATCTAATGTTTTTTCAAAACTTCCGGTTATTTTAGCGGGCAATAATTTTAATTTATACATAACAATAATTTAATTTATTTTTACGTTTTCGAATAGCTACAGATCATACGAAACCCCGGGCGTTTATTTATCCCTTTTTTTTCTCTCTCTATGGAGAGCGACACAAGCTAATGTACACGGCTACACGGTTGACATTTGTTACATGAGAACGGGCCGCTCCTTCGAAAGTGGTTTTCATGTATATATATATATAGGATACAATTTTCACTAATAAGGTTCTACCAGATAAGTACTACTTAGCCAGCTTAACATCTCTGATTCCCAGAGCATGAAGTTTTCGGATCAGAACTTTGTGAGACAATTTATCAAAAGACTCCGAGAAATCAGAATATACATAATAAAAAATATATATATTAGCCTCCCAAAACTGGGCGTACTGCAAAGGGCCCGCAGATACGTTAATAGTTCACAACTGCTAACCCTGTACAGATCACAAGTGCGCCCCACGGTTGAATTTGGCAGCCACCTCTGGTCTGGAGCTCCAAAATACCTGAAAAGTAACCTCGACTCTGTGCAGAAACGGGCGGTCCGTTTGATAGATTCTCCCATCTTAACAGACGGATTGCAATCTTTAGAGCACAGGCGTCGGGTGGGAATGCTATCCTTGTTCTACCGGTATTACAATGGAAGATGCTCCGAGGAACCAGCGTCATTGATCGCTTCGGCACCGGTGCATAGTCGGGAAACACGCCAAACGCTTGCCCAACATTTGTACACGGTTGATATTTGTCACATGCGAACGGGTCGTTTCTTCGACTCGTTCTTGTGTTCAACAGCTCGGCTGTGGAATGATTTGCCGGCCTCTGTGTTTCCTCCTTCCTACAACATGGGTATCGACAAGAGCAATGTTCATTCCTTCCTCTCCTCAAAAAGACCCTCCACACAGCATCCCAGATGACATAGGTCCTGAGGGAAATTATTTTCCTCAGGGCCTCCTGTGTGGAGTTAATGTAAAAAAAAAATATAGTTTTTAAAGAGTAATACATTTGTTATAAGTGATCTACCTCTACTGAACACGTGTTTGTCATTTATTACCTCTATGCACAAAATTGATTTTATCCAGAACTAAAGATTCAAAGATTTTAGGTAATAGATTGTATGCAAATCGGTCGATAGTATGAAATATCAATCTCGTAATTGATTGAATTTGATTGATTTGTTCTGTGCAAAGATATTCAAATACAGAAGAGATATGCTATGGTGTCCGCGCAACTGTCGCCGGACTACGCGCTAATTAGGGTAGTTTTCATACAAAAAGAATTTGTT
Source organism: Limnephilus marmoratus (assembly GCA_917880885.1). NCBI lineage: Eukaryota > Metazoa > Arthropoda > Insecta > Trichoptera > Limnephilidae > Limnephilus > Limnephilus marmoratus. The sequence continues at coordinate 31,054,815 of OU862906.1, read as the reverse complement.
CATTTCGTTGATTTTTTGAAAATGTGCATTAATATTGGTTAACAATATATTTTGAATAAGGAAAGAATTCGTTCATTTAGTTTAACGTTCGTATGGTTTATTCGTTAATTATTTGTTCTTTTAGTTTATTTGTTAATTGGTAAACAATATCGGCGACACCCGGAAGCGCAGACCCACATAGTAAAAATAGCAGGTAGCACATCTACTTATATTTCAATATCTTTGGTTCTGTGGAAATAAAATTTCTCAGTTTTCATCTTAGCATGTCAAGTAACCACAGTAAGTCAATATGACGTGTTTATCATTCTGCTAAGCCCCTGCTGTGTTTGTATAAAAGCTTCGATAAGTAAATTAATAGAGGGAGGTATAAAAAAACTTTTGTTTTATTCCATTTGCAAAGGGTGTAGGTACTAAAAACCGATAAGGTCCGTAACAGGTAAATTCTTTGGTTGTAGACGGCCGTAAAATCAATGCGGTTTATGTGGCAAGGATAAGAAGTTGAGCGGTGAATTGAAAGTACATGGCGGTTAGCAATGTTTACTGTTGTTCGTTATTAATACAGTAGACTCTCCCGAGATTCTTGATCGAGTTTGACTTAGCCGGGTTGCGACTTAACCGGTAGATACGATTTAAAGAATCGAAAGAAAAAGTGAATAATAATATGTAAATTAAAAAATATAATATATTTTCTTTGTGAAAAGATTTGTGTTAGAAAACCAATAAATTTGTGTACATTTTCATTAAAATGGTGATTTGAATATCTTTTTTTAGCTCTGCAGCCCAAAAGTAAAAACAATGCTATTCAACGCTTTCTGTACCTCGCTGTGCACATCTGACTTGTGGGTTGACTAACACTGCATCCCAATGGCATAAGTTAAAGGTTGCTTACAAAAACGCCTATCGACAACTTTTCCGCCTACAGAGGTACTGCAGTGCTACGGAAATGTTCCTGGAGGGAGGAGTGCACACTTTCCGAGCACTTCTCCGCCACCGCATGGGAAGTTTACGACACAGACTACGCCAATCGAAGAATGCGATCATCACCGCCATGACTGCCTGGATGGAGTCCCCCCTGATGGCCCTCTGGAGACGGGAGACGATGAAATAAATAACGTATTTTGGTATAATTTAACTATAGTAAATTTAACTTTAAAAGCAAAAGTTAAACAAAAGTACCGTTACTATAGTTAAATTTTACCAAAATACATTTTTCAATCAATTTGACTGCCTGTTGTACGTTACTTTTAACTTTTGTACTTACTTTCCGAAAACCGATAGTTACTGTAGAGTTACTCCGCCATATTGGCATCATTGGCATATTTGACAGTTCTGGTCGAATTAATGTACGGAAATGGGTGCTTCAACATTGATTATTAATCAGTAATCATGATAAATATTGTATAAGAGAATGATAATGCATTTAAGCATTAAAATGAATCATCAACATAAAAAAAGTTTTTTTTTCAACTTTGAAGATTTTTAAAAAATAAATCGCACGTTGCGCCACAATACGAAGTCATTGTCAAAAAATACAAATAAATAGTAGTATATCTGTGTGTAAGGATGTAATGGCCAAATTTATGATTCCAGAGATATCCTCATTTTTAATGTCAGTGCCATACAAATTTTTCTTTAAAAAATGATAACTCCTTCATTTGTAGACGCAATTGCTTCATACGAAATTTTATAGCATAGTAATGATCAGCAGAATCCATTTCTAGCAAAAAAAGACCCTTGAAAATTCAAGTCTCTATGTCTATGAAAGGCAATTTTCAGCCCACTGTGCGTCGGCCCACCTTCTGCGTGGCGGGCCGGATTGGGAGATGCTGGTTGAGGGAGACCCTTTACAACCGGTTACCGTTGTCCGGGCCGCTCGGTAGTACAGGGGCCCGACCCTCAGGCTCACGACTGAGGGTGGGCTGCCCCATCAACCGGTTGTGCCGGTTCGTGACCGGAGGGGACCCAGCAGTAGCGTTTGGGGCGCATTGGGCGACCTCTCCAGCCAGACTCTCCCAGCCCATCGCCTTGCACCGCAGTGGGTGGGTTGGATTCATACGTCCGTCACTCCTGGACACTCTGATCCCCAGCTTCCTACCCATCCCTCATACCTTTTCCTTCCGGACCTTCCTTTCTCCTCAACACCAAAAAAAAAAAAACAACACCTATAAAATCATGAATACAACAAATAACAATAACATCAAATCGCTTCTCGGCAGTAGAACTGGGAGGAGAAACGAGTGATTTGGGTAAAATAACATGTGGAGTGCCACAGGGATCAATTCTTGGACCGTTGCTATTTCTTATCTATGTGAATGACATAACAAAGTGGGGTATTAAAGGAACTCTGCAACTCTATGCGGACGATACAGTAATTTTTTACAACAAACTGAACCTAGCGGAGCTTGAAACGGAAATGAATGCTGATATTTCTAAACTCACAAGCTGGTTAAGAATAAACAAACTAACTCTTAACGTAAAAAAAACTCATTATATACTTTTTGGCAACAAGAAAAATATCAGCCTCAATATCAAAGTTGGTGATAACTGCCTCGAAAAGAAAATGAGCACAAAATATCTGGGCCTGATCGTAGATTCCCAACTTTCGTGGGATCTCCACATAAATCATGTAAAGGAGAAAATTACACCCATAACTGGTGTACTTTATAGACTCCAAGGATTACTACCCGTACCTTTATTAACATCAGTGTACTACGCCATGGTACATTCACACCTTTCTTATCTCTGCTGTATCTGGGGATTTGCCTCAAAGAAATTGATAGCTGATCTGCAGGTGGTTCAAAACCGAGCTCTCAGAAATGTTTTTGGACTTCCATGGGACACTCATGTCAGAGACATCTATTCAGTTTCCGGTATTCTTCCAATCACAGTCCTTCCTAAACATGAAATCACAAGCACCATCCTACAAATTACCCAACAATCAACTCACACTAACATCAAGCCACTTTACAATCAAGACATCCACACTCACAATACTCGAAATAGCAATAAAATCCGCATACCTCAAACACACACTACAAAATATGGGATAAAATCTCTGAACTATGTTGCCTATACACTATATAATTCGCTACCAGATATGTACAAGGGAATTCAGCAAAATAAAAAAAAATCAGAGTAATGCTTTAAAAGAATATTTTTTAAGTATGTATAAGGATGAAACTTTGTAATTTTCTTGTCATGTTTCAATTGTCTTGTCTCTTTTCTCTTCTTTTCTTTTCCATTAAGTTTGTAATCATCCATATCTGTATAACCTTGTTCCCTTTTTCTTTAATTGTTTTCCATTGCTGTTTATTCTACTCAACCTGTCTTTTATTTTTCTTCTACATTGTATGTGAATCTTATATTTTAATATCCAAATTCCTATGTAAAATTTTAACTATTACCTCCCACCCATGATTTGTATGTTCCTCCTGTCCTAAAATGAGTTCTGTAACTCATCGGGATTGCTATAGCAAGAAATAAAAACAATAAAAAAAAAATAAAAAAAAAACATCATTATTACAACGGCGAGAAGCAGGAGTCCCCGGTGCAGGCCAAAACTGTTGGTGAATTTCACCAACATTCGCGGCCTGCACAAAAACTGAACGGAACTGTTAAAAGGTGCTAGGCAACCAGGATGTTTGGTCTACTGCGAGGTAAAGGGAAACCGCGGGTAAGTGTTAGAAACTGGTTCGAATTTTTTCCCAAAACTAGTTTCCGCATGGGAAACGGTAAGACAACCGTCTAAAACGCCCAATATTCTGGATTATCCGGAATCTTCCCATGATAAATCAAGTGTCTGAAGTAAAGACATATATATTATTTTTCTTCTCTAATGCAACTATCTGCAAGAAATAACGATTTATTTATATATTTATAACGATTTTACAAAGCAAATATTTTTCATATGCGTCCCGAACTAGTTTCCATATAAGGAATGGTATGACAAAAAAAGTGATATTCTGTATTATCCGAAATCTTCCCAAATCAAACCCGATAAATCGAGTGTCTACAGTGCACAGTACAGGCATATTGAACAATGGAATCGATCCTGCAACCTCCGCTTCTAAAGGTGCTCCTCACTCTTTTGAACTAAAGCATATTGTTAGACTATTTGCATAGACGCACGTGACAAAACTCGGTGCGGACATATTAACCGTGAATGCTCCGAACACAATCATGTTGGTTTATTATTTAGTCACGGAAGAATGGCAACACTCAATGAATATGGAATAACGCTGTGGCGGTCACGACTATGCCTATGCACTTCTTTGGAAAAGGAGATCTAGTATGGAGAAATTGTATAATTATTACGCCATTTCACTGCAGTTAATTGGTGAGGATGGTCAGGTGGTCACGAAATCCATGTTCTTCGGCATTATTAGAATGAAGTCAGAAACTTGAAAAAATATCCCATTGCTCTTTCCTAAATGAATATTCAAAATCTAAACCCAAACATTATAATAACGTATTTTTGTACCTTAAAGGATAAACCACTTAAGTCCATAGCAATTGCTATAGGATAAACAACTAAGTCCATAGCAATTGCTACAGGATAAAGAACTAAGTCCATAGCAATTGCCATGGACTAAGTAGGTTTATCCTGTAGCAATTTCCATGGTGGTGTAGAGAATGACAGCGATTTCATTTTACAGCCATAAAGTAATTTTGTATAAGGGTATCCCTGAGATCTGAGCGCTTGCGGGCCAGACGCCAGAATAAACTCGTAGGCAACTTCATTCCCTTACTTGCGCCCTTTTGGGTCGTTCGTCACTTTTCGCTGTCATACTCGCCATTTTCCTTCAAATCCTTCTGAATCGAACTTTTGTCGTGTCATGCTTTGTATCCAACATTCAATAAACGTGGAGTCCGGAACCTCAACCTGTGTATTAATTTATCTTCATACCTTGGCTACATTAGTAAGTACGATCCTACCAAATAAAGTCATTTGCCAAATTGGTGAACCCGACGTATACACATGGATAATGGCGGACAACCAGCAGCGAGCGACCATCATGGCGCAGGGAAGGAAATCCTGAGGTATCATATCCCGGTGAGTTACCTTTCAATTTTAACTAAAATAACAGTGCATCTTTTGCTCTTATTGCTTTTCACTAGGGAGACCTCAGTAAAACTTTAAATATAATATGCATCGCATATTCCGTCATATATTTCGATAATGACGGCCTAAACAGTGCATGGGTTTTCAAGCAAAGTATTATTTTTCTAAAACAAATATTTTTTAAATGTAATTAATAATTAATCATTCAATCATATCAAACATATCTTGATTTTTTACTATATACCCACATGGATTATGTAAATCAATCTTCCGATAACAGGATTTTAAAGTCAAAATATTGTAACCTTTACGACCTTTCAAATAAATACTATGATCTCTCATAAATTATCAAACCAACTAATCATTATTTCTTTTCGTTTCTTCAAAAAAGAATTAAACTGCGTTGTACCATCTATTTCAGGGGAACAAACTGACATTTCGTGACCGAAGTACTTAAGGCGGAAACACAACGCGGCAGGTCCGGTAAATTCTACGCCGGGACGGATTCCAGCGCTGCAAGCCCGAAACTGCCGATTTCATCAGAGCGGCAGGCAGAGAAAACACTTATCACAGAATTCAACGCTTGTGGAAACCATCGCTACAGACACGTAAATTAAAAAAAAAGTTCATCATTAATTTTATTTCAGCATTTTTAAATTATGTTACATTGTTTGATGGGTTGATTCCTACCCAAAATGTTGCAATTCAGCACATGTTCTCTTTAAGAAATTTTTAGAACTTGTGTGAATACATGTGAAATTATACCTACCTACAATCCATAATAATGCTACCTATTTGCACATTTCTGTTCAAGTATACTATTGAAATTCAGTAATATTTTAACATTTCTTGGAACTACGAATATTTTACAGATTATTTTACAAATGATATTTGTAAATTAAGTCCTACAGACAGTACATTCTAATTTTAAACTTTGCTGAACGCTTTCTATGTAACAATCGATGGAATCTAGTACAAAATATTGTTAATTTTTTAACAATTTTGCCAAAAATTTTAAATAATTTTTTTTTTCACATATGATTCATTTCTTGCAATATTTTTCTTGCCATACGCTTTCTGCCATATTTGCCAATTTTGAATGTAATGCGAAATGACCACTTCTGACGAAGACTTCCACTTCGAACAAATCTTCGGAACAAATTCAACGGCAGAAGCCAAGAAAAAAACACAATCAACCATGGAATCTACCAGCTCTAATAACTCTGATCAAGCGATACACCACGTTTCAGTAAAGCTCCCCCCTTGCTGGAAGGAGAATATTCAACTTTGGATAGTCCAAGTAGAGGCTCAGTTTGCGAATTCACGTATTAAAGATGACTTCACCAAATATAACATCATCGTCGCAGCCTTAGATTCGCAAACTCTACAAAGCGTGAGTGACATAGTCACGAAACCACCAATAACGGACAAATATACTACCCTCAAGACCGCGCTTATTGATCGTCTGCAGGATTCTGCGGAGAAGCGTCTAACTCGCTTGCTTACTGGAATCCAACTTGAAGACCGGAAACCAACCGAACTCTTAAGGCACATGTTAGAACTAGCTGGTCCAGCTTTAGCGGAGAGCGCAATAGTTCGTACATTATGGTTGCAGCGCCTACCGCAACATGTGCAGGCAATATTATCAGCACTCACGGAAAATAATGTGAGCCAACTGGCGTCCACGGCTGACAAAATATTAGATGTTTACCAATCATCAGATTGTAGTGTCGTCGACCTCAATAATAAACCATGCACATCAAGATCGGAATCCACGGAAACTTCAATATTACTCCAACTTCAACAACAAATTTCCGCACTAACCCGTGAAGTATCTCAATTGAAGCTTACTCAGACAAACCAATCTTCAAACTTTCGAGGAAAACGAAATCAAAGTCCTCGTAGGAACTACTCGTATCAAAATTCGACACAGAGGAACTTCACAAGCAGACCTAGGTCTCGGTCTCGTGATAAATCTCCAAATAGAAACAATAATGGCATCTGCAGTTTCCACAGAAGATTCGGGGAAAAAGCATACAGGTGTTTGCAACCATGTTCATTTACCAAGAAAAACTCGGAAAACGACAACGGAACCTCACAGTAGGGACATGTGAGATTCCCAGCAAAACTTGTCGTCTCTTCGTATATGACCAACAAACTAGGCAAAAATTCCTTGTCGACACGGGCGCCGATATTTCAGTCCTCCCAAGAAACCAGTCTTATAACAAGAATAATGTCACTTCTGACAACTGCCCCACTACCCTGTATGGAGCGAATGGAAATCCAATCAAAACGTATGGTACAAGGACCGTCGAGCTTAATTTTGGCCTTCGACGAGCATTAAAATGGCGATTCATTGTCGCTGATGTTTCAAGACCCATACTAGGAGCTGATTTTCTTCACAATTTTAACTTAACAGTGGATCTCAAGAAAGCAACCATTGCAGACCAATCTACAGGACTATTAATCAGGGGAATAACCTACAAAGGACCAACTTCTGGAATCTCTACTATTTCTACTGTACAAAAATATAGGGATATCCTGAATAAATACCCGAACTTAACAAGGCCAAACATGAAAATCCCTGATAAAAAAAGACACAATGTAACACATTGTATTGAGACCAAGGGACCTCCTGTCACTGAGCGTGCTCGTAGACTCGCACCAGCTCTACTTGAAGCAGCCAAAAAAGAATTTAAATACCTTATGGAGCAGGGGATTTGCAGGCCATCAAAGAGTAATTGGGCCAGCCCCTTGCACATGGTTAGAAAACCGAATGGCGAATGGCGTCCATGTGGGGACTATCGCCGCTTGAACGCCCAGACAATTCCGGACAAATATCCCATACCGCAACTGAATGATTTTGCACATAAATTATCTGACGCTACTATATTTAGCACCATAGATATGTCTCGCGCTTATCACCAAATACCGGTGGAAGCGGCCGATATACCGAAGACTGCGATCATCACCCCGTTTGGCCTATTCGAATTTACGTCTATGCAATTCGGGCTATCAAACGCAGCACAAAGCTTTCAAAGATTTATGCATTCTGTAACAAGGGACCTGGATTTTTGCTTCGTTTACCTGGATGACATCCTCATCGCTTCCAAAAACGAAGAAGAGCACAAAAGGCATCTAGATTTACTACTAAAACGTCTCGCAGAATATGATCTGGTTATAAATATAAATAAGTGCAAATTTGGTGTACACACAGTGAACTTCTTGGGTCACACGATCACCCAAAAAGGAATGTCACCTATCAAGGAAAAGGTAACAGCAGTCACAGAGTTCCCATTACCTAAAACAGCGAAAGACTTACGACGCTTTTTAGGAATGTTAAATTATTATCGCAGATTCCTGCCCAATTCCATAAACATACAGACTAAGTTATTCAACTGTATAAATGGTTACAAAAAGAATGACAAAAGGATACTCACATGGAATCAAGAACTCACAGAAGCATTCGAGAATTGTAAGCAGCAATTAGCAAATGCAGCTTTACTTGCGTACCCAATCCCGACAGCAAGAATTTCAATAATGGTTGACGCTAGTGATATAGCTATGGGAGCAACACTACAGCAACTCAACAACAATTCTTGGGAACCCCTGGGATTCTTCTCGAAAAAATTTACACCCGCACAGCGGAAGTACAGCACCTTTGACCGTGAACTTACTGGCGTTTACGAAGCTGTAAAGTATTTCAGGAACCACATTGAAGGTCGAAATTTTTCAATCTATACTGACCACAAGCCACTCACCTTTGCCTTTAGCAAAAAGCGAGCCTCTAGCTCTCCACGTCAAGAAAGACAGTTGGATTTTATTGCTCAATTCTCCACAGACATCAGGCATGTTTCTGGATCACAGAACGTAGTAGCAGACGCACTATCTCGAATCGATGAGATTAATTGTCCTACTGAAATTGACTACAGGCAGATGGGAATAGTGCAGTGTCAAACTGACGAAATTAGTAAGGCAAAAGATGACACCACCCTCGCCTTACGTCAAATGGTGATACCTGGCACAGATGCTTCAGTTTGGTGTGACATCTCCACAGGCCATGTCAGACCTTTCGTTCCAGCCTGCATGCGAGACCAAGTGATTGAAAGCGTCCATAATGTTTGCCATCCAGGCATCCTCGGAACAACTAACACTATAAAACAAAGATTTGTTTGGCCCAACATGGCGACAGATATAAAAAACTTCGTCAAGCACTGTATTGCGTGCCAAAAAGCCAAAGTCACCAAACATACGGTAGCGCCACCAGCAACTTATGTTTTGCCTGAAGATCGTTTCCGACATGTCCATATCGACATAGTGGGCCCTCTTCCAGCTTGCAACGAGTACCGATACCTGTTAACCATGATCGACAGATTTACTCGCTGGCCCGAAGCTATACCTTTAAAAGACATGTCAGCGGAAACCGTCGCTACTGCCCTTACGACTCACTGGATTGCTCGTCACGGGACCCCGTTGACCATCACAACAGACCAAGGAAGACAGTTTGAGAGTTTTTTATTTAGGAAATTGACTGAGAAGTTTGGAATCGAGCATACAAGAACTACCGCATATCACCCGCAAGCCAATGGTATGATCGAAAGATGGCATCGCACATTAAAAGCTAGCCTCATAGCAAGCGGAGAACCAAACTGGTTAGAGAATCTCCCTCTTATCCTACTCGGTTTGAGATCGACAGTTCGGGACGATTTAAAATGTTCACCAGCCGAACTCACATACGGTAGAACTCTCAGGTTACCTTGTGATTTCTTCACTGAGACTCCAAGGGAAGAACCTGACACTTATGTTGGACGTCTACAAAGAAAATTTGATGGCATAAAATCAACTCCTGCAAGTGCTCATGGTACAAGAAAAATCTTTATACACAAAGATCTGCCTACTTCTACCCATGTATTCCTCAGAACAGATGGAGGAAGAAGATCGCTCCAAAACCCTTACGAAGGACCATATAAAGTCGAAGAACGCGATGAAAAAACATTCGTCATCAGCGTAAATGGGAAACCGAAGCGTGTCTCGATAGATCGCCTAAAGCCCGCTTTTATACCAGTAGAAGACAACGTACCTATTTCTACATCTGTCCAGGAACCACTCCCAGAAAATATAACAAGAACAAGATCCGGTCGAAGGGTGCATTTCCCTGACAGATACCAATCAGTACGCAAATAAATGGCACTAAGGCAGTATAAATTCTTTCCAATATAAAGGCAATATAAATTCTTTTCAATATAAATTCTTTCTCTCATTTATATTCTTACAAATCCATATCAAATCTAAAATGATTTATACAAAACAGATTTATAAAAAATAAGTATAAAACACATAGAAAAACTCATTAGAATTCCAAAAAGCATATATTTTTTTAAAAAATTACTGAACAAATATACTAAAGTCTACAAATTTTGATAAAATTTTGAGCTCTATATTAGTACTATTATAATTCGTGTAACTAATGAAAAATTTTTCATTCTTCAACCATGTAAATAACATGTAGCTAGTTTTAAGTCAACTTTACAATCGTATATTACACGATAAAACATCTATGTATAAGAAATCATTTAACGTTACGCTAAGATAAGCGTTCTCTTAGTAGGTTTTACAATAACAAAACCAAACATAATATATCATACTTTAATATAGCACATATCGTTTATATCATTCTATAATGCAACATGTACTTAAGATAACTTTTAAATATAACTATAACATAATGTATGTAATATTGATCATGTTAACAAAATAACACACATTGATGTATCCATTCATGAATAACTTATCCAAGTTTCAAACCACCCCGCTAGACGCGTTTACTTTCACATGTATCTTTAGTAACTTTTAACTAACTTTGATTACGTTTTGCGTATTTTTATAATATTATGGAATTTAACCATGTTCAGTCGAATGTTTGATGACATCCACATATCCGAATGAACATGTTGTTGAGATTTTAACATTTAAATCATACAATAATTTTTATACCATTTCTTTTAATGAAATGTAATTGCTTATAACAATATGATTATTTTTTATCCATATCCTATCAAGCGTACATGTCCCTCGCCTGATAGAATGTGTTGATAAAAATTTTTTTTTTTAAACTATAAATTACTCCTTAAGTGTTTACAAAGGTATTAGCAAATACACATCAAGTTCATTTATAAAAACCAGTATAAAATTATATAAACTACACTTGTAAACAATTGATGAGATATTATCACTATAAAAATGATAGATTAAGGATTTCATACCTCATGTTCATAGAAAACGAATATGTTGTACATTTTATAATATCTACTACTTTCCAAATCTGAAATATTTGATTCGTTTAAGATCAAACATTCTAAACCTGTATTATATAATAAATAGTTTTAGCCATGTACTTTATCATATTCCAGTAATAGAGTATTTACTTTATATGAATAATAAGCTATAGTTATTCTAACACTGTTATATTATCGGAACATAATATGTCTTATATTTACCACAAATTACCTGAAAGGGTGATTTGAATTAAAGCATAAGTGCGTGACACTCCTTGCTCCAAACAAAAAACGTTTGTTGACGCAGTAACTTTTAAGTATTTTCTCTCTAAACTAATAATTTTATTTGTTAATAATACACAATTGAAGTATTGTGAGGTATTTTTAATATGTATATTAATTTTAAGTGATACTAGTCGCAAACATCCTGTACATATGCTCCAAACATAAAGTTTGTAGATGCAATTCATTGATTATATACATAGTCAATCTAGTTGGAGCATACTCCTAGAAATAACATTATGTTTATAGCTTCAAATTCAAAATCCATGTTAAAATACTATATTTATAATGTTACACACATATTTCACAATCAAGTAAGTTTTTAAATTTAGCTTTAAAAGTTAGGTGACATACAATGTTGCATTTTTAATCTAATCCAGAAGTCAGCATGTTTCGTGTGGTGGGTGGTCCCACACAGAATAAACCAAGTTTATATAATGTATGTCAAATCACTTTTGAAACTGTTTATATTAAAATACAGAATCACTCTTCCTTCTATTTACGACTGTAAAATCTAATTTAAGTAATCATATCTAATGCATTTCAGAAAATATAATAACATATTGTTACATTAAAAGCAGATTATTATTCGACACTACTCACAATACCAACATGTGATGTTTTTTCATTATATTTTCTGGAACGCATTGAAACCAATAAACTATTTTTACATTTATTTTTTATGTCGTTTTTCAAACTGGGAGGAAGGTATGTAGAGAATGACAGCGATTTCATTTTACAGCCATAAAGTAATTTTGTATAAGGGTATCCCTGAGATCTGAGCGCTTGCGGGCCAGACGCCAGAATAAACTCGTAGGCAACTTCATTCCCTTACTTGCGCCCTTTTGGGTCGTTCGTCACTTTTCGCTGTCATACTCGCCATTTTCCTTCAAATCCTTCTGAATCGAACTTTTGTCGTGTCATGCTTTGTATCCAACATTCAATAAACGTGGAGTCCGGAACCTCAACCTGTGTATTAATTTATCTTCATACCTTGGCTACATTAGTAAGTACGATCCTACCAAATAAAGTCATTTGCCAAAGTGGTTTATCCTTTACTTTAAGGTACAGTTTTGATTCTCATGAAAAAATTAATATCGTACAAAAGTCCCAACTTTTTTTCACGTTTTACATTAGCTGGAATAACGAATAGCCCCCATACAGGAGGCCCCGAGGGAAAAAAATCCCCAAAGGCCTGTTTCATCTTAGGATGTGTGTGGAGGGTCTTTTTAGGGAAAGGGAGGAGAGAAATTCTGAGACGAAAAGGGGTGGTTGAGTTAGAATTGACGGCAGCTGTCATCGGCCCACGACACTCATTGAAAAAGCAATTGAAAGTCACAGAAAGACAAACAAATTTGACGGCCGATTCCGTATGGGATCTTTCCCGTATCCACAAAGGATACAGAATCGCTCTTCTAGTCACTAAATATGGCTAAAGCCACTTTTAGATTCCGAAAGCTGGTGGTTCACGAGGGTGATAAGTGATAATGAAAGTGTTAGAGCAGTACGGTATGATTTAGGATTGTATTTTTTTAATAGAAAGAGATGGAAAACAGAAAGGTCTGGAATCATATTATATCTACATGATCACTAATTTTAAAGTGGGGAAATTAGTCGAAGTTAATATTCAATAATGAGTGAAAAATGAGATCGAAAAAATGACGAAAAAATCAGGTTACAATAAAATTGCCGAGCTGTAAGACGAAGAAAAAGAAACATTTTTAACCATTTTAAAGGTTTTAAAATGGTTAATGAACTCCCTGTAAATATAAAGGAAGCTAAAAATCTTGCAGTTTTTCGTGGGTTATGTCGCAATCTTGTGTAGTCCAAATTAGAGTATGTAGATAATAGAATATTATTACAGTAGTTTTAAGACAGATATACACTAGATATATGATGTAAAAAATTTAATTGCTAAATAAAACATACTAAAAAGAGATCCTGGGTTCGATTTCCATTTGCGACCGTCACCTTTTTATTCTCCGTTTCTTGTTATGTTTCACGTTACATTTACATGTATTTATATGTCTTCTTATTCAATGATTAAAAATTACATTAATGAGCATAATAACATTAAAAAAATATACCAATAAAAATGTATTATTCTTATCTTTTAAACTGTTTTTGTAGTCCTAGTATTAAATTATTTAAATAAATACATCGGCCCTGGATAATTTGCAGACCGTCGCATGGACCCAACGATGTTATTTTAGTGGCGGGCTGGTGATGAGATGGCTTCGCGAGATAGCGATCACTTATTTCAGTCGTTAATTTTACGGTCAAATTCTTTTCTTACAAAATTTCAACTGGAATAACGGTTAACGGAGAAACCGGGACTTAAATTTCAAAAGCTGAAAGTTTGAGCGTGTGTGATACGAGGGATTAAGACTGTCAGAAAGCTCGTAAATATTAAATAAACTAATGATCATTTAATTGAAAAATATCGTCTGGAGCGTAATAATAATTACCTAAAGCTTAGATCATCTCTGATATACCTAAATGCGCCAATTAAGTTCCTTTGCAAGTAACAGCACCACCATAGGCGTAATTAAGACAATTGAAGTATAAATAAAACAATTCTTAATGACTCTTCTCGGGGAATACCGCTGGTTTCTATTTCAACTGAATGCACTCTCCTGCTCCATTTCATTTTGTTTATTGATCTACGCCAGACCGCGAGCGACAATAATTAAATTTAAATAGCTTGTATTTAACCGATGTTTTGATACCCAAATATTGGCGTTTTGCTGAATTATTGATGACTGAGCATCAAATGGACAACAAGTTGTAGGATATCGATTCCCGAAACATTATGTTGGTATATGTACTATATGTAGTACTTTAGCTTGAACGTCAAATATGAAATTTCCACCAAAAAACCATTTCCAGCAATATAATATGAACATTAGATATATTTTGTTTTTTTTTTAACATTATCTACACACAGCCCTTAGGAAAAATCCCTCAAAGACTGTCATGTTTGAGAAAGCTGTGTGAAGGTTCTTTTTCGGGAAACGAAGGAGAGGAAGTTCTGGGAAGGAAAAATATTTGAAGCATGGTTAGGAATCTGGGGGTCAATCTGTTCAGGAGTGACGAACGTATGAATCCATTGCTTCCATTGAGTTACCTCAACCAGTCTCTCCCGATCCGTCCAGCCACGCAATAGGTGGGCAAAAGCATCCGTCGCCAATACCTAGACAAACCTCACCCCATGAGCTCGGGCATCCCTCCAATGTCACCAAATGTAGCGAATCACTTGGGTCGACCTATGGCAGGGGTATTAGTTATCTAATAAATGGTTCTGTACATCAGGATCAGGTTATATGGTAATGAAAAGAATAGTATTAAACTACAGTGGAATTCACACATTGATCTTACCTCAAAAAAGCTAACAAAACTAATCTACTTCTTCAAAAAATTACGAAACATCTTGTCAATGAGGGATTTAAAGAGAGTATATTATGCTTTATGCCACTCTCGACTGGAATGTGGAGTAATAGGATGTGGCGCAGCAGCATCTAATCACATAAAACAACTTAAGGTAACTCAGAATTGCATCATAAAGACCATACTGAAGGTCCCCATAAGGACGTCAACAACAGAAATATTTAAACAGTTTGATGTTCCAAGCATACAGAAAATCTACGCCAAAACATTCTAGTACATCACCACAAAAATTATTCAGAGGCAGACACCTCACATGCTCATAAAACCAGAGCCAAACAAACAGACTGTAACCGACGTGTTGCTCTCCCTCATTTCTTAATTTTAATTTTATATGTTTTACTGATGTACAATGCCCCGGTGCAACCAAATAAAGCTTGTGTGCCAAGTTTGCACCGGGAGACATTCTAGAATCCTATAATTTTAATAATTTAACAATTAATACTTTATTTATGATTATTTACGCCTCCAAAGGCAACCAGGCTGACTAGCCTCCTTTTTAGTTATGGCCCTGAGAAGGGCCGTTTTGTCGGCTCCGAAGGAAGCAGCTACTCCGCTAAGCGGACTGCCTTCCCTCCCTTGCTGCTCTGCCGTTATGGCTCAGCAGGAAGCGGGCTGCTCTCTATTTTTAATTATGGCCCTTTTTAGGGCCTTTTTTCGTCCTGGCCACTAAGTTCAATAATACCGTGCCGCCAGCAACGATCTTTTTCAAAACACATTTTTTCAATTTTAAATGTCTTTTTCTTAATACACAGATGCCCTGGTGACACAAGTAAAAACTTGGATACCAAGTTGCCACCAGGAGACATCCTAAACTTATTATTTCATCGCCTTCAGGGCTATTTTTCCGGCTACAAAGCCAAAACACCAATTTGGGCGTCCCTATTAAGGGCCTTTATATTGGTCAAAAATACACCATATTTTAATATAACTTCGTTTAAACACCCCGTAGGACGCTGAAACTAAGACGTTTCAGTGCAGAGTCCTACGGGGCATCCATAGAGCCATAAATCAACCTTGTAACTCTTAAACTGCCAACGCTATATGCCTTTGCGCACAAATTTTGTACTTAGAAAATTTCCGATCAAAAAACAGTCTTTTTCCATTTTAAAAATCCAGGAACCTCGTAAGACGACGAGACAAACCGGTTTCGGTAGCCAGTCTTACGAGGAACCTGGGGAAAATACTAACTTCTTCACATCACTTTGCAAACTTAAATTAAACTCAAATACCTACCAACAAATGGTAAACATTTCCAAAATTGTTCCTAAATTCATTAAACTAAAAATCTACGGGTAAAGAATACCCGTACATACATGTTAGAATTAAGAAATACTTTATAAAAACTATGTTATAACCTGTAGAATTATTATTAAATAATGATTTTAATCGACCACTTTCTTGAGCGACACAAGCAAAATGAAGTGCGACAAGAAAGCCGGCGTATTTATACTTACGGGCGAGGTCCAACCCCCCACCCCATAAATGTACCATGTGATCACCTTTTTGCCCAGATTAGGGTATAAAAGGGCGCGTATTTTCTAAATAAAGTTAGTTCTTCTCTACAGTCAACTCGTGTTATTATTCCTACTGGGAAATTTATTATCACTCAGCTGCCTCCCCCGCCGACCTCTGCCTGTCTTCAGTCCTGGTGCCAACACTCCTCCAGAAGAGCCGGCCCTACTTTGGCAACCGCCAGGCGCCAGGATCAGGCAGAGGATTAAGCACATCCAGTGTCCTTCACGCATCAGGCACTGGGTGCACGGGAGGTCAGTTTTATTATTTGTTCCATCACCACCATCCTGTTCGTGCACTAAAAACCCGGTACTTTTTTATAGTCTTGTGGCGACGCTGATACGTCCGTTACACAGACATACTTAATATACCAAAGTGTAACTCTTCATTTGGACAAAGAAGTTCAGAATTTTTAGCAGTAAATTTATATAACAAACTCCCACTTAGTACCAAACAAATTAAAACAAAAAATAGCTACATTAAGGACATTAAATGTTGGCTGAAGGAACTATCGGAAAATGCACTTACTTACAGGTATACTTAAAACATCGTCATAGAAGTTTCTGGAAAACCTTATCCAAACAATGAAGTTAAACCATAGAAGTCGCTGAAAACTTATCCAAAGCATAGTCCCCCTCAGCACAGGATCTCCTAGTGAGGAGGACTACGAATATATTTTATTTTTTTTATACCTAACATGTTTCATATAAAAATGTAAAAAATAATAAATGTATTGTTACTAAATAAAAAAAAATAAAAAAAAAGTAATCTAACCTAACCCAACTTTCGATAATAAAATTAATATTATTATTTCAATATTTTTTATTTCACATTTTTCAATTATTGTTTTTTTCTTCAGTTAACACGTTTAATAAGAATTTTGTGATTGTAAACGCAATTAAAATTTAAATACTCGATTGATGAGGTCGTTCCTTTATAATTAAAGTGTTGATTTTATTGACAGATTTTTGTTCCAAGAAGTAGTTAGCATGTTTAGTTAATTTTTATAATTTTTGTTTGTTTTATAGCAGTAATATAAAATATACAGGTATATATTATTTTTTCACATACTTCAAATATTGATTTTTATTTCATTTAACACGTGTTAACTGTCCGTATAAGTGTAAAGAATAAGCCAAATTTCAGAAAACAATAGATTTTTAACATGTCTAAAAAAGTTTCGGTTTCTGCCGAAACTAAGACAGATGCCGAAAATTCGGTTTCGGTAGAATGTTCCGTTTCGGTCGGACACTAATTTTTAATTACCCACCTAGTGCACCTAGTTAGGGAACGTACCCATATTACGTGACACGTTTAGGGGGGAGGGTCTTCAAAATTTCACGCTTGGTACAAATGAGCGGCGGCGGGCTTAGGTTTTTGGACACCGGGGGGGGGGTTAAAAATTGCAAAAAGTTGGTCACGTAGTATGGGTACGTTCCCTTAGAATCGGCTAATATAATATCTTAAAATTGATGCGTCGAGTGTACCTAGGCGACAGTAGGTATTCAGGTAAGGTGTTCTTAAAAATGCTTACAGTAATATTGACAGTTCAGAATTTATTAAAGCAGAATTACATTTACAGTATACACGCATGTACACACTTCACGCATTCGTGCAACCTTTTTCACATAAACATTACAACACGCGGTCAAATCAATATTCTTGCCTCATAAGACTTTACTATACGTACCTACAAAATACTTCTAAAGAAATTCAATAAAATTAAAATATGTGCAAAAATTTCTTCGTGTTTTCAACCCATAATTGTGAATATGTAAATATTTATATGCATCTTCTATCTATCTATATAAATAAAAATGAATCGCCGAAATGTATGTACGCGCATAACTTCCGAACGAATGCACCAAATTGGATAATTCTTTTTTTGATGTGTTTGTTATGGTCAGGACAAGGTTTGTATAAAACTACTGGTGAGCTCTGGCATTACGAAATTTGTATAAAAAATTGCAATAGGTGTGACGCGAGCTGTTTGTAAACGGAATGTACCGGGACTGAACGAATGAAATGCGGGAGGGTGGAACTCGGGAGGAGGGTTCGCGGGACGGTGGAAGCGGGCGAGGGGAGTGGGGAAAGTGAAGGCGGTGTGGGAACGCGAGAGGGGGAAGGGGACGCGGGAGAGGAAAGGGAGGCGGAAGGGGAACGTGACGAATGGGATAGCACATGCAGGGAGAAACAATTTCTTTATTAAATGGCATAGCAACGCATGCCGGGAGCCAGCTAGTTATTTCATAATCTGTAAATGAGGAAATCAAAATATTTATTAAAAAAAACTCTTTACAAGAAATCGCCAATGAATTATTATTGTTTAATGTGAATACCACACAAGAGTCCCAACTGCTTCCAATCGCCTGGAGCCAGTGAGACTATAGCATCCCCAATTGGGGTGTGTTGTGAGGCTGAATGTAGTGGTGAGGGGAAGGAGCTGGGGGAGAGGAAGTTGGGGAAGTTAACCTGGATTTGTACCGATTTATTACACATTTCCCTTAAACACGGTAAGTTTTAAAGCTCTTAAAAAAATGTATGTTACTCTTGAAGATAATATCTAGACTTTGCCCGCGCCGAAACGCAAATTATATAAAATTCCCTCGATAGAAAAAAATCGCAAAGTATGCTCCAAAAATTATTATTAACACGTTTGTTTCAGTTATTTTACAAGTTATATGTATGAAAAAATTCACATTGTTTCTTTAAATGCTGTTTAAGATAATGCCCGCGAGATTTTTGCTCTATTTTAAACGAGCCGTGTTTTATTAAACAATTTCGCAATTTTCGCATCGATTTTCGCTGTAAATGTTCTTTAAACGCTCCATCTTCTTCTTTTCGGGCCCGGTTGCAGAGCCTTAAGACGTGGTGAAGTACACGGCTAAAGCAAATTCAAGCGACGCGCGACGCTTCAATCCTAATGGTGGTCTTATACCAGGGCGACACTGAGAGTATCTTCCACTCTGCCGCAAGTATAGGTAGGTAGGTACCTTATATTATTTTTGGTGACCCGATAATTCGTCCTGCGACAATTCATCCGGCGACAGTTCATCCTGCGACAGTTCATCCGGCCGACAGTTCATCCTGCCGACAGTTCATCCTGCCGACAGTTTATCCCGCCGACAATTCATCCGGCGACAATTCATCCCGCCTGATCATTTAGAAGATTTTTATTAAGTAAGTATGCAAAGAGGATATACGGCCGTACAACCAAAATCGATATACTTATATCTGAAGGCATCTTGAGTGGAAATCCGCTGTAAAAATATTTTTACTAACAATAATTTCGACTCTCCGAAGAAGCATGCGTGAATAACAAAATACGACATACTTATACTTATAGGTTATACTTATAGGTTAGGTTAGGTTAGGTTAGGTTGAATTGTCAGGATGAATTGTCGCCGGATGAATTGTCGGCGGGATGAACTGTCGGCAGGATGAACTGTCGGCAGGATGAACTGTCGGCCGGATGAACTGTCGCAGGATGAACTGTCGGCCGGATGAACTGTCGCAGGATGAACTGTCGCCGGATGAATTGTCGCAGGATGAACTGTCATGGAATATGATAGGGCCCAGGCCTTGTTTCAGAAACTGAGAAGAATCTCAACAGCCGAGTGGGGATTGCGTTCTCCGGCGATTCGCCTATTGTACGAGGGGGTATATGTGACGCAAGTCTCGTATGCTGCCTCCGTGTGGGAGCATCGCCTGGATAATGTCTTGATAAACTCGGCTCTTAAACGAGACCAGCGGACTCCCCTGTTGGCGCTCTCGGGCGCTTATAGGACTGTAGCTTCAGATGCATTACCGGTTCTGGCCGGCGTTTTGCCGATTGACCTTGCAATTAGGGAAATATTGACAAAAAAGGAACTTATTAGAGGCAGGGCTGCTGTCCACCTTGGAGTCGAACTGACACCGGGAGGAGACGTGGCCCTCCCCGGCTTGCTCAAAGCGATGCGCGAAAGGACTCTGAGTGTATGGCAAGAGCGATGGGATAGGTCGACGAAGGGCAGATGGACTTTCTCCTTCTTCCCTTCAGTTAAATTCAGAATGGAAGGGGCACATATTAAACTGAATCACTACATGACACAGATGCTCTCCGGACATGGGGAATTCAGGGGTCGGCTACATAGCTTGACCCTTTCTCCCCATCCAAACTGTGCATGTGGTGATACTAACCAGGATGCCAGGCACATTCTGTGGCACTGCGAGTTGATGAAAGAAGCACGAGAGGAAATGTTGGATGGCTTGCGCGGAACAACAAGACCAGCGTGGAACGCTGACCTTGTGTCGAATAAAGAGAATTTCGAGTGCCTGAAAAAGTTTGTCAAGTCCTGGGTGGAGAGATGGTCTGTACTTAGAGTCGCCGATCTAGACTAAATTCATCCTTGTTTCAGGTGCTACACGTATTGCTCCTGTCTCCCTTGGTATATCCTCCATTACTCTTCACTAGTGTATACGCTTCGAACTGTTTATAAAATTACTTTTGTGACCTGTAAATTACTGGTTTCGTTTTGACTTATGTATGTACTGAAACATTTTCTTTTCTTGTTTTAATTATTTTCTTTTAGCTCTAACTTCACACCGTTTACAGGCATCCATGATCTAACGTTTCTGCTAAAACTGATTTATGCTTTACTTCAACAGGCCATGTTCTATCTTGGAGGGCGATGGTGGTGAAGACGCCATCGCCCAATATATTATGACTTCTGTAATCATACAACAATTATGTTTCTAATATATAATTGCTTTTTTCATTTTTTTTTTACTTTACATTAGCTTTAGTTCCATATTTTGGTGGTGCAGCTGAACTGTACATATTTATGTATCGTCGTCACCCCATAAAAGGGGGTGGGATAGACCCCGTCCGTGCGTACAGCCAGGCGAACCCATACTGGAGCGGTTTTTCTGCGATCCTCCCGCGCCTCCCCCAATGATATGGGTAGGCCTGAGGAACAGCCGCGTGGTCTCGACGTCCTTCCGCCCCCCCTCCGACAATCCGACGCTGATCTTTTCCCCGAGTCTTCAAAAACTTCCTCTTCTTTCCCACATATATTTCTTCGTGGCAAAATCGGTAAGTCGGCTAAAGGGCGCGGACTCCGGGTTTCGTCTGCGGTTGGGCCGATAGCCATACACATTGTCATTGGGACTGCCTGGTGGTTTGTGGAATACCTTCTCTGTATAGATATTTTATTTTTATGCCTTTTCTTCTCTCAGTTATTTTTGCAAATACTTGCATTATATTATTACTGTTACTTTTTCGTTATTTATCTTAACCAGGTCTCCTCAACCGGGCGCAGCGCTTATTTTTCTTAATTTACTAACACCTTTATCTGTATATATTTTTCTCTATAGATTTCAGAAGAATCATTCCACGGGCTGCTACTTTTATTTATCTTTTGTATAATGTTAATGTAAGTACTTGCATACTGCTTACTAACCCCGTATGCATGGACATTGGAGGGTCTAGAGTCGTTCAAATAAATGTAGCTTCGTTAAAAAAAAAATAGAGTCTTGACGTGTGCGGTGAAGGAGGAAACCATATGTTTCCTTATAACGCCGTTGGGAAAGTGGTGGGGTCCCCTCCAATGTCATGGAACCATTATTTTTAATGTGAAACAACACGATCAACATAATTTACTTGTGCACGTTGCGATTCTGCGGCTTTCGGATTGATAGACGGGAGCCTTGCCCCTCGACCACGGAGGCCGTCATTATGGATTTGATATACCAACCTAAACTATATTATATATTTCTAACCTAAAACAGAAAATTTACTCAGTTGCATATACACACAGGTAAAGGCGAATATTAATATTAACTGTAAAATAAGAAAGTCTGTTGATGTGTCATACTAAAAACTCTTGAATGGCGAGCTTTGGCGCTATGAAATTGCCACACAACTGTTTCTGTCTGGAATTTCTGGGTCAAAGTAACAGTTCGCAAAGTTATTTTCA